>OZ030396.1:4511412-5761412 GCA_964023965.1 Melinopterus prodromus
GAGACAGACATTTTGACTAGTTTTTGCTGCCGCGATGGCTCGCGCAAGGTTTTTCGACCAGTTTTTATGTCCGCGAAGGCGCGAGACAGACATTTTGACTAGTTTTTGCTGCCGCGATGGCTCGCGCAAGGTTTTTCGACCAGTTTTTATGTCCGCGAAGGCGCGAGACAGACATTTTGACTAGTTTTTGCTGCCGCGATGGCTCGCGCAAGGTTTTTCGACCAGTTTTTATGTCCGCGAAGGCGCGAGACAGACATTTTGACTAGTTTTTGCTGCCGCGATGACTCGCGCAAGGTTTTTCGACCAGTTTTTATGTCCGCGAAGGCGCGAGACAGACATTTTGACTAGTTTTTGCTGCCGCGATGCTCGCGCAAGGTTTTTCGACCAGTTTTTATGTCCGCGAAGGCGCGAGACAGATATTTTGACTAGTTTTTGCTGCCGCGATGGCTCGCGCAAGGTTTTTCGACCAGTTTTTATGTCCGCGAAGGCGCGAGACAGACATTTTGACTAGTTTTTGCTGCCGCGATGGCTCGCGCAAGGTTTTTCGACCAGTTTTTATGTCCGCGAAGGCGCGAGACAGACATTTTGACTAGTTTTTGCTGCCGCGATGGCTCGCGCAAGGTTTTTCGACCAGTTTTTATGTCCGCGAAGGCGCGAGACAGACATTTTGACTAGTTTTTGCTGCCGCGATGGCTCGCGCAAGGTTTTTCGACCAGTTTTTATGTCCGCGAAGGCGCGAGACAGACATTTTGACTAGTTTTTGCTGCCGCGATGGCTCGCGCAAGGTTTTTCGACCAGTTTTTTTGTCCGCGAAGGCGCGAGACAGATATTTTGACTAGTTTTTGCTGCCGCGATGGCTCGCGCAAGGTTTTTCGACCAGTTTTTATGTCCGCGAAGGCGCGAGAGAGACATTTTGACAGTTTTTGCTGCCGCGATGGCACGCGCAAGGTTTTTTCGGCCAGTTTTTATGTCCGCGAAGGCGCGAGACAGACATTTTGACTAGTTTTTGCTGCCGCGATGGCACGCGCAAGTTTTTCGACCAGTTTTTATGTCCGCGAAGGCGCGAGACAGACATTTTGACTAGTTTTTGCTGCCGCGATGGCACGCGCAAGGTTTTTCGACCAGTTTTTATGTCCGCGAAGGCGCGAGACAGACATTTTGACTAGTTTTTGCTGCCGCGATGGCTCGCGCAAGGTTTTTCGACCAGTTTTTATGTCCGCGAAGGCGCGAGACAGACATTTTGACTAGTTTTTGCTGCCGCGATGGCACGCGCAAGGTTTTTTCGACCAGTTTTTATGTCCGCGAAGGCGCGAGACAGACATTTTGACTAGTTTTTGCTGCCGCGATGGCACGCGCAAGGTTTTTCGACCAGTTTTTATGTCCGCGAAGGCGCGAGACAGACATTTTGACTAGTTTTTTGCTGCCGCGATGGCACGCGCAAGGTTTTTCGACCAGTTTTTTATGTCCGCGAAGGCGCGAGACAGACATTTTGACTAGTTTTTGCTGCCGCGATGGCACGCGCAAGGTTTTTCGACCAGTTTTTATGTCCGCGAAGGCGCGAGACAGACATTTTTACTAGTTTTTGCTGCCGCGATGGCTCGCGCAAGGTTTTTCGACCAGTTTTTATGTCCGCGAAGGCGCGAGACAGACATTTTGACTAGTTTTTGCTGCCGCGATGGCTCGCGCAAGGTTTTTCGACCAGTTTTTATGTCCGCGAAGGCGCGAGACAGACATTTCGACTAGTTTTTGCTGCCGCGATGGCTCGCGCAAGGTTTTTCGACCAGTTTTTATGTCCGCGAAGGCGCGAGACAGACATTTTGACTAGTTTTTGCTGCCGCGATGGCTCGCGCAAGGTTTTTTCGACCAGTTTTTATGTCCGCGAAGGCGCGAGACAGACATTTTGACTAGTTTTTGCTGCCGCGATGGCTCGCGCAAGGTTTTTCGACCAGTTTTTATGTCCGCGAAGGCGCGAGACAGACATTTTACTAGTTTTTGCTGCCGCGATGGCTCGCGCAAGGTTTTTCGACCAGTTTTTATGTCCGCGAAGGCGCGAGACAGACATTTTGACTAGTTTTTGTTGCCGCGATGGCACGCGCAAGGTTTTTCGACCAGTTTTTATGTCCGCGAAGGCGCGAGACAGACATTTTGACTAGTTTTTGCTGCCGCGATGGCTCGCGCAAGGTTTTTCGACCAGTTTTTATGTCCGCGAAGGCGCGAGACAGACATTTTGACTAGTTTTTGCTGCCGCGATGACTCGCGCAAGGTTTTTCGACCAGTTTTTATGTCCGCGAAGGCGCGAGACAGACATTTTGACTAGTTTTTGCTGCCGCGATGGCTCGCGCAAGGTTTTTCGACCAGTTTTTATGTCCGCGAAGGCGCGAGCCAGACATTTTGACTAGTTTTTGCTGCCGCGATGACTCGCGCAAGGTTTTTTCGACCAGTTTTTATGTCCGCGAAGGCGCGAGACAGACCTTTTGACTAGTTTTTGCAGCCGCGATGGCTCGCGCAAGGTTTTTCGACCAGTTTTTATGTCCGCGAAGGCGCGAGACAGACATTTTGACTAGTTTTTGCAGCCGCGATGGCTCGCGCAAGGTTTTTCGACCAGTTTTTATGTCCGCGAAGGCGCGAGACAGACATTTTTACTAGTTTTGCTGCCGCGATGGCTCGCGCAAGGTTTTTCGACCAGTTTTTATGTCCGCGAAGGCGCGAGACAGACATTTTGACTAGTTTTTGCTGCCGCGATGGCACGCGCAAGGTTTTTCGACCAGTTTTTATGTCCGCGAAGGCGCGAGACAGACATTTTGACTAGTTTTTGCTGCCGCGATGGCTTGCGCAAGGTTTTTGCGACCAGTTTTTATGTCCGCGAAGGCGCGAGACAGACATTTTGACTAGTTTTTGCTGCCGCGATGGCACGCGCAAGGTTTTCGACCAGTTTTTATGTCCGCGAAGGCGCGAGACAGACATTTTGACTAGTTTTTGCTGCCGCGATGGCACGCGCAAGGTTTTTCGACCAGTTTTTATGTCCGCGAAGGCGCGAGACAGACATTTTTACTAGTTTTTGCTGCCGCGATGGCTCGCGCAAGTTTTTCGACCAGTTTTTATGTCCGCGAAGGCGCGAGACAGACATTTTTACTAGTTTTTGCTGCCGCGATGGCTCGCGCAAGGTTTTTCGACCAGTTTTTATGTCCGCGAAGGCGCGAGACAGACATTTTGACTAGTTTTTGTTGCCGCGATGGCTCGCGCAAGGTTTTTCGACCAGTTTTTATGTCCGCGAAGGCGCGAGACAGACATTTTGACTAGTTTTTGCTGCCGCGATGGCACGCGCAAGGTTTTTCGACCAGTTTTTATGTCCGCGAAGGCGCGAGACAGACATTTTGACTAGTTTTTGCTGCCGCGATGGCACGCGCAAGGTTTTTCGACCAGTTTTTATGTCCGCGAAGGCGCGAGACAGACATTTTGACTAGTTTTTGCTGCCGCGATGGCACGCGCAAGGTTTTTCGACCAGTTTTTATGTCCGCGAAGGCGCGAGACAGACATTTTGACTAGTTTTTGCTGCCGCGATGGCACGCGCAAGGTTTTTCGACCAGTTTTTTAGTCCGCGAAGGCGCGAGACAGACATTTTGACTAGTTTTTGCTGCCGCGATGGCACGCGCAAGGTTTTTCGACAGTTTTTATGTCCGCGAAGGCGCGAGACAGACATTTTGACTAGTTTTTGCTGCCGCGATGGCACGCGCAAGGTTTTTCGACCAGTTTTTATGTCCGCGAAGGCGCGAGACAGACATTTTGACTAGTTTTTGCTGCCGCGATGGCACGCGCAAGGTTTTTCGACCAGTTTTTATGTCCGCGAAGGCGCGAGACAGACATTTTGACTAGTTTTTGCTGCCGCGATGGCACGCGCAAAGTTTTTCGACCAGTTTTTATGTCCGCGAAGGCGCGAGACAGACATTTTGACTAGTTTTTGCTGCCGCGATGGCACGCGCAAGGTTTTTCGACCAGTTTTTATGTCCGCGAAGGCGCGAGACAGACATTTTTACTAGTTTTTGCTGCCGCGATGGCACGCGCAAGGTTTTTCGACCAGTTTTTATGTCCGCGAAGGCGCGAGACAGACATTTTGACTAGTTTTTGCTGCCGCGATGGCACGCGCAAGGTTTTTTCGACCAGTTTTTATGTCCGCGAAGGCGCGAGACAGACATTTTTACTAGTTTTTGCTGCCGCGATGGCTCGCGCAAGGTTTTTCGACCAGTTTTATGTCCGCGAAGGCGCGAGACAGACCTTTTGACTAGTTTTTGCAGCCGCGATGGCTCGCGCAAGGTTTTTCGACCAGTTTTTATGTCCGCGAAGGCGCGAGACAGACATTTTGACTAGTTTTTGCAGCCGCGATGGCTCGCGCAAGGTTTTTCGACCAGTTTTTATGTCCGCGAAGGCGCGAGACAGACATTTTTACTAGTTTTTGCTGCCGCGATGGCTCGCGCAAGGTTTTTCGACCAGTTTTTATGTCCGCGAAGGCGCGAGACAGACATTTTGACTAGTTTTTGCTGCCGCGATGGCACGCGCAAGGTTTTTCGACCAGTTTTTATGTCCGCGAAGGCGCGAGACAGACATTTTGACTAGTTTTTGCTGCCGCGATGGCTTGCGCAAGGTTTTTCGACCAGTTTTTATGTCCGCGAAGGCGCGAGACAGACATTTTGACTAGTTTTTGCTGCCGCGATGGCACGCGCAAGGTTTTTCGACCAGTTTTTATGTCCGCGAAGGCGCGAGACAGACATTTTGACTAGTTTTTGCTGCCGCGATGGCACGCGCAAGGTTTTTCGACCAGTTTTTATGTCCGCGAAGGCGCGAGACAGACATTTTTACTAGTTTTTGCTGCCGCGATGGCACGCGCAAGGTTTTTCGACCAGTTTTTATGTCCGCGAAGGCGCGAGACAGACATTTTTACTAGTTTTTGCTGCCGCGATGGCTCGCGCAAGGTTCTTCGACCAGTTTTTATGTCCGCGAAGGCGCGAGACAGACATTTTTACTAGTTTTTGTTGCCGCGATGGCACGCGCAAGGTTTTGTCGACCAGTTTTTATGTCCGCGAAGGCGCGAGACAGACATTTTGACTAGTTTTTGCTGCCGCGATGGCACGCGCAAGGTTTTTCGACCAGTTTTTATGTCCGCGAAGGCGCGAGACAGACATTTCGACTAGTTTTTGCTGCCGCGATGGCTCGCGCAAGGTTTTTCGACCAGTTTTTATGTCCGCGAAGGCGCGAGACAGACATTTTGACTAGTTTTTGCTGCCGCGATGGCTCGCGCAAGGTTTTTTCGACCAGTTTTTATGTCCGCGAAGGCGCGAGACAGACATTTTGACTAGTTTTTGCTGCCGCGATGGCTCGCGCAAGGTGTTTTTCGACCAGTTTTTATGTCCGCGAAGGCGCGAGACAGACATTTTTACTAGTTTTTGCTGCCGCGATGGCTCGCGCAAGGTTTTTCGACCAGTTTTTATGTCCGCGAAGGCGCGAGACAGACATTTTGACTAGTTTTTGCTGCCGCGATGGCTCGCGCAAGGTTTTTCGACCAGTTTTTATGTCCGCGAAGGCGCGAGACAGACATTTTGACTAGTTTTTGCTGCCGCGATGGCACGCGCAAGGTTTTTCGACCAGTTTTTATGTCCGCGAAGGCGCGAGACAGACATTTTGACTAGTTTTTGCTGCCGCGATGGCACGCGCAAGGTTTTTCGACCAGTTTTTATGTCCGCGAAGGCGCGAGACAGACATTTTGACTAGTTTTTGCTGCCGCGATGGCACGCGCAAGGTTTTTCGACCAGTTTTTATGTCCGCGAAGGCGCGAGACAGACATTTTGACTAGTTTTTGCTGCCGCGATGGCACGCGCAAGGTTTTTCGACCAGTTTTTATGTCCGCGAAGGCGCGAGACAGACATTTTGACTAGTTTTTGCTGCCGCGATGGCACGCGCAAGGTTTTTCGACCAGTTTTTATTCCGCGATGGCGCGAGACAGACATTTTGACTAGTTTTTGCTGCCGCGATGGCACGCGCAAGGTTTTTCGACCAGTTTTTATGTCCGCGAAGGCGCGAGACAGACATTTTGACTAGTTTTTGCTGCCGCGATGGCACGCGCAAGGTTTTTCGACCAGTTTTTATGTCCGCGAAGGCGCGAGACAGACATTTTGACTAGTTTTTGCTGCCGCGATGGCACGCGCAAGGTTTTTCGACCAGTTTTTATGTCCGCGAAGGCGCGAGACAGACATTTTGACTAGTTTTTGCTGCCGCGATGGCAACGCGCAAGGTTTTTCGACCAGTTTTTTATGTCCGCGAAGGCGCGAGACAGACATTTTGACTAGTTTTTGCTGCCGCGATGACTCGCGCAAGGTTTTTCGACCAGTTTTTATGTCCGCGAAGGCGCGAGACAGACATTTTGACTAGTTTTTGCTGCCGCGATGGCTCGCGCAAGGTTTTTCGACCAGTTTTTATGTCCGCGAAGGCGCGAGACAGACATTTTGACTAGTTTTTGCTGCCGCGATGACTCGCGCAAGGTTTTTCGACCAGTTTTTATGTCCGCGAAGGCGCGAGACAGACATTTTGACTAGTTTTTGCAGCCGCGATGGCTCGCGCAAGGTTTTTCGACCAGTTTTTATGTCCGCGAAGGCGCGAGACAGACATTTTTACTAGTTTTTGCTGCCGCGTTGGCTCGCGCAAGGTTTTTCGACCAGTTTTTATGTCCGCGAAGGCGCGAGACAGACATTTTGACTAGTTTTTGCTGCCGCGATGGCACGCGCAAGGTTTTTCGACCAGTTTTTATGTCCGCGAAGGCGCGAGACAGACATTTTGACTGGTTTTTGCTGCCGCGATGGCTCGCGCAAGGTTTTTCGACCAGTTTTTATGTCCGCGAAGGCGCGAGACAGACATTTTGACTAGTTTTTGCTGCCGCGATGGCACGCGCAAGGTTTTTTCGACCAGTTTTTATGTCCGCGAAGGCGCGAGACAGACATTTTTACTAGTTTTTGCTGCCGCGATGGCTCGCGCAAGGTTTTTCGACCAGTTTTTATGTCCGCGAAGGCGCGAGACAGACATTTTGACTAGTTTTTGCTGCCGCGATGGCACGCGCAAGGTTTTTTCGACCAGTTTTTATGTCCGCGAAGGCGCGAGACAGACATTTTGACTAGTTTTTGCTGCCGCGATGGCACGCGCAAGGTTTTTCGACCAGTTTTTATGTCCGCGAAGGCGCGAGACAGACATTTTGACTAGTTTTTGCTGCCGCGATGGCACGCGCAAGGTTTTTCGACCAGTTTTTATGTCCGCGAAGGCGCGAGACAGACATTTTTACTAGTTTTTGCTGCCGCGATGGCTCGCGCAAGGTTTTTCGACCAGTTTTTATGTCCGCGAAGGCGCGAGACAGACATTTTTACTAGTTTTTGTTGCCGCGATGGCACGCGCAAGGTTTTTCGACCAGTTTTTATGTCCGCGAAGGCGCGAGACAGACATTTTGACTAGTTTTTGCTGCCGCGATGGCACGCGCAAGGTTTTTCGACCAGTTTTTATGTCCGCGAAGGCGCGAGACAGACATTTCGACTAGTTTTTGCTGCCGCGATGGCTCGCGCAAGGTTTTTCGACCAGTTTTTATGTCCGCGAAGGCGCGAGACAGACATTTTGACTAGTTTTTGCTGCCGCGATGGCTCGCGCAAGGTGTTTTTCGACCAGTTTTTATGTCCGCGAAGGCGCGAGACAGACATTTTTACTAGTTTTTGCTGCCGCGATGGCTCGCGCAAGGTTTTTCGACCAGTTTTTATGTCCGCGAAGGCGCGAGACAGACATTTTGACTAGTTTTTGTTGCCGCGATGGCACGCGCAAGGTTTTTCGACCAGTTTTTATGTCCGCGAAGGCGCGAGACAGACATTTTGACTAGTTTTTGCTGCCGCGATGGCTCGCGCAAGGTTTTTCGACCAGTTTTTATGTCCGCGAAGGCGCGAGACAGACATTTTGACTAGTTTTTGCTGCCGCGATGGCTCGCGCAAGGTTTTTCGACCAGTTTTTATGTCCGCGAAGGCGCGAGACAGACATTTTGACTAGTTTTTGCTGCCGCGATGGCTCGCGCAAGGTTTTTCGACCAGTTTTTATGTCCGCGAAGGCGCGAGACAGACATTTTTACTAGTTTTTGCTGCCGCGATGGCTCGCGCAAGGTTTTTCGACCAGTTTTTATGTCCGCGAAGGCGCGAGACAGACATTTTGACTAGTTTTTGTTGCCGCGATGGCACGCGCAAGGTTTTTCGACCAGTTTTTATGTCCGCGAAGGCGCGAGACAGACATTTTGACTAGTTTTTGCTGCCGCGATGGCTCGCGCAAGGTTTTTCGACCAGTTTTTATGTCCGCGAAGGCGCGAGACAGACATTTTGACTAGTTTTTGCAGCCGCGATGGCTCGCGCAAGGTTTTTCGACCAGTTTTTATGTCCGCGAAGGCGCGAGACAGACATTTTTACTAGTTTTTGCTGCCGCGTTGGCTCGCGCAAGGTTTTTCGACCAGTTTTTATGTCCGCGAAGGCGCGAGACAGACATTTTGACTAGTTTTTGCTGCCACGATGGCACGCGCAAGGTTTTTCGACCAGTTTTTATGTCCGCGAAGGCGCGAGACAGACATTTTGACTAGTTGTTGCTGCCGCGATGGCTCGCGCAAGGTTTTTCGACCAGTTTTTATGTCCGCGAAGGCGCGAGACAGACATTTTGACTAGTTTTTGCTGCCGCGATGGCACGCGCAAGGTTTTTCGACCAGTTTTTATGTCCGCGAAGGCGCGAGACAGACATTTTGACTAGTTTTTGCTGCCGCGATGGCACGCGCAAGGTTTTTCGACCAGTTTTTATGTCCGCGAAGGCGCGAGACAGACATTTTGACTAGTTTTTGCTGCCGCGATGGCACGCGCAAGGTTTTTCGACCAGTTTTTATGTCCGCGAAGGCGCGAGACAGACATTTTGACTAGTTTTTGCTGCCGCGATGGCACGCGCAAGGTTTTTCGACCAGTTTTTATGTCCGCGAAGGCGCGAGACAGACATTTTGACTAGTTTTTGCTGCCGCGATGGCACGCGCAAGGTTTTTCGACCAGTTTTTATGTCCGCGAAGGCGCGAGACAGACATTTTGACTAGTTTTTGCTGCCGCGATGGCTCGCGCAAGGTTTTTCGACCAGTTTTTATGTCCGCGAAGGCGCGAGACAGACATTTTGACTAGTTTTTGCAGCCGCGATGGCTCGCGCAAGGTTTTTCGACCAGTTTCTATGTCCGCGAAGGCGCGAGACAGACATTTTTACTAGTTTTTGCTGCCGCGTTGGCTCGCGCAAGGTTTTTCGACCAGTTTTTATGTCCGCGAAGGCGCGAGACAGACATTTTGACTAGTTTTTGCTGCCGCGATGGCACGCGCAAGGTTTTTCGACCAGTTTTTATGTCCGCGAAGGCGCGAGACAGACATTTTGACTAGTTTTTGCTGCCGCGATGGCTCGCGCAAGGTTTTTCGACCAGTTTTTATGTCCGCGAAGGCGCGAGACAGACATTTTTACTAGTTTTTGCTGCCGCGATGGCTCGCGCAAGGTTTTTCGACCAGTTTTTATGTCCGCGAAGGCGCGAGACAGACATTTTGACTAGTTTTTGTTGCCGCGATGGCACGCGCAAGGTTTTTCGACCAGTTTTTATGTCCGCGAAGGCGCGAGACAGACATTTTGACTAGTTTTTGCTGCCGCGATGGCTCGCGCAAGGTTTTTCGACCAGTTTTTATGTCCGCGAAGGCGCGAGACAGACATTTTGACTAGTTTTTGCAGCCGCGATGGCTCGCGCAAGGTTTTTCGACCAGTTTTTATGTCCGCGAAGGCGCGAGACAGACATTTTTACTAGTTTTTGCTGCCGCGTTGGCTCGCGCAAGGTTTTTCGACCAGTTTTTATGTCCGCGAAGGCGCGAGACAGACATTTTGACTAGTTTTTGCTGCCACGATGGCACGCGCAAGGTTTTTCGACCAGTTTTTATGTCCGCGAAGGCGCGAGACAGACATTTTGACTAGTTTTTGCTGCCGCGATGGCTCGCGCAAGGTTTTTCGACCAGTTTTTATGTCCGCGAAGGCGCGAGACAGACATTTTGACTAGTTTTTGCTGCCGCGATGGCATGCGCAAGGTTTTTCGACCAGTTTTTATGTCCGCGAAGGCGCGAGACAGACATTTTGACTAGTTTTTGCTGCCGCGATGGCACGCGCAAGGTTTTTCGACCAGTTTTTATGTCCGCGAAGGCGCGAGACAGACATTTTGACTAGTTTTTGCTGCCGCGATGGCACGCGCAAGGTTTTTCGACCAGTTTTTATGTCCGCGAAGGCGCGAGACAGACATTTTGACTAGTTTTTGCTGCCGCGATGGCACGCGCAAGGTTTTTCGACCAGTTTTTATGTCCGCGAAGGCGCGAGACAGACATTTTGACTAGTTTTTGCTGCCGCGATGGCACGCGCAAGGTTTTTCGACCAGTTTTTATGTCCGCGAAGGCGCGAGACAGACATTTTGACTAGTTTTTGCTGCCGCGATGGCTCGCGCAAGGTTTTTCGACCAGTTTTTATGTCCGCGAAGGCGCGAGACAGACATTTTGACTAGTTTTTGCAGCCGCGATGGCTCGCGCAAGGTTTTTCGACCAGTTTCTATGTCCGCGAAGGCGCGAGACAGACATTTTTACTAGTTTTTGCTGCCGCGTTGGCTCGCGCAAGGTTTTTCGACCAGTTTTTATGTCCGCGAAGGCGCGAGACAGACATTTTGACTAGTTTTTGCTGCCGCGATGGCACGCGCAAGGTTTTTCGACCAGTTTTTATGTCCGCGAAGGCGCGAGACAGACATTTTGACTAGTTTTTGCTGCCGCGATGGCTCGCGCAAGGTTTTTCGACCAGTTTTTATGTCCGCGAAGGCGCGAGACAGACATTTTGACTAGTTTTTGCTGCCGCGATGGCACGCGCAAGGTTTTTCGACCAGTTTTTATGTCCGCGAAGGCGCGAGACAGACATTTTTACTAGTTTTTGCTGCCGCGATGGCTCGCGCAAGGTTTTTCGACCAGTTTTTATGTCCGCGAAGGCGCGAGACAGACATTTTGACTAGTTTTTGCTGCCGCGATGGCACGCGCAAGGTTTTTCGACCAGTTTTTATGTCCGCGAAGGCGCGAGACAGACATTTTGACTAGTTTTTGCTGCCGCGATGGCACGCGCAAGGTTTTTCGACCAGTTTTTATGTCCGCGAAGGCGCGAGACAGACATTTTGACTAGTTTTTGCTGCCGCGATGGCACGCGCAAGGTTTTTCGACCAGTTTTTATGTCCGCGAAGGCGCGAGACAGACATTTTGACTAGTTTTTGCTGCCGCGATGGCTCGCGCAAGGTTTTTCGACCAGTTTTTATGTCCGCGAAGGCGCGAGACAGACATTTTTACTAGTTTTTGTTGCCGCGATGGCACGCGCAAGGTTTTTCGACCAGTTTTTATGTCCGCGAAGGCGCGAGACAGACATTTTGACTAGTTTTTGCTGCCGCGATGGCACGCGCAAGGTTTTTCGACCAGTTTTTATGTCCGCGAAGGCGCGAGACAGACATTTTGACTAGTTTTTGCTGCCGCGATGGCACGCGCAAGGTTTTTCGACCAGTTTTTATGTCCGCGAAGGCGCGAGACAGACATTTTGACTAGTTTTTGCTGCCGCGATGGCACGCGCAAGGTTTTTCGACCAGTTTTTATGTCCGCGAAGGCGCGAGACAGACATTTTGACTAGTTTTTGCTGCCGCGATGGCACGCGCAAGGTTTTTCGACCAGTTTTTATGTCCGCGAAGGCGCGAGACAGACATTTTGACTAGTTTTTGCTGCCGCGATGGCACGCGCAAGGTTTTTCGACCAGTTTTTATGTCCGCGAAGGCGCGAGACAGACATTTTGACTAGTTTTTGCTGCCGCGATGGCACGCGCAAGGTTTTTCGACCAGTTTTTATGTCCGCGAAGGCGCGAGACAGACATTTTGACTAGTTTTTGCTGCCGCGATGGCACGCGCAAGGTTTTTCGACCAGTTTTTATGTCCGCGAAGGCGCGAGACAGACATTTTGACTAGTTTTTGCTGCCGCGATGGCACGCGCAAGGTTTTTCGACCAGTTTTTATGTCCGCGAAGGCGCGAGACAGACATTTTGACTAGTTTTTGTTGCCGCGATGGCACGCGCAAGGCTTTTCGACCAGTTTTTATGTCCGCGAAGGCGCGAGACAGACATTTTGACTAGTTTTTGCTGCCGCGATGGCACGCGCAAGGTTTTTCGACCAGTTTTTATGTCCGCGAAGGCGCGAGACAGACATTTTGACTAGTTTTTGCTGCCGCGATGGCACGCGCAAGGTTTTTCGACCAGTTTTTATGTCCGCGAAGGCGCGAGACAGACATTTTGACTAGTTTTTGCTGCCGCGATGGCACGCGCAAGGTTTTTCGACCAGTTTTTATGTCCGCGAAGGCGCGAGACAGACATTTTTACTAGTTTTTGCTGCCGCGATGGCTCGCGCAAGGTTTTTCGACCAGTTTTTATGTCCGCGAAGGCGCGAGACAGACATTTTTACTAGTTTTTGCTGCCGCGATGGCTCGCGCAAGGTTTTTCGACCAGTTTTTATGTCCGCGAAGGCGCGAGACAGACATTTTGACTACTTTTTGCTGCCGCGATGGCACGCGCAAGGTTTTTCGACCAGTTTTTATGTCCGCGAAGGCGCGAGACAGACATTTTGACTAGTTTTTGCTGCCGCGATGGCACGCGCAAGGTTTTTCGACCAGTTTTTATGTCCGTGAAGGCGCGAGACAGACATTTTGACTAGTTTTTGCTGCCGCGATGGCACGCGCAAGGTTTTTCGACCAGTTTTTATGTCCGCGAAGGCGCGAGACAGACATTTTGACTAGTTTTTGCTGCCGCGATGGCTCGCGCAAGGTTTTTCGACCAGTTTTTATGTCCGCGAAGGCGCGAGACAGACATTTTGACTAGTTTTTGCTGCCGCGATGGCTCGCGCAAGATTTTTCGACCAGTTTTTATGTCCGCGAACGCGCGAGACAGACATTTTGACTAGTTTTTGCTGCCGCGATGGCTCGCGCAAGGTTTTTCGACCAGTTTTTATGTCCGCGAAGGCGCGAGACAGACATTTTGACTAGTTTTTGCTGCCGCGATGGCTCGCGCAAGGTTTTTCGACCAATTTTTATGTCCGCGAACGCGCGAGACAGACATTTTGACTAGTTTTTGCTGCCGCGATGACTCGCGCAAGGTTTTTCGACCAGTTTTTGTGTCCGCGAAGGCGCGAGATAGACATTTTGACTACTTTTTGCTGTCGCGATGGCTCGCGGACGACTTTTCGACCAGTTTTTGTGTCCGCGAAGGCGCGAGACAGACATTTTGACTAGTTTTTGCTGCCGCGATGGCACGCGCAAGGTTTTTCGACCAGTTTTTATGTCCGCGAAGGCGCGAGACAGACATTTTGACTAGTTTTTGCTGCCGCGATGGCACGCGCAAGGCTTTTCGACCAGTTTTTATGTCCGCGAAGGCGCGAGACAGACATTTTGACTAGTTTTTGCTGCCGCGATGGCACGCGCAAGGTTTTTCGACCAGTTTTTATGTCCGCGAAGGCGCGAGACAGACATTTTGACTAGTTTTTGCTGCCGCGATGGCACGCGCAAGGTTTTTCGACCAGTTTTTATGTCCGCGAAGGCGCGAGACAGACATTTTGACTAGTTTTTGCTGCCGCGATGGCACGCGCAAGGTTTTTCGACCAGTTTTTATGTCCGCGAAGGCGCGAGACAGACATTTTTACTAGTTTTTGCTGCCGCGATGGCTCGCGCAAGGTTTTTCGACCAGTTTTTATGTCCGCGAAGGCGCGAGACAGACATTTTTACTAGTTTTTGCTGCCGCGATGGCTCGCGCAAGGTTTTTCGACCAGTTTTTATGTCCGCGAAGGCGCGAGACAGACATTTTGACTACTTTTTGCTGCCGCGATGGCACGCGCAAGGTTTTTCGACCAGTTTTTATGTCCGCGAAGGCGCGAGACAGACATTTTGACTAGTTTTTGCTGCCGCGATGGCACGCGCAAGGTTTTTCGACCAGTTTTTATGTCCGTGAAGGCGCGAGACAGACATTTTGACTAGTTTTTGCTGCCGCGATGGCACGCGCAAGGTTTTTCGACCAGTTTTTATGTCCGCGAAGGCGCGAGACAGACATTTTGACTAGTTTTTGCTGCCGCGATGGCTCGCGCAAGGTTTTTCGACCAGTTTTTATGTCCGCGAAGGCGCGAGACAGACATTTTGACTAGTTTTTGCTGCCGCGATGGCTCGCGCAAGATTTTTCGACCAGTTTTTATGTCCGCGAACGCGCGAGACAGACATTTTGACTAGTTTTTGCTGCCGCGATGGCTCGCGCAAGGTTTTTCGACCAGTTTTTATGTCCGCGAAGGCGCGAGACAGACATTTTGACTAGTTTTTGCTGCCGCGATGGCTCGCGCAAGGTTTTTCGACCAATTTTTATGTCCGCGAACGCGCGAGACAGACATTTTGACTAGTTTTTGCTGCCGCGATGACTCGCGCAAGGTTTTTCGACCAGTTTTTGTGTCCGCGAAGGCGCGAGATAGACATTTTGACTACTTTTTGCTGTCGCGATGGCTCGCGGACGACTTTTCGACCAGTTTTTGTGTCCGCGAAGGCGCGAGACAGACATTTTGACTAGTTTTTGCTGCCGCGATGGCACGCGCAAGGTTTTTCGACCAGTTTTTATGTCCGCGAAGGCGCGAGACAGACATTTTGACTAGTTTTTGCTGCCGCGATGGCACGCGCAAGGTTTTTCGACCAGTTTTTATGTCCGCGAAGGCGCGAGACAGACTGTAATGGACTATATATATTGAACTAGCTAATTTATAAATAATCATATTTAAGTCAGAGAATACGCGTTGAATGTCCATAGCACCTCGATTGCGGAATTAGCTTATAAGACACATTTAGCAGGATGTTTCGTACAAGGCTCATAATAACTGCGGGGCAGGCAATCCAGCCTGTCAGCTGAATTGTGACACCTTGTACGTACAATAGATATGCATTTCTGTACATATATTATTTTACTGTTAGTCTTAAGATGTTCCTAGTCAAATAAACATAAAAAATAACTAGGAGTGTTTTATTGGAAGAACCTGGCACTGTACTTAGACTAAGTACATTACATGGCGATCCTGCCAGTTCTTCACATAAGAAGCAGTGTAACAACAACTACATGTTAGTGTTCAAGTAAAATGGGCCACTCCAAACAAGAGATAATCGTATCTCAGGCTGAAAATTGTAAGAAACAGTGCAAACCAACACATGTGCTGTGGTGAAATATTGGACAATTAATGGGCAAAAATAATGCATAGCATCTTTTCGTATCTACAAATCCAGAACGTGATCCAACGGAGCAACAATGAATTGGCGAGTTGTGAAAAGTGGAAAGTGAAAAGAAAGGCCATTAAGTGCAGTGTTGTGCGCAACCTACCAAGATAATGTTGATGCGGTAAAATTAAACACACTGTAAGTTAGTAATTAGGATAAATGACAAATAGCCAATTGGAACGTTTTAATATTATTAGCGAAGAACTTAGTTATAAATAGAAATTTATTAAAAGATAATCAAGCCCGTAGATTAAGTTTAGAGGTAACGAATAAAAAATTATCAAAGTTAACCGGAATAGAAGAAGAATTTTCAAACGTACGGTTAGAATTTAACAAAGGTATCGAAAAAGTAGAACCAGACGTATTTAAGCAAGCTAAGCTATACGTAGCGGAAATAGAAACATTGATTAGGGAAATTCGTGATAGTTTAGAAAATAGAATAATTACTATTAATCAAGAAGGAATTTTAGATAGCACCGTAGTAACAATGGCAGAAAAATTCGATTTAAGAACGGCGGCAAGCCTTTTGCCAACTATGGATAATTCAGAGGATAAAACGAAGCAATTAATTGATTCCATAGAATTATACGATTCTTTATTAGATGAAGCTGGGAAAAAACTTTTAACTAATGTAGTATTGAAAACAAAATTATCGCAAAGTGCTAAATTAAGGTTAAAGACGACCTACGAAAATAATTTAGAATTGATTAACGATATGAAACTTCATTTGTTGTCAAAGAAATCCGCGGCGGCTCTATCAGTTGAATTGCATAGCTCGATGCAGAGGGATAAATCCGTTGATGAGTTTGGTAAAGCTATCGAATGTTTAATGGTAAATCTAACGCTAAGTCAGTCAGAAGGTAATAACGAAACTTCTAAAGTATTGCGACCGGCAAACGAGAAGTTGGCTATAAATGTTTTTGCAAACGGTTTACGTAATCATGAATTACGAACAATTGTCAAAGCAAGAAATTATTCCACATTAAAAGACGCTATTTCTGGTGCAATAGACGAAGAGAATGCACAAAAAGGCTCTTCACATGCAAAGGTATTCAACCTGCGCGGTAAAAATGATAGAGGTTCGAATAAAAATTATAGAAATAATTATTTTAGAGGACAAACTCAGTTCAGATGTCAAAATAATTTTAGAGGGCAAAATCAAATCAGAGGACAAAATTATTATAGAGGACAAAATTATTCTAGAGGGCAAAATAACGGTAGATTCCAAAGTAATAATTACAATGGACGACGAGGTCGAGGAAATTTTAACGGTTCGTCAGACAGAAGACTCTATATGACTTCTGATTCAACACCCAAAAACGGTAATACCTCAAAAGAACGAGAAGATCAGTTTTTTCGTTCCTAATGCAAAATCTTATCCAAAAAAGGGCATTATTCTGAATTTTGGCGGTTCAAATTATTTATCGGTAAAATACTCAAATAAAATCTTAAAATTATTAATTGACACGGGTGCTTCAATTAGTGCTCTATTCGCATCATGTATAAATAAATTGGAATATGTTGACACAACAAAGCGATTAGAAATAGAGGGTATATCAGGTTCAACAGTAGCGCATGGGTCAGCAAATATTTGTTTAACGTTGGGCGGTTGTAAATTAAACCACAATTTTTTTATTATGAACGATATAACAAAAGATTTTCATGGAGTTATTGGGGCTGACTTCCTTATGAAGTATTTTTCGGTAATAGATTATGAGAAATTCATGTTTTCATTTTGGTACAAGGGAAAGAAAAATTACATACCGCTTGAATCGGGAAAAGAATGTTTTACTCTCATTCCACCGAGATGTGAGATAATATCATATTTCAACGTGGAATTTGACTCAGACTATGTTGTTTTACCGGAAGAAATTTCCGAAGGCGTTTTTACTGCAGGAATTTTAACAAAAGCAATTAACAAATTATTACCAGTTAGAATATTAAATACAAATGATAGAGACATCCAATTAAAAAATTTTGTACCTAAACTAGAAAGTTTTTCGAATTATGATGCATGTGCATTTAATAAGACAAAATTTTCTGTTGATCGGATTGATAAATTGCTAACAACTTTAAATAAAGATGGATTAAATAAGGAAGAAAAACTATCAATCGACAAAATTTGTGCTAAATTTAATGACGTTTTCCACATGGAAGGCGACCCACTTTCGGTACTTAATACTAGTAAACAAAAAATACATTTGCAGGATAATGCAATGCCTGTTTATGTAAAACCATATAGATTACCTCAATCACAGAAGGAGGAGATTCACAAGCAGGTAGACAAAATGTTAACAGATGGCATTATTGAGGAAGCGACTTCAGAATGGTCAGCACCTTTATTAATCGTACCTAAGAAACCTGATCATAATGGTAATAAAAAATGGCGCATAGTAATAGATTATAGGCTATTGAATAGACAACTAAAAGATGATAAATTTCCGTTACCATGTATTGACGAAATATTAGATTCTTTGTCAGGGGCAGTATATTTCTCGCATTTGGATTTATCTCAAGGCTTTTACCAGCTTGGGTTAGATTCAGATTCGCGACCATGTACGGCATTCACTACTGATAGGGGACAATATCAACTAACTAGGTTACCTATGGGATTAAAAATAAGTCCGAGTGCTTTTTCAAGAGCAATGACAATAGCTATGTCGGGACTAAATTATGAAAGTTGTTTTATTTACTTAGATGATTTAATAGTTTTTGGAGATAGTTTAGATAATCATAACAAGAATTTAGTTAAAGTAATGAATAGATTAAGGCAAGTAAATTTAAAATTGAATCCAAACAAATGCGAATTTTTAAAGAAACAAATTTTATATCTCGGTCATGTCATCTCAGCGGAAGGAATTCGTCCTGATCCGGAAAAAATTAAAGTTATGGAAGAATATCCAGTGCCAACTAATGGAAATGAGGCAAAAAGGTTCGTTGCTTTTGCGAATTATTATCGAAAATTTATAAAGAATTTTGCGGACATAGCGGCACCATTAAATCATTTGTCAAAGAAAGGAGTTAAGTTTCTTTGGGATTCTCAGTGCGAGCGATCCTTTGTTACTCTTAAACAAGCTTTAATACAACCTCCAATTTTACAATATCCAGATTTTTCGCCTGATAATCAGTTCATTTTAAGAACAGATGCGTCTGGATTTGCCTTAGGGGCAGTACTTTCAAATGGTAATGATAAACCTGTAGCATATGCAAGTCGTACCTTAAATAAGGCTGAAAGAAATTACGCAACTATTGAGAAGGAATTATTAAGTATTTGCTACTCAGTGAAAAAATTTAGGCCTTATCTATTTGGCAGAAAATTTTTGATCCTTAGTGATCATAGACCATTGTTATATTTATTCGGTATGACAAATCCATCAAGCAGGTTAACAAAGTTTCGATTAATTTTGGAAGAATATGATTTCACAATTAATTATGTGAAAGGTAAAGATAATGTCACTGCCGATGCATTATCACGAATAATCATAGACAGTAATGATTTGAAAGAATTAGGAGATAATTCAACAGCAAAAATATGCGCGATAACTCGAGCACAACAAAGAAAAATCGATGATTCTGTGGATTCTTTTAATAATATTCCAAATGAAAACAGGCTTGATCACCCTGGGGTCGTGGAGTTATTGAAACCATCTGTAGACTCAGTCGAATTGAAGGTTATACAAGAAAATGAAATAAATAATAAAAGTATTGATGAAAAATGTTATGTGTTGAATAATGTAATATATGATGAAATGAATGGAATAGTTTACATAACACAGGCAACTCGATCAACGTCAGTTTTAGACACGTCGTTGAGAGACCTGAATACAGTTTGTAAAAAGTTTAATATTCCAGAATTAACAATAATTAAAAGTAACTGCGCAGTACTTTTAAATGATGTAAAGAAATTAAAAAATGAGATTAAGAAAACCGGTATAAAAATGACAATCATTAGAGGTACCCAATGCATAACTGAAAAAGAGATTCAACAATTAATATTAAACGATTTTCATATGTTACCAACAGGAGGACATGCGGGTATGAAACGAATGTATAATAACGTAAAAAAATATTACTTTTGGTCAGGAATGTATAAAGACATTGAGAACTTTGTTAAAAAATGCGATTCTTGCCAAAGATTCAAACATTCAAAACCGCGCAAAGAACCAATGACAATCACAACTACAGCATCGTCAGCATTGCAGAGAATTTTCCTTGATTTAGTGGGCCCAATTGATCAAGATAATAATGATTATCGGTATATTCTCACGTTGCAGTGCGACTTAACAAAATTTGTCGAGGCATATCCAATCAAAAATAAAGAAGCAGAAACAGTTGCAAGGGCATTTGTAGACAATTTTATTTTACGGTATGGTGTTCCAGAACAGGTTATTACGGACCAAGGAACTGAATTTTTGGCTTCAGTATTTCAGGAAACTTGTAAGTTGTTAAAAATCAAAACATTAAAATCAACTGCATATCATCATCAAACTCTTGGAGCTTTAGAAAATTCACATAAAAGTTTAGGTGCATATTTAAGAATGCATACGTTTAAATTTCCAAATTCTTGGAGTTCGTGGGTTCCGTATTGGTGTTTTTCTTACAATAACACAGTTCACACAGAAACTCGATATACACCACATGAGTTAGTTTACGGGAAGGAATGTCGACTACCGTCAAATTTAGCAAATGCGATAGATCCAGTATATAATTTTGATGATTATCCAAAAGAATTAAAGTTTAGATTACAAACAGCATGGAATGACGCGAGAAATAATTTGCTGGAATCAAAATTGCAACGAAAATCGGAATATGACAAAAAATGTAGCTTTAAAGATTATAAAATAGGAGATAAAGTTTTATTAAAGAATGAAACCGGAAGGAAAATAGATCCGATTTTTAATGGACCTTATAATGTTGTAGATGTTAAGAGTCCAAATATTGTTATTAGAATAGATCGTAAGTTAGTAGAAGTTCACAAGAATAGGATAAAACTGTATAAATGATAGAAAAAAAAATTAATGTTTCATAAATTTTTTTTCTCTCTTCCCCAAGGGAGATGTAATGGACTATATATATTGAACTAGCTAATTTATAAATAATCATATTTAAGTCAGAGAATACGCGTTGAATGTCCATAGCACCTCGATTGCGGAATTAGCTTATAAGACACATTTAGCAGGATGTTTCGTACAAGGCTCATAATAACTGCGGGGCAGGCAATCCAGCCTGTCAGCTGAATTGTGACACCTTGTACGTACAATAGATATGCATTTCTGTACATATATTATTTTACTGTTAGTCTTAAGATGTTCCTAGTCAAATAAACATAAAAAATAACTAGGAGTGTTTTATTGGAAGAACCTGGCACTGTACTTAGACTAAGTACATTACAAGACATTTTGACTAGTTTTTGCTGCCGCGATGGCACGCGCAAGGTTTTTCGACCAGTTTTTATGTCCGCGAAGGCGCGAGACAGACATTTTGACTAGTTTTTACAGCCGCGATGGCTCGCGCAAGGTTTTTCGACCAGTTTTTATGTCCGCGAAGGCGCGAGACAGACATTTTGACTAGTTTTTGCAGCCGCGATGGCTCGCGCAAGGTTTTTCGACCAGTTTTTATGTCCGCGAAGGCGCGAGACAGACATTTTTACTAGTTTTTGCTGCCGCGTTGGCTCGCGCAAGGTTTTTCGACCAGTTTTTATGTCCGCGAAGGCGCGAGACAGACATTTTGACTAGTTTTTGCTGCCGCGATGGCACGCGCAAGGTTTTTCGACCAGTTTTTATGTCCGCGAAGGCGCGAGACAGACATTTTGACTAGTTTTTGCTGCCGCGATGGCTCGCGCAAGGTTTTTCGACCAGTTTTTATGTCCGCGAAGGCGCGAGACAGACATTTTGACTAGTTTTTGCTGCCGCGATGGCACGCGCAAGGTTTTTCGACCAGTTTTTATGTCCGCGAAGGCGCGAGACAGACATTTTTACTAGTTTTTGCTGCCGCGATGGCTCGCGCAAGGTTTTTCGACCAGTTTTTATGTCCGCGAAGGCGCGAGACAGACATTTTGACTAGTTTTTGCTGCCGCGATGGCACGCGCAAGGTTTTTCGACCAGTTTTTATGTCCGCGAAGGCGCGAGGCAGACATTTTTACTAGTTTTTGCTGCCGCGATGGCTCGCGCAAGGTTTTTCGACCAGTTTTTATGTCCGCGAAGGCGCGAGACAGACATTTTTACTAGTTTTTGTTGCCGCGATGGCACGCGCAAGGTTTTTCGACCAGTTTTTATGTCCGCGAAGGCGCGAGACAGACATTTTGACTAGTTTTTGCTGCCGCGATGGCACGCGCAAGGTTTTTCGACCAGTTTTTATGTCCGCGAAGGCGCGAGACAGACATTTTGACTAGTTTTTGCTGCCGCGATGGCACGCGCAAGGTTTTTCGACCAGTTTTTATGTCCGCGAAGGCGCGAGACAGACATTTTGACTAGTTTTTGCTGCCGCGATGGCACGCGCAAGGTTTTTCGACCAGTTTTTATGTCCGCGAAGGCGCGAGACAGACATTTTGACTAGTTTTTGCTGCCGCGATGGCACGCGCAAGGTTTTTCGACCAGTTTTTATGTCCGCGAAGGCGCGAGACAGACATTTTGACTAGTTTTTGCTGCCGCGATGGCACGCGCAAGGTTTTTCGACCAGTTTTTATGTCCGCGAAGGCGCGAGACAGACATTTTGACTAGTTTTTGCTGCCGCGATGGCACGCGCAAGGTTTTTCGACCAGTTTTTATGTCCGCGAAGGCGCGAGACAGACATTTTGACTAGTTTTTGCTGCCGCGATGGCACGCGCAAGGTTTTTCGACCAGTTTTTATGTCCGCGAAGGCGCGAGACAGACATTTTGACTAGCTTTTGCTGCCGCGATGGCACGCGCAAGGTTTTTCGACCAGTTTTTATGTCCGCGAAGGCGCGAGACAGACATTTTGACTAGTTTTTGCTGCCGCGATGGCACGCGCAAGGTTTTTCGACCAGTTTTTATGTCCGCGAAGGCGCGAGACAGACATTTTGACTAGTTTTTGCTGCCGCGATGGCACGCGCAAGGTTTTTCGACCAGTTTTTATGTCCGCGAAGGCGCGAGACAGACATTTTGACTAGTTTTTGCTGCCGCGATGGCACGCGCAAGGTTTTTCGACCAGTTTTTATGTCCGCGAAGGCGCGAGACAGACATTTTGACTAGTTTTTGCTGCCGCGATGGCACGCGCAAGGTTTTTCGACCAGTTTTTATGTCCGCGAAGGCGCGAGACAGACATTTTGACTAGTTTTTGCTGCCGCGATGGCACGCGCAAGGTTTTTCGACCAGTTTTATGTCCGCGAAGGCGCGAGACAGACATTTTGACTAGTTTTTGCTGCCGCGATGGCACGCGCAAGGTTTTTCGACCAGTTTTTATGTCCGCGAAGGCGCGAGACAGACATTTTGACTAGTTTTTGCTGCCGCGATGGCACGCGCAAGGTTTTTCGACCAGTTTTTATGTCCGCGAAGGCGCGAGACAGACATTTTGACTAGTTTTTGCTGCCGCGATGGCACGCGCAAGGTTTTTCGACCAGTTTTTATGTCCGCGAAGGCGCGAGACAGACATTTTGACTAGTTTTTGCTGCCGCGATGGCACGCGCAAGGTTTTTCGACCAGTTTTTATGTCCGCGAAGGCGCGAGACAGACATTTTGACTAGTTTTTGCTGCCGCGATGGCACGCGCAAGGTTTTTCGACCAGTTTTTATGTCCGCGAAGGCGCGAGACAGACATTTTTACTAGTTTTTGCTGCCGCGATGGCTCGCGCAAGGTTTTTCGACCAGTTTTTATGTCCGCGAAGGCGCGAGACAGACATTTTTACTAGTTTTTGCTGCCGCGATGGCTCGCGCAAGGTTTTTCGACCAGTTTTTATGTCCGCGAAGGCGCGAGACAGACATTTTGACTAGTTTTTGCTGCCGCGATGGCACGCGCAAGGTTTTTCGACCAGTTTTTATGTCCGCGAAGGCGCGAGACAGACATTTTGACTAGTTTTTGCTGCCGCGATGGCACGCGCAAGGTTTTTCGACCAGTTTTTATGTCCGCGAAGGCGCGAGACAGACATTTTGACTAGTTTTTGCTGCCGCGATGGCACGCGCAAGGTTTTTCGACCAGTTTTTATGTCCGCGAAGGCGCTAGACAGACATTTTGACTAGTTTTTGCTGCCGCGATGGCTCGCGCAAGGTTTTTCGACCAGTTTTTATGTCCGCGAAGGCGCGAGACAGACATTTTGACTAGTTTTTGCTGCCGCGATGGCTCGCGCAAGATTTTTCGACCAGTTTTTATGTCCGCGAACGCGCGAGACAGACATTTTGACTAGTTTTTGCTGCCGCGATGGCTCGCGCAAGGTTTTTCGACCAGTTTTTATGTCCGCGAAGGCGCGAGACAGACATTTTGACTAGTTTTTGCTGCCGCGATGGCTCGCGCAAGGTTTTTCGACCAGTTTTTATGTCCGCGAAGGCGCGAGACAGACATTTTGACTAGTTTTTGCTGCCGCGATGGCTCGCGCAAGGTTTTTCGACCAATTTTTATGTCCGCGAACGCGCGAGACAGACATTTTGACTAGTTTTTGCTGCCGCGATGACTCGCGCAAGGTTTTTCGACCAGTTTTTGTGTCCGCGAAGGCGCGAGATAGACATTTTGACTACTTTTTGCTGTCGCGATGGCTCGCGGACGACTTTTCGACCAGTTTTTGTGTCCGCGAAGGCGCGAGTTAGACATTTTGACTAGTTTTTGCTGTCGCGATGGCTCGCGGAAGCCTTTTCGACGAGTTTTTGTGCCCGCGAAGGCGCGAGATAGACATTTGATTATTCGTATTCTGAAATTGTGTTTATCGAGAAGAATTAAAACAACAATATTGTACGTGAATTGTCCACCATGTACATAATACCTTTGTGCTAAACATGTTAAATATTGTATACAATAAATATATTTGAAAGTAGCTGCTGTTTTATTATAAATCATTTGTTTGAAAGTTAAATATGATGAATATAAAAAGAACTATGCACGTTCCTTCGCCTCTTCGTTCAATCCTCCTATCTACACTGCCTAGATGTGGTGCAACCCTGTCGTTTGGTTTGCCTCATTCTCCAGGTCTGAGGGGGTCTGCCATCCGGGCTGTCCTCAGCAACTGTGTCACCGGACCATCACGCCTCCTTACATGATAAGGATAAGGATTTATTTGGGAAAGAGCGACACCAACATTTTTCAGGGCGACATATAAAATCTTAAGCGACACATTTTTTCAAGTTGCATTCGAGACTGCTTAAAAAAAACGTTGGAAGACACAACAAGAAATAACACAACCAACCAATAATTCAATAAAAGACATATATTTAAAGATTTCAAATTTTCTTTTTTTAAATAACAAATACGAATGTATATAACGATTTCAATAAAAATCACTAATCGGGAGAATGTGGTACTTCTGTGCTAAAATACGGAGCAGACGATTTGACTAGGAGCGTGTGACAGACGTCACACACTTTCGAGGGCCGCTGATGGGGCCCACTTGGCACCATATGTGACAGACAGCCGACGCAGAATATTTGACCGCAGTGTCTGCAGTGTTGCTTCCTTTTCGTCACCGAAAATGGCGACCGACACATCGGGCAATCGTCAACATCTTCATCGTGCTGCCATCTGACTTGAGTGTCTGAATCTCGTATCTTTTCTAGTTGTACCTGTGAGATATATAAACGTTAAAAAGTTTAAAAAGATAACTGATGTTGTTAATAAAAGCTGGATTTACACAGAAAAGAAAACTATAGAGAAAGAAAATATTTTGTGAGTATTCTAAATGGAGTTTAAAAAAGGTCTGACCTGCAAACTTTGCGATAATCTCACAAAGTCCTTCTGCACTTGTTCACTCGTGTCCAGTTCCTGTTGTAGAGATGCCACTCGTGTTCTCAGTTCGTTGTTCTGGTCCTAAAATAATTTCTAAATAGATAAACAAATATGCAATTGGATTTTAATGACGCTACATTAATTTCATTTCAGTACAAATAATATGCGCAATAAATAAAATAAAACACATTTATTGTAAGCATTTGATATGAAACACATTTTAATATTTTTAACTTAAATAAATATTTAATAGAAGAAATACCTTAGCAGCGATCAGTTTTTCATATTCATCCTTGTCTATTGCGAACTTTCTTCGAACATCATCGTAATTTTTTTCTACTGACATCAGCTTTGCCTTCAAGCTATGCCGCTCTGCTGTCATCTGGTCAAAGTGTTCCCTAAGCAATACAAATTTATATAGTAAAAATTGAAAAAAAAAAAATTAAAACATAAACTGAAGCAGAAATAAATATAATAAGTCGTAACGAAAATCTTACTTCATATTAGCTATTTCTGTATGCAAACTACTCTCAATGCTGTCTTTCAGATCAAGTTCGGACTGTAGCTCTTTCAGTTTACCTTCAGCTTGTTCTTTCCCTATTTTTCCTATGATTAATTCTTGATGTGATTGGAGAATGTATTCGTGAAGCTCCTGCAGAAAAAAAAAACAACTATTGAATTACTTGGTGATTAAAAAGAAACTCAAGAAAAGGTAGATTAATTACAAAAATTAAAGATACTCACCTCAACAGTATTTGGCAAATTAATTATCTCACTCTGTAATTGTTGGGAATGTAAACTATATTTACCAACTAAGTTATCGTTTTCGTTTTGCAGCCTGTAACGTTTAATAAATAAATACAAATTGCACAACAATAAATTGATAGAAATCAAAAACCAAAATTTCTAAAACTAATTTAATTCTAGAATCAAATATTAATTTATGAATCATAATATAAAAACAATTAAACAACATACTTTTCCAGTTCTTGCTGAATATGCTCCCTATCAGACTTTAACGTCTGCAGGCTTAAACCAACCTCGTCACACGCTTGTTTGAACATCTGATGTACCTCTTTCAAGTCCAATTCAGCGCACTCTGTCCTCTTTGTCAATTCCGCAACCTAAAAACAATATGCAAACGTTATAAACATTTTCCCGTAGCAACTGATTCAAATACGTTTGCTATTCGAACGGACATTATCGCGATTTAGGGGTTCTTGTCGATGCGGCAAAAGTCTGAGGGTCTGACGGCTACTAGAACTTTTAATTACCTACAATTTGAGGTATGATAGAAATTTATGGAATAATTTTTGAAAGAGTTATAGACGTTTTGCTGCAGCAAGTGAATGAAATACGTTTGCTATTCGAACGAACATTATCGCGATTTATGGGTTCTTGTCGATGGGGCAAAATTCCGAGGGTCTCACGGCTACTAGAACTTTTAATTACCTATAATTTGAGGTATGATAGAAATTAATGCAAGAATTTTTGCAAAAGTTATGGACATTTTGCTGCAGCAAGTGAATGAAATATGTTTGCTATTTGAACGGATATAATCGTATTTAGGGGTTCTTGTCGATGGGGCAAAACTCCGAGGGTCTGACGGCTACTAGAACTTTTAACTACCTACAATTTGAGGTATGATAGAAATTAATGCAAGAATTTTTGCAAAAGTTATAGACATTTTGCTGCAGCAACTGAATGATATACGTTTGCAATTCAAACAAACATTATTGCTATTTAGGGGTTCATGTCGATGGGGCAAAACTCCGAGGGTCTGACAGCTACTAGAACTTTTAATTACCTACAATTTGAGGTATGAAAAAAATGTATGCAAGAATTTTTGCAAAAGTTATAGACGTTTTGCTGCAGCAAGTAAATGAAATAGGTTTGGTATTCGAACGGACATTATCACGGTTTAGGAGTTCTTGTCGATGGGGCAAAACTCCGAGGGTCTGACGGCTATTAGAACTTTTAATTATCTACAGTTTGAGGTATGATAGAAATTTATGCAAGAATTTTGCAAGAATTTTTGCAAAGGTATAAACAGTTTTTCTGTAGCACGTTTGCTATTCGATTGGACATTATTTTTGACACATACCTGTTGCTTATGCTCCTCTCTCTTCTCATTCCACTTTTCCTCCATATCTTTCCTGAAACCAATCTCCTTCAGGAGGTCCTCCCTATGCCTTTCAGCCGCTTTTTCAGCAGCCGTAACTTGAGTACGCAACTGAGCCGAAATTTGCTGTTCTTTGACCAACTGCGCTTCGTAATTACTGCACATGTCACAAGTGACATCCGCGTATTTCGGACCATCGAAAGAAGTGTTTGTAGCCATCGACTGAAGCTGCCTGCTGTCATCACTCTGCGTTGCTTCCGAATTTCGGAGCAACAGTTGCTAAAATTTGTTAATTTCCGATAGTTGGGTTCTTAAAATTTAAAAAAAGCTAAAAAATGTTACTTCTTGTTCTGATTGGTGTCCACATTGACGACATTTCTGTAACTGTTCATCTGTGGCTCGCAATTTATTCTTCAGAGCCTTGATTTCTTCTTCTAACGGCTCGACGAGCGATTTTAACAGTTCGATATCTACCTCTTCGCGAATCTGTTATAAGGATAAATAAATTAGAATTAGAATTACAAGAAGTTATATTTTATGAAGATTATTTTGGGGATTTGTCATACCAACACAGTCAATTCCTGAACCTCACTGAATTTGGAGCATTTACCTTACCTTTATTCTCAATAATGTTATGTTTAAAATGTTATTTGGAAATGTTTAGGCGTAAGAATTACATTCAAATTTAAAATCACAGCCACCTATCTTGAAATACCTCAGCAAAACTGTGTTGATTTGACGTTTTGAGTTAAAAACCTTAAAAAACCTGGCTATTTTATTTACCTTTGTACTTTCTTCTGCACTATCTTGTGATGTGAACGCATCAGCACCAAATTTCTTCAATTTCTTCGTCACGGCACTCAAAACGACGCTTGGAGCCAAACTCGAATGCTCCTTTAACACATTAAAAGAAGAATAATGCATGCTTACTATGCAGAACAGCGTACGACAACTAAATATCAAGTTACCAGAAACAAGTTCCATATCATGGCTTCCTGTTAAACTGATAAGCCCAGTAAAACCAAAAGATAACATAACATTAGTAAATTAAATGCGTTTGTGTACCTTAACAAAGTTTATTACGTTTATTCGTAAAGTCATTGAAGGATCAGTTTTTTTTGCAGGTGACTAAATAACTGCTGAAGTTATAGTAACAAAATTAGGTCAAGTTATTTATTTACTACTTTGCATAAACTCACCATATCACTTTGAAGGTACGTAATTTACTTTGCATACTGAAGATAGCGCTTGTGTTCTTTATCATGGTTAGCAGCGATAAATACCAACACGGCTGTGACATATAACTGTTTAAAACGTGTGTGGAATGCTTTTTTTTTTTATTAATTATCGTGTAGCTGCACTATTTTGTGTGAAAACTATCGAGGTAAGTTGTTTTGTTTTAAACATGCACAAATATTTATATACAGTGTGGAAATTAAATAACAGTTAAAATCGATAACTAAAAAGACATAATTGACCTCACCTGGGTGTTTTTCAGTTCGTAATTCTCACGTTCAAGCTGCTCGATGAAACATCGTAACTTATTAACCTCCGAATTATAAATACTTTTTGAACTACTAGATTCTTCGACGGTTTCTACGGAAAAATTGAGACACCGTAAGTTTTTTATTCATATCGTAGCCTATTGAGAAAATACCGTGAACTATCTGCTGGAGAGTCGCTATTTCTTCAAAAGCTTTACGTTTTTCAACTTCGACTTTTGCTTCGAGCTCCAGACTGGCCACACATAACTGACTTTTAACGTCATCCAACTCCGTCCTATATTTATCGATTTCTTTCGCTAATTCCAAGTTTTCCTTCAACTTTCTTTGTAGTTCGTCTAATAAGAAACAAAGACATATCGGTTTGTTATTATAATAGAAAATAAACACACACCTTCTTTTTGTAGATATAAATCTTTCATTTTAGCCCGTTGGCTATCGAACTCTTCCCGAATCTTTTTCTTTTCATTCTCCAATAGCCTCACTCTATCTTCTAAGTCTGCGATAACAAAACAAGATTAAAATTGAACAAACATTCGGGTTAGATATTTTTTAGTACCAGATTCTTTTGTGTCAAACGGCTGAACATCCATTTCACTGTGCTATGTATTTAAAACTATAGAAACGTTAAGTTAAATAAAGTAAAAACATTTTATGCAAGACCAAGGGCACAACTTTCGGGATTATCAAACCAAAATTCGAAGAATTTGAGATTAACCTATCATTCCATCTGTCATCTGTCAGATATCTGAGGCAATTTTCAACGAGCAACAATAATAGAATAATCCCCTAATTCTTAAACAGTTTTTATCAAAATATACAAAAAAGTCAATCTTCTAAAGAAAACAAGGCTATGAACCTTGAAATACGTATAATTTAAGTTGTATTTAATATGGAACATTAAAAGTGTTGATTATTTCTAGTTTATAATTTCTAGTTTGTAATACATTAAAGTATCATTTAGTTAAAATGGCATTATAATAATATGAGTGATTAAATAAATAATTCAAATAAGCAAATTTGCGAATTCATTTCCTGGATAATAACTTGGTGTCAGAAAAATTCCCTAGTTTTTGCGTGTGTTTCCATCTATCGGCGGATGCGTGAACTACGCGGTGACGTTAACGTGTCAATCTCCGTCCTTTTCTGTCAAACTGACACCCGCTTTGTGGAGAGAGATGCGAGATAGGTCCGTGGCGCAAAATACGCGATACAAACACTAACCCGTCTAAAAATTGACAAAGGTTTTGCTACCTTCATAACTGAGGTCACACACAAGAGAGAATTAGTGAAATGTTTTCGCGGTTGAAACCCGAAAAAGTGCTGCCTTGTACCGAAATTTAATGGGCAATAATCAACACAAGCAGACGCAGGCCGTGGAACAAACTACAGAAGAGACCACGAACAGCAACAAGAAGAAACAAGTCACATTTCAAGAGGTAAATAAACTGCTCGGATCTACATCGTTCTGGCGAATATAACCTGTCCTGTTTGTTTACTGCGTCATATGTTATTTGTCATAATTCGTCTGCCCGCAGATTAACAATACAACCAGCTTTTTTGGCAAGTCGTTTTTAAGTCTGACTAGCCAGTCGTCAACCTATAGCGTTTCAAGACCGTGGTCGAGAGTTTCGCGCAAAAGGTAAGTCTTTAATTAATTATTTCGCGTTTTCCCCTTTGATCTACGCGCGTGCGGTTCTCTTTCGCACTACATAGTTTATTATTAGATGCCACATGTCATTGCCTTGTTTTGCAAGATCAGCTGATGATACATCCATTCGTATTACCTCATGTTTTCTCGATTTTATGATTATTTTGCGCATTCTCAAACGTTTATAGGTGGAAAGAATCAACTCTGACGTTACCTTACGACTCGAGTAAGACAGCCTGGCCCGTTTCTCAACTAGAAGCGTATTTCTTGCCGGTATTCCCCGTTGATTCTACGTTACAAGAGAGGAAGTACAAAGTCCTCGAGGAATACGCAAACGGGGCTTTTGGAAAAGTTTATAAGGTGCTCGGAATCCAAGATCAAAGGCTTTACGCGTTGAAGGTCCTATCGAAGTCTAAGGTACTTTTAGCTTCTATTTTTTGGGACGTTTGCTTTGTAAAAATGGCACCGTAGATTGTCCGGTCGGTAAACGCGGATGTTTTGTTTTAGTTGTGTTTATCGTCGCTTGTTTTTCGTTATTTTTTACATTTCCGTCTGCGAATACAAATTGTTTATTGTTTCCTGCTTTATCTAAGTGTGTGAAGGTCGTATATTTTTAATAATGTCTGTAATTGGTGCGAGATAATTGAAAGGATATTCGTGTAAATATAATTAAAGGTTTCTTTACTATTTTGAGTACTATTTTGACTGAATTGAACACCTGTTATGTCTGTCAATTTATGTACTCAATTGTTAACCTCAATGTCATAGATAAGTACGGTGTTATATATATAAATAAATAAAGCATGAAACATATAGGAAACTACGTTTTTTTTATCGTAAACGTAGAAAATAGATAACACTAGATCTCTCTATTGTGTAACGATAAAATTTATCAAACGTTTATATCCTTATAACAAAGATAATTTGTGTCGATTGTTTGTTTGCCTAGGGTAAATGTTGACAAGTGAGTTAACCTGAGTTAACGCAAATAATACGTGATAAAAATGATAAAAACCCGAATCGATTGTATTTATTTCCTGTAGTGTAAGTTCGTGTTTTATCTTCCGCAGATTATAAAGGAAAACGCTGTACAACAAGTGAAGGAAGAGGTCCAAATACAGAGCGCTTGCGGTCATCATACTTTCATTGTTAATTCGCCTTGTCATTGGCAAACCAGGAAAAAGTTGTTTATAGGTTAGTTTTTCCGTTATTTTATAATTTTTTATTTATTAATTTTTATGTTTGTTATTTTTTTTAGTAAGTGAATTCATCTCCGGTGGAGAGTTACACAATCTGCTGGAATTATACGGTATTCTACAGTTAGTCTTGGTCAAATTGTACGTGGCTCAATTGGCGTTAGCAATCGGTAAGTTTTAAAAATTACACTTCACGTCTATTCCTGGCTTTTAAAATAATCTCGTAATTGCTTATAAGTTAATTAACAACGGTCAACAATAATATTGTTAGTCTCTGATACTCTTGGGTCGCTGTTTATTATTGTTTACTTGGTTTTCTGGTCTGATAACCTTTTGCGTTCGATGAATCGAAATATTTATTGTATTATTTATTGTATTATTACATTGTGAATGTGTTGATTGTTTCAATTCTGGACAATTTTTGCGATTGTTTCGCAATAAAACGCACCGCGTTAAACAAATAAAAACCTACGCTCTGATATCATAGATATTTTTGTGATTATTACTGCGTGCTATGTAAATCTTTGAACAATGGCGTAAACAATAACAAGATATTCTATTAATAAGTTATGTATAGTGAGGGAGAGTTGCTCATTTTTATGCTGGTTAATTAATTAATTTTTAAATTTCTTACCGTTTGAGAATTATCTAGGTGTTCCGTAATTTTGGCTAACCCTGTCTATTTATTTTTTGGTCAAAAATCTATCGTTTAGGATTTATTGAAATTAGTATTTTGCACATATAACTCAAAAAGTATTAGAGATAGAACAAAGTTGAAGAACAAAATTGAACCCGGCAATCGTTTTTTAAAGACTGATTTTTCATACAAAATCATTATAAATTTGATTTTTAACAAAAATCTATTGTATAAGATTATTTTAAATTTGTATTTTTAAGGAAACTAAAAAAAGTATTAATTAAATAGAACAAAATTGAGACCGGCAATTCATCTTTAATGATAAAGTTATGGTAGCTTATGGTAGTAAGTTATGGTATTATAACCTTGATTTTGGACAAAAATCTATTGTTTTCTTGATTATTATTATTATTGTTTATTATTATTATTATTATTATTTTTGAATATTGTAGTTTTTCACATAACTCAAAAAGTATTACGAGACAGAACAAAATTAGGACCACCAATCAAATTTTTAACAACCGATTTAGCGTAGAAAGTCATTATAAACTTGTAATTTTAACTTAAAGATAATTTTTTTCTCTTATTTCCTATAGATTTCCTGCACAACGCCGGTATAATCTACAGAGACCTGAAACCTGAAAACGTCCTACTCGACTCGAGAGGCGACCTGAAACTCGTCGACTTCGGCCTCTCCAAGTGGCTCTCGTACGGCAAGAAAACCAAGACGTTCTGCGGGACCCCGCGTTACATGGGTACGGTATAACCTCAAAAAACCGAACCCGCAAAAAAATCCCCCAAATGAAAAAGCGTCTCTACTCAGGTGTTTACGGGCTGTGATAAATATAAGTTTTTCGGACGCGAAAAAAACAATTGCTAGTCAATCATGAACGCTCGCTCGCAAGTCTTCGAACTTACGATGGAGGGGAGACAGGTCGACGAGGCCGTCGCCAGTATTTTCCATACGCTGTTGTTCCATCGGTCGACGGGGAAATTCTCTTATAACCCCGAAGGGAATTATTCGGTCGGAACTGTCGGGTACACGGACGTAGATTGCGATTTTATCGATTTAACGTACGTCAGGTGTACCTCCCCGCGATTGGATAATTTTATCCGACGCGAGATCTCCGGGTTCTCGGAGATGCTCCGGGGGAGCGAAGGAACGGGGATGGGGCAGGTTAGTCTTGAATTTTTCCAAAAACGACCAAACCGGTGGTTATTCCCGCAAGAATGCATACCATGGGAGGTCTGGACGATCCGTTTAGAGCTAATAACCGTCTCGACGGAGGACGATCGGCAAGTTTGGCGGGAGAAAGTTTCCGATCACTTGACAGACAAAATTTTGTATATAACGGAGGTAGTGAACCAGCACGATTTTATTCCGAAGATCCCGAATCAGTCGGAATTGGAACTCGTGTTCGACACGTCGTTTCCCGACGTTCAGCCGTACCTCTTCAAGATGAATTATTCTATAGCGGGGCCCTCGGCCTCGTCGTCCGTCGGGTCCACGATGAAGAAACTCATACGCGAGACGCTCTCGTTATGAATTAGGGCAATTTTTTGTTTTCGTTTTTATTTTGAACGGATCTCGTTATTTTATTATCGCAATTTCGTTTTCGGAACGTTACCGAGAATCAAACGCGTCGTAATGCCGGATTTTACGATTTACATAGATGCACTATATTACGATAGGTATATTTTTTAACGAACGGTGAATCGGTGTACGCGACAACGCGGTACACTCGTCTGAGAATATTATCGGTTATTCTAGGAGTTATTTGTGTTTTTTCGTTTTATTATTGTTTCCAGATAGCCTAGATGGTTCCTTTTTACGTTATTAAATGACTATTCCTTCTATGATACACACCTCTATTATTTAAGCCTGTTTCACTATCGATTTTACTTGGAAAACTCAAAAGTTCTGCGCTTCTATCGCAGTAAATTTCACGTAGGAAAAATTTTAATTAACCCAGCTGTATTCTTGTATTCTCTATTGGTTTGATCATGACTTAGAAATTCTTGCACCTATACAACATTCTCACACTGGGGCACATGTTGGAAATATATAATAATATAAAATATAATATTGTGGGCTACTTTTCATTTGCAGCCGGTAAAATGCGCGCGTTCTTGAGTTTGACATCACTCTAACCTATAAATTTTCGGTTAACGTACATTCCCATTAATGATATTGGGGTAGTAACAGACGCCATTATAGTATTTCTTATAAAAAGTGCCAGCGACTGATGTTTATGTACATGCAAACTAATATGTGTAACAAAAAGTTTATTTATAGGTTAGTCATGTAAAAGACCCCTTTGTGTCATCTCAAGTTCGTACTGCTCCAGTGTCGCAACCACTGTATTTAAGGAAACGACTTTTATTTTTGTGATACCCAAACCAAAGGTGAATACAAAAAGCCAGCTGGGTTTCCTGACTTTTTTCAATCAGCGTTACAAATGTGACTCAAGTTGTAGGGCTACAAATACCAGCTGATAAACAAAAACCGATAACTCGTGAATCTCTGAAAAACTAAAAAACCCTACTTGAATATATAAGATAATTGTATCTTGGTATTTTCCAAAACTTGAGTCACTGTGTCCTAGTTTTTCTTTTGTTCCTTTATCTTTTTAATTTTCACTAAACGATAGTGGTCTTATTAAACTTTTGAACTTGAGCTATTCTCAAGAAAAGCACTTTGTATTACTTTTTATGTAACTAGTGAGATATATCTTAGGTTAAGATCTGCTAAAAGTGTGTTTAAAGCGTTTAAATCTAGGTTAGGTTTTTTTATTATCTGAAAATGAAATATTAGTGAGAGAAGTAATACAATTTTTATCAAGTTCTTCGGTTAGTCAAACATAAAAGTTTAAAAATATAAATAAGATCACTATTATACCACGATATAAACCAAGCAAAAATGTAGTATTTTTAAGCGAGCTATTACTTTCGACGACATATAATTATATAATTAATTCAATTAAAGATAAAGTCACGTTTACTTAGCAACGAATTATTATATTCCACTTGACAATTTTCTATACATGGCTTAGAGGCGTGTTCGTAAGTTTGACGAGAGTAAGCTTTATGTACTTACGGTTTGCATGATTGTTCGTATCGATAGGTCGGTCTGCCTTTGACTACACAAGAATAAATTCGAAATTTGGGCTCTCTATTGAGGTTATGTCGTACCGAAAAAAAAAAAAGATGTACGCGTCCGGTGAAAAGTGTTTTCGTGTAGTATTTTTGTATCGTTAGTATTAATTAATTGATTGGTAACAAATCGTGGAGAGATTTTAGTTATGTGCACCACCCGAAAACTGTCCGTTTTCCGTATGTATGTTTTGCGTGTGACGACGTAAGCGTTTAGTGTGTTGAAACAATACAAGAGAAAATTGCAAGAGTAAGTTTTAAGGCTAGGTTTAACGAGAAAAAACACCTGTAAATATTTGTGAATAATTGTTGTGATTCATAATAATAATAATAAAGAATAATGAAGACTATTATTTATTTTATAATGTACTAGAGCTGTTAGAGAAGTAAAGTTTTATTGAATATGGAACTTGTTTCTTTTTTGTTGTTCGTGTTGTCGAAATTTCCCCTTACCTTCGTGGTTTATAAATGCTACTTGATTCTCCCGCTTCTGGCTTTGCAGGTAAGTTTATGTTTTGTTTCAGCTCCTGAAATTGTAAGCCTTCAGCCTTACGGCCACTCCTGTGATTGGTGGAGCCTTGGAGTCCTTGCTTGTAGGATGATCACGGGAAAAGTAAGTCTGAAAAAAATGCATTAGTGAGCAAAAATATTGTATACTACTATGCTTCTATAGATTATATAGATCCATAGAAGGTACAGACAAAATTTCAAATCAAACGGATAAAAATTAAATGACTAACGCCATCTGTACCTCATTTAGAAACTATATAGTGTGCCTTCGCACCACAGGTAATGAGTAAAAAATCTGATGTGGCCATGCACATGACTTTATCATACAATATATAAAATTAATAGTTTAGCTGCATGAGAATCTATTTGATTGAGATCAGCCGTGTCTGTATTAAAATAAAACTAGTTAGCCAGGATTTGACAGATAAATAAATAATTAAATAAATAAATAATTCCTTTATTAACATAAAACAATATTAAATGCAACAAAATATTTATATTCAGGGCGGAGATTAGCACACTTGCCCATAAAAATTAAAACAGCCTCCGATGTGCGCTCAATGCCTAAAGTCCCACCTGTTGAGCAAACAGACAACACTTCACCTTTCCCCCAAAACTGTTTAACGATAATTTTTTTCATATCTTCCCTGAGACCATTGTATATGTGACTGACCTGGTAAGAGAATGGCCGTTTATACAGATCAGCGCGATGAGCAGGTTGAGCAAACAAACCCCTGGATCTTAAATTAAGGTTATGGACATCCGTTCTACAGGGTATCTTCCGCATGAGGTATTGTGGGATCCTCTTGGATAGCAACTTACGATATAATATTGCTGCATGCAACACCCTAGTGTTATCCATGTTCAACCACCCCAAGTTGCCCAGCGCATTCGATACATAATCATACTTCGTCAAACCAAAAACAAAGAGAACATATGCATTTTGGACACGCTGAACACGCTGCCTATCCGACGCCGTCAGGCAAGGACCGTACACGGTATCACAATATGAGATCTTTTTATTATTGACAGTAGATATAGTGCGATATTGTCAAAACATCAGCATTTGACACTATCGGTACTGTCATTAGACTAAAAATATTTGGAAAATCCTACTATGTAGTTTGATATCAATGCAGATGCGACCGATCTCGATCAAATAGAATTTGCTCTTGCAGCTTAACTATTAATTTTACCAAATGAAAATGTCATAGACATAAATTATTTAACTATTTTGACGACATTATAGAGATAGGGGCTCATTTGCAAAATCGTTGAAAAATGCTAAGAGTAAACCTTCAGTTCCTTTGAACCCTTTTGAACAAAACTTCTTTCAGCTCTAAGTTTAGTCATGAAACTTCTAAATGTGAAGTTTCGTCCCGATACCTTTAGTAGTTTCTCCGGAATCGTCGCCACAAAAAGATGGGTCATACTATGTATGATAAAGTAAAAAGGTGCTCAGATTCCACACTGGCAGGTGGTATGGAATATAGATCATCATTGCACCTTTTAAGGTTTACTCCACGCTTACCCTTAAGGTAAAAACTTTCTAGGCCTTTTTTACTATACATTTATTTATATCTTTAATTGTTCGATTCTCCATCATTTTCAACAAAATCTATGTAAGTTCAATACGCTTTAATGACGTAAACTCCAATGACGATATAATATTATTGTTACGGTTGCATAATTTCGTTATGCGCGCCTCCTATATAATATAGAACTCGTTTTACCATAAGAAGCCAACAGCTAAAACAACATTAACGGTCAAATAGCAGTTTCTTACTCAACGCATGCACCTTTTGTCCAGCGCATTTCTCCTTGAATCTGTTCCTTCAACTTTGCGCAAAGCAGTTCTACGGCGACCAGTTAAAAAAAGGAGCAAACGAAACACACAAAAAAAAAGAACGAAGAACCGACAGAGCAACCGTAACGATTGCAGTAGATCCACTCCCATATAAGGAGATCTTCAATAATGATACCGGTCGGTCTTCTTCATTCGTCTTCAAGACGTCTGAAAAAAAATTAGATGAACAACCTGGTATACGATTTTGCCCCAGGGTACTGTCTTGGGACCAATGCTCTTTTGCGCAAAACTGAAATAGCTGAGCTTGGGCTACACTAAAGGAATTTTATTGGGCTTGTAAGGCCAAAATAATAAAAGACGCATCCGAATCATGTATAAAACTTTATTGAAAGCTTTCAATACATATTTACCTAAAATACATAGTTTACTCCTACATCGTCAGAAGTAATGTCCCTTTTAATAATACAAAGAGAAAAAAACGCACACACTACAAAATATTTGACTCAATACTCTCGCAGCATTATCTAACGTTTTCTCTCCTCTTTCTTTCTGTGGAATGGCTCTTGACGTCGCTTTTTTTCCTCCTCCTACTAAACACCTAAGTCGAGATGCCTTTGCTAGACGAGACTAAACGACTAAACACAAGATAAAAACGAAAAAAATAAAATAATAATTAATACAAAAACGCAAGAATTTCAACACGGGTTGTTGTGACGGGGATCATCGCCGATAATTCGCGTTTTGATTTGAGCTTTATATAAATAAATTAAATTAGCGGCGATGGTCCGCGTGATCCCGAGTACCAGTTCGACCAGTTGTTACTCGTTTGACGATAACAAAAGGGCAAGCGGCACTCAGAAACGTCATTTCTCTTTCGCTGATATCTTAAAATCAGTTGTTCGCTCAGGAAATGCTCTCTGGTGACGCCACTGGTTTCTCCTCTTCTTTCACTGGAACGACCGCCGCCACTGGACTCGATTCAGCCGGCTTCGCAACCTCGCTCAACTCTTGCTTTGGTTCCTCGAGCAACTTCTCTGTTGGTTCTTGAGCAGGCTGTGCTGGCTCTTGCGGTTTCACTACTTCCGGTTCCACTGGAGCCACATCCTCAGATTTAGCCTTCAACAAAAGAAATTGAATCATTAACCAATCAACCAACCAATTAACCAATAAATTACCTTCTTTTCTGGTTCCTTCTGCTGCGTCAACTGTTCTTGTGGTAAAGCCTGGGGTAAAGGTTGGACCTCCTCCTCTGGTTGTTGCGGTTTGGCTTCATCAACCAACACTTGTGAAGCCTGTGGTTGTTCCTCCTCTTTGGGCTTCTCCTCAGCCTTTGCTTCCTCCTCTACCTTTGGTGGTTCTTCTGGCTTCTGCTCAACTACAGGCTCTTGTGGTTTCGGCTCCTCTGGTTTAACATCCTCTGGTGCGTTTCTCGCTTGCTCGACGGCTTCCTCCGGTTTGGCTTCAACTGGTTTGGTGTCAACTGGCTTCACCTCAACTGGTTTGCTTTCCTCCGGTTTGATCTCCTCTGGCTTCTCCGGCACGATCGCTTCTGGGATCGGTTCAGCTGGCTTTACCTCCGGAGCTTTCTCTTCAGCGATGTTTGGCTGCTCGACTTTCTGCTCACTCGGTTTCGTCTCAGCTGTTTCCGCGAGCGGTGCTGGTTCAATCGACTTCAATTCCTTTTGTGGTACTTCCTCTTTAACTTCAGCAGTAGCCTCCTTGATGGGTTCTGGGATCACCTCTGGAAGAACTTGTGGTACGATTGGTTTGATCGGCGCAATTTCTTCTGGTGCTTCTTTCTTGGGTTCCTCGACGGGTTTAGCCGGCTCTTCCACTGGTTTATCCACTGGTGTCTCCGCTGGTTTCTCTTGTGGCTTTGCTTGGGAGGCTTCAGCTCTTGGTTCCGTTGGTTTTTCCTCGTTCGATGCCTCGTCTGAGGTTTCCGCGCTCTTGTCCGGTTGTGGGAGCTCTGGGATTGGGTTGGCCGGTTTCTGGGATTCCTGCGGGCTTTCGTTGCTCTCTGCTGACGCTACGCTTTCGTTCGATTCGGCCGATTCGTCCCTCTGGAGTTCTGGTAGGGCTGGTGCTGGGAGTATTGGCTTCTCTTCTGGTTTGACGACTGGGGTTTCGCTTTCTTCGCCTACTGGGTAGGAGAAGGCAGCGCCCAGGAGAAGCAAGCCTAAAACGTAGTATTTCATTCTGAAAACAAACAAAAACAAGTTAGAATTTAGTTAAGACTGGTGACAGGTTCGTGTATTGATGAGTGTAATCTTGTGGATCTAAGGAGTTAATGGTAGGTAATTTTGTTGTGGTGAGGAGCAGTTGGTCGTTTAACAATAGCTTGTTAATAAATCTCTGTCAGGCTGACTATGAGTGGAGTTGAATGACCTAAATCTTCAACACGACTGAGAATATCAGTCTGGGGGATGTTTCCTTATAGGTTAGGTTGCAATATTCTGACGTTTGACACGCTGCTATGTCATTTTAGTTCCAGTACTACCAACTTTATAAACGATTGTCAACTTTATATGAGTTGTTAACCACAAACAAGCACGCGATCGATTGTTAGGTTAGGTGAACGACAACACAAGTTAATTTTGATTGTTTTTTTTTGTGTGATTATACGCCAAATTCTGCTAAAATGGACAAAAAAGTGTGTGGGCAATACCAAGGTTGCGACGAGCCTAAACCACAGAATCCCATAAACAGTTTAGCTCGTAGTATCTGTAGTATACAATTGTAGCAGACAACCCACAATAGGATTGTCAATGACCAGGAGGATAAATGATCTTTTGTGTGGTATGTCCAGCGAGTAATTGCCCGTTTATAGTACCATACAGTTAGGCCGGATGCTGTTCTCTGTGACTAGAGAGGTCAGCTGTCTTCAATTTGCGGGTTTCATATTGCAAGCGCGGTTAACAGTAAAATGAATCTTTGTTACTTGTGTCTATATGGAGACTATATTGGAGTCTATATGGTGATGTGTCTATATTGGAGTCTATATTATGGAGTCGTACATTTCCTCATTTGATAATTGTCATGCACAACTCGGTGCATACAATAACGTTCTCTTTGGCGTTTGTTTTGGTTAGCTGGCGTAGTGAAAGGTACTGGAATTCGCAGCTGTGTGCAATTTAACCTTTAAGTTCTATCTCGAGGAAATTATTTTCAAACTGGAGGTGTGTCCCTATCACATATGCAATTATTGCTGAATTTGCGCGGAATTGCCGGTGTCATCGGTTTTGAAATTTTGCAGCCTGAGGTTTATTGTTACCTTTGGTCGCTTATAGCTTTGGTTGAGGAGGATTCCCATTAACGCTGTGTTTCCCAATGCTATATTAACTTTGGTATTGTCTGTAATCAAGATTGCTTGGTTTATTGCATGCGGAGCGCGTATTGTGGGATTGTTGAGCAAAATTGAGCTGCAAAAGGTTTTCCCATGATGCTTTGTGGACTTGTATCGCAATGGTTGATTAAATAAGTTTTTATAAAGTCAATTAGTTAATAATTTGACCTAAGTAAACTAGAGCAAGACATAAAATCGAAATACAAGGTAAAATTAGATCAGGAAACACACTATTCTCAAGAGTACCATCAGTTATTAGCACGTGTGCTGTTTGTCCACGTTTTTCCCGAAGTAAACATGACAATTTATTGTCAACGCCCACGAGAGCAATTATCCAATTGTTTCCAGAATTACAAAATTAGTTACACACGAAAAAAATACCTCAAGTCACAAGTTTGGTCTAAATGGTTCTTTTAACCCACTGTCATTAATTTCGAAACATTTGTCGTCAAATATTGCATATCAGCAAGTTATGTACAAATAATAACAAGCTATATAACCAAAGTTTCGGCGAATACGTACTAACATTTCTATCGTACGGATTGCAAATGTCGTAAACGCTGACGCAAGAAGTAACAATAATAACGAGTAATTATTTCTGGGCGAAAAGGTTGTTCACATATCGCGGTTGACTTGTGCTGTAACTTCTTGCAGAATAGAAAAAGGACCGTACCGGTAAATTATTGTTAATGCTATCCTAAGTACCGTGGTTAACAGCCTTGATGGCACATTTTTAATCAGACTTTTACCGGTCGATTATTGCTGTTTAAATAGTCAGGTACGTAAGTGTGTAATTTACATCTTTATACGCTTTTTTGGTCGATCGTGCCTTTCAATAAAAATTGCTTCACATACAGACGAAGCGAATCGATAGTAATTATATGCTTGGTTAATGTTGAACCAGAAATAGCTTAATATTTGCTTTAGGGTGACGTTGAAACTTTAAAACTAATTAAAGAAGAACTCGGCAATTTTTAATATCATAATTTTCAACTTTCAAATCTTAATACCTGTTCACATATCTTCAAAACAAACACTATCTCTTCAACAAAAACAAAAAAAAACTGGTTTGCAAGCCGCTCTACATTCTCCTTACAAATTCCTGACTTTTATTCTTATGAGTTCCTTCAATTTTTATGACTATTTCGTTGAATTGGAGGCTATTCCCCCAACAACATTGTTTTCCCTTGTTTTCCGAAGAGGTCTGGCATTTTTGAACATTTAATTTAATGTATACCGCTACAATTGCAATTTTTATATATACAAAATCCTTGCGAAACTCAGTTTAGGGTTTTACGACAATAAAAAAACAATTAGTCAACAGCTGGCTGTTTTCGATTTCTAACAAATTAAAATAATCCAAACATTCTTCAAATGTAGTCACATGTGCTTCGCAAGTGTTTTATATAAATAATGGTATCGTATTTTATGGAATTATTCTAAAACTAGTATATTTTACTAGCGTATAGATTTTAGAACATTTACGCTAATTTTAAAAACCAAGGTGGGTATTCATAAGCCATTTCTTAACCTTCTGAAGGCCTATCTTGAAAATGGTCAAGTTTTCATTGCACGCTATTATTATTCCTATTATTAACTCGTACTTAAAGGATATATAAACATTTTATGTAGATAATTAAAAGATCTAGAAGATTCCTAAAAATCGTCGGTCAGTTTACACGTTATTTCTTATGCCAAATCCAAAAATATTTAAAAATCCATCTGGGTTTGAATTTTTCCGAACTGAATTATTTATGTTTAATTTCACTGGGCTAAGACGCGATAGGTTACTATTCTCGTTTTTTTGAGTAATAATTAAAATAATAACATAACTTACAACCTTTTTCAAGTTTCTCAAAGAGTCTTTTTGAAATTTTTGCTCAAAATTATTTGGAAGAAAGCGTTTTAGCCAATTGAAACTTTTACCTAGGATTAAAATTTTGGGATTGGCTATTTCTTTCTTTTAAAATACACAATAATACACTCAATAAATAAATAAATATGAAGTGCGCATGCTTGAAAAACAAGTTAGAATTTTATTTAGTAATTCTGGCCATTTTTTACACCAAAGTTTTGTTATTTCTCTGCTCCCACTGCTCCCCGTAGCTACGCCCCTGCTCAGTCATGGAGTATTAGACAAATTCCACATAGTGCTCAAAATTTAAATTAAAAATTTCTATATTATACTCAATAAAAGAATAAATCAGCCAAATTCATTTCCTAATTTCTAGTTTAGCATAAAATTGAAGATATAAATCAGCTATTCCATAAGACAATTTTAATTTAAACATAATAAATTGATAGTTTAATCTCGATATAAATAAATAAAATTGTATATAATACAGAAGTTCCACTTCTAGTTATAATACTGTTAAAAGTTGCACTGATTTTAATCATTAGTGAATTACAGAATTAAATTTAGCACAGTTTTAATTTAAGAAATAATCAATAAAATCTTAAATCAAAATCGTCGAATTTAAGAAAAATATATTCAATGTAATGCCTACCTTGTAACTGCAAATTCAAACGATATGGACAACAAAATATCTGCGTGGTCAGGCTGCTTTGGTCACTGCACACTGGATCACTTCCCAAGTTCTTTTGTGGGACCAGAGGTGGGCACGTATATATAGGTAAGCTCCCCCCACCCGGCGAACCGTCCGCTACCATAAGCAAGGTGCATCTTCTAATTTTCATGTAAGACGCCGAACCGATCCACATTTACCCATTATTATACCTTCGACAATAAAAACGTAAACCTCACTTTTATTTACGTAAGCAACGACACCCAAAGGAGCAGTTTAAAAAGATATTAAAACATAATTATTATTAAGGTTACATCACGTTCTAGTACCCGAAAAAAAACAAAATATAGAGCGAAGACGTTAGTGGTTAATTGTGCTATTTGTTGTTACTTAGTGCGTATTTAGTGTTATTCTGCTAAAGAGAAATAACGCTGACTAACTAACCTTTATTTATTTCAATGTTTTTCGTGTTTTCCGACTATATTCTGTTGGGTTTAAGGTTGTGTGGACTTAAGACGCGAATACAGAGGTTGTAACTGGTAATCCTAGAATAAGTCAGGTTTTATTTTTGTTATTTCTTGAGACTCTTGTACATCAACCCTAACAAGCTAGTCTGTGGCGTGGTTCTCTTTTTTCAACTCACCGGACAGGACTAATAGGACTGCTATGTATGGCGAGGAGTTTGAAGAGGCATATCAACGCTAAGGATGAGTCGTATCTTAAAATGCATCACTCATTTTTATGCTCATTAAAGTTCTAAAAGGAAATTGAGTATATCTGTTTTAATTTCGAAGATACTTACAAAAAACTTGGCTAGGATTATATTTTTCTAAAGTCGACAATGTTTCTATTGTACTTTAATCTTAACGAATCAACAATACAGGGTGTTTGTAAAGCAACAGTCCGCACAAATCCCTCCTTAGAATGAAAGATCAGTTATTAATTAATTGCGGATACCAATTTACATATTTCTTGTCACCTGATCAGATATTCAACAGTCATGTTTAGATTGTAGAAAATTATGGACTAAACAATAAAAGACAACAAACTCATTTTTGGACAGCCTGTACACACAAGATATTTTGATGAACTAATCGGTAATGCCAGTAATAGCTAAGCAGTCAGTAATAACCGATTACTATTATAAATCGTAAATACAATTAGATTCCTGTAGTACGCTTTGTCTAATGACATTTGCTGGTGATTCACAACTCTGGTTGTAAATTGGTCACATAAGCCAGCAAAATGAGGTATTAATAATTCATGTTAACCACGCTAGCAAAAATTGTGTTGATATCGAGGCTATGACAGTAGAAAGAATTTTCCGTAAATATGTTTGTCGATATCGGTATCGAAATGACCGAGTTTGAAGAATATATTTATATAATTATTATCGTACCATGAACTAATGCATAGGAATGCAAGAAATGCTTAAAAAACTCTTTTAACTTTTAGCACTTCATTAAGTTTCTTTTTCTATTGGAAGTTGAGGACTGAGCTTCTGCATAAGCAAGCTTTTGTTTTGGTGTAGGTTCCTTCTAAGAAAGGATTTTAGTTTTCAGTAGGATTAAAATATTATTTTTGGGGTTCTGTTATTAATATGACACAAAAATAATCCCAAGGTGACCGGCACAGGTGGACACTTCTCTGAAATCTTTTATTTAATTTGAAATTTATGGGTTTTCCTAGAACTTTGCTATCTTTGCGGACAATATGGTTCCTATTATAAACTATTACTACTAGAAATACCGGTTGTTTTGGGACGGACTGTACTAATAACCTACTGGCTTGTGTAATGTAAAAGAAATCTGATGTAGCCAGGCACATGACTTTATCATACAATATATAAAATTAATAGTTTAGCTGCATGAGATTCTATCGAGATCGATCGTGTTTGCATTAAAATAAAACGAATTAGCCAGGATTTGACAGATATTGACAGTAGGTATTGTCAAAAAATCAGCCTTTAACACTACCTACTGTCATTAGAATAAAAATATCTGGAAAATCCTATATTAATGCAGACACAATCTCGATCAAATAGAATTTGCTCCTACAGCTAAAGTATTAATTTTACCAAAAAATGTCATAGACATAAATTATACAAAATTTGCTCTACTTTAATTTATTATTTATCTATTTTGACGAAATTACAGAAATGGCGGCTCATTTGCAAAATCTTTGAAAAATGCATAACTACATTGCTACCCGCACTCGAAATATACATTGACTTTGTAAACACCAGGCTTTTTCAATATTGTTTCACATAGCGTACGTGCGCGCGTGTTTCTCCCCCTCATCGCATTCTCCATGCATTTGCGTGTTGAATTGACGTTTCGCAACCGCTGACGTTCTGAATACTGTCAAAAGTTTAAAAATATCCTGGCTACCTACTGTTAATGCAGACACGATTTCGATCAAATAGAATTTGCTCCTGCAGCTAAACTATTAATTTTACCACAAAATGTTATATACATAAATTATACAAAAGTTGGTATACTTTAATTTATTATTTATCTATTTTGACGAAATTACAGAAATGACGGCTGATTTGCAAAATCATTGAAAAATGCTAAGAGTAAATAGCCAGTTCTTTTGGACCCTTTTAAACCAAAAGCTTTTCAGCTCTAAGTTTGGTCATAAAACTTCTAAATATGAACTTTCGTCCCGATACCTTCAGTAATTTCTCCGGAATCGTCGCCACAAAAATCGTTTACACACACACACACATACACACACACAGACATTTTTTGTACCTTGGTCAAAAATGATCAGGGGACCCAAAAAGACCTATTTCCGCTAAAATCTCAATTTTTAATTTCGGCACGATTACAATACTTTATCATACTGCGTATGATAAATTAATAAGTAATACAATTCCTAAGCATATAAACAAAATCTTCTTAAAACATCACAACAAAAACTACTCGTATACTATTTGTATTATTGAGGAAAAAAATCAAATTACAATTTTTCCATTTACGCTTTATCTCTGTTATTAAAGATATTATACATATTTATTCAATATAGTTTTAAAAAATAACAAATATTTTGATAGATATTTGTTATCTGGGTTAAAAGATTCCATCAAAAGGCATCGAAACGTGTAGCCGAACAGAGAATAAATATTAATTAGGATATTACACATGCTTATTGTAACGGGTTAGACGATAAACGGTGATTGGAGTTTGTTTATCAGTTAGTAGTAAATACTCAACTTCCTTCTGACAGGTTAGCGGGGAAATCCGTATCAGATGTGCCACCTTGATATACTGACCTCATATTTTAAAATCAATACTCATTTCTTATTATCTATTACTATTTTGTCTACTTTGCGTTATTAATTTTATAGAAATTTCGAAATTCTGGCTACTATATTGAGTTAAATTACAGTATTGAGTATATTTTTGTGGCCAACGTATGGTAGCACTGTAATTACTGTCAACATAGACAAGAATTCTGTCCAAAATGTTAACGAAGCTTGTTATACGTTATATAAACTAAGAAATTCTCAACACCAACAATGTGACCAATCTTAGAAAATAGTTACTAAAAGCTCAAGAGCTTGAGTTTGTGTTTGGCCAAACTTTGCTTTGATGCTTGTTTTTGATCATAGCATGGCATTGGACTTTGAAAATACAAAAAAAGAATCGTCATCACTGAGGCTATAACCTAGACGTTAAAAACCCGTTACGTTGTAAACATCGGAAACGTCACTTTACAGTTTATAATTGTTATGTAGCAATAATTTTATTACCGTTCGCGTCTTGTAATTTATTAGCTAGTTAGTTTTTAATCAAAAGAAACATACTTATTAATGTGTAGGTACTACTTACATTAAAAGCACACGTCATCGTTAATTTGTTTTTAATAATAATAATCTTAACTTAACGAGATTTATTATTGTTGGTTAGTTTCTTCCGTCATTCTATTGGTTGGAATATGCCCACTTTTATCTGTTATTTATTGGATATTGTGTGCATCCAATGATTCTTTTTGTCGGGTGTGATTAATCAAAAGAATGCCAAGGTTTCGGTTTGCATTTTGCATCTTTATTAATTCGTTGTGAAGATTTTTTGATTTCGAGAATGGTCAATTTTAATTATACAGTAAATAATAAGTATGGGTATTTTAATTGTATGCACAATAAGTACTTTTGTCATTAATACTATTAATACAAATTATGTTATATGCAGTAATCTTCAAACAAATGACGGTGAAGGTCAGATGGACTGTGATACCATTAAGTTGGTAGTAAATGTTTGGTCTCTCGGAATGTCTCTAGACAAAAACCAATTAATATTTAAATTAGACCAGCCCGTTATAGGAGCGCTATCTATCGCTAACGGTCGCTTTGTTTTACAAGATTTGTTCGTCGATACCGGTCGATTTTTTCCTGTGGTCCATCGAAAGGCTTTTGACTCTCAAACACAAACGAATGACACGCTAGTTTTTCTATACCACCTATTATATTAGCTATTGGTTTGAGAAGTCTCGAGAAGAATATTGTTATTTTTGAACTAGAGAAGGCAGTCAGTGTCCTTTCTTTAGACTCCTTGCATCAAAATTAGAGCTGTTAGATATACCTTGGTCAGGTACAATGACGGTATAATAGCACTATCACTGATGCTGCGCATAGACATGTATGCGGTTATATACCCTCTAAGAGACCCGTCTTACGACGAGAAACTAAAGCGCCATCTATCGGCGTAGTTCACACTAGTTTCAAAACAACGATTTTCTTAAATCGAACCAATGGTTTTCTTAAAATTAATTAATTAAGAATGTAATTTTCTTAAATGTGAAGTATTAGTTTAGCAATGTTATTTGTTCTTACCAAATCATTTCAAAATGCGTCTATTTGTATCAAAACACGTAAGAAACTGACTTTCCTATAAACAAAAATCAATTTACGTTAATAACATATCTGTTTAGAGTTTAGAGACAATATTTTTTTTAAGAAATATATTCTCTGATTCAACACTGTTTTTTTCTCTCTGTGTGGAGTGATGTAAATGCATATTTCACACTCACCAAACGAAGTGAACAAATCAAAAAAGTAAATGTGTGGTGTGCTGGAACATATTCCAAAAAATATTAAATAAAAATTCACCTGGTAGTCCTTATTATTTCCTTTATTTTAATTTATTTTTTATCTAATTTTTATTTAAAATAAAAGAAATAATAAGGACTACCACGTGATTTTTTAATTAATCGACACTTTATTGGACAGAATGCGACAGAATCTCTATTACTGGCGAAACTTGAAAATTCTTATAAAAAAATATAATATTGGGTAAACTGTAACTTATAGGAAAGCTTGTTAACTTTCTAGAACTATATTTTTTTTGACAGGGAAAGATATAACATTATAGTATCGACTACAGTTATCGAAGGGAAAAAATACAGGCAATTGATCGCAAGAATAATGGATTTCTTAGAACATAAAACACATCAGGTAGATCTCTTTCTATATAAGTATACCCGTGATAATCGGTAAATATTTGAACAACAGATTCACAATGTCTGCACGATTGTTATAGATGGACTGGGCTCTGTTCCGGATATTAGGTTCTTATCAGTGAGTCTACTGTCTTTACAGTCTTGCCAATGCTTCTGTCTTGTTTTTCGCCGTAAATAGTTTTGCAAATTGTTGGCACATGATATATTTAAAAGGCTATTCTCGCTCATCTAATTATTCTAGAGAGCTCTCTCTGATATACAGCACAACAGGGCTTGTGGGGAATTTCGTTTTTTTAATTAAAAATTAAAAGTTTAATTTTGATTATTTCCAATTATTAATTTTTTTAATTTAAAAAGAAAAATCTTTTAATAGCTTGTTTTCCACTGTTTTCAGTTAATTCCCAAAGTTTGATAGTGGGACGGAAATGGGTTCATGACTTAAAAAATAAATGTGTCCATATATTATATTTAGTAGGAGAAGTCAAGTGTAACATCAAATTGTATTGAAACTGAACAGTTATTTATAGTCCAACTTCTATGATTTAAAATTAATAACAGTATTCAAATAAATAGTAGTGTATTGTATTGTATTCACTTCGTTGGTACATTTTGACTAAATATGATGTTTGTAGATATTTACTTTTTGTAAGACATGCACCCATTTCCGTCCTACTTTCAAACTTTGGGAATTAACTAAGAACAGTGTAAGCTATTATCTGATCTACTAAAAATTTAAAAAAAAGTGCATTTTGTAATGATTAAATTAAACCGTTAATGTTTAATTAAGAAAAAGAAAATTCCCCACAAGCCCTATTCTGTTGTTCATCAGGAGAAAGAGAGGAACAAATCAGGTAATAGCTTACAGTGTGTGATCGACAATCGACAATCGGCCTTTAAATATATCATCATAAATTTGGTATTTTTCTATAACTAAATGAAGACAACAATAAATTTGACAAAATTTTATCAATATCCAAGGTGGTGGACCTTTATAAACCGGTCCACCAGATATGTCACGTAAGCTAGCTTTATAACAATAGGTAACTAATTTATCAAATGAAACATAGAACCCATCCCATATAACTTATACGATTGTTATGCGTGCAGTATGGTAGAAAGACGTCAACAATTAAGTATTAAAATGTAAGTAGTATTCCGGTCCGCGATATCTCTAGGCCAAATCGAGACAGTGATTCACAGCGTTTGTATGAATTAAGATGTCCGCACATTAAAATGAAGCCGACATAGACAGACGCCTGTTTACCGCGTGGAGTCCTATGTACTTTCCGGCGTCATGCGGAATTGAAGAGACGATTAAAAAAACACGGACAATACGAAATTATGGTGATTTGTTTTTTTTTTTTTGTATGAGCTAATTACGATCTTACCTAACGAATGGCGGTGCCTCCAATTCCGTGACATGTTTACAAACAATGCGAACGGCCTGTTCCGAGAACAGACACAATTTCCGTGCCTCGCGTTATTCAGCAGACTGTGATTCATTCATTCAAAGATACGAAGATAAATACGCAAACAATAACAATAACGCAGGTACTATCGTGGCCATATATTATGTCCATTTTCTCGCGAGAAAATTTTATATTACATAATCATTGTTTATCTTGCATTTGCCCTACTAAAGATCGAGTTGAAGCATCTCATTGCCGCAATTGACGCGGCGCTCTTCGGTCTTTCGGGCGAGCGGGGGAAGGGATCGACAGCGACGCTGCAAGTAGTGGCGAATCGCACGTGCATTAGTTACTAAGAGAACAGTGTTTACGGACACAATACATATAACGACACGGCGATTATGCCTCGACAAAGAAATTTGGATATCCGGCGACAGATTACCGAATTAAAAAATAATGGCAAAATGAGTCAATAAGATAACAGAACCACGAACAGGCATTTGAAACTACCATGGAAATTCTTGGCAATTTAAATCGGGTTTCGGGATTAGCAGTTAAAATTAATGAACGATCTGCAAAATAATCTATGTGTCTACAAATTTACGATGCTAAATTTGTACCAGTTTTTTGATATTTCTAAGTTTTATAAGCTCAGAGCTGACGTTTGTAATATATGTAATATATCACGAGTTGGTATTTATTTTATATTGCATGTATTTAAATATTATTAATAAATAAACTGTTGAAACTGTTATAATAGTTCGAATATTTATATAACAAAATCGGGCATACTCTTTAAATATTTTTTGGTTTATCAAGCAAACTTAATTTAGTATTCACCACTAATCGGAAAATCTGCTAACTCCATATTATTAGATCTATCCGCTTCCATCAAAATCTTGTTGACAACCTTATTGTAAAAAACTGAAGAAACCATAAACGGCAATCGATAGAAGAGATTTCTCTCGTACCGGGTCACATATTATAATCTGAATTATGCAAAAATTAAGAATTTAATTGTTAGTTAAAATTACTACCTTGACAAGTTATCGTTCTTTTTGTGTATTGATAATAAGCTGCCCGGTTCTCTCAGCTGTGTCGGTTCTCTCGACATGACAGCACCGCTAACGCCTCCCTTCCCCGCAGCACCCCAAAGGCCGTAGAGCGTCGGAATTCACGCGGAGTTTCAGCACGTTCTTTTGTATGAAAAATGCAAGATAAACAATGATTATGTAATAAACTTTAAACCTATGAATTATTGGGTAGCCTATAGTCTATATTTCATTATTCTAGCTCTTCTAATAACGGAGCAAAAACAGCGCCAATTCTTCTTAATTTGGAAAAATCGGGAAAACGCCAACATTTTCAGCTTTCTAATTTTTATAAGTTGTAGCATATTAATCAAGGACAGCATCAGAATTTTTACAAATTTTTTCGCCCCTAGTTCTGCGAGAAAATCGACGTCAAAAGAAGGGACATAATATATGGCCACGATAGTATCTCAATGACGAGATTCAATCGCGTTGGTGTGGAGTAATGATAGTAAATTTTAATATTTTTATAAGTTTTGGTAGGTGTAAATTTGCGTATTAGTTATTAATTTAGTAAAAAGAATTATTAATATAATACATGTCCGCGCGCTTTGGGGTTAGGTATCCAGCTCTTTGTAGTCAACCGACCAATCACAATACGATATTCTATGCGAGCCAATGTGAGCGTATATACCAAACATATATCCCCTGAGTGGCAGGTTTGAATTTATGCCGCTGATAATGCGCTGATAAGACCGTCCCATCTCCTTCTAATACTCGAGACACGCCCACAGTGCAGGTTTAATTCGGGTCTGGCGCGGAGGCGTGTTACGGTATCTCACGCCCTCTTTTGGAAATTTAAACGTCTTTACTGGGGGTGGTTGTTTTAATATTATGTTATTGGTTATAGCAAGTTCACATTATGTTATTGGTTACAACAGTTAGCCAAAGGATTAAAGACAATTTTTTGTTTGTTTTAACGTAACAAATATTTTATAATTTTTTTTTTGATTTTTAAATTAGATAATCGTTGACAAAAAAACGTGTCAATAATCCAACAATAGTTAATTTCTGTCAGAAAAATAATAAATCACGTAACTTTGTAGGTACAATTGTAAATTTGGGAAAAATTTTGCCTTATTTTTAGGGTACTGCAGGAGAGGGTGGAGACGGAGACACAACAAATAATGGTTGTGGATTTGATCTTTGGGAAGTTCTGAAAGTTTCTAAATCCGAAACGTGAAAAAAGGGGGAAAAAATATGCATTTTCCTTGTATTTTAAAAGGAATTTAATTTTTTTTTTTATTTGGGCCATCATAATGAACACCTTCCACATATATTAAGTATTTAGATAAAAGTACATGTTTTGACGTTTGTAGGACATTGGTTCAGCTATTGTAAATTCTCAAAACGGCCTACGAGCCGTAGGCGAGTGTATAATTCATACTCGCGAACTCACGAACGAAGATATCGCTTTCTTCTTTTCATAATATAGCAAATGTTTCTGAAATACTGGCATAATGATTATCACAATTTTGACAGGAGATACGACTCCATCTCCGAGAGGTAATTTCCTCATTATACAGTAAAAACAAACAATACCCAGAACATTTTCTCACAGTTGGCAACAGAGTCCTTCCAGCATCCCGCAGAAGAAGAAGACACGCGCGATTCGCCTTGAACTGCGAATCGCGACCGACGACATTCTGCGAAACGCGTACAACTTGGTGCCAGAGATCTTAGATGTGCGTGTGCAATTCCCGGCTCTATCCGGCCGTTGAGTCCGCGGCAATTAGCGTTATTAGAGGTCCTCAAGAGTTCTTTAGTGCGCCCGTAGATAGTTCGCTTAGAAGAACCAGTCCTCCGCCTGCCCCTAAGGGGACGTTTCTGCAGGACAGTCGTCCTTGATGGCAGGCCCGATCGCATCAGCAAACGGCCGAACGAACCGTAATCTGCATTCTATAAATATAACGCGGGGTGCACGCTTAAGACAGGAAACCTGCGTTTATGTGTGCGCGCCGATCAACGGCGTTCGGTTTCTATTTATAATTTTATAGGTAATTTTGCAACAGCGACCGAGACATCATTATAATACAATCAACTCTATGTCCCGTCCATTGGCGCGCAAGTGGTTGCCGTTTGATGATAACTTGATGGACCTTCTTCAGGCGAGGAGTGGTGCGGTGCCGCCAAGGACGTTTCTGGTCGAGCCTATTTTGCTTCGCTTCTGTACGAGATTATATTAATAGTACAGGAGCATCTTAAGGAGTTAGCTTCCTAATAATACCTTTTTCTGTATTTCTGGGTTTTGGAATTTGGTTATTTGGAAAATTATATGGTGATAAACAGGCGGGATGTAAATTTTACATAAATTTTTTTAAAAAATTAAAAATTACAGCCACAACCTGGATTTGAACCAGGGTCCTTTGCGTTTCTAGAACAATGCTGTCCCATCTGAGCTACTGAGGCCTATGACATTTGTTAGATATAATTGTCATAAATCAAGGAAAGGAAGTTGTGGTTACTACCAAACTCTAACCTATCTTGACGTACACCTATCAAATGTCGTCTGCTTTGGAAGTAGGGTTCACACCAACAAACGGATTATCAAAGCTGGAAAGACGCACATAGTGCTTCAAAGTTCAGGCAAAATTAATAGTTTAGCTGCATGAGAATCTATTTATTTGATTGAGATCAGTCGTGTCATGCATTAAAATAAAACTAGTTAGCCAGGACAGATAAATAAATAATTAAATAAATAAATGATTCCTTTATTAACATAAAACAATATTAACTGCAACAAAATAATATTTATATTTAGGGCGGAGATCAGCACACATGTTTCCAAATTGCCTTGCCCTTTCACTCAACCCCTTACGCAAGCTAGAACTAAGACATAATTGTGCCAATAATATAACAATAATACCGAGAACTTATCAAAACAAAAACAAAACAAAATTACTCTAGAGTATTACACGTAATTGCAGCAAATCCAACTCAACAAAACATCGCACATGCCCATAAAAAAATAAAAATTAAAACAGCCTCCGATGTGCGTTCAATGCCTAAAGTCCCCCCTGTTGAGCAAACAGACAACACTTCACCTTTCCCCCAAAACTGTTTAACGATATGTTTTTCATATCTTCCCTGAGACCATTGTATATGTGACTGACCTGGTAAGAAAAAGACTGTTTATACAACTCAGCGCGATGGGCAGGTGGAGGAAACAAACCCCTGAATCTTAAATTAAGGTTATGGACATCCGTTCTACAGCGTATCTTCCGCATGAGGTATTGTGGGATCCTCTTGTATAGCAACTTATAATATAATATTGCTGCATGCAACACCCTAGTGTTATCCATGTTCAACCACCCCAAATCGCCCAGCCCATTCGATACATGATCATACTTCCTCATACCAAAAACAAACAGAACACATGCATTTTGGACACGCTGAACACGCTGCCTATCCGACGCCGTCAGGCAAGGACCGTACACGGTATCACAGTATGAGATATTTTTACTATTGACAGTAGATATAGTGAGATATTATCAAAACTTCAGCATTTGACACTACCGGTACTGTCATTAGACTGAAAATATTTGGAAAATCCTGGCTACTATATAATATCATATCAATGCAGATGCGACCGATCTCCATCAAATAGAGTTTGCTCTTGAAGCTAAACTATTAATTCTACCAAAAAATGTCATAAGCATAAATTATTCAAAATTTCCTCTACTTTATTTTATTATTTAACTATTTAACGAAATGACAGAAACTGCGGCTCATTTGCAAAATCCTTGAAAAAGGCTTAGAATAAACTACCAGTTTCTCTGGGCCCTTTTGAACCAAAGGCTTTTCAGCTCTAAGTTGGGTCATAAAACTTCTAAATATGAACTTTCGTCCCGATACCTTTAGTAGTTTTTCCGGAATCGTCGCCACAAAAATCGTTTACACACACACAGACATACATACGCTCACACACACACACAGACATTTTTTGTACCTTGGTCAAAAATGTAAAAAAATCAATAATTTCTTAGTTTGGCGTTAAATGATTGTTAATCAGTAATTTCAGTTATTTCAGAATTTCTTTAATTTCCAGGTTGTGGCTGTAACTTTTAATTTGCTTAAACAATTACATCACGCCTGTATATAACCATTTTCTATACTTTAATAATTTCTTAGTTTACCACTAATTGTATGTTAATCAGTATAATTATCTAAATTTCGAGAATAGTCAATTCCAATGCCATACCTGTTGCTATTGTTGGTATTAGCAATTTTGATGACCCAGTAAATATGATGACACCGAATAACAAATAAGTTATTCATTTAAAGTAGGTAATCCATGTCTTAGATAAATCTATCAGAATTAATAAACAATTTCGAGAACTGTTACGGCTATCAATTAAAATACGAATCTGACACAATTTGTTATTTAAAAAAATCCTCGGACTGGACTCCTCGATGTTTAATTACAAAAATATGTTACATCAAATTTAATTTCCGACCTTCAACTGTTTTCGACTTCTGACCTTTTTCGAATGGCAACCCCGTATTTTTTGTACTAAAACTGAGTTAATCTGTTAATTGTCTTAAATATAATTCACACAATTTATCGCCTTTCATGGGTAATTAATTCTACACAAAACGGAATTTCATATTAAATTCACAACATCTAGCTATTCGTTTTTAAAGACAATTGATTATGTAATTATGTAATTTATATTATATTTTATAAGTTTAACAATTGCCCCATAAACTTTGCCATTTTCTTGTGTAAAGACAGCAATAGAGCCATATTTAGGCTTACCATACATCCCGGCTTGACCGGGACAGTCCCGGTTTGGGACATCGGTCCCGTCGTCCCGGCCAGTTTGGTATTATGTCCCGGCTAAAATTCTTTACTGGAATTTAGATCAGTAACAAATCACTCAGATCAAAAGATTGATTGTTTATTGTCAAACTAGTGGAATCAGGTATTAGTTTTGATCGGTAGAACACATCTAGCTTTGAACCTTGCAAATGGTAGAATTTTGGAAATCTAAAAAGGCGTCAAGTCATATGTTCTTTGCCCAGAAAAAGGCTTTCATTTTACTCCTTTTCGATACTTATTGAGAGATAAACAAAATAATGATGTTTTAGGGGTAACAACTCCGTTGCTAACAGGCAACAGAGCGACTAGCCGATTAGTATTGTAACAATATTAAGTATCGACAGCCAAAGAAACACAAAGTTGATTGCTGAAAATTGTTTATAAAGTTTTAAAGTTTTACTGAACGACGATATTCCATACGTCAAAATGTAGACTACCTATCTCAATTAGTTAGTCACTATTTCCTGTTCTGTAGCAAACAACCTTTAAATCGCAATAATTTGCATATGCTTTCTATGCAAGCTTTCATATATACTACGAAAAACGCTACCGAAAAATTGTTATAACTTTTACAAAAATTAAATGTATAGGAAATGGAAAAAAATTGTTACATATCTTTGCTTCTTATGACAAATTTCGTAGATAATTAATCGTTGTATTTACTCATTTACGCCGAGAAATTTTCTTGGTAGCATACAACCCCTAAATCACAGTAATTTTGTCTACTACTTATTTGAGTATTGCGGTACAAATTACATATCTTTACAACAGAAACATGTTTATAAGTTTTACAAAAACTGTTTAAATCCTTTTCTTTTAGGCAAAATTGTATGTAATTGATTGGGATTATACTTTAAATGTGAGTTGATATTTTGGTTGGCCGTGATAACATGTCCATAACTTTTTCAAAAATTATTATATCACTTTCCACCATATACTAAATTATAGGTAATTAGATGCGGTAGTCCTATTCATGAATGCAAAATGTTTTGCTCTGAGGTGAAGAACCCCTAAATAATGATATTGTCCTTATGTTGTGTGGCTTCAACTGAACATTACTTTGTTCTGCAAAATGTTATAACTTTTCTAAATGTTGTTCTATAATTTTCTGTCATGCGTCAAATTGAAGATCATTAATGGGGGTTAAATCCTTTGGTAGTCGATTTCGAAACATTTTGTAAATCCATGCTATGATTGTTACCATACACAATTTAATAATCTATCAAATATGAATATTTATAAAAAAAAACTAACGTCAATTTTTTAGGTGTAAAGGTTCCAGTGCTTTAAATTTGCAACGTTTTAAAAAAATAATTATTAAAATATGAGTATTTGAGCAATATTGTTCTGCAATATACAATTTGTGGAATGCTTCATTTGCTTTTTTATTTGATTATAGAATATATTATAATATTAAATGTACATTCAGCGAAAAATACGAGAGTTTCAATAAATAAGTACACTCATTCCAGTTTTTCTTTTGTCACAAAATGTTATATGGACATTTCAAAGCGCTTTTTGTTTGTAGATGACGAACCGGGAACGTCTCCATCACATCTTAGATTTGCGTTACGCAGACTTTATATCTGAAAAGGAAATTTAATATTAAGTTGACAAGAATAATGCACGTTCACTTACCAGTTAGTTTGTTCATCGACTGTATTACGAGGAATTGTATTAATGCGACAATATTTGATGAGTCTACTGCTGTTTTATTTTATTTTTTTCGGTTGATTCCAACACATTTCAAACTATGTTTATGTGACAAATACCACATAAAATTTACTAACTAGTTCTATGGAGTTGCCGAAGACAAACATCGTAAACTGGCCAAGTCTTTTTCTTCACATTCCTAGACATCGTCGTCGATATTATTAACCGCTGTCTTTTTTTTTCTCTTCAAGCGGTTTCTTGCTCGCAAAACGCTGAATTAAGTAAGGTGAAGCGCGTATAGCCATTATGCAAAACACCATCGCAGCGCAAAAACTAGTTCTTCGCTTCCAGCTTAGGTTGAATTTCTCAATTTTTCTTCTTTGCATATATAGCTATTTCGAGCCACCAGAGGCCGACGTAAACAAACTCGGTCTTCTTCTTGTAGCAGATGAGGTCTCGCCGCCGCAAGACTCGGAGTTCGGACCGTTGCTTTTGGCGCCTGCTATTTGATTTAGAAACAAAAAAGTTCGACTAACGGTGTCCGCTTTTTTTTCTTCTGCTTTTTTTTCTTGCTTAGGGCGGGTGGTATTTTTAAACTTCGATTGGTATATCGATGGGATAGAGTGATAGAACGCGATAAACAAGAAAGGAATGTTGAACGACTAGAGGCGAATAGATTGAGCTGATATAATTAATAAGATATACGCTATATCTTCACCTTCGCAAAAACTAATAATGTGTATTAAAATGGTTGAAGAAAAACTGCTTCTTTTATGTTTTATCTTCCGTGGTGATAACTACAAACGCTATTAATTAAAAAAATAAAAAACATCTAAACAATTTAACGTTGGGTTGACAAATCCAGTCAGTAAGAAACGCCTAAAATATATTTTATTGGATAATATCTTTTACCCCGAAACTTGATCAACGTTTTCAAATTTTACAAGTAGAAAACCAAAATTGACGGTTTAAAATGTAACTTAATTCCTCTTAGATCTTAAATTTGTTAAAAATTTTTGCATTTTTGTAAAATGTTTCAAGAATAGTCACGGCAAAAGAAATTGTTTGATCGAGCCAAACTTTCAATTTTCCATATTGATGCCAATAAAACATTTTGACGTATTTTTGTTTTCTTCTTTAAGATAAAATTGGATAACTTTAGAATTCATATGTCATGGATGTTTATTCATGTGAAGACGTTATTTATTGCTCAAAATTGATGAAATATTCAGTGCAACTTCTTAGAATAATAAATATTCAATTTCTTGTCATGAAAAAAATTAATATTAGATACTTGTACGTTTTTCAGTTTTCTCATATACAGTTCAAATAGTCCAACCATATATTATAGATTTTTTTATCTAAATGCCCTTGCTGACAAAACGTTTCCACTAAAAAAAATACAATAATCTGATGTGGCCAGGCACATGACTTTATCATACAATATATAAAATTAATAGGTTAGCTGCATGAGATTCTATCGAGATCGATCGTGTTTGCATTAAAATAAAACGAATTAGCCAGGATTTGACAGATATTGACAGTAGGTATTGTCAAAAAATCAGCCTTTAACACTACCTACTGTCATTAGAATAAAAATATCTGGCAAATCCTATATTAATGCAGACACGATCTCGATCAAATAGAATTTGCTCCTACAGCTAAACTAGTAATTTTACCAAAAAATGTCATAGACATAAATTATACAAAATTTCCTCTACTTTAATTTATTATTTAACTATTTTGACGAAATTACAGAAATGGCGGCTCATTTGCAAAATCCTTGAAAAATGCATAACAATATTGCTATCCGCAATCCGCACTTGAAATACACATTGACTTTGTAAACACCATGGAAACACCAAGCTGTTTCAATATTGTTTCACATAGCGCACGCGCGCGCCTGTTTCTCCTCCTCATCGCATTCTCCATGCATTTGCGTGTTGAATTGACGTTTCGCAACCGATGACGTTCTGAATACTGTCAAAAGTTTCAAAATTTCATGGCTACCTCCTATTAATGTAGACACGATTTCGATCAAATAGAATTTGCTCCTGCAGCTAAACTATTAATTTTACAAAAAAAATGTTATAGACATAAATTATACCAAATTTCCTCTACTTTAACTTATTATTTATCTATTTTGACGAAATTACAGAAATGACGGCTCATTTGCAAAATCGTTGAAAAATGCTAAGAGTAAATAGCCAGTTCCTTTGGACCCTTTTGAACCAAAAGCTTTTCAGCTCTAGGTTTGGTCATAAAACTTCTAAATATGAACTTTCGCCCAGATACCTTAGTAGTTTCTCCGGAATCGTCGCCACAAAAATCGTTTACACACACACATACACACACAGACATTTTTTTGTACCTTGGTCAAAAATGTTCAAGGGACCCATAAAGACCTATTTCCGCTAAAATCTCATTTTTTCGGCACGATTACAATACTTCATCTTATTGCGTTTGATAAAGTAATAACAAAATATTAATAAACAGTATTTTAAATGGCTCTAACTTCTTAAGGAATATTAACTTGTTATCATATGATACTTTTTACTCAGCTAATTGTTTCTTAATTTTTGTATTTTGACCAATAATTTTTTTTAAATATTGTTCTGAATTTATTTATTTAATATTATTTACATTACATTTAGGAACAAAAACTTTCCGGATTCTTCTTGGTGAAGATTCTAGGACATTTGGTTGAGCCGCTAGTAATTCTTATAAATTCCAAAATCACGTTCTTCAGAGTCGTAAATTTTTCATGATTTTCAACAGTTTTCTTGTGTTTGTTTTTAAGTAAGTAATATAATCATCAAAACTTGCTGTTATCCATCGTGTTTCTTAGATTATTTTAATGTTTGTACTAATGCTACCCATAAGGAAGTGTGTGTAGTGATTCATCCGGTCCAGCTGCCTCGGGCTGACATTGTCGGCAAAGTGGAACTCCTCTCGAGAGACTTAACTGCATAATTTGGCACGTCAAAGAAGTCATGCCTCGCTGAATGGTACAGAGGCGAAGCATCAGTGCGTAATATGCGTACACTCTCGACATATCCGACTATATAATTGAATAATACGATTCCGGTGACTATTCTAAATTGAATTACTGGCCGTGTCTTGAAAAGGGGGCTCATAGTAATATTCCTGTGACCTCTTTAAGGTGCCCCTGCAAGAGGTTCTCGACCAGAGACCATCTTGGTCCAACTTGGGCATTTTGCACGTCACGCTGGGCCGAGATGAATCTGTTTTTTCGCTGGATTCTCTTTTTGCGTTTGCGTTTTGGTTATTTGTTTATTTATTTTTCCGTTTTTGGGATTGTGTGGATGCGTCCAGGTAGGCGATGGCTCCGCAGAGTCAAGTGGAAAATTTATAGGAGACGCGCAGCAGCGCTGAGGTCTATGAACTTACGAACTTGGTAAACATGTATCTAACGCCGGCATCAACGGTTTCAGATAGCGATTGCTTCATTATTTAGGAACTGCCATTAGGCTGTCCGGTCGACTTCTTGACGTTTGATTTATTGTATCTATACGGTTAAGTTCTAAGAGAAAATCTGTACGTCTGTCTTAAATTCTTAAGTCTTTACGCCAAACGCGGTTGGGGTAAAAAGGTCCGTCGTGGATAATCATTTTTGTTTTTGTTGGAGCCCTCAAAATTGAAACATTGTCTTCATATTTGATAAAATTTTTGCTTCTAAACAACACTTCCAATTAAAGTTTATCGATGATACTATCATAAATTCATATTTTCTGAATCGCTTGGTATATGTTACCGAAATTTTTATACGCCAACTTTTATAAAGAATGAAATTTTCTGAGAAATGGACAATAAAAAAATTTCCACATGATGCGGACTCTCCTAGACATACTGTACATTTAAAAAATTGTGTTAAAAAAAGTGTTACAACTTGTATCCCTATAAGAAAATACAACGAAATAAACTTTCAAGCATGTTTACTAGAAGAGAAAAAAACAGCAACGTATAAAAATCATCAATGTACAACCAAACTAAAAACCAAACATGTGGTCAGGCACATGACTTTATCATACAATTAATAGTTTAGCTGCACGAGATTCTATTCGATCGAGATCGGTCGTGTCTGCATTAAAATAAAACTAGTTAGCCAGGATTTGACAAATACTTTGATAAGACCAGCTACGAGTGTATATCCCTTTGCGCTTCTCAGAAACTTCTGCTAATCGCATGCAAGCCTAATTGGTAAGATGAAGCCTCCGCGGAATTACAATTTAGCCAGCAATTGTGGTAATACGGCAAAATAACCAGACAATGCAATCTATGGCCTTAATGAATGTTAAAATCTGATGTGGGCAGGCACATGACTTTATCATCATACACAGAGAGAAATTTTTGTTTGATTCAAATAAATATGCATTGACTCAAAGAAATTTTTTGTTTCAATAGAGGCAAAGAAATATTTATTTGCGGATAAAAACGCATTTATTTGAAATATTTGTTTGGTAGAAAGAACATTGATTTGCGTCAAACAACTTATGTTTCCAGTTAAAAAGTTTGCAATTTGTGTATTATAAGAAATGAGATTTATTTACTTCAAATAATTATGATTGTGTTGAGTGAAAGAATTACATTTTTTTAAATTAACAAAATTGTTGGTCGAGTTAAAATGCTTAAAATTATTAATTTGTTGAAGGAATTAATAGACAAGAATTTTTCGGAAGACTCGCCATGTGTCACCTCCTTTTTGGGATGTCGCACATCCTCGACCAGTGCTTGGTCTTCCCAACCCAACATATAGTCAAGGTTAAGTTAGTAAAGTGTACTCTGATTTGTAATCGCAACTTGAACCTGCAGGCACTGTACTATAAAGTTCTATACTGTCGATCACGCGGCTTTATACTCTCGATATGTACGAAGTGCGAGGAGAGAGTTTACAGCGCCATCTAACAATACAGTTGGATGACATTAAAAATATATTTATTTGAATCAAAATATGATTTCTTTGGTGGAAGGAAACCTATTTTAAAGCCAAAACAAAAATATTACTTTGAAGGAAATAAATATCTTCTTGTGTAAAAATATATTTATTTTAATCAAAATATGATTTCTTTGGCGGAAGTAAACCTATTTTTAAGCCAACGACAAAATATTACTTTAAGCGAAATAAATCTCTCCTTATATACAAATTTATATGTTAGAATCAAAATTATATTTCATTGGTGTAAAGAAACGTTTTTTTTTAAAATCAAAACTAAAATATTACTTTAAAGGAAAGTAATTTTTGTTTGTATCCATATATATTTATTCCACTTAAATAAATATTTCAAATAAATTAGTCTCTGCAAGCAAATAAACTAGAGTATTCAATGAAGTAAATATTGTTGGCGTCAAAGAAATATGTTTTGACCCAAAAGAATAAATTCAAACAAATACATTTCTTTGAAACAAGAAATCTTTTCTCTCTGTGTACAAGATATAAAATTAATAGTCTAGCTGCATGAGATTCTATTTGATCGAGATCGACCGTGTCTGCATTAAAATAAAACAAGTTTGCCAGTGCTGCCACCAGCTGCCACATGTGTAAGGTTATCTATGGGCTGTCAGTGGTTTGGCGTTAGTGATGCCGAATATTACCGGCTAACGGCCGCGGTAATACCGACCGCGCACTTTAAGCTACAATAGCGCCATCTGTCGACGGTCCTAATAACTACTGGCCACATCGATAGACAAAATATTTATCTCGATCTCGATCAAAAAGAGTTTGCTCATACAGCTTAAACAATTAATTTTACCAAAAAACGTCATAAATTATACAGAATTTCCTCTACTTTAACACATACAGACATAAAGACCTATTCCCGCTAAAATCTAATTTTTTTTCGGCTCGGTTACAAATCTTTGTCACACTGTGTATTATAAAGTAAAAACCAATCTGGTGTCGAAAGGCGTAATCTAACCGAATACTTATAGTTATTTACTTCTTCCTATGGATATATTCACTTTAGTTCTCGTTCTTTAATTGGTATAGAAAAAATGATATAGTAACAATAAAAAATATAATGATATACCTCCATGCAAAGAGAAATATAACGCCTTAAGACAGTTTGCGAAGTTGGCACGCCACTGGTGAGCCTGCAGGAGATCTAATAGGCGGACGATGGCGTTTCAAAGTATCCTGGCTGTTGCACCACACAGCTCTCGCATAGAGATAGCAATGACCGAACAAGGTCATGGGCACATCCTCTTCGCTGTTTCAGCACGAAAAGTGGCATGCCAAAGAACGCTAAGACGATTCGTTCGTTCGTTCGTTCGTTCTTCTTCTTCTTCTCGATGGTCTTGTTGGAGCGGCTGCTGCCGCTTCTTCTGCTGTTACCCCCTTCGAACTAATAGAGCAAGGAGCCGTTTCGTGCTCGCTGCTATTCGCCACATCCAGTTTTCTTTCGTGCAGACAGATTCCCAGAGCGTCTGCTGCCGTCTTCTCGTCGCATTGGAACAAAACAAGACGCACACAGGCAACTTTTTAATCCCGCAGATCGTCGTGGTGGCGTTTGGTCTCTCTTGGCTTCTTCTACTTTTTTGCCTCGCCGTTTTTGATGGGTTTAGCCTGATGCTGGTTGCCAACGTAGTGGATAAATTAAGTATTCGATATGTCTCGGCTAAGCAATGCGTCCTAGATCGTCAAATTAATTTTTATGGAAAACAACTTTGTCAAAGATTATAAGGAAATATCTAGTTTTTTTTAATTATTTAGAATTATTTAGAAAAACGTCAAAAGCATGTAAGAGAAACAAAGTATTTATATGCTGATAAGAAGACCAATAGCATCCATTTCAAACTTGACTATTTCTAAGATGTCTCCATCAGATGGTTAAGAACTAAATCCCGCAAATTAAAACACCACAAAATGGTAAATCAAATTTCTTAATTGTTAAATTCCAAAAAGTAAACCAGTTTCTGGGATAGAAAGAAGACCGATGTATTAAAAGGCGGCAAATTTTTTTCAACTTTATGTTCAATGCATCTTGTATGTTGTAAATGCCGTTATGTACGTATATGTTTCCGTTTTGGATCATGTATTGCAAACAACCCCGGTGACCTAGACTCTTAAAAATAATCCGAAAAAAACCTTAAACTTTGTACTTGTATATGCATTTCTTGGAAATTGGTTGCTTGAAGCCAATCGGATTCATATTCAAGGCAAGAAAATACATCGAAAGCACCTACTCGCATACACAGTTCACTGGTTTAAATTGGATTCTTGTTGAGGAGAGACAATAGTAAGTTTGTGAATAGAAACTGGTTAGGCGTTTTCGATAAACGTGTTTATGCGGAATGCGAATGCGGGTTCAAAACATGCGTATTAGGGTGATACTAAAAAACGACCGTTTCAGCTTGAAGTATGATCAAATTTCGAAAGTTTTAATCGAAACAATAAGTATAAATATTAGACAATTTTGAAATAATACTAAAAATAATAGATTTTATGGTGATAAATATGGTAAAATAGGTTCTTAATTGCCTCTACTATCACGTCTTAAAAGGAATGCATCGAACGGAAAACAGCATGAATAGCATATGTACCGTTTCAATACACAATATCGACTGGTGTAAACTTTCATTTTCTTCCTCTACCGCTGGTCTTTAAAAATAAAACTTTTTTCAGGATTTTCTTACAACATGACAGACCCAAACATGTTATCTCATATAACTCAAAAACGACATGTAATGTTCAATTTTAAATTCGTATATGCTGCGTATTTAAACTGGACATGCCATATATTATTTTATGAATTTGACACGGTAAAACATAATAGTGTGCCATGAATTACATCGAAAACATCTTGGAGGACCATGTGGTGCCTGCTGCATATGGCGTCGGTCAAAATTTGATATAAAAAAAAACAAACATATAGTCAAAAGCGGTTTTTTTATATATGTTCTTCAGAAGAGAAACGTTTTTTATAAATACTTATAAAAACGGTAATAGAACAAACTGAACCTTGTATTCGAGTTAGTATAATAATGGTATGATGCTCTCTAATAATCCAGTTTTTAGTAAAATAACCGCAAAATTACTACTCTAAATATAGCCGCAGAAAAGTTGGTATCCTTTTGCCGTCTCACAATCTTGCTTTATTGCATAACGGTTTGGCGAGATAGGCTAATAACTTTTGCGTTACCACTCTTCTACAATGCTACAGGCGACTGGCAAAAATGAGAAGACCAGAGGATGACCAAGCACTAATGAGAAGAAGCTTGAAGCCAGTCCACATTAAAGTGTTAATTTTTTCATCTGTAACGGTTAATTTTTTCCGATTCGAATACAGAAGGTTTGAGAGAATACGAACCAAATGAAAAACGTATTATTGACACAAACGTTATTCCTTTTACGTAGTTTATATCCAATGACTCACGCCAATTGTTATTTATTTCGATTGTTTCCCTCTCATTTTTTTGCCGCAAAACGTTCCTTAATTGTTATTTAACAACCACAACCTTCCTGAGATGCGCACGAGGTCACCAAAATTGCTTCTTTGCCATCATACGTCGAAACAAACGAAAACCTTGCGTGTTGATCTCGAGTTAGGAAGAAGTAAATAAGTATAAGTAATCGGTTATAATACGAATTTCGTTCACAAGGCGGCGGTTTACATTCATTAAGATCATAGATTACATTGTCTGAAAATATCATAGATACACCGTGAACTGTATATACTACGTATCACTGGAAAGGACCCGTAATGGTCTAAAGGTGACGCAAATGCGTTTGGTATGCAACCCGCAGCGCAGTGGGCAAGCTATCTCTTTCTATCTCATACGGTACTATCACCGTAAGCGGTTTGAATTTAATTTTTTTTATTTGTGATATCTTTTTCAATGTAATTGGAACAAAATAATCAACCCTTAACTCTTGCTTTTTCATATATTCGATTATATCGGGAGCATAAAAAACGGTGACACTCTAATTTGCACTGATTAAATTGGGCTTCGTAATGCCATGTCAGTACGCTTGTCATGTCACATTAATGTCATTTTGAAATTTGACGTAATCAATAAAGATGTCGCAATTGAATGGATTTTAGAAGGCAAATTCAAACTCGACTACATGATAAAATCAGCATTCGAGAAATTGTTATTGAATTAAGTGGCGGCAAGAATACCGCGAAGAATAAAATTGATGGAACCGGAACAAAATTGTAGGTTGACAAATACTGTCAGAGTTTAGACATCATAGGTTAACAAATACTGTCAAAGTAAATGTTACCCAACTAAAATTGTTGAGAATATAAGTGCCCAATTTCACTTTGCTGTCCCCGTTTTTTATGCTCGCGATGGTACTCTCAAATTATATATTAGTAGTTATTCTTTAATTTGAAACATTTGCAGTCCAATAACTAAATGATGTTTGTATTATTGAATTAAGGAAACGCATTCTGACATTAAAAGTAGTCCACATGATGCTGATTAGATTTATTCGATACTATTAATACTTATAAATTATTTTTCACATTTTAAAATTTTATTCATTCGAAATATGTATACATTGAGCGCGTAAAGTAAGGAAACATGACACAATGTCTGAAACGGTTTGTCATTTGAAAATTTTCGTCGATTTTAATTATCAAAATATACATATTTACATCAAATTTAATTTCCGACTTTCAATTGTTTTCGACTTTTGACGCCATCGACACTTTCTAAATGGCAACACCATATTTTTTGTACTGGTATTGATAGGTCTGTTAATTGTAAAGATAAACGTAAAGTAACATTTAAAAAAATCGAGAAAAAGACAGTTGAAACTTAGTGTTATATTGATAACTTTTGTTTGTTTGTGGTAAGCGAATAGGCGTTTTCAAAAGCTGCATATCTTGTCAGGTTATTGCGGTTGTTTACGTTTTTTTTATGAAGCCGTTCGCACTGCGCTTAAAGAATCGCTGTAAATGCGTCAAAAACATTTGGGAACAAATTTTTGGAATTTCATGAAAAAATGTAAAGATTTAGGTTTGCTATGAGACCATTTTGAGGCTTCTAGGACAATGGGTTCAGCTGGAATAAAATAAAGAAGCGAAACACTACTGCCTTCCGCTATCTACCTACGGTAGTCAGACAGTGACACATTGCCCACCGTATTGCTCTGTCTCTTTTGCTTGCGCCTGCATCACTTCTCGCCTGCAAATATAAAGCGTGGGTCCGTTCCAGTTATACGTAGTATATACAGATCACTGTATATACATACACCTTGCTTATTTTTCATCGCACCCTTTATTTCATCCACCCTCTAGCAAGCAATGCAAACATGTCAACATACCAGACAAACAAGAATTAAAGCCAATATATCCATAGGGCGTTTAGCGTATCAGACGTAGACGAACCATAACAAACTATTTCCCTATTGCGTACTCAATAGTCTAATGAGATAATTGCAGTTTTGGGAAGGTTGTTTTGCCGTACCACAACAAATTGCTGGCTAAATTGTAATTCTGCGGAGCCTTCATCTTGCCAATTAGGCTTGCATGCGATTAGCAGAAGTTTCTGAGAAGCGCAAAGGGATATATAGACGCGTAGCTGGCCTTGCTAATTCCATACGTCACATTTGCTCAACATTTCTATTGGTCCAATGAGTGGATCCTACGGTATAAGGACACATACACGAGGTGTAACAACAACTTTCGGACTGACCTTTCTTAATAATTGTTAACGAGTGCAAAGGTCAACTAGCAAAGTGTAAGAATTTACGAATATGTTGGTCGAAACTTTTTTGAAACTTCATTCTGCCAATAGACAAGATTATCCAAAAGTTATACATGATGCTCTCAGAATTTTGTTTTAAAAATGATGAAGAAATTTGAGTTAGTCTGTTCCTCAGTACTATTGTAAAACCCTGTACCCTCAACAACAGGAAAAAACATAAACGTAAAAATAAAGAAATTTGTGGCGGATTTCTTTACCTGGATTCAGTGATGAACTACAGAATATAAAATTAGTAAATGGGTAATAAAATACAGCGAAACAGTTTCTTCCAGTTTAAGGATTTTACCATAAACTTAAAAATGTAATGTTTTGGTACGAAGCATCTCGTGTTTGTGATGAGCTGTGGCAGAGGTAATAATATGGTCACTTTTGACATTTCTTCATCGCACAATTATCGCTCTTTTTAGTGGAAAAGTTTTGCAAGAAGGGGCAGATAAAAAAATCATAATGTATGGTTGGGCTATTTGAACTGTATTTGAGAAAACCGAAAAACGTACAAGTATCTAATATTATTTCTTTTCATGACAAGAAATTGAATATTTAATATTCTAAGAAGTTGCACTGAATATTTCATCAATTTTGAACAATAAATAACGTCTTCATATGAATAAACATCCATGACATATGAATTCTAAAGTTATCCAATTTTATCTTTCAGGAGAAAACAAAAATACGTCAAAATGTTTTATTGGCATCAATATGGAAAATTGAAAATTTGGCTCGATCAAACAATTTCTTTTGCCGTGACTATTCTTGAAACATTTTACAAAAATGCAAAATTTTTTAACAAATTTATAATGTAAGAGCAAGTTATTATCTAATAGAGTATATATAGTATATTATTTGACGAGCACATAATTAAGGATATAAATCGCGAGCATGAAGTTTACACGCGAGCCGTAGGCGAGCGTGTCATCATGCGAGCGATTTATATCCGTTATGTGCGAGTCAAATACGACGTTTTATCTAGGACTCATAAATTCCATTTTATGCAAAATATTTGACATGTATTTGTCAATGATGGCGAGGCGAACTGTCAAATAATTGTCAAAACCTACGAGGATGACAGAATTTGACACTAGCGTTATATAATGATGACAGTTCGTTCAAATAATGACCTCATTATTTGAACGAACTGTCAATATTATACAACACTAGTGTCATTATAATCATTGGCGCGTATAATGATGGGTATTATATAGTCATAGATACGTATGCAATGAACTTATTATATGTGAGTCGTAGATAAATTTGTTTATTATTGATGTCAATACGCACACTTTGACACCTTTTACCTTTTAAACCGTCAATTTTGGTTTTCTACTTGTAAAATTTGGAAACGTTGATCAAGTTTCGGGGTAAAAAATATTATCCAATCAAATATGTTTTAGGCGTTTCTTACTGACTGGATTTGTCATTAAAATTTGTAAAAGATTACAAAAGTTATTCAACACCAAAGCTTCAAAGTGTCAAATTCCACTATTCATATTTATCACAAAACATGCCACAACTTCAAACAGAGTAGGGGGGGGGGGGGCAGCTAATTATTTGTTTCTTTAAGAACAATTATTACACATCAAATATAAAAAAATCAGAGATATGTAATTTCATGTATGTATTTTTTATATCTTTACAAAAGAAAAATATAATTACACAATATTTAACAGAATTAAAACAAAGAACGTTTTAAAATAAAAATGTGTAACGAACCTGTACGATGACGCCATATTAAACAATAAACCAGACACTGATAAACCTATACTAAATTTAGAAATGCTAAGTGGTATTTTTCGCACTTGCATAAGTGTAAAAATTTGTACTCGCTTGCAAGGACAACTTTCGGGACTCTTGCCGTTGTGGGATCGCAACACAACTTTTTGTTTGTATGCAAGTAGCTATGTATATAGTATATCCAACGATCGTTCCAGAAAATATTAGAGGTTTAACACCATTTATAATTTTATGCCAAGAATGTCCAGTTCAAGCGCCATATCACAGTAATTCTGCATGAATCTTCATCTAGAAAAAATATTAGTTATTTTTAACTAGTAGAATAAAAACAAATTTCAACTTATCTTGTATATATTTCATAGAAAACTGCGTTCCTGACAGCGTTATTACCTTCATCTCCGTTCCTCATCATAACGATATGCATTTTCCAATATATATTTCTGCTACTTCTCTATATAATCGGCGAACCACCAGAATGACCTGAAAAACATCATATCAGCACACACCAAGCTTTTCACCACGATTATTCTTCTCGCGTTTGTCGTCTCCAGTCTAGTACGACTATGTTTCCATTCTAAGATGAAACCCAAGCAATCCTAACCTAACATTCTTCTCAAATCTTCAAATGTCGTCCAAAATACTTTGGCAAACTCCCATCGATACCCTAAAAACAAAACCCATGAGTGCTCATAACAACCTTGACCACCACCGTCCACAACTATGTAGACCAGCGATAGGAAATGCTCCAAAGATAGCAACCATCTATAAATAGAATCCGCGAATACAAATTCCTATCTTCGTCGCAATTAACTATCAATTATACCGATTTTTTGACCGCACCGGCTTCGCGAACCTCTGAGATGACTTCCTCTGTTATTAGCGCCATCTGTCTTCGGCGTAATGCCCAAGTAATTGCGTTTTACGTCCTCTATAACGTTAGAACGTTAGCAGCACATAAAAGACACTAATGGCCAAAGATATTACTACGGTTGTTAAGTTTTTCTGCTTAATAACGAAAGAATATAAGGAGGTGTTCGCTTTTTTGCAGTTTCCGACATCTGCGATGGTTAAAAACGATGATGTGGCTCTGAGGAAGCCTGGAGCCTTACCAGAAGACGTTGAACTTGATCTGGCTTCAAAAGATTTGCTCCAGAGGCTTTTGGACTTGGATCCGATGAGGAGATTGCATTCGGTAAGAGCTCTTCAAACGATTGCCTTCTACAAGGATTATAACTTCAAGGATGTCACTGAGAAGAAGGTAGGAAGGCGTTTTGTAGTTGATTTTTCTGATACTCAAACATGTAAATGTAAACATTTTTGTATTTTAGATAAACCCGAACGATATTCTAAGGGAGTGTTACCCAAATGGGCCACCGGTAGTTGAAAATACAGAGGAAGTCGTTATCTTCAAAGGTTTTGAATCTAATAGTGTATACGTATAGCAACTCAGGTTTTGTAATATTAGAATATTTGTAAATTTGGTTATCGATAATAATAAAGCCGCATTAACGAAAATTTGGAAATTGCTAATTTACAGGAAGCAACTCACTCGACGAGAAGTTGTTGTAAATCGGTTTGGTGGCATTATCGACATTTTTATCAAGTGTTATTGAATTCATCTAGAGTTTTCTCGGCTTCGGTGTTTCGCATTTGTATCAACACTGTGATCCCGCAGGGCAGTACATATGCTGGGGATTTTCATTCGTCCAGATCTTATGATAGAATTTGCTCCATACAGCATTGTACGTATTATCAACTGTCTGGATGTCTTCTGATTGGTTAAACATAGAAAGTTGTCTATTCTTTTCAATGTACAAGCCGCATCGGATCCAGTGGTCCGAACACAGAGCCCTGCGGAATATGTCTTTGGTAGAATCCACTATTTCTCCCGCTGACCCATCATGTTCGCAGTACAGTCGTCTGTATGTACTTCGATACAATTGTCATGTTGCCAGATTCTGATTCCCAAAACTCACAGACATGACAATAGGAAAATTGCAAGGCAAACTCAACCACTTTGTTAGTATATTTCTTCATGAGAAGGTACTGTGATCCCATACAACGGAAGTGTAATCTGTCTTCTTCCATATCCCGTCTCCTAACCCATGCACTATAATTTCTTCGTCTTCCGCTGTCGACAATATATCGGCAGACGTACTAGCAAATGCTTTTCTTTCACGAGTGTGAATTCCCAGAAAATTTTCGTTTTTGTTGTCCATCAGCACGTGAAGGAGTTTTTTCTTGAGTGTTTCTTATCAATGACTGTTCATGAGAGAAGTTCACAGAATAATAAACCACACACTGCAAACTTCGTACACACATTCTTAAGAGCTTAAATAATAAATTAACGTATAGAAAAAAAGTAATTCTAAATGTGACGTTTTTCTTGTTATGGGCGCTTTTTACACCCTGTAGATTAGGGTGGCGTCAAAATTGTTAGGCGTACCAAAAACTGCATATCTTTCTCACGAGGCGATGATACAGAAAAAGCCTGCGTTACAAATAGAAAATTCCCGCGTTCTATCGGAAAAATATTGATTTCCAAACGCCTGCGCACATTGCAAGTTTTCCCGTTTCGATAGCACTACCCCCATATCGAAAAACACACTGTCCTTATAATTATATAGTGCTACATCCCAAGACAACAATTATTTTAACATAATACACAAATTACAAAACCGACGAAAAGGTAAGTTTTTACCTACACAAAACTATATACGTTTTCCTCCAAAAACAATTGAAAACGTATCCTTATTGTAAAGCCTCAAGTCTTAGTTTGTGACGAAAATATCCACAGTTATTTCCATAGGTAAATTTTACAATAATTCTAGGATAAACGATATTAAAAATTCGCCAGGATGCCTAGTTCGAGGAAGATGATCCTTGGACACGTTATGTCAGGATTGTGCTCGAAGATGAGCAGGACGAAACAACTGCCTGCTGATGTGATGGACACACCACTCAATAGATGCCTTAATACATTCGATATTACCCTATTAGGTACGTTTTATAAAATTCATTACGAAACCAAAAAGATATTCAAACTAGATGTCTGATTTTTGTGTTCTCATAGTAAAAAAATGGTGCCCTATATTTTTTTATTACACATTAATTGACGTGTTTTATAGCCAATAGTTTTATAGCCTAGATGTTCTGCAGATTTTATGGCTTTAATTTGGTCCTCAAGAGGTCTTTTGATCTGAATATTTGTTGAGATTATGTTGGATTTATTGAAAAATTGATTTTAATGAAAAGCTTTGTAACTTATACAAATATTCTTGAATAAACTTTCTTCATATCACAAATTGTAGGTACTGTATGTAAACTTGTTTTCACTGAAAACTCTGCATCTTATTTTACCTGAAACATATGCAACCAGACAAACAGTGTAACGTTACATCGGTTACGCAGAATACTGTTATTCTAAAATATGTAGCGACCAGAAATGTTTATACACCGCATTGTAGGCAACTAAATGTCCAACCCATCTCCAAATAATCCAGTCAAATTGTGTTTTGACCAGGAAAGTTGTCTGGTAGTTTCCATGTCTTCCATTCTTTATGTTTCTTTGGGGTGCTGAATCGAAATCTCAGGTTTGCTAACAAAATTTTGTAACGCAACAACTCAACATGCCCATAAAAAATTTAAATTAAAACAGCCTCCGGTGTGCGCTCAATGCCTAAAGTCCCCCCTGTTGAGCAAACAGAAAACACTTCACCTTTCCCCCAAAACTGTTTAACGATAATTTTTTCGTATCTTCCCTGAGACCATTGTATATGTGACTGACCTCGTAAGAGAATGACCGTTTATACAGCTCAGCGCGATGGGCAGGTGGAGCAAACAAACCCCTGAATCTTAAATTAAGGTTATGGACATCCGTTCTACAGCGTATCTTCCGCATGAGGTATTGTGGGATCCTCTTGGATAGCAACTTATGATATAACATTGCTGTATGCAACACCCTAGTGTTATCCATGTTCAACCACCCCAAGTCGCCCAGCCCATTCGATACATGATCATACTTCCTCAAACCAAAAACAAACAGAACTTATGCATTTTGGACACGCTGAACACGCTGCCTATCCGACGCCGTCAGGCAAGGACCGTACACGGTATCACAATATGAGATCTTTTTACTATTGACAGTAGATATAGTGAATTAATATTGTCAAAACATCAGCATTTGACACTACCGGTATTGTCATTAGACTGAAAATATTTGGAAAATCCTGGCTCACTATGTATATAGTATTATATCAATGCTGTAGTACATCTAGAAAAATATAATAATACATGTGTGCTGAAGTAATGATAAACATACAACATAAGTTGAGGCCTTTTCTGAACAATTCTGGAGGAGCCTAAAAAGATCTCCTTAAAATATATCAGCTTCTAGTTGTTAATTGATTAATTCTTCTAAACCGTCAACCAAATTTCAGGTGTTGGCCACATGGTCGGAGCTGGAATATACGTCTTGGCTGGTACAGTGGCCAGGGACATCGCTGGACCTGGCATAATCCTATCATTTCTACTAGCAGGCTTAGCCTCACTCCTATCAGCTCTATGCTACGCTGAATTCGGCACAAGAGTACCAAAAGCCGGGTCTGCATACGTCTATACCTACATCAGCGTTGGTGAATTTTGGGCCTTTGTCATTGGTTGGAATATCCTTCTAGAACACATGATCGGTACGAGAATTTGAAATACTTCCCGCTAAACAAAACAATATTGCTGCAAGATCTCAGAAATATATTCAGCTGATTTGAAAAGAATTGTGAGAATTGTGGAGTAATTTTTATTGTTTTAGGTGCTGCTTCAGTGGCAAGAGCTTGGAGCGGTTACGTGGATTCACTATTTGGTGGAATCATCAGTAATACAACAGTATCAATAACAGGAGAAATGCATGAGCAATTATTAGGAAAATACCCAGATTTCTTGGCGTTTGCTGTTTGTATCGTGTATGCCTTGCTGTTAGGGATTGGTGTCAAGGGTTCAACCATCGTTAATAGCTTCTTAACCCTGATTAATTTATGTGTTATGGTCTTGGTGATCGTTGTTGGTTTTTATTATGCCAATGAAGAAAATTGGACTTCTCAAAAAGGTGGCTTCCTCCCTTATGGGTTCAGTGGTGTCATCGCTGGAGCAGCAACATGCTTCTACGCGTTCGTAGGCTTTGACAGCATCGCAACTTCTGGTGAGGAGGCTAAGAACCCGTCATTCTCAATCCCAATGGCGACTGTCATCTCAATGGGTATCGTAACCTTAGGTTATGTCTTAGTTACCGCAGCCTTGACCCTATTGGTTCCTTATTACGAAATAAACCCCACAGCAGCGTTACCAGACGCTTTCTCCAATGTTGGGATGCACTGGGTTAAGTATGTTGTCTCCATAGGTGCCATTTGTGGTATGACCACAACCCTATTTGGCTCACTCTTCTCTCTACCACGTTGTATGTACGCAATGGCCTCCGATGGCCTCCTCTTCAGCTTTCTAGGGAATATCAACTCGAAAACCCAAGTACCTCTCACAAACTTAGTCATATCTGGGTTTTTAACAGCTCTGATAGCTTTGCTATTCGATTTGGAGAAACTAGTTGAGTTTATGTCAATTGGTACTCTATTAGCTTATACTATCGTTAGTGCTTCTGTGATTATCCTGAGGTATAGGCCAGCGCGCACCGTGCTGAATAAACCAGCTCTAACTCCTGGTTCTGATGTCTCCGGTTCTTCTGAACTCACCAGCCCTGGTTCTGAGATTATCTGCCTTACTGGATCGTTGAGACCCAAATATAGCTGGTTGGGGCCTATCCTAGGCCATTGTGAACCTGGTGCTGCGGTTACAGCATCAGTTTTCATCTACACCATGGTGGCTGCAGCTTTGTGCATATTGCTGCAGGTTTCCTCGCAAGATCTGAAGAATGGGATATGGTGGACCATTGCCATTGCAGCGTTCTTCATCGTCATCATGGGTGGATGTAAGTATAAATCAAACCAAATCACAATTTATAAAATAAGTTATATTTTATCATTTCCAGGTATGCTGGTGATGGTTGCCCATTACCAAAACACCGAAGGTCTACGGTTCAAAGTACCTTTAGTACCTTTCCTACCAGCCCTAAGCATCTTATGCAACTTAGAGTTCATCATCCACTTGAATATGCTCACTTGGTTGAGGTTCTTCGTTTGGATGGTCATTGGTACATAACCATATCTTTAAAATCTTCATCAATCATCGATTTTCTTTTAGGTGTTTTGATCTACTTCCTGTATGGAATCCACCATAGCAAAGAAGGTGACATAACCTCAACGTATTCCATGCTAATGACGTCATCTGAAGCTGTCAAGAATAAATGGGGCTCCACCACGAAAACTAACCTCAAAGGCGCTCTAACGAAGCGGAAGTGCTCGCAAGGCGACCGCAGCGCCATCTTGGCGGACGAGGAAGGAGCTGCGTAGCCATTACTGGAAAATTATATTGTATAGAGGCTCTCTTTTGTTGTCAATGCGAGATGATTATTGTAGATATAAAAAAAAGACGGTTTTAACTTTGTTTTGGCTAAAATTGACGATTGAGGTTATGAGTCGCGCTGTATATTCCGCGATATGTTTGTTTTAATTTGCTTTTGAATTTAACAGAAGGCATGTGAATGTATATAAGGATAAAAGTTGAATTTTCAAATATAACCTATAGATAGATAGCCAGGATTCTAAATTTACAAATGTACCATAAGATCAAAATATTAAAAACGTTGTAGGAGATAATTTTCATCTATAGCATCTATAAGAAGTCTTGTAGAAATACTATTCGAGTATCAAAGGTGGTCCCGTGTGCTGTTATAGTGTCACGTGCACAAAAAAGCTACTGTTGAAATTACGTATAGCCCTGCTTATATAAACAAAGGATACTACCAGTGATGATGATATTCTAGGTATAATGTTCAAAACAATCGCACAATACTGTTATCAAAAGTTCTAAAAGGAAAGGTGCTTGATCCTTGAGAAAGAAAATAGGGACAAAACGAACAAATGCTACTTAATTATAATTACAGTAGGTTGTGTTTAGAATTTTATTTTTCTGTTGAGCGTTCTTTAGGAGAATTTCTGCTACGTTGAAAATGTTGACCAGTGTAAAATTTTTAACGAATTGTTTTTGCTGAAGAGATATGTATGTAGTATTTTTATCAAATTTGACAGCATATCTTGAGAGTGTGGATGTTTTATGTTGATGAATAATAAATTTTATGTTAGCATAACACAGTCTTGTTTTTTTTAAATACGTTTATGGACGTGATGAAATTACTGAAATTACTGAAATTAATTAAAAACTATCAGTGATTAAAACATTCCCCATGAAATGCTTGCATCAATATCTCCTCTCATAATACTCTTAGCAGAACAAATTATACATCATATTAAATATAAAATTTTGATGAAGATTTGGCTACATAATAAACAAAGAATTAGTTAAAATATTGAAAGATTTAGATTTGGGAAAATGTAACGAACGGAGATGTCAATATCTATTCTGTCAAAAACGTCAGAAGTTTGCTGATGACAGATTACTTAACAGTGTAGATATTGACATAATATTTCGGTTCTGAAAACCCGTTTTTTAACCTTCTCCCAAATCTACATCTTTCAATATTTTTAAGTGATACTTTTCTTCTTTAATATGGTGTACATTTTGTTCTGCTAAGCTTAATACTTTCGGAGATATTTGATGCAAGTACTTCATGACAAATTTTATTGATAATCACTGATAATTTATAATACATTTCAATAATAATGTCTTCATTCAGTAAACATTTTGATGGTATTATTGGTACTATTTTCATAGTCGGGCGAATTAATTATGATGTTAAATGATTTTGCGTCCATAGACCTTGTTTCCAGTTGACGTTTTTAAAAATTCATTACCTCCCTTAGCATTGGGCCAAATTTTAACATTGCTTAGCAGTTTTTTTCTAACCCTGCCTATAACTGTTGCTACCTGACCGGGCCATAGATAGTTTGCTAAACTAATATTAATAAAAAAAGTACTTAAGAACCATGTCTACTTAAAATTGTCATAATGGGTTAGCAATGAAGGCCACTGAATATGAATTAAGTAATACATTAGATCTGAAAGAAATTACTCGCGATATTGCAGAAAAAAAGGTTCGTAAGAGCTAATTTTAATTTAGGGTTAAACGTTGTATATTATACTAGTATTCTTTATTCTTTGTTGTTTTAAAAGTATTGTTTGTTATACTAGTGTATAATTTCCAAAGGTTGTGTTTTTATTACAAATAAATTTCGTAAATATTGTCTCAGTATTGACTGTAATTTTCTGGATCATGATTTTTGTATAAATCTGTTTTTTTGTATAACTCATTTTGGAGTTAGGGGGGCGGCACTATTGAGATTTCCCTACGGCGGCAAAAACGCTACGGCCGGCCCTGCACCCAGTATTATTTTAATGATTTGCAGTTGGTTTGTTATAAAAGTAATTAATCAATTGAGCTGCTATTTTGTAAGTATGTAAGTAATTAAGTATGTACAGGTGGGCCAAATTCGATGTTACTATAGCTGATCTCGGTAACTATAAGAGATATCGAAAAATGAGTAAGATCGTCTTTTTTTGAGAGAAACTCAATGGTGAAAACCAAAATTAGCTATCGTGTTTTGTTTTCGAGTATTATTATCCTATTAATCTAAGCAAATTGCACTGCGAGATATGCACTGTCAAATATTTGTACAGAAAGTATCGAAAATATGAACATTTAATGCCGATAGGTAACATCGCACATCTGGACTTGCAAACAAGTTGCAAACTCTCGAACGCATCGGCTGGCTCGACAAAAACTTGTAGTTCTGTGGCCGTAAAAAAATACCTTCTACGCCGATATTGGGCAGACTATTTGAGGTAAACATATTAATGCCGCATGAATGCACCGGTGAAAAATACATTCTTACGCCTGCAAGAAATAGTTTTCGGGCTATAGAATTCTTAATACGTTTTACTTTCGACAAGAAAATAATATCTTGGTACGTAGTGTGTAGGATGTTTGTTTTCGCTACATTACTAACGCGTCTTGCAAAATTTAATAAAAAATAATTCACGCAAGGACTCATGACGCATGAATTTATTATTTGATAATAATTATTTCAATCATTTGCAGTTGGTTTGTTATAAAAGTAATTAATCAATCAATCAGGGGGGCGGCACTATTGACATTTGCCTAGTTGATTCCTCAGTTCTAAACATATACGGAGAGAAAGAATTAGTCGGTATACATTTTATTGACAACAAAATATTACAAATTCGTTCATACCATTTGAATGAGGGTTTGAGATTAAAACCGTACTGTAGTAATTGTAAAGTCGTACGTAATGTAGTATCAACTAAAGAAGCGAATGATAGTTAATCAAGGTGAGGATAAATTTTTGGAAAAAAACACCTCCACCTAGATTTGAACCAGGAACCCTTCATTATCCTCACCTGTATTAATTATCTTCACTAAACCTAACCGAAACATAGTTGTCAAACACTTAAAAACGGGTTAAATTTCTTTGTATATAATAAACACTAGTTTCTTATGGAACAAGAATATATTTATTAATAAATACTAAAAGAATAATACATCATTTCACAATTATCCTACTTCTCTAAAATGCTGATAATGTCCTTCAAACTCTTCCCTTTAGTTTCCGGTACCATAGGCAAAATAAACCCGATGGCAAGTAACATTATGGCTGCCAACAACCAAAAAGAATGATGCTCGCCAATGGTATCGACCAAAGTTGGGAAAAATTTCGTGGTTATAAACGTCAGCGCTAAACAAGTGAACGAAGTCAAAGTTGACGCTATCGCAGTTGGTGGGAAAATCTCACCAAGTATTGTAAAAGGCACCGGTCCAAAACCAACATTATAAGACGCCATGTGCATCAGAATGCTGGTTATTGGAACCCAGTACAAGTGGTCAACATTATGGCCAAAATTCTTAAGATAGAAGTATATGCCTAGACTAGTCAAGGAAATCGCTAAACCAGAAGCTGAGATGATCAATAATACCTTTCTTCCTAACCTATCAACTACAAATACTGCTAAAACGCAGAATAGGAACTGGATGGAACCAACAGCAACTGTGGAGGCATACGCAGACATAGAACTACCAGCGCTTTCAAAGATCGTCTGCATGTAAAAAATGATGATGCTAATACCAGAGAATTGCTGGAATACTATCAGGATTAAGCAAATCATCAAACCTCTTCGGAAACTCCGCTCTTTCAACATCTTCCCCATGGTGTTATCTTTACTCTCTTCAATAAACAAACACAACTGGCTAAACTCGTCTTTAACATCCTTCCTGTTAATCCTCAACAAAGACATAACCTTCAAAGCCTTAGCAGGTTCCTTCCTCGATAAATAATAATGGACAGAGTCTGGTATGAAAGGAAGAACAACATACACAATCAACGCTGGCCATAAACAAGAAAAACTAAACGTGCTAATATCCAAGTAAGGTCCTATCACGTAACTATACAAGATACCAATTGACATAAAAGTGGAGAACATACAACCTATCATACCACGGTTCTGTATCTCAGCGATCTCACAGAGGTATATTGGCACCACTGCCGTTGAAGACCCAACCGTTAAACCTGCTAGGAATCTACCGAAGTAAAAGACGTTGATGTTGCAGGATAAAGCTATGATGATGTTAGACAAGATGATCGGGAATATCATGATGAGTAAAGTCCTCTTCTTGCCAATGCTTGGATATAAGACTCCAGAAGCTAAAGCACCCATTAGGGCGCCCAGAGGTAAGAACGCAGCAATCCACGATTCTTGGTGTGTTGTTAATTCAGCTGTCAGTGGATTTTCAGCTGGACTCTTCAGCTTTGGTATTGAAGGCGATGTCCACGCGTAAGACATGCCTGAAGCCAGTGATGACATGTTCACTGGAAGTAAACCGAAAGTTAAGATATGATTTGAGTAAGTTACTGCAACTGCAGCTTGAAAGCAAAATAAGAACAAAATAATATGGGACTTTGACATAATTTAAAAATCTGATGTGGCCAGGTATATGACTTTATCATACTATATATAAAATTAATAGTTTAGCTGCATGAGATTCTATTTATCAAGCTGTGCGCTCAATGCCTAAAGTCCCCCCTGTTGAGCAAACAGACAACACTTCACCTTTCCCCCAAAACTGTTTAACGATAATTTTTTCATATCGTCCCTGAGACCATTGTATATGTGACTGACCTGGTAAGAGAATGACCGTTTATACAGCTTAGCGCGATGGGCAGGTGGGGCAAACAAAACCCTGAATCTTAAATTAAGGTTATGGACATCCGTGCTACAGCGTATCTTCCGCATGAGGTATTGTGAGATCCTCTAGGATAGCAACTTATGATATAATATTGCTGCATGCAACACCCTAGTGTTATCCATGTTCAACCACCCCAAGGCGCCCAGCCCATTCGATACATGATCATACTCCCTCAAACCAAAAACAAACAGAACACATGCATTTTGGACACGCTGAACACGCTGCCTATCCGACGCCGTCAGGCAAGGACCGTATACGGTATCGCAATATTAGATGTTTTTACTATTGACAATAGATATAGTGAGATATTGCCAAAACGTCAACATTTGACACTACCGGTACTGTCATTAGACTGAAAATATTTGGAAAATTCTGGCTCACTATATAGTATTATAACAATGCAGATGTGACCGATCTCGATCAAATAGAATTTGCTCTTGCAGCTAAACTATTAATTTTACCAAAAAATATCGCAGACAAATTATTCAGAATTTCCTTTTTTTTCGGCACTATTACAGTAAAAACGGGTACACATATGAATTTGAATAATGAGGATAAAAATCTGGTTGTGACATTGAATTATTAATTTCATAATTACCAATAACTGCAGTGAGGTATAAGAACCAGTTAAATCCCGTTTTCGCTTCTTCTTTAGGTCCATCATGAACGCCGTTCGTAGTGATGGTGAAAATATTGATGGGGTTCTTTAACACCATTTTTAGTCCAGCACCTTTGCACACACAATGGCATATGGACAGTGTAGTAGCAAACAGTTGAGCTTATTATTGATGACCGGTTAACATTATTGGTAACTGCTGAAGTATTTATTGATAAGTAAAGCGATTGAACTCATTTGGAAAAGTTTTAATTACACCAAATCAAAGATTGAGACTTAGTCATACGTTTGCTGGATTTGATAATCTCTCACAAAATTGGCTTGAACGTATAATAAATTGGTACTATCATATGTTAGCTAGAATAATGGCTGACACATTGAGTGTTTATCTAGAAATTGGTGTTTTGAATTTGTCATGCCTGCAGCATTAGTTGTTCTGATGGAGCATATCTGCTCCCACCTTGTGGGTTTTTGAAAAAAAACTTAAATATTAAATAACCGAAATTTGGATTGCTTCTTCACAGCATTGGACATATTTCATGCTTATAAGTTATCTAAAAGAAAATGTAACGAAATATAAAATTATTGTAGTAAAATTAGCAAAAATAACAGCATTTTACCTTGCATTTTACCGCAAAACGGGCATTATTACGTAATATTAGATCCTGTAGGTACAAAGATAATGTCCATAAAAATCTGCGCAAAAAACGTACCTATATTAAACTACAAGGGGTTCTGAAAAACAGTTGGACAGATGTTTTTGTTGAATATTTGAGACAAAACTATTTATTGGTGGAGCTAAATGTAAATATAGAACAAAAGAAAATGTTGATATTGTAATACCCCTGTATGAGTTTAATTATACAAAAATAATAAAAATATTATGTTATTATTAATATTATATGTATACCGGGTGATTCTCGCTTATCTCGCTTATTAGTAGAGATAGAGCCTATGTTTAAATTTGGTAAAGTTTCGTATTTTTGTGTTGATCAATTATCTGAAAAGAAATTTTAGTTATCATTTTTCATTTTGAAGATATCCGCAAAAAACTGAAATATTAAGATATCGTTTTTAATTTTTTATTCAAAACCAAGAGTAGCCTAGACATTTGAAACAAAAACATTCTACAGCTACTTTTTAACAAGGAATGCAGTGTTATTTCATGATTTTTACTTTATCATACGCAGTATGTAAAATATTGTAATCGTGCCGAAAAAAAAAATGGGATTTTAGCGGAAATAGGTCTTTTTGGGTCCCCTCAACATTTTTGACCAAGGTACAAAAAAGTGTCTGTGTGTGTGTGTATGTGTGTACCCGATTTTTGTGACGACGATTCCGGAGAAACTACTAAAGGTATCGGAACGAAAGATCATATTTAGAAGTTTCATGACCAAACTTAGAGCTGAAAACCTTTTGGTTCAAAAGGATCGAAAGGAACTGGCTATTTTCTCTTACCATTTTTCAACGATTTTGCAAATGAGCCGTCATTTCTGTAATTTCGTCGAAATAGATAAATAATAAATTAAAGTAGAGGAAATTTTATATAATTTATGTCTACAACATTTTTTGGTAAAATTAATAGTTTAGCTACAGGAGCAAATTCTATTTGATCGAAATCGTGTCTATATTAATAGTAGGTAGCCAGGAAATTTTGAAAGTTTTGACAGTATTCAGAACGTCAGCGGTTGCAAAACGTGAATTCAACACGCAAATGCATGGAGAATGTGATGAGGAGGAGAAACACGCGCGCACGTACGCTATGTGAAACAATATTGAAACAGCTTGGTGTTTCCATGGTGTTTACAAAGTCAATGTGTATTTCAAGTGCGGATTGCGGATAGCAATATTGTTATGCATTTTTCAAGGATTTTGCAAATGAGCCGCATTTCTGTAATTTCGTCAAAATAGTTAAATAATAAATTAAAGTAGAGTAAAATTAATAATTTAGCTGTTTTTTGACAATACCTACTGTCAATATCTGTCAAATCCTGGCTAATTCGTTTTATTTTAATGCAAACACGATCGATCTCGATAGAATCTCATGCAGGTAAACTATTAATTTTATATATTATATGATAAAGTCATGTACCTGGCCACATCAGATTTTTTTTTTATTTTGTCTAATTTCGCTGGGCCAAACAATAGAAGGTGTGCGTATAGCAACAAAATGTCACATCATCGCGTAGACGTTTTTTATTTACAATAGTATCTTCAAGACAATTCTTCCTATATATAGAAATGTTTATCATATGAAAACAGCCCAACGCATGGCCTATTATTCGCATAAAGTTTTAAACACAATTTACTTTTGTCTGCATACATATTTATGGCACATTTTTGATATGTTATAAAAGGCTTTATCTCGAAAATGGTCTTATTATATTATTTAGTAAGTAAGATAATTAGCATAACGTAGTGCAAACTAAGCGCAAGTACTATGGAGAAACCACAATCATCAACCCCAAAACAAATGAAACAAACTTCACGCAAATTTCTGTATTTCACTGCGTTTGTAGGTAAGTTTATAATTCAAACAGGAAAAGACCAACAAATTATTAAAACCGCGTTGTTTTCCAGTTAATATCCTCGCATTTACCATTGGTCTGACGTTCGGTTGGACTTCTCCAGTAATACCAAAGCTACAACTCGCCAACAACCCTTTAGGAGCACCAATAACCACAGAAGAGATGTCATGGTTAGCACCGCTGGTTTCCCTAGGTGCTGCGATTGGTCCATTCCTAGGTGGTTACCTAGGCGACAAACTAGGAAGAAAACCAACATTGCTGATATGCGCAGTACCATTTCTAGCATCATTCTTAATTCTGGCATTCGCACCTTTGATACAACTGTACTACACAGCTAGATTTATAGCAGGCGTTAGCATTGGGATGTTCTTCACAGTCCAACCCATGTTTATCGGAGAAATAACGGAAATCCACAATAGAGGAATGTTTGGGTGTTTAACTGTTGCAGCTGCAACTCTTGGAACCTTGTTCAGTTTCTGTGTTGGGCCTTACGTTGATTTGATGATATTTAATTTGATATCAGCGTCTTTCTTAGTTGTTTTCTTGGTTTGTTTCGGTGTTTACATACCAGAAACTCCTGGTTATTTAGCGTCTAAGAACAAATTTAATGAAGCTAGGAATTCCTTGATGAAATACAGAGGTGGTGACCAGAAATCAGTGGATAACGAGCTATTAGAAATCACAGAAGGTAAAGGGGGTAACACTAAGGGTGGGTTATCCGAAATTGTAAGGAGTAAAGCTTTAACTAAAGGGTTAATAATAACAACTGGACTCATGGCTGTACAACAGGCAACCGGTATAAGCGTTGTTCTGTTTTACATGCAACCAATCTTCGAAATTTCAAAGATCGAAATCGCGCCAGAAATATCTCCGATCATAGTCGGCGTAGTTCAAGTCATAGCAAGCACAATCGCCTCGTTTTCTGTCGAAAGAGCTGGAAGAAAACTACTAATGCTAACCTCGGCTATTGGTACATGTATAACCTTAACATCTTTGGGATATTACTTTTATTTGTTAGATAATAACTTGAATGCGACACATTTATCTTGGTTACCTATTGTAGCCTTGATGGTGTATATAGCAGCGTATAATTTCGGTTGTGGGCCAATACCACTTCCTGTTTTGAGTGAGATTTTCCCAGCTAATGTCAAATCGATTGCTTCTGCTATAACGATTTTTGTTTGTTTTATTTTTTCGTTCTTGGCGTCAAAGTTTTACCCAATTCTTGCCGATACCATTGGATCGGGGTATTCGTTTTGGGTTTTCGCGTTCCTTAATGCCCTTGGAGTTGTATTTGTCGCGGTAGTTATGCCCGAAACAAAAGGAAGAAGTAATAAGGAGATTTTGTGTATGTTAGCTAAATAGGTGTTGTATTTATTTTGTATGTGATTTTATTGTTGATAAACCAATTATATTTTTATATTAAATATTTGTTTAAATTATAATTATACCTACGTTTTTATAGTGAAGATCAATTATTTATTATGATTTAATGTTTGTCGTAATTTAATGCAATTTGTTTTAAAATATTAAAATCCGGGTTTTGATGTACTACCCCAAGAATTGTTTATTGTAATTTTTTACTGATTGGTGCTTCAATGCTTCGTAACCTTTCGTACAGGGATTCAATCCTTTGAAAACCGCTTGCAAGTTCAACATTTTGTTGTTCTAGAAACTTTATGGTTGGCAATACTTACGCAAAATTTGTATCGATATATTTTAATTGTTCATGCAAATCTTGTAATGATAGTGCTTGTTTGCAGTCTTTAATACTAACTGCTTCATCAGGCAAATTTAAGACGAAGGGTTTGATGATATCAAAGTTTCTTGCATAAAAAATTGACGCTTCTAACCATGTACCCCATTTCGTAATAACTGGTTGTGGTGGCAAAGGTAGATTAGGGCACTTTTCCTTGTAACGAGACAATCTGGAAAGAGCTTTCAGCTTGCATGTGTTTATTAGCGTATTCACGTCTGGAAATTCTTCCCTAATAAACTCACAAATTCTATGAATAGCGCGTGCAATACATGTCAAATGAAGAATATTTGATAAATGTTGTTTAAGTACTTTTCCAACTTTTAACATAACCGTAGCAGCGTCAGAAACAAACAGTAATACTTTGGTAGCGTCTGTGATTCCTACTTTTTTTATGGCGTCATTTACTATTGTGCATATCTCTTCAGCTTTGACGGTACAGCGAAATTGAGTAGATATTAAATAAGGTTTATACAGAGTCCTGCAACTAAGCTCCCGTCTTCTGTAGCTCACTTACTCATTAAGCTAAGAGTTTGACATTTTGCAGGCTTACCCAGTACTTCAAGGTACAATTCAAGAAATTATTTTTTATTATACTGGGTGTTCCAAAAATGTGCAACGCCATGGTAATGTATTTTTTTAAATTGCATGCTATACATTTTTCTACACATTTGGAAGCCTTTTATCGTTGCCTACATATCATAACCCATAATTTGGAACCCATAATTTTCTTAATGTGAAATGATGCAGAATTAAAAAATAAACATTGTTTCTAAATACAAGCCCATAATAATTCCCAATATTTTAAAAGTTATTCGCCAAAAACTCATTTTTCAACGTTTCCAACGGCAATTTTAGATAATAAATATCGTACGTGGCTTTGAAAAACAATTTATTTGATAAAAAATAATAGACGTATTTTAGATTTGAGTGTACTTAATTAAGTAGTTATTCAAATGCTAAATTTACTGCATAATTTACCTATAGCGTTAAGGACGGAAATGTGGCTATAGGTAAATTTTGCAGTAAATTTAGCAATTGAATGACTACTTAATTAAGTACAGTAAAATCTAAAATACCTCTCTGCGTTATATTTTATGTAATAAATTGTTTTTCAGCGCCACGTACGATATTTATTACCTAAAATTGCCGTTGGAAACGTTGAAAAATGAGTTTTTGGCGAATAACTTAAAATATTGGGAATTGTGATGGGGTTGTATTCTTTAATTCCGCATCGTTTCACCTAAAAAAAAATATGGGTTCCAATTTAAAATAAGAACAATAGCGCGCTTTGAAGTTTGACAAGTTTGACACTCGATTTTGGTCATCCTGTATAATTTGGATCAATGTCACTTGGTTAACGAGACTATTACATCTAACTTAATAAGCACGTCGCTAAATTTTATTAACGAGGTGCATTTTGTGGTTTTTATTGATTTTTAAACCCTACGATGCAAAATCAATTTTTTTTTTGTTTTTATTTTTTTCCGCAGCGGTCACTCAACCGATTTCAATAAAATTTTGGTGATATGTAGGCAACCATAAAAGGCTTCAAAATGTGTAGAAAAATGTATAGCATGCAATTTAAAAAAATATATTACCATGGCGTTGCACAAAAATAATTTCTTGAATTTTACCTTGAAGTACAGGGTAAGCGTGCAAAATGTCAAACTCTGAGCTTAATGAGTAAGTGAGCTACAGAAGACGGGAGCTTAGTTGCAGGACCCTGTATATGGCATATATGGTATAAACATGACAAAATTCAAAACGACAGATAAAAAGAGAATTCTGTTTTTATTCAAAATTGCAGCATCATATTTTTATTGACGACACTATGCCATCTATTTATTTCGCAACTAAAAAATAAAAAAAAATTCACTGACTGGGCTATTGCTATTTGGCACAGAATCGTTTCTAAAGAGGCAGTTTTATCAAAATAAACGCTGTTTATTGTAGACTATAATTAAAAATTGCCAGACAATGTTCTACAAACAGTGGCCGATATGCTTAACTAAATAGAATAATTTATATAATAAATATAATTTCCATTGTCCCACAAATAACAAAAGAGATACCACGAGATAACACATTTTCTACATCTGCAACGGTCTTACAAAAATTATCATATAATACTTACTAGAACAATCGTTCTACAACACAGAAAAAAATGTTTTTCTTGAAAAGATATTTCGATTTTAATTTTAACCTATACTTAGCGACAATATTAGGTAAGATAACCAACACTACAAATCTTCTATAACCGCTATGAACACTATAATAATTTCAGCTAATATATTCTCATTCACTGTCGGTTGTTACTTCGGCTGGTCGTCTCCAGCATTACCAAAACTCAAAGGCCTCGAAGGTGCTGAGAACAATCCACTAGACTATCCCATAACATCGGACCAAGAATCATGGATAGCATCACTTATGCCATTGGGTGCAGCAACGAGCACGTTTATATCCGGGTACTCATCAGACAGAATTGGAAGAAAGTACACTTTAGCCTTAGCTGCACTAATCTCAATCATCGGATTAGTTGTTAGCATAGTAACATCAACAGTGGCTTATCTGTACTTATCAAGATTCCTATGCGGATTAGCAGTTGGTACGGTATTCACAGTGATACCAATGTACGTTGGAGAAATCGCTGAAGATAACAACAGAGGCATCTTGGGTTGCGTCATGGTCCTCGCCATAACAATAGGAATTGTTTTTACATACGTTATTGGACCATTTGTCTCCTTGCAAGTAATGTCCTTCATAACCTTGGGACTAACTTTAGCCTTCCTCTTGCTATTCTTAACCTTAGTCCCAGAGAGTCCTTATTACCTAATCGAGAAGAAACACTTAGAAAAAGCCGAAGAATCTTTGAAATATCTAAGGAGGAATGGTGCTGACATCAGAGGAGAACTAGCAGAGATGACACGAAACGTCGAAGAAGCTTTTGACAGTCGTGGGTTGGTGGATCTCCTAAAGGAGAAGCCACTGTTTAAGGCGTTGTGCATCACTTGCGCGTTGGTCCTTTTCCAGCAGTTCTCAGGAGTGAACGTGCTTCTATTTTATCTGCAGACCATCTTCGGGGAGAGCGGAACTGGTATGTCTACCTTCACATCTTCAATTATCATCGGATTACTCCTAGTTATCGCAAGCACAATGACTTCAATCTTCGTGGATCGAGCTGGGCGCAAGATTTTATTGTTTATATCTTGCGTGGGAACGGGAGTATCACTAACAGCTTTCGGTGTTTATTTCTACTTGAAGCAGATCGAGGAGAGCGTCAAACATATCTACTGGTTACCGATCGTAAGCATTGTCTGCTTCATGATTGCGTACTCGTTAGGTCTAGGACCTATACCCTTCATTGTATTGAGCGAAGTATTCCCGACAAATGTCAAATCGGTGGCATCGACGGTTACGATCTTCATATGTTTAGTCGCTACGTTCTGCACGACTACGTTCTTCCCGCCGTTGATTGACATCATAGGGATGGCTTACACCTTCTGGACGTTAGCTGTCTTCTGTTTTATCGGCGCCATGTTCGTGCATATGCATCTTCCAGAGACCAAAGGCAAGAGCTTGCATGAGATTCAAGAAATATTAAAGAATGATTGATTTTTTTAAGTCTTTTGTTTTGAAGATGCATATGCTTCTTCCCGAGACGGAAGGGAAGAACTTGCACGAGATTCAAGAATAATAAAGAACGATTAAATTTTGAAAGCTGTCTTTTATTTTAAATACTTATACACAAGTTCACTTATTTCTTTAGCATAGCTTCCACCTCCTGTAGCGTTTTTCCTTTTGTTTCTGGTACTTTAAAGTAAACAAAGCATCCACCCAGGAAACAAATCCCAGAAAGAATTGCGAAAGAAGTTCCCATACCGACTAGCTTGACCACATGGGGGAATATGGTAGTTAGGCAAAAAACGCAGGTTAAGCAGCAGAAAATAGACACAGTTGATGATATAGCCTTGACGTGGAGTGGGAAAATTTCGCCAATCATCGCGAAAGTTAATGGTCCAAAACCCGTGGTGTACATAAGAACATAGGTCATGATACAAAGAACTGGAAGAAACCTCAAGTTTTTAAATGCTCCCGTGTCTTCGTAGAAGAAGTATAAGCAGAAGCCGAGTTGAGAGATCGTCATTCCAATTGAAGATGTTAAAAGAAGTACCCTCCTACCGAATTTATCGATTGTTAGTGTAGCTATTATAGCACCAAGACTCTGGATGACTCCAACTAGGATCGTCGATAGATCTGAAGACAAACCAGATTCGCAATCTTCAAAAATCGATTGCATATAGAAAAAGATTGCGTTGATCCCAGAAAATTGTTGGAAGAACACCAACCCAACGCCCAGGCATATATTTCTTTTGTTATCTCGTAGGAAACCAGCAAGATCGGTCTTCTTGGAGTATGAATCCTCAACATTTTCCTGAATCACCACCAATTCCTTCCTGGCTATTTCTTCTGAATTATGTCGTAACTTTAACAGTGCTGCGTATGCTTGTTCCTTTTGGTTTTTCGCTACGAAATAATAAGGACTTTCTGGCGCGAATAACCCGAAGACAAGAAGGAAGACAAACGGTGGAAATATGTTTATGAAGCTCAACACAGTTATCGTGCAATACGAAGCTATGCTGAAGAGAAATAAATTTCCCGAGGTGATGCCAAACACCAGCAGACACCCCAGAAAACCTCTGTTATGCTTCTCACTGATCTCACCAACGTACATTGGTATCACAGTGAAGACTGTTCCACAACTTAACCCACATAGGAATCTCCCCAAGTAAAACAAGTATACTCTGTTGGCTAAAACACTGCATATGTATCCTATGATGCTTGGTATGCTGGATACCATTAAAATTGTTTTTCTTCCTATTTGGTCTGCGCCATATCCAGATATACAAGCGCTTGTTGCAGCGCCTAATGGCAATAGTGAAGCTATCCAAGATTCTTCTGATTCTGTTATATTTCTTCCTAACGGATTGTGGGCGGGGTCTATTAAGCCATTTAGTCTTGGTATGGCTGGTGATGACCAAGTGAACGATACTCCCAATGTAAACGCAGACAGGTTTGCTAAAATGAACATGATGAATTTTATGCTGATTTTATATTTGGTGACTTACCCGCTAAGACTGTGAAGTACAAGAAGACATTTGCCTTCTTGGGTTGTGCCAGTTCAACGTTCTTTGGAGACATTTCGAAGACAAAAACCAAAATTGTGTACACTTTTTATATTACATTATGAATTATACAAATATTGCCTTTGCATTATCAGTGAGGCTGGCTATTGTTTTAATATTTATTAACGGTACCTATATAATTTTCCTTTACATTTAATATAATTGGAAGAAAGCAAACTCTCGCTTCAGATGTACTAACCTGAGTCACCTGTCAAGTTGGCAGCATAGTAACATCAACAGTGGCTTGCTTATCTATACTTATCAAGACTCCCATGCTGATTAAGAGTTGGAACTGTTTTCTCAATAATGCCTATATACTTTGAAGAGATCGTTTAAATTAACAACAAAGGGTTTTTAGGGTTGCCTCACGGCCTTGCCTATATCATTAGGGGTTGTTTTTACATACGCTATTTGGACCAATTGTCTTCTTGCAAGTGATGTCATTCAGAAACTTGGGACTAACTTTGACCTTCCTCTTGCTATTCTTAACATTCTTCCCAGAGAGTCCTTATTACCAAATCGAGAAGAAATACGTAGAAAAAGCAGAAGAATCTTTGAAATATCTAAGGAGGAATGGTGCTAACATCAGAGGAGAATGATCAGAAATTACGCAAAACGCAGAAGATGTATTTGACAGACGTGGGTTCGTGGATTTCCTAAAAGAAAAGCCACTGTTTAAGGCTTTGTGCATCACTTGCAGCCTGGTTCTTTTGCAACAGTTGTCAGGAGTCAACGTGATGGTATTTTATATGCAGACCATCTTCAGGGAGTCTGAAACTGGTATGTCTACCTACACATCTTCAATTATCATCGGATTCTTGCTGGCTATCGCAAGCACAATGACTTCAATCTTCGTGGATAGAGCTGGGCGTAAGATTTTATTATTTATATCTTCCATAGGAACGGGAGTATCACTAACAGCTTATGGTGTTTATTTCTATTTGAAGCAGATCGAAGAGAGCGTCCAATATATCTACTGGTTGCCAATCGTAAGCATTGTCTTCTTCATGATTGCGTATTCGTTAGGTTTAGGACCTATACCCTTCATTGTATTGAGCGAAGTCTTCCCGACAAATGTCAAATCGGTAGCATCAACGGTTACCATCTTCATATATTTAGTAGCTACGTTCTGCACGACTACATTCTTCCCACCGTTGATTGACATCATAGGGATGGTTTACACCTTTTGGACATTGGCTGTATTCTGTTTTATCGGTGCCATGTTCGTGCATATGCATCTTCCCGAGACCAAAGGCAAGATCTTGCATGAGATTCAAGAAATATTAAAGAATGATTGATTTTTTTGAAGCCTTTTATTTTAAAGATGCATATGCATATTCACGAGACGCAAGGGAAGAGCTTGCACGAGACACAAGAAATATTAAAGAACGATTAAATTTTGAAAGCTGTCTTTTATTTTAAATACTTATACACAAGTTCACCTATTTCTTTAGCATTGCTTCCACCTCCTGTAGCGTTTTTCCTTTTGTTTCTGGTACTTTAAAGTAAACAAAGCATCCACCCAGGAAACAAATCCCGGAAAGAATTGCGAAAGAAGTTCCCATACCGACTAGCTTGACAACATGGGGGAATATGGTAGTGAGGCAAAAAACGCAGGTTAAACAGCAGAAGATGGACACTGTTGATGATATAGCCTTGACGTGGAGTGGAAAAATTTCGCCAATCATCGCGTAAGTTAATGGTCCAAAGCCAATGGCGTACATAAGAACAAAGGTTATTATACAAAGAACTGGAAGAAACCTGAAATTGTTAAACGCTCCAGTGTCTTTGTAGAATAAATATATGGAGAAGACGAGTTGAGAGGTCGTCATTCCCATTGAAGATGTTAAAAGAAGCACCCTCCTACCGAAGTTATCGATGGTTAGTGTAGCTAGTATAGCACCAAGAAACTGAGTGATTCCAACTAAGATCGGTGATAGATCTGAAGACAACGCGGATTCAGAATCTTCTAAAATCGATTGCAAGTAGAAGAAGATAGCGTTAACACCAGAAAATTGTTGGAAGAAAACCAACCCAACACCCAGGCATATACTTCTTGTGTTATCTCGTAGGAAACCAGCAAGATCGGTCTTCTTGGAGTATGAATCCTCAACATTTTCCTCAATGACCATCAATTCCTTTCTGGCAATTTCTTCTGAATTATATCGCAATTTTAACAGTGCTGCGTACGCTTGTTCCTTTTGGTTTTTCGCTACGAAATAATAAGGACTCTCTGGTGCAATTAACCCGAACACAAGAAGGAAGACAAGCGGTGGAAATATGTTTATGAAGCTCAACAGAGTTATCGTGCAATACGGAGCTATGTTGAAGAGAAATAAATTTCCCGTGGTGATGCCAAACACCAGCAGACACCCCAGAAAACCTCTGTTATGTTTCTCGCTGATCTCACCAACGTACATTGGCATCACTGTGAAGACGGTTCCACAACCCAAGCCACATAGGAATCTCCCCAAGTAAAACAAGTATACTTTGTTGGCTAAAGTATTGCATATGTATCCTACACAGATAGGTATACTGGATACCATTAAAATTGTTTTTCTTCCTATTTGGTCTGCGCCATATCCAGATATACAAGCGCTTGTTGCAGCACCTAATGGCATAAGTGAAGCTATCCAAGATTCTTCTGATTCTGTGATATTTCTTCCTAATGGATTATTGGCGGGGTCTATTAAGCCGTTTAGCCTTGGTATGGCTGGCGAAGACCAAGTGAAGGATACTCCCAATGTCAACGCAGACAGGTTTGCTAAAATGGTAATGATGAATTTTATGCTAATATAATATTTGGTGACTTACCCGCTAAGACTGTGAAGAACAAGAAGGCATTGGCCTTCTTGGGTTGTGCTAGTTCAACGTTCTTTGGAGACATTTAGAAGATAAAAACCAAAATTGTGTACACTTTTTATATTACATTATGAATTATACAAATATTGCCTTTGCATTATCAGTGAGGCTGGCTATTGTTTTAATATTTATTAACGGTACCTATATAATTTTCCTTTACATTTAATATAATTGGAAGAAAGCAAACTCTAGCTTCAGCTGTACTAACCTGAGTCACCTGTCAAGTTGGCAGCATAGTAACATCAACAGTGGCTTGCTTATCTATACTTATCAAGACTCCCATGCTGATTAAGAATTGGAACTGTGTTCTCAATAATGCCTATATACTTTGAAGAGATCGTTTAAATTAACAACAAAGGGTTTTTAGGGTTGCCTCATGGCCTTGCCTATATCATTAGGGGTTGTTTCTACATACGCTATTTGGACCAATTGTCTTCTTGCAAGTGATGTCATTCAGAAACTTAGGACTAACTTTGACCTTCCTCTTGCTATTCTTAACATTCGTCCCAGAGTCCTTATTACCAAATCGAGAAGAAATACGTAGAAAAAGCAGAAGAATCTTTGAAATATCTAAGGAGGAATGGTGCTGGCATCAGAGGAGAATGATCAGAAATGACGCAAAACGCAGAAGATGTATTTGACAGACGTGGGTTCGCGGATTTCCTAACGGAAAAGTCACTGTTTAAGGCTTTGTGCATCACTTGCAGCCTGGTTCTTTTGCAACAGTTGTCAGGAGTCAACGTGATTCTATTTTATATGCAGACCATCTTCAGGGAGTCTGAAACTGGTATGTCTACCAACACATCTTCAATTATCATCGGATTGTTGCTAGTTATCGCAAGCACAATGACTTCAATCTTCGTGGATAGAGCTGGGAGTAAGATTTTATTATTTATATCTTCCATAGGAACGGGAGTATCACTAACACCTTTTGGTGTTTATTTCTACTTGAAGCAGATCGAGGAGAGCGTCCAATATATCTACTGGTTACAAATCGTAAGCATTGTCTTCTTCATGATTGCGTATTCGTTATGTTTAGGACCTATACCCTTCATTGTATTGAGCAAAGTCTTCCCAACAAATGTCAAATCGGTACCATCGACGGTTACCATCTTCATATGTTTAGTAGCGACGTTCTGCACGACTACATTCTTCCCACCGTTGATTGACATCATGGGGATGGCTTACACCTTTTCGACATTGGCTGTCTTCTGTTTTATCGGTGCCATGTTCGTGCATATGCATCTTCCAGAGACCAAAGGCAAGAGCTTGCATGAGATTCAAGAAATATTAAAGAATGATTGATTTTTTTAAGTCTTTCATTTTAAAGATGCGTATGCATCTTCCCGAGACGCAAGGGACGAGCTTGCACGAGATTCAAGAAATATTAAAGAACGATTAAATTTTGAAAGCTGTCTTTTATTTTAAATACTTATACACAAGTTCACTTATTTCTTTAGCATAGTTTCCACCTCCTGTAGCGTTTTTCCTTTTGTTTCTGGTACTTTAAAGTAAACAAAGCATCCACCCAGGAAACAAGTACCAGAAAGAATCGCGAACGAAGTTCCCATACCGACTAGCTTGACAACATGGGGAAATATGGTAGTTATGCAGAAAACGCAGGTTAAGCAGCAGAAAATGGACACTGTTGATGATATAGCCTTGACGTGGAGTGGGAAAATTTCGCCAATCATCGCGAAAGTTAATGGCCCAAAACCAATGGTGTACATAAGAACAAAGGTTATTATACAAAGAACTGGGAGAAACCTGAAGTTTTGAAATGCTCCCGTGTCTTCGTAGAAGAAGTATAAGCAGAAGACGAGTTGAGAGATCGTCATGCCAATTGAGGATGTTAAAAGAAGCACTCTCCTACCGAATTTATCAATGGTGAGTGTAGCTAGTATAGCACCAAGGAACTGGGTGATTCCAACAAGGATCGTCGATACATCTGAAGACAAACCAGATTCGGAATCTTCAAAAATCGATTGCATATAGAAAAAGATTGCGTTTACCCCAGAAAATTGTTGGAAGAAAACCAACCCAACGCCCAGGCATATACTTCTCTTGTTATCTCGTAGAAACCCAGAAATATTGCTCTTCTTTGAATACGAATCTTTAACGTTCTCCTCAATAGCCATCAATTCCTCTCTGGCAATTTCTCTTGAATTATATCGTAACTTCAGTAGGGCTGCATATGCCTTTTCCGTTTGGTTCTTCGCTACGAAATAATAAGGACTTTCTGGTGCGAATAACCCGAAAACCAGTAGGAAGCCAAACGGAGGAAAAATGTTTATGAAGCTCAGCAGACTTATGGTGCAATACGGAGCTATGTTGAAGATAAATAAATTACCAGTGGTGATGCCAAACACCAGCAGACACCCCAGAAAACCTCTGTTATGCTTTTCACTGATCTCACCAACGTACATTGGTATCACTGTGAAGACGGTTCCACAACTTAACCCGCATAGGAATCTCCCCAAATAAAACAAGTATACTTTATTGGCGAAAGCATTGCATATGTAACCTATGATGCTTGGTATGCTGGATACCATTAAAATTGTTTTTCTTCCTATTCGGTCTGCGCCGTATCCAGATATGCAAGCGCTTGTTGCAGCACCTAATGGCATTAGGGATGCTATCCACGATTCTTCTGATTCTGTTATATTTCTTCCTAATGGGTTATTGATAGGGTCTATCAAGCCATTTAGCCTTGGAATGGCTGGTGATGACCAACAGAACGATACACCCAATGTAAATGCAGACAGGTTTGCTAAAATGGTAATGATGAATTTTGTGGTGATACAATATTTGGTGACTTACCAGCAAAGACTGTGAAATACAAGATGGTATTGGTCTTCTTGGGTTGTGGTATTTCCACTGTCTTTGGAGACATTTTGAAGATTAAAGGCAGAATTGTGTGTGTGTTGCTGTTTTAAATTGCATTGTACAAATATTACCTTTGCATTATAAGTGATAACAGGCTATTGTGATAAAGTTTGCTAACGTTGGTGTTATGATAGAAAGTTATGCAACTATTTCCTTTCCTTTTTTCGGGTAAGATTCTACTAGAAAATAAAATAATTCCAGCTTTATATGTTACTTTATTTTTTAAGTTATACACAGCGATAATTTTACAGGTATACTACCCCTACAGTTACTAGTTTTAAACAACTCATGAACTGAAATTTTAAGAAACAACATTGTCCACAAGGCTGCATCTTAAAATTACTAAAGTTATCAATCTGGACATTGGAGTTGAAGTTAACTGTTTTTTGTTTTTTTTATATATATTATAAACACACATGGAACCTACATGGTAATACGTACGCATAATAAAAAGATGCGCGATACAATATAAAGTATGTATATCAAAAACTATCATCAGCCTTCTGTTTTGAGAATACAATTTCTCAAAAAAATAACTTGTAAAGAAAGGCGTTTGTATAATATGTTTTATTTTGGCAGTTTGTTGTACATGTTATGGATGATTTTACGATTGCAAAGCCCTACGATATGAGCAAAATGTTTTGTTTTAAACAATAGTTTTGCTATACACAAACCAACACAATTTTTAATTACATAAAATAGAAAAGTACACCTGATTATAACTTGGACAACCTTTCAAGCACTCAATACAGTTTAATCAGTGTATCTGGTAGTACAGACAGAGAAAATGAAAACTGAAAACAGGAATAAAGGTATTGACATAACCTTGCTTCCTATTTGTCTGACCATGCATTGATTTTTTTCTGTAATCAAGTACATTTCTTTGTAGAGAATTTCAAGATTTAGAAGTTTAGTAATAACAAAATCGGTTTAAATGTTCCTTTAATTCTGCTAATCTGTGTATAGAGATTTAGAATTACAATAATTATGCTGTCTTTTATACAATGCTTCTGACGCAGTTTGTAAGCAGTGTTCGTCAAACTTGGCAAATACGAATAATTTGATCGATTCTGTATCTTCCAATATCTTTACATCCCATTTAGTTTTGCTGTTGCTCCTTTGAGGTCATGACAAGCTTAACCAAACAAAAAAAGACCTAAAAATAAAATTAGATAAATAATTATAAGCAAAAAAGGATTAAAAAAATAAAACAACAAAACGAAAAATATTTTACATATTCCTGTAGTTTTATTATGTACGGCATAATTACACAAAACAAAACTCATCGAGAAATTATTGGTACACATACACAATTTCTCTACGACGAAATAATCACAATAGCAAAATAAGTACTTAATAACAAAAGACGCTTAAACCGTACGTAGTAGTAGTATCAATGATTGCAAAGATGCGTGTATAGACAACTAGGAAACATCCCTAAAAAAAAAGGTTTACACCTACAAAAAAAAAAGTACAATAAAAATTTCTAAAATTACAACGTAGTAAATATAAATAACATAAATGTAGAATAAAAAAAATACAATAAATATATGCATTTCGCAAGCAGTTCTTAGCCATTCTCTTTGACTACTTGCCTCTCGATGATAGGCTTTTTAAAAAATGATCATTACAAATACCATCTGATCGTGTATAGAAAAGTATAAAAATGGGAGGGGGGCGCGCCTAGTATTCCCATTGCGTGGCGTGCTCGATTGATGTGTCGCCCAGGCGGAAAACACCATTCTTGCTGGCCGTTATGTAATTCCCGTTGGAATTTTTGATGCAAAGACGGGTCGGTTCCCGAAGTTCCAGGTAGAAGCCCTCCGGTGCGTCTGAATCAGCGGTAACTCCTTCGCTGTCAACGTGCCAGTATTTGCCAGTTTGACCTGAAAAGATAACTGTTAGATAATTCCAAATAAAACATTTTTTTTTTAATTAAGTCATATCAAACAAGATTTTTTGTTATTTATTCATATTTAGGCATTCTATTTTGACATATATCTAAGCAAAATTGTCACTTTTGTAGTAATAGTTTACCTGCAGTTTACCAAAAAGAATTGTTTCTAATAAAAAAATTATGGCAGAATTACGAACCCTAATTCTGTTTTGCAATTTATTGATTTATTCGTTATTTATTCGTATTTAAGCATTATTTTTTCCACTATTAAGTAATATCTAACCAAGACTGTCTCGTTTCTATTGTCTGTTAACCAGCTATTCAAAAATTATAGGTTCTATTAAAGAATACCGATAGTTATGAACCCTAATTCCGTTTTGCAGCATTCTATTGATTCTTTTTTTTTGGCATTTATATCACCTTTGAAGTAGATAACACCCTTCTCGGCCCTTTCGACCTGTATGCACTCGTACGAAGCCTTATTGCACTCCAGCTTCGGGCTGCTGGAAGACTTATAGCCCACAAAGCCCTGTTCGCACTTGAGGACCAGAATAGGCCTGTTGATGAGGTAGAAGTAGTATTTGCAGTTGTCGTCGATGACATCCGAGGTGGCGTACAGATGCCCGGACCTCTTCGTGATGACGTAGCGTCCGTTGTTGGCGCGGAACGCCAAGGAACCGTCGTTCTGCCATACCAGATCGAAGAGGGCGTTTGACGACCTGAAAAAGTGATAATAGTGAGGTTAAATGTTGTTAAAAAGACTGTTTAGGGGTGAAGGGGAATGACGAAGGGTACCTCTTGTCTCCGGAAGCCTGAATTCCACCACCGGTCTCCAGGGTCCAGTATCTGTCTTGCATGGTGCGGATGTACCATCTCTTCGTGCTCCAGTCGAACTCCAACTGGAAGGTTTCGTGGTCGGAGATTTCGTCTTGGTTTGCTGTGACGTCAACACCTGAAAACGAGAAAAAAATTGTTAATTTTGATGCAAATCCTTCGAGACAATTTGTCATCAAAAGTAACTACAAAAATTGGGAGCTTACGGAATCAGAGGAAAGGAATTGAAATGGTTTGAAAACTATTTAACAAACAGGAGACAGAAGGTTAGGATTGGAGAAAATGAGTCAAGTGAATTAATAAACAGCTTAGGGGTACCACAAGGTTCTGTTCTTGGACCAGTTTTATTTAATTTGTACATAAACGACGTTGCTTCACAAGTTAAATCTTGTGATATGGACCTATTTGCAGACGATACACTAATATCAATTGCAGCAGATAACTTACCTGATGTAATCGCGACATTAAACTCCGAACTAGTATCGATATCAAATTGGTATAAAGAAAATAAATTATGATTGAATGTATTGAAAACAAAAGCTATAGTATTGGGAAATAGAAATTCGGTAAACGCTACACCAGACATAGTTATCGATAACACAGTTGTTGACATATGTGGATAAATTTAAATATGTAGGCGTCATTTTAGATAATAGTTTGAAATTTACGAATAATATGGAATATATAGTTAAAAAGGCGAGTCGAAAGATTAGCCACTTAGGAAGAATATCTAATAAACTTACATTAAAAGCTAGAATATCTTTGTACCATACGATTATAGAACCATATTTTTACTATTGCAGCAGTATATTATTTTTGTGTACAGACAAAGACATTAAAAAGATTCAAGTACAACAAAATCGAGCACTCAGAATTATATTACAAAGCCACAGGTTAAATAGTATCGAGTCCATGTTGAGTAAATTAAATTTTTTGAATGTTAAACGTGGAACGGTATATCAGGCACTCACGTTGGTTTATAAATGCATAAATAATAAACTCCCAAATTATATGAGTAATTATTTAACATACAATAGTCAGCAGCATGAATACAATACTCGGCAAAAGGACCACTTCAGATTACCAAAATATACAAAAAGCAGCACACAAAATTCATTTTATTATAAAGCACTGAAGATGTTTAATTGTATAAAAGGCGTGATGGAGTGGTGGAATATATTCTAACAATGTGATTAAGTTTCTGTACTTTTATTTTGATTGTTGTTTTATTCAAAGGCTTAGTATAGAAACCCGGAAAAAAACGAACGACCAACTTTTGAGGTTTAATATTAGACTGTTTAGTCTATTATTATATCAAAACGCGTCTTTCGCTTTTATAATATCGAAATGGCAAATTGCTCTCCACTTTCTGTGTCATCGGTGTCATTTTTAGGGTCCTTTATTATTTCATAAAATTGTACAAAAGAGTAAACATCGTCTTTGGTCATATTATACACACAAAATTTATTGATTTGCGTCCTATTACGATCTCCCAATCTGCACAATCTGACAAATACTTGAGGAATTTGTCTCTTCTTTCTCAAATAAACCAAAACTACGGTCACACTCTATGTATATATGTCCACTGCTATATAGCGTAAATACGGACTCAATCATCAGATAACGATTCCCTTGAAAGCGAGGAAGAACTTGCTACAGATTCAGGTGTTTTTAATCATCGTATCAAAAACCCCACCAATCTCTGTAATGGTGGTATTGGTTCCACCACTACGTGCTTATCGATAATTACATGCTGTTCTTCGAATTCGAGTGCCCGAAGAAAGCCTCTGTGCATTTCCTGTTGACCTTGGACTGTCACGGAATGCACCAGTCCAAAGTTTTCAGATATGTAACGGTAACGTCCAATGCGATTCGCCATCGAGTCGCCTTGCAGCTGTTACCATTACCACATCATCGGCCAGAAACCAGTTCTCAACGTAATGAGCAAACGCTAATGACCTGCCCTAATATTTAAGAACGCTACTTGAGACCAGCTACCGGGATATTACTATAAAAAACGAAAATACTATGTCTTCAGACAGACCAATCTTTACCTGTAAAACAGCAGTATTTGTCACGTCACTGTGTTTGAGGACTCATAACATAACGCATTGACTCGTAGACAACTCTGTGAACTTTTAGCTTTTTTTGAAGTTAGCCCCTCATGTTCGAATTCTCGGGTTTTTTAAGTTGCAATCGATTGCTTATGGTTTGGTTAGGTTTGATTACCCATTCCCGACGTTTGACAGTTTTTTGTTTACATGGTATTGTCCGTGTTGTTATTGTCCGAATTTCTTCCTTTCTAAAGGCTATTTTAAGCGGGAGTGGTTAGATTGTCGTTTCATTTTATTCGCTTGTTAGTTCTGAACGTATAATTGTTCTTAGTTACGGCATGATAGATAATATTGTAAAAATTCAGTGGCGTGCGGTGCTTTTGTTCATAAGGTGTGCAGTGAAAAATAAATACTTGTAAATGTTTAATAAAACATAGAAGTTGCCTAAAACTGTATAAAAATGGTAAGCTTACAGTTAAAATCAAGTGCAAGAGGCACAAGGCATCAGATATCAGGCAACTGAATGATGCATCAGTGTTTTTTTAAGTTACAATTTTGCGTTGTTTCTTGTGATTGATATGTGTTTTTCTAGTTTTTGGCGAATGATGATTTGTTGATCAAAACTGGTACATAAGTACCAATTCTTGCAAAATTGAGGGTGTTATTTAACTCCTATCCTTTATTAAAGATATTTACTTATATGCTATTGATAACTCAATGCTCCTTTACGCATTTTAAAAACATTTATGACATTTGCATAAATATCCGACTTAGATTATTAGTAACATTGATTTAAACCAGAAATAAAACTGACTGTAGTGTAGGTAAAACTGAAATAAATTTAATTTAATACGACAAAATTATCATCAATAGGCACAACATGCATCATGTTATCAGCATTATTGAGTTATTAAATAAAAATCATAAAAAAATGGACACAAATAATTCAACCTTCAAAATCAACAAACACTTCCAACACAAGTTCCAAACGCCAAACGTCAACTGTGCATCGGAGCTGCTGCACGCTGGAAATACGTTTGCCCAAAGGCGAATTTAAATTAACAAATATAAGCGAAATACATAAAAAATCTGATTAGGCTTTCTCCGGATTATTTATTGGAGTTTAAAGAATGCATAGGTAAAAGTCCGATCAAAATTAGTTGGGTAGTTTTTGAATTACACCATTAGTAATTGTTTGCCGTTCGTCGGTGCGCCCCTAGCCGCTGCACGCTGGAGCGATATGGTTGCGTGTATTATACCTCCTAGGTATATGCACTCTGTGCGTATCGGTTGGTAGTAAAGTTCGGATAGCGGACAAATAAATTGGTGTGTTCTGTATTCAATCTCTAGAATATACTTTAAATTTGTCGCTGGTAGAGAGCGAAGGCTCATACATTATTTACATACGTATAAAGCAGCTATGATTCTTGAATTCGCCGATTTTAACCCAAGTTAAAGCGGTACACAGTCTGGTGCTCCGCTTGTGGCTGCACGAAATGGCAGTAGCGCAAAGGCGGGTGTCGGTCGGGACGGGAGCGCTCGGCTCTAGCAAGTAGCAATGATATGGTGTGATTGGTCCGGACAAATCCAGTGGAGTTTTAACACCATGTGGTGTAAATTACTTTAAATTATTATTACGAAGAAATATTACTAAATATGTCGGTATATACATAAATACATAATATATCTTTTTTGGCAGGACTATTTTTAATATTCTTCCTTCTTTTTCCCCTAAATCTTAGGGTGTGCACTGCACGCTCTGCACGTATGTACCGCACGCCACTGTAAAAATTGATGATCCTTATAAATAATATGTTAATAGTGCTCGAATTTTCGGATTTTTGAAGTTGGAATTGATTGCTTATGGTTAGGGTGGGTTTGATTGTCCATTCCCGACGTTTAATAGTTTTTTGTTTTCCTAAAATCCGCGAAATTAGAGTTTATTAGTTTAGTAATTAGTTAGTTATCTTATTGTACGAATTGATTCAATTCCATGGGCTATTTTAAGCGGGAGTGTTCTTGTATTTCGGTTAGAAAATGTATCATAATCCATAGTTCTAATTAAAAGTTGGCATTATATGAAAAACAATTGCATGAGTGTTATGAGGTTTCTTCGAGCAGCACCAAAATAAGCGCATAAAGCACTTATTCTTACTTCTGCGCCTGCACAATGGTGGTTTTGCCCGTCCAACACCAGCATTGCGCATGCGCAGAAGAATACCCAATTGTTTTACTGCTGTTCGAACAAACCTATTATTGTCCCCAATATCAAATTTGAATCAGCGCCATCTACACAGGAACAGTCAAAGTTAACGCTACTACTACTTTATCGGCATCGGTAGGGGAATCCAAGATAGTCGAGACAAGTAATCGATAAAAATGATGTCACGAAGCGAATGCACAATGGATTGATTGCAATAAATTATGGAGGTACAGCGTGATAAATCACGAGAATCAAAGCCCTACAAACCTACAACTGTTTGCAGTTTCTAAACGTCTTCTTCTTCTGGTTTAAACGCAGCTTTATAACCTCAAAGTCTTTCCATCTTTCCTAGACAAGTACAATTATTCAATTAAAACAATTAAACAGGAGGGCGCGTACTAATTATATTGTTTGTGCCACACAAAGGTCACAACACACACACACACTGCAACCCAGGCAATTATTACCAACCTATTTATTACATAACGCCGTGGTGGTCGCTTCATTAACCATTTAATTGAATTACACGACGTGCTTGCACTTCGTGTGTGGGCACACCGGCAGGCAACCAGGAAACCAACAGTAAATCGCGCAACACCAATTACCTAAAAATGATCATACGACGCATGACAATGGATGATGAAGCGGCATGAGAAAACGTCGCTCGGCTGTCCTGTCAGCTGGCCACAATATCGCATCCCGTTGCGCTGCAACGATAGGAAAACGGCACATTGTACAGATTCTCATGAAATTTAGCATCGTAAAATTGATAGAGGACGAGAAACTGAAGACATTCTTCATTCCGCGGAGAAGATGGTCATTATACTTTCAATCTGTGCTCTTGTGAGGTCTTTTTAGATACCTACAATGTAGGTACCATGGACATAACCTATAAATTCACGAGAAATCTGCTATGGGAATCTGCTTTATTGGCTTCTCCAATGCGAGCGAATGAAGATAGCTTCAAAATAACTAGTTTTTAGTTTGCGTTCACAATACCAACATTGTAGAACTGTAAAACATTGTAAAAAGAAGCACCAAATCAAAATTAAGGGTAATCCCAATCAAAACTAAAAGCAATTGTGAATTAAATGTGAAAGGAGAGCAAGATTTTCAGAGGAGAAATGACATTATAATTGAGTATCAATACAGAAGTAAAACTATACCATGGATTCGTGTAACCCACTGACATGAACGAGGCTATTAACAAGTTACAAGTAGGCATGGTAATGACCATGTAACAGCATGGCAATTGTCTGTAAAATTCTAGCGCTAACTAACAAGGCATCGTTGTTTTTAAACGTCCGTTTACATACGTCGTTAACGCTACTATATAACACGAAACGGTTCATTTCTCTTACCATCGAGCCGTCATCATGCCATCAAAGCGATCCTTTGTCCTACAACGGCATGCCGTATAACTGTCTGTCAAGATATAGGCAGTACCCAGAGAACAGATTAAAACGTTATTAATAATAATAATAATTATACATGTGTAGAGCTAAAATGGTAGAATATTATACGTTTTATAAGACGATAAATTGGCGCATGAGGAGCGACAGCGACGAGTGCCGTAAATGAACGAATGCGCCAAGATGACTAATAAAATAGTAATTGTTTTCCACTTTGAGTCATTAGTTTTATATAAATTTAGGAGTTAAGGAATAAAGGATATAGATATAGAAACATAACCTAAAAAATTAACTTAAAAATAGTGATCTAATAATTATAATAGTCGGAATAGAAGTGTTTGGCTGTGACTGATCAGTTACTTCGAAGAAGAAGAACTTAGTAAAGAATTGTTATAATAACGCATAACGTTTAGTAGGGTTGTCTACCTAATTCCGCTAAGGTTGCCGCACTTATAATTGCAACCAAATTCTAATTTCGGTGAAGTAGTTTATTAGAATCAATTATACTAACACAAATAGTTGCACACAACTAGAACTAAGAGGATGCACAGTGAATCGCCTATAATAATCTAGGTGGACAAAAGTCATTTCAAAGAATCAACTAATAAATGGTCACCAGTTATAAACAAACCCCCGAGGTGACAATTTTAGGTAATAAGTGTGAAAAGCATTCCTCATAGAGGACTTATAGACGCAGAGAGACCACGTGAAATGGTTACGCATTTATAACCGGTTTAGTTTTTATTTTTTATTAAGTTTTTGCGATTACGAGCAAAGAAGTTGGGATACAAATTATTATTATACACATTTATGGATCAGATAGATTGGGTAATTAATTCTAAAAAGTACTGCCCTCTATCTATTTTAGTTTGTTCAGGAGGATTTTTGAAACTTAGATTTTACGTTGTTTATCGGTGGTTGAATGTTATTATTTCGCTTCATGTGCGATTACGAGCAAAATAGTTGGGATACAAATTATTATTATACACGTTTATGGATCAGATACATTGGGTGATTAATTCTAAAAAGTACAGCCCTCTATCTATTTTAGTTTGTTCAGGAGGATTTTTGAAACTTAGATTTTACGTTGTTTATCGGTGGTTGAATGTTATTATTTCGCTTCATGTGCGATTACGAGCAAAATAGTTGGGATACAAATTATTATTATACACGTTTATGGATCAGATATATTCGGTAATTAATTCTAAAAAGTACAGCCCTCTATCCATTTTAGTTTGTTCAGGAGGATTTTTGAAACTTAGATTTTACGTTGTTTATCGGTGGTTGAATGTTATTATTTCGCTTCATGTGCGATTACGAGCAAAATAGTTGGGATACAAATTATTATTATACACGTTTATGGATCAGATACATTGGGTGATTAATTCTAAAAAGTACAGCCCTCTATCTATTTTAGTTTGTTCAGGAGGATTTTTGAAACTTAGATTTTACGTTGTTTATCGGTGGTTGAATGTTATTATTTCGCTTCATGTGCGATTACGAGCAAAGTAGCTGGGATACAAATTATTATTATACACGTTTATGGATCAGATATATTGGGTGATTAATTCTAAAAAGTACAGCCCTCTATCTATTCTAGTTTGTTCAGGAGGATTTTTGAAACTTAGATTTTACGTTGTTTATCGGTGGTTGAATGTTATTATTTCGCTTCATGTGCGATTACGAGCAAAGTAGCTGGGATACAAATTATTATTATACACGTTTATGGATCAGATACATTGGATAATTAATTCTAAAAAGTACTGCCCTCTATCTATTTTAGTTTGTTCAGGAGGATTTTTGAAACTTAGATTTTACGTTGTTTATCGGCGGTTGAATGTTATTATTTCGCTTCATGTGCGATTACGAGCAAAGTAGTTGGGATACAAATTATTATTATCCACGTTTATGGATCAGATACATTGGATAATTAATTCTAAAAAGTACAGCCCTCTATCTATTTTAGTTTGTTCAGGAGGATTTTTGAAACTTAGATTTTACGTTGTTATCGGTGGTTGAATGTTATTATTTCGCTTCATGTGCGATTACGAGCAAAATAGTTGGGATACAAATTATTATTATACACGTTTATGGATCAGATACATTGGGTGATTAATTCTAAAAAGTACAGCCCTCTATCTATTTTAGTTTGTTCAGGAGGATTTTTGAAACTTAACTTTTTATTTATTTTTGCAGTGTTTTCGATAGTACACCTAAACATTTGTGGTTTATAAACTAATTTGTACTGAGATGGTTTTTACTTTAGACGATAAGTACTTTCATATTTCACTTCAAATTAGGCTTAAATAATACACTAATGATTTAGACTGCTGCTTATGTTATAACAACTATGGCATACATTTACACATGAAACAGACACCTTCTAACATCAGCGATACCTTCCATCGACCAAAGAAATGCAATCTCCCGAGAACCATTGCGCCATAATTCCTTCGCGGAATTGTAATTTCTAGCACACAGTCAGAGGAATTAATCCAAAGCGCACGACGACGACAACCGCCGTTGTAATTTACGTATAAAAGAGTGTCGGCACGACCTCCTCTGATGCTCTCGATTTGCATTCGCAGTCTTGTTTACAGTTAACGACAGCTGGGCTGATAAAACCAGCCGAGTAAAATAAAGACGTTTCCTCGAACGCAGAAGTGAACGTCAGACCTGGTCGGCGTGTAGAAAGAAGGTAACGCTGACTTCGATCTTACGTTCCTAGAACGATTACTGCAGGAGAAAATAAGAGTAAAAATCGCGCACGGAAAGAATCAATTGAATCGGGTATAAGAAGCGGAGTCGTAAAAAACCGCGAGGTTCATAAATCTGCGTGCTTGCTTATCGACTTTCTATTTGTTGGAAATACGATTATGTCTTGCGCGGAGTTTTTTGTGTTGTTTGGATGGCTGCGATTAAATGAAACGGTGCATACTTGTCGGAAACGTGATTAGAGTGACCGAGGAGCGGCTCGTTTTATCCATTAGTAAAGAAAATGTCGTTTTTCATTCGTTGCACAGAGAGAAATTTTTGTTTGATTCAAATAAATATGCATTGACTCAAAGAAATTTGTTGTTTCAATAGAGACAAAGAAATATTTATTTGCGGGTAAAAACGCATTTATTTGAAATATTTGTTTGGTAGAAAGAACATTGATTTGCGTCAAACAACTTATGTTTCCAGTTAAAAAGTTTGCAATTTGTGTATTATAAGAAATGAGATTTATTTACTTCAAATAATTATGATTGTGTTGAGTGAAAGAATTACATTTTTTTAAATTAACAAAATTGTTGGTCGAGTTAAAATGCTTAAAATTATTAATTTGTTGAAGGAATTAATAGACAAGAATTTTTCGGAAGACTCGCCATGTGTCACCTTTTTGGGATGTCGCACATCCTCGACCAGTGCTTGGTCTTCCCAACCCAACATATAGCCAAGGTTAAGTTAGTAAAGTGTACTCTGATTTGTAATCGCAACTTGAACCTGCAGGCACTGTACTCTATAAGTTCTATACTGTCGATCACGCGGCTTTATACTCTCGATATGTACGAAGTGCGAGGAGCGAGTTTACAGCGCCATCTAACAATACAGTTGGATGACATTAAAAATATATTTATTTGAATCAAAATATGATTTCTTTGGTGGAAGGAAACCTATTTTAAAGCCAAAACAAAAATATTACTTTGAAGGAAATAAATATCTTCTTGTGTAAAAATATATTTATTTTAATCAAAATATGATTTCTTTGGCGGAAGTAAACCTATTTTTAAGCCAAAGACAAAATATTACTTTAAGCGAAATAAATCTCTCCTTGTATACAAATTTATATGTTAGAATCAAAATTATATTTCATTGGTGTAAAGAAACGTTTTTTTAAAATCAAAACTAAAATATTACTTTAATGGAAAGTAATTTTTGTTTGTATCCATATATATTTATTCCACTTAAATAAATATTTCAAATAAATTAATCTCTGCAAGCAAATAAACTAGAGTACTCAATGAAGCAAATATTGCTGGCGTCAAAGAAATATGTTTTGACCCAAAATAATAAATTCAAACAAATACATTTCTTTGAAACAAGAAATCTTTTCTCTGTGTGGAAGCGTCATGGTTGCTTAGCGAAATGAGTGACACAAGTTTGGCAGATGAAAAATCGTTGGAGTACGAAATAGTTGAATAATTCGAGTTTGAGCGCAAGGCTAATTATAATCTGATATGAAATGAAGACTTAGGAGTTTTGCTAAAGCTAGCACGTTATTGTGGCTTCATATTATAACATATACTGTATAGCACACCAGACGATTAGTTTTTTGTATTGCTGGCTTCGTATAAAAGTAAAATGTGGGTCTACATCACTCAAGTAAAAACAATCCTGTGAAGAAACAATGTCATTTGTTGAAATGGTGCTTTATTTTTGTTATAAATTCTAGAAATATGCGATTTTCTAATTTCAGTTAACGGTCTTCTTCGAAAGTATAATTTTAAGTTTAAGTTCTTGAACTGACTGCAATGCTATTAGAAAAACAGCGTTGTTTTCATTGTGTTCTTTTTTTCTGCTTATTGACGGTTAATACAGAACAGGTTTCCAAAAATTTGTGTTTTAACATTTAATTCACAATGTAGGCATTGTAACACGCTTTTGGTTGCTACAATTAACAAATTTTAACACAACATGGTACAGTGATTCATTTGCCACTTTTAGTTAGACAAAATAATTTTTTTCTTTTAGATGAACTTAAAATAATAATTTGGTAACTAGAAAAATAGGGGAAAAAAATCTGTTTTTAAGGGGTTGAACGCTAAATGTTTGTTTAATAACTTGAATGCACGTGTAAAGTACCAAGAGGGTAGTGTTTGAGGGAGTTGAAAAATAAAGTATAATTAAAAATTCTGAAACTTTGCAAATGTGTTAATATTACACCTGGGAAATATCGTTAAAAATATTGTTTTAAATCATTTGATAATCGGTTGGTTTTGGAGGGGGTTTATAAATAAAGTATGTTTCTTGGATATTGCAGTGGATCAGAGATAATGTAGTAAAGAAGGTCGTCAATAAGTGACGTATAAATTATAATGAACGTTTTATATACAAATATGAAGTCACACGGATATTCTTGTTATTATGTTTCTATATCAACATGTATTTTATATATAGATAACTAGATATTAACACTGATCGTGATCTCCAACAAAAATTATGAAACTTTATGATTATAATACTATATTGATAACATACAAAAAATGATGTTAAAAATCAATTAGCAGTGTGTTGTTTTTGTAGTTGTAAATATGACAATATTATACCTATCTGCAATCACAAGAAAAATGTTTTTGTAAATCAACTAGCAATAGCAAATCGCCTAGAACAAGGTAGCTGGACAAAAATATTTTATAGTTCGCTTTGATTGTTTATTGATTATAGTAAATATTTACTCAATAATAACAAAAACAACAAAATATCTTTGACATTAAATAAAAAATATAAACATGAAAAACTTGAGTAATATACATAATTTATAATCAATTTTAAATAAAACATTGTTTTCGAAAAGAAAACTTATTAGCTTTAATTTTATTCGGTGCAGTCCACTTTCAGCAAATCTGGACGAAACACCCGAAATTCTTGACTGAATGCGCTTCAGTGAATCATTCTTTATATCCGCAACATTAAACTTGTGACTGATATAATCCATTAGACGATTTTTTTGTTCTTCCTTCCTATGTTTTCGCCATTCTTCAAAAATCTCCAGTTTTGTAATCGAGAAGACGTTCTGAACAAAGAAATCAAAGAAGCAAAACTGTGGCAACATGTGGTATTAAAATTTATGTCATTAAAAAAATAAATGTTTAAACTATATTATATATAAAAATATATATTGAATGAACGTGGATATAAGAAGTTGTATTCGACAAAAGTTTACAAATATAAAATTAGCATGTATCATCTTTTCAACATAATTATTACACCAATATCTAATAAAAAAATCAGAAGGAAAAGGTAAATTCCTGAAGAATTTGTTGTACAGATTGGGAATTCGTAATAAGAGACAAGTCAATAAATTTTGTGTGTATAATATGACCAAAGACGATGTTTACCATATTTTTACCATTTTATGAAATAATAAAGAACCCTAAAATCATACCGATGACACAAAGTGGAGAGCAATTTTCCATTTCGTTTATTATAAAACCGAAAGACGCGTTTGGATACAAGAATAGTGTAAACGGTAATATTAAACCTCAAATGTTGGACGTTCGTCTTTCCGGGTTTCTATACTAAGCCTTTGCATAAAACAGCAATCATAATAAAAGTACAGAAACCTAATCACATTGTTGGATTATATTCCACCAGTCCATCACGGCTTTTATACAAATATAGATATAAAACATGATGTAACTATAGCTGGAAGAAAAAGACAACAAAAATATGATTTATTGGAATACTCATATCATAAAGATGACGCCGTTATATTATATTTCGATTACGAATACAAAAATTGCGTTATACTTTACTTTAGGAAAAAATGGTTAAGGAAGAAATAAAAAATTCTATTTCCCATACGTGGCGAAAAGTTCTTAGATCTAGAATTACTCACATAGATCAGAAAGAAAACGAAACATCTATAATATAACAAAAATTACATATTTCGCAACTCACCTTGTTTAACCGAAACATATCTCGCATTCAGGGCCGCCACAAAACTAGCTTGTGGCAGAGAATCCTCCAAAGAGAACAGCTCATCCTTAGTGACAGTATTAGACCTAGTTTTGAGCACAGCCTTCGATCCAATAGGGCTCAAGTACTGCCCGCTGCGATCCCTCAACGCCAATTGTCCACTGTGGTACTCAGCAGAGAACAGACAATCCTTATTGCACGTTTCAATCAATTTACCTATCAAGAAAAACAACAGAAAGCCTCAAAAAACTGACGATTAGGACGTTTAGTGTACAGTTCTTACCTCCAGCTGAGAGATATTTGTTATTGCAAGTGTGTAGGGCGTATTTTCCATCTTCGTCCGCATGGAATTCAAGAGTAAATAGGGTGTCTTCGCCCCAGGGGATGTTGGCATCCACGTGAATCTCGTCCAGGTTTTCTGACAGGTGTGCAAAACGTTTTCGACCGACTGATCGTAAGTTTACCTTTAAAAAAATGCAAAAAACTGTTTAGTTTGTGAGGTTAGGACGTTATTTACTTATTTAAGGTCTTAAGAATGTATACGCAATTTGCCGACGGCGTGCAGGTGCAAAAAATACGGAGCGCGCGGATCGGTCGGATCGCGCGCACAACAATTTTTACGCGCGAGTTAAAATTTTTTCAAGTCAATAGATCTTGCAGCGTGTGGTTTATTATTCTGCGAAATTCTCCCGTGAACAGTCATGGATAAGAAACACTTAACAAAAAACTCCTTCACGTGCTGATAGACAACAAAAAAGAGAATTTTCTGGGAATTCACACTCGTGAAAGAAAAGCATTTGCTAGTACGTCTGCCGATATATTGTCGACAGCGGAAGACGAAGAAATTATAGTGCATGGGTTTGGAGACGGGATATGGAAGAAGACAGATTACACTTCCGTTGTATGGGATCACAGTACCTACTCATGAAGAAATATACCAACAAAGTGGTTGAGTTTGCCGTGAAATTTTCCTATTGTCATGCCTGTGAGTTTTGGGAATCAGAATCTGGCAACATGGCAATTGTATCGTAGTACATACAGACAACTGTACTGCGAACATGATGGGTCAGCGGGAGAAATAGTGGATTCTACCAAAGACATATTCCGCGGGGCTGTGGGTTGGAGCACTGGGCCCGATGCGACTTGTACATTGAAAAGAATAGACAACTTTCTACGTTTTACCAATCAGAAGACATCCAGACTGTTGATAATATGTACAATGCTATGTGGACCAAATTCTATCATAAGATCTGGACGAATGAAAATCCCCAGCATATGTACTACCCTGCGGGATCGCAGTGTTGATACAAATGCGAAAAACCGAAGCCGAGAAAACTCTAGATGAATTCAATAACACTTGATAAAAATGTCGATAATGCCACCAAGCCGATTTACAACAACTTGTCCTAACAAAATTGCGGCTTATGCAGCAGCATGAATTTATAAAAAAAAGGCTTTTCTTTTCTGCCGTCCTTAAAACTATGACAACAATAGGAATCGTTATGGGCACGAAAACGAAGATATTTGCAAATGTGCGCTAAAAACAGCGTCTGGTGATGCTTATTTATTCCACATATAATTAGTAGTGAAAAAAAAATAAAAAAAAGTTGTCACTACCGGGATTCGAACAAAGGACCACCCATGCATTACCGGACGTTACAAAAAAACGCTCACCTGTGGTCTAGCGGCCAAATGGATATACCAAAACTCAGCATCTCCTGGCACCTTGGCAGTACACGTCAACTTATCACTACTGGACCCCAAAAAGTACCCCCTGACCACGTTCCTAAACGCCCATCTTCCCTTTCCATCCTCGGACACGCTAATCTGGAACTTGCTACCGGGGTCCTTCTCCTCACTCTCGCAAGTGACGTTTCCAAAACTGTCCACAGCCAGGTACTTATCGAGATGGGACTTCAGGTAGATGAAACTCTCGGCACCAGAGGTCGTGTCCGGTTCCAGGGTCCAGATCTGCTTCTTCTTCAGCGAGGTTCCATTCGCGTTGATCTTGAAGCCGAAAGTCTCAGCCGTGAGATAGCGATATTTGGAGTTTATTAGGCCGATGGTCCAGCAGCCGCGCTGCTGGTTCTGGGTGATGATGTCCCCGCAACCGTTGAGGTCGCCGTTGGCGTGCCCGTTCAGTCCGTTCATGTCTGTCGAGGATGATGATGACGATCGGTGGATGACTTCTGATGAGGTGACTTCTGAAACGAAGAAGAACATTATATTAGTATTAATCTCATAGATGACACACAGGTTCTAGAAGATCTACATGGAGACCGAACGAGGAAGACAAAACCGGTTAAATCAATTTTTGGTCCATGTTTTTGTATCAATTTTTCCGAAACTTTTTGCAAGTGCGTGGAATTCAGGTCATGGAATGGCTGGCGCATAATCCCGACTTGAATCCTATTGAACACGTGCGGGATCAGCTTGACCGATGTGTTCGCAAGCGCCCTAATCCACCAGTAACCATTCAGGAACTGACACAAGTCCTGATTGAGGAATGGAAAAGCATATTCCGAGAATCTCTTATAATATTTTCAGTTTTCCGCTTCGGTAAATCAATGGAAGACTGAACAATAAAATAAAAGTGACACACGACTCGATGCGCTAAGGAGTGATATTTATTTTATAAGTTAGACAATACAGACAAAATTTACAATAACAAGACAATTGTAGCTGCAATTTACAATATAAATCCCAATCCGAGTATACCAATTTAGCGACCATAAATTTAGCATTTAATCCACACTACAATCTCACCGAACGCTGGTGACTCACTCGCAACACCCTTCCAACGTCCCTTCCAGCCGTGTTTCAAGCACAACGTTTGTTGTGTCTATGCTAGTGACGCCCCCACAAGTAAAGAATCGATAAACTTACGCGACCTCACAACTCGACAAAATAAACAAGATTCCCCACTGCTTTGGCCGCCTGGTAGTTGATAGGAGTTCTTTTTTTGATAGTACCCGAGTGCTAGGTCAACTGCCAGCGGATGTAGATATATCAAAGTGCTTGAGTTAGGTCAGGATTTGTTACCATGAGATAAACAAGCGTTCCTATCGAGTCTGACCGTCCTGTAGCCGAGTTATTTTTAATTTCGACCTGGAAACCTGGATGGATTTGAAGAAATGCAGAAGGAATCCCACCCAGAAATAAGACTCCTACACACAGAGAAATTTTTAAGACATTCGTTGTCTTGCCGAAATTTACTCCGAACAAATCAATAAAGTTTTCGATTTAGATGAGCTCATTGAATCAAAACTCACAAATTTCTCCTTTGAAGCGACAACATTTTGTTTCCAAGTAAAACTACATTGGATAATTTTAAAAGTTCTTATGAGTTCTTTTAAGAATATAGTGTGTTGCATTGAACAATTCAATATATTCCAATGAAAACAACTATTGGATTGAAACAAGATCATATATGTAAAATATGGTGTTCAAAACAAGTAAAATTAGTTGGTTGATGCAAGAGACGTTTTGTGTGAACCAAGTAACCAAATGCTTAGTTTAAAATATCGGGTGGTTTCATTGTGCGGAAAACTTAAGAGTTTGCGCGGTTTGTGGCACCAGACTGACGCGACGTAGAACGGCGACAGTTTGTAGATACGCAGTATATGAGGACTACATTCTCCAGTCTCACTCACAACCCTCACAACGTTAACTCCATGCAAATATATTGGTTATAGTGGTAAGCAGTGTCGCTTTGATATACGCTTGATTGTATCTGCAGTTTTACATGTGATAATGGACAGCGTGGATGATTTTTCAATTTCATCAGATCATCTTAAAACGATATTTGACAGTAAGTATATGCGTATATCTACTTTTTATGCGAATGTTAATACACTATGTGCATTCTATGTTTGCAGACCATAAAATAACTGTGCAAAACATAACAAAACTTACAGAAGAAGAGATAAAAGAACTTATTCCGGCTATTGGAGATTGGATTGTTTTCCGTGAAGCGGTGAAGCTAGGAGGAGATTTAGAAACACCTAAGGTGAGAAACCGTACTATAATGGCCAGTTGCAGAAAGGCCCATCAAGTCTTGTTGACTGCTTAGCTCTTAACTGTACTAATTACTGTATCAGGATGACATTTTTTTGTATTTTTGATTGTATTTTAAATGTATTTTTTTCTTTTATAACAAGTTATTGGGTTTATATCAGTATGACACCTACTTGTTTGAAATGTATTTTTATTTTTATAATAAATTAATGTATTGGAATATATGAACTTTTTTTACCCATTGTCTTTGCTACATGACTAAAAAAATATATGTCTTACAAAATAATTGCTTAACGAACTTTGATGTAATACCACATATTATGTTTTGATTAGATTTGTCAGCCAGAAGAATTATTCTTGCTAGTAAATATGATTAAGAAAGTAATGTGCTATTATAATCGTGTAGTTCTTTCTGCATTTGTTTTGATAGATTTATTTTTTTATGTATCCTTTGCAGCAGTGGTATAGTTTTAACAAAACAACAAAAACATTCACTTCAAATCAATATATTATGTTGAATGTAAATTACTATTACTTGCTTTGAATTTTTAACGCACTTCGTTTAAAATGACAGTTACTTGCTTTGAGAACAAAATACTCTATTTAGAACACTAAAGGTGTTGAACCAAAATTACAAATGTTTCTCTGAAACATTGGTTCTTCCAAGCAAAATAACCTATTACTTATTCCGATAGCTCTATTACTCTCTTTAAGACATCATATGGTTGCATTAAAACAATATTAGTTTGGTCCAAATGTTGAAATATTTGAAATAATACTACAAAGTTTCATTCAAAACAACATTATAGTCCTTTCGAGTTGATGACTATTTGGTGCAAGTCAATAGTTTACTCGTTGCAACTAATTTTATCTCGAACAAAGCACTTAACACATTTGTACTGAGAAAATATTGTCTTGGTTGAAGTGGATAGTTATTTCGTGGATATGGAAATCAACCGTTGTTTTGATGCAAAGCAATTTTATTTCAATTGAGCATTCCTTTCTCTGTGTGTATAGAAGTACAATCACGAGCAAGAGAATACATACGAAAAGTAGAGTACTCAGTAAATCAGTACCAACCAATAATTGGTAAATGATGGCTAACCATGGTGATCAACGATTTCTAACGGCTGACAACCATCGAGAAGCGGTACTCGACGAGAGCAGGTGGCTAACAATCGCTATCGGCGACGGAACTGACCGGATAAACGGTTGGAAACGCACCAGAACGATAAAATTTAACGCCATTGATACACGTTCTCGTGTGTCTGTCGATTGTTGTCTCGGATTTGGGTTAACAGCTTTGCCCGCCGAAGACAAAGGAACGTTGCGAAACACGAACGTGCCGAAAGAAATGCTCGAAAGAACTGTTGATAATTCGTATGAAGACGGTTGCCTTTGCCGCCAAGGGAAATGCGAAACTGTGGATAATCGATGACAATGTGTTGAGAGACCAACAACAAGTTCTTATTTTGTTAGTTCTTTTTAAGCTTCTCGAGATTTTTGAAAATTGATGAACAAGTCACAAAACTTAAATTATAGTTTGGCTCTTTCTGAAGCTAATGGAATTGACACGCCTTTCATAACTCCTACACAGTTCCTATTTAAAAAAAATCAAAAATTCAAAATGGCGGATTCAATATGGCGACCGAAAATGTAAAAATCTTGTTAAATAAAAATGTCATGTTATATTTTCAAAATAAATTCAAAATGGCGGATTATATACGGTTAGTCAAAATTATCGGAACACCTTAGTAATTCTTCAACAAAAAAATCTGATGTGGCCAGGCACATGACCTTGGCGTACAATATATAAAATTAATAGTTTAGCTGCATGAGATTCTATCGAGATCGATCGTGTTTGCATTAAAATAAAACGAATTAGCCAGGATTTGACAGATATTGACAGTAGGTATTGTCAAAAAAACAGCCTTTAACACTACCTACTGTCATTAGAATAAAAATATCTGGCAAATCCTATATTAATGCAGACACGATCTCGATCAAATAGAATTTGCTCCTGCAGGTAAACTATTAATTTTACCAAAAAATTTTATAGACATAAATTATACAAAATTTCCTCTACTTTAATTTATTATTTATCTACTTTGACGAAATTACAGAAATGACGGCTCATTTGCAAAATCGTTGAAAAAATGCTAAGAGTAAATAGCCAGTTCCTTTGGACCCTTTTGAACCAAAAGCTTTTCAGCTCTAAGTTTGGTCATAAAACTTCTAAATATGAACTTTTCAGCTCTAAGTTTGGTCATAAAACTTCTAAATATGAACTTTCGTCCAGATACTTTTAGTAGTTTCTCCGGAATCGTCGCCACAAAAATCGTTTACACACACACAGACACACATACACACATACACACACACACACACACAGACATTTTTTTGTACCTTGGTCAAAAATGTTCAGGGGACCCATAAAGACCTATTTCCGCTAAAACCTCAATTTTTTTTCGGCACGATTACAATACTTCATCATACTGCGTATGATAAAGTAACAAAGTAACAAAATGCAAAAAAAGCAACCAGTAATGCGCACAAAGCATGCGTCTTAAATTGATATTTAATGTTATCATTATTTTTTCAGATAATTCCTGCAAAAGACAGAATAAATGCATATTTATACAAATTTTACTTTGTGACTTCGAATCCTGCGGTTTGGAGCAAGGTAAGACCTTAGAGGAGGTTTGATCAGAAATGTTGTAAATTGCGCTGGTAGAAATAACATTATATTGCAGCGAGACCTTAGCAAACGCAGTAAAAAGCTGATTGCTAAATTGAATACCTTATTCTGAACGTAAACGTGACCACGGTGGCTCTTTTCAGCCGCTGAACTCTATGCAACTCAGTTTTCACCAGTAACAACTTGTTGCATGCACCCTATAGACATAAATTGCTGCAAAATACGGAAAGTCACCATCTGTATCTCTGTCAGCCATCCATCGTCAATCTTAAGTAAGTAATTGACTTTTAATTGACTGTTTCTTTGTTATAATATGTTGCAAGAGATACCAACAATGTTCCAGAAGTATTAGATCTAGTTGTCACGTAAGGCGTATTTCCAAAAGTGGTCTTGTCATGTGTAGTGTTATTCAACATATCCACAAAAGCCTTATCATAAAAAAAACTCTATTATTAATAAGTACAGCTGTCGACTAGGCAGTATCCGGTATGTGAAATAAAACACGGTTTCTGCTAATTAGTCTCTTCTGCTCATTCAGCACCTACTTATTCTGCATTGCCAACGTTTCGCCTAAGTTCTTAGGCATCTTCAGGGCTCGCTACGTCAGATGAGAGACAAATAGATAATAAGAGATAATAATAGATAATCTATGTTTAATTTTGTTGATTTGACTCTGTGAAGTAGCGAGCCCTGAAGTTGCCTAAGAGTTTAGGCGAAACGTTGGCGGAAACCGTGTTTTATTTCACATACCCAAACTCTATTATAATTGCACAAAGACACCCCATCAATCGCATCAATACTAGTTCCAAACAATCCCGCTAATCGACATTCACCACAAAACAAAAAAAAACTGAAGACGCGCGCAACACCAGTCATTACCTCTGCATAAAATCCATTCACATTCGCTCGACCAATCGGATTCGTAAAAACCGCGCATAAATTGGTAACGCTCGACAGCCAGAGTTCCTTGAACGCCGAGAAACAGACAGGAAACGACTTCCACCAGCTCATTCTTATCCGCATATTCAAACGCCGGTGTGTTTCTTATTCCCCGTTAATTGTATAGATTTGAATTTAATACCGGCTTCGTTTCGGCAGCATTCGCAAACACCTCATTACGCTTACGGACGTCTCGGTCGGCAAAACAGAGCGTGACAACGCTCTCCGGTACACGTACCGCGTACACAACGCCGAATCACGTGTGTGTGGACACGTTCCGCTGAAGATGCTAGAGGCGAGGGAGCGAAACCGATTATTTAGAGGCTTTTTACGAAGAGTCTATATCGTTAAGTTTGTCTAATTAGTTGAAATTTATATTCATAGGTGTTTTTTTCCGAATAAGGTAACTACAATTCGACTTCTTTTTACATCGCTACAGGAAAAGAGTAATTAAGAACATTCTAATAATATCTACTTAATATAATATCTACAACCTACATAACGGTAATGACGTATTTGGGCAATTGATATAAATAGAGTATACCGGAGTATCAAGGGGTATTCTTATTTCTCTGTATTTACGAGCGAGACATCCGACACCTGTACGAGAAGGCAGCGACCTGCCTTCTCAGCTGTTTTCTTAGTGTATCTGCAACAATTATACACGAATGTAAAACCCCAGTGTGATATTTATTTTACGTTCACCCTGGCCTGGACCCATCCCATCACGAGCTACGTAACAATATAGCACGTCCTTTAAATCAGACGTGTGTGTCGGAATTGTGTACATGGTTAGAAGTAATACAGTTGGCTCTTTTGCTGTCTTTACACAAGACGGTATCTGGTCTATCTAATCCCTTAGATAGACCAGATACCTTCTCAAGATGAGCATTCAGGTTCTCCACCGCAAGAGCAGAGTGCTCTGGGCTAAACCATATATAAACCTGCGTATCATCTGCATACATATGACCGGAGGAAAATTTTTCAGAAGTTACGACGTGTACACGAAGAATAAAAGCGGCCCAAGGGTTGAACCCTGCGGAACACCGCAAGCAAGATGTCGTCTTGTCGAAAAATTATTTGAAGCATTTCATATTTTGTTTTCGTATAAACAAGAAGAAGAGAAAACGTTTAGGATACGTTCCAAAATGCTGTTTCTAACGACCCAAACGTCAAGCGCATACCAGAAGCTTGCAAAGTGAGGTTATGGCCGTGTCTATTAACTAAGGCTAAGGTTGGTCATCCAACCAGTGTCAGAGTTGCGGTATGCTGGTAAACCTGATGGTATTGAGTTGTTTACTTGTTTGTAATTATCGTAAGTTTTTATGACGCGCGCTCAATACAAATACGGAAAGTGGCTATAATAGTTACGTTATCTACCTGTACCAGGCTATGGTTAGCAGTTAATGGCAATTAAAATCGCTTTTAACCCGCATGAGGTTATTTATACACACGTGTCATTTGTTTGGACCGTTTTGACCCCAGAAGACAGAATAAAATTTACTGTAATATGCTTAGTGAAACGAAAAACGAGTTGTTGAAGAATTCTGATACGATTTTGAGTTGTTTGTGGTTGATGCGAATGACAAATAATAACATTAAGCAGGGATTCCGGTTACCGACGGCGTGTAGGTGCCAAAAATACGAAGCGCGCGGATCGGTCGGATCGCGCGCTCAACAATTTTTCCGCTCGAGTTAAAGAAATTTCAAGCCAAGAGATCGTACAGTGTGTGGTTTAATATTCTGTGAAATTCTTTCGTGAACAGTCATGGATAAGAAACAATTAACAAAAAAACTCCTTCACGTGCTGATAGACAACAAAAACCAAAATTTTCTGGGAATTCACACTCGTGAAAGAAAAGCATTTGCTAGTACGTCTGCCGATATATTGTCGACAGCGGAAGACGAAGAAATTATAGTGCATGGGTTTGGAGACGGGATATGGAAGAAGACAGATTACACTTCCGTTGTATGGGGATCACAGTACCTACTTATGAAGAAATATACTAACAAAGTGGTTGAGTTTGCCGTGAAATTTTCCTATTGTCACGCCTGTGAGTTTTGGGAATCAGAATCTGGCAACATGACAATTGCATCGAAGTACATACAGACAACTGTACTGCGAACATGATGGGTCAGCGGGAGAAATAGTGGATTCTACCAAAGACATATTCCGCGGGGCTGTGGGTTGGAGCACTGGGTCCGATGCGGCTTGTACATTGAAAAGAATAGACAACTTTCTGTTTTACCAATCAGAAGACATCCAGACTGTTGATAATATGTACAATGCTGTGTGGACCAAATTCTATCATAAGATCTGGACGAATGAAAATCCCCAGCATATGTACTGCCCTGCGGGATCACAGTGTTGATGCAAATGCGAAAAACCGAAGCCGAGAAAACTCTAGATGAGTTCAAAAACACTTGATAAAAATGTCGATAACGCCACCAAGTCGATTTACAATAACTTGTCGTCGAGAGAGTTGCTAGAACGGTGTTTGGGGAGGAGAAACTCAAAACAACAACCTAAAGCTTCAATTCTACTGCCTGGCGCCTAGCACCCAAACATCTTTACTGTGGCTCAAAACCCATCAAAATTGCGGCTTAGGCAGCAGCAGGAATTTACAAATTTTTCAACTAGCTACTACGTGAGGCCTCTTAAAATATTCCAAACCGTCAATTTTCACACAGTTACCACCGAGTATGCGTTAACCTTCTTTCAAAGCCTGGTCTACAATAAGTCTTCGTTTTGTTACGTGTGAGAGAGTTTGAGCGTCTGGGTTTTTTTGATACTACGGTTTAAGGATAGAGAAAGCAATTATTTAGATGGGCACTTACGTTCTATATGGCCGAATTGGATTCGCAGGCGATTATACAGGTCCGTCGCCAGCGTACCGTGACCGCGACAATAGCTCTCTGCTCTAGATGCAAATGACTTTTGCGAATATGAAGAATGTACACGACGATGTGGCTGAGGAAGACCCAAAATTCGCTCAGGAGGTAGATTGCTGGCTCAGAGACGATCCCAGCACTGCTATAAAATTAAAAACTATCGGTCTGATCTCATTTGGCTGGATAATAAATTCCATATCAAATCAATACAATTTTATTCCTCACCACCTTGGATCTTGATGAAATTTTGTACAATTGTATAAATCATTTATTATTACCTTTTTATCAATTAACGAAATGTGGGGCACTGACCTGCGCAGTAAATCAATTGAGCTACTATTTTTTAAGTGGGAATATCAGTCTATAACAGCACCCTTTCGGATTAAATTAAGTATCAAGCATAAAATGTTCGTTTACGCCAACATGTTGCTATAATAGGAAGAACAGATTTTGCAAGTACTAGATATAATTCGATATGGAGAAAAAACATGGACCCTTTCAACTTGCTTAAGTCTTTTTAGTTACTTCGCCCTCAACAACAGGAAAAAAACATAAACGTAAAAATAAAGAAATTTGTGGCGGATTTCTTTACCTGGATTCAGTGATGTACTACAGAATATAAAATTAGTATATAGGCAATAAAATACAGCGAAACAGTTCAAGGATTTTACCATAAACTAAAAATGTAATATTTTGGTACGAAGCATCTCGAGTTTGTGATGAGCTGTGACAGAGGTAATATGGTCAATTTTGACATTTCTTCATCGCACAATTATCGCTTTTTTTAGTGGAAAAGTTTCGTCAGAAAGGGCACTTAGATAAACAAAAATCTATAATGTATGATTGGGTTATTTGAACTGTATTTGAGAAAACCGAAAAACGTACAAGTATCTAATATTAATTTTTTTTCATGACAAGAAATTGAATAGGTATTTAATATTCTAAGAAGTTGCACTGAATGTTTCATCAATTTTGAACAATAAATAACGTCTTCACATGAATAAACATCCATGACATATGAATTCTAAAGCTATCCAATTTTATCTTGAAGAAGAAAACAAAAATACGTCAAAATGTTTTATTGGCATCAATATGGAATATTGAAAATTTGGCTCGATCAAACAATGTCTTTTGCCGTGACTATTCTTGAAACATTTTACAAAAATGCAAATTTAGGATGTAAGTGCAAGTTATTATCTAATAGAGTATATATTTTGTTAATTATTGATGTCAATACGCACACTTTGACACCTTTTACCTTTTAAAACGTCAATTTTGGTTTTCTACTTGTAATATTTGAAAACGTTGATAAGTTTCGGGGTAAAAGATATTAAGAATTTGTTTAATGAATAATGTTACTCTAAGGTAATAAACTGCAATTTCTAACTCAGAAAACATCATTTAAGGGTCGTTTTCAGGGCACTGTGGGGGTGGCTTGGGGGCGTTAAAGCCATATGTATAATACCTCTTCATTGGAAAGTCCTTTACAAGTCCTATAACTTTAATCTGAAGTTTTCTCCAAACAATTATTCGAAAAATACACGATAAACTTCTAATTATTATTTTTAGAAAGAGAAAATTCACACTTCAGCCCTACTGTGTTATACTTCAGGAGAACGAGAGGAACAAATCAGGTTAAGATGAGGATTTTCAGTTCCTTTTTTCTGAAACATAATTAGTATATAAAATAATATTTCCTCTCCAAAATAATTGTGTATTCTTTCGGCGTAGCACTGTGCTGATTATTACCCTATCACAGGAAGTGGTTGTGGGCGCCGGTATAGGAGTTTGTGCGCACATTGCAATTCAAACGCGAGAATCGGTAGTTTTGTTGTGCTGTGTGCGCTGGGCTTTTCCAGTGACTGCTTGTGGATAGGTCAATAATTCTGTCTGAGCCGAGCGCTGAGCGGCATGGACAAACCTCGGGTGCCTCGGCATTGGCATTGAAACAAATGCAAGCCGGTCGTCGTCCATATGCGCCCATGCCTTCTCCGATCTACCACCAACCAGGCTATTTTGATCCGGAGTACACGCTTGTTTAGGGTAAAATCGCGCTTTCGGAATCCGAATATCTATTTTTGGAGGGCCAGACACCAGACATTCTTCGATTTTATTTTTGTGGTGGGCATAAGTTCAATTTAATTGAGTAATGGGTTGTTTTTTTTTGGTAAGAGTGCGATTTTTTTTCGGTATTTTTAGAGAACGCATTAAAATTTACGGTTGCTGGTTCTGCATGACTTTATTTTTGTATTTATGTAAGTACTTGATTTATGTAGAGACACACGATTTGTTTTTTTTGGGCGCGTGCAAAAATTTCTGGGCAAAATAACTTAAAAATAGTTAGATTTTGTATTGACTTTGATACAAGATCAAAGTTGTTGATCAATATCATAAGAAAACAAGAAGAACAAATAAAAATCTAAAATATTGATAACTCTGCACAACGTGGATATAATAAATGCATAGTAAACGGTGTTTTTGGTTTGTTTCTGCTAAATACGAATCTGGACTGAACAATTTCATTGTTTTCAAAATTGAAGTCTAAAACCCAAAAGAACGTGATGTTTTTGTTTATTTAAACTTTAAAATTTTGACATGTGTCGTCTGTCCCTAGGGTATCTGTACGGAAAATATGGCTTCACAACGAAAATCGCAAAACCTAAAAATTTTCGATTTTTCTTCAGTTTTTTGCGGAAAACTTGTAAAACTATGCACTCTTCGACATAGACCACTATATAGAAAAATAAAGCATACTAAATTTCCTATAAAAATTACGTCTGCCGATATATTGTCGACAGCAGAAGACGAAGAAACTATAGTGGATCGGTTTGGAGACGGGATATGGAAGAAGACAGATTGCACTTCCGTTGTATGGGACCACAGTACCTACTTATGAAGAAATATACTAACGAAATGGTTGAGGTTGCCATGAAATTTTCCTATTGTCATGCCTGTGAGTTTTGGGAATCAGAATCTGGCAACATGACAATTATATCGAAGTACATACAGACAATTGTACTGCGGACATGATGGGTCAGTGGGAGAAATAGTGGATTCTACCAAAGACATATTCCGCGGGGCTGTCGATTGGAGCACCGAGTCCGACGCGGCTTATACATTGAAAAGTATAATCAACTTTCTATGTTTTACCAATCAGAAGCCATCCAGACTGTTGATAATATGTAATAATATGTGTGGACCAAATTCTATCATCCTATCTGGACGAATGAAAATCCCCCAGCATATGTACTGCCCTGCGGGATCACAGTGTTGATACAAATGCAAAAAACTGAAGCCGAGAAACTCAAAACAACAACCTAACGCTTCAATTCTACTCTCTGGTGCCTCGCACCAAAACATCTTTACCGTGGCTAAAAACCTATCAAAATTGCGGCTTATGCAGCAGCAGGAATTTATGAAAAAAGGCTATTCTGCCGTCCTTAAAACTATGACAACAATAGGAGTCGTTATTGGCACGGAAACGAAGATATTTGCAAATGTGCGCGAAAAACAGCGTCTGGTGAGGTCGTCGAGACGTGCACTCGAGGCTGCAAAATTAGCTCAAACAAGGCGTATAAATGAGCAAATATGTCAAATTATATTCTACGAAGTGGAGGAACGAATAAAGTATGGCCCTGGTATAACATATTAGCAGAAAAATACTGTAAGTACTCGATATCGCGTTATAAACTGTACTTGAAAGATTAAACGTATTTGGCTCTATTCAAACAAGGATTTATTTGCGTTGAAACTATATTTGGGTTTATTTAGAAATAACAAAAAAATCTGCATACTAAAAAAACTATTCAAATTGTCTGCCACCCAATCAAACGCAAGAGCGACCTAAAAAAGATACCATGTAATCTGTTAATATAAAGTGTTTTGTGCAAATGAGGTCTCTAACCACTGGTTACCATTTAGCACACATGTTATAAACCATCTTGTATATGTACTATTAGAAACGGTCAGTTGTAGAATAAAGAAACAAACTCCTTCAATAGCAAATCTTTCGAGTTATGTATTCTTTTTTTTTGTAATGAAAGCCCAAGTTTAATTTTTCGTTTCAGTAGTATTTTCAGTCATGCCGCAAGTTCTTGTACATATTTAACTCCTAGTAGTATCTCTCTGGAAATAGCGACGAGATTCAAAACAATGGAGAGTCGAGACAGCTCTTTATGTCTGAAGGACACTCCGCTAATCTACAGTGCGCGGGCATGTCTCTTCCCCGCTTACTGAATAGAGAATTACTTACTAATCTCGACGATGTGGTCTTGTGACATGAATGGGTATAAACCAAAGCCTTTGGCTGGCAGTCGCTTCCGGTTTTACTTCCTCCCATACATCGTGACGCACGGATTATACGATTTTTAACAACCCGGCCATGCAATCAACACGTTCCAAAACGCTTTTGGTATACGTTTTATTTGATAATTCTTCCGGCGATTAATGTCGACAAGGCTTCTTTCGTTCGTAATTATTCAAATTTATATGGGGAATTAGTAAAACTAATACGAAGAATAAAACCTAAATAATAATAATAAATAATAAAATTAGCCAATAATTCATAGGTTTAATGTTTATTACATAACCATTGTTTATCTTGCATTTTTCATACAAAATATCGTGCCGAAACTCCGCGTGAATTCCGACGCTATACGGTCTTTGGTGTGCTGCGGGGAAGGGAGGTTAGCGGTGCTGTCATGTCGGAGAGAACCGACACAGCTGAGAGAACCGGGGCAGCTTATCATCAATACACAAAAAGAACGATAACTTGTCAAGGTAGTAATTTTAACTAGCAATTAAATTCTTAATTTTTGCATAATTTTGATTATAATATGTGACCCGGTACGAGAGAAATCTCTTCTATCGATTGGCGTTTATGTTTTCTTCAGTTTTTATACAATAAGGCTGTAAACAAGATTTTGATGGAAGCGGATAGATCTAATAATATGGAGTTAACAGATTTTCCGATTAGTGATGAATAGTAAGTTAAGTTTGCTTGATAAACCCAAAAAATATTTAAAAACAATGCCCGGTTTTGTTATAAAATATAAAATAAATACAACTGTTGATATATTACATATATTACAAACGTCAGCTCTGAGCGTATAAAACTTAAAAATATCAAAATCCTTTACCAAATTTAGCATCGTAAATTTGTAGACACATAGATTATTTTGCAGATCATTCATTAATTTTACATGCTAATCCCCAAACCCGATTTAAATTGCCAAGAATTCCCATGGGACTTCCAAATGCCTGTTCGTGGTTCTGTTATCTTATTGACTCATTTTGCCATTATTTTTTAATTCGGTAATCTGTCGCCGGATATTCAAATTTCTTTGGCGATGCATAATCGCCGTGTCGTTATATGTATTGTGTCCGTAAACACTGTTCTCCTAGTAACGAATGCACGTGCGATCCGCTACTACTGGCAGCGTCGCTGTCGATCCCTTCCCCCGCTCGCCCCAAAGACCGAAGAGCGCCGCGCCAATTGCAGCAATCATGAGATGCTTCAACTCGATCTTTTGTAGGGAAAATGCAAGATACACAATGATTATGTAATGAACTTTAAACCTATGAATTAGTGGGTAGCCTATACTGTATATTGCATTATTCTAGCTCTTCTAATAAAGGAATTGGAAATTAAGTTAGAATGTTATTTTCTTGTTATTGTTATTGTGGATCTATGTCAGACAAGAATATGATACTCGTATATACGCGAGAACAGCGCATAGTGGTTCAGTTATGTCCAGCTGTATGAGTATTGTGTACAATTAGATCAATTAGCCTTTCTCTCAGGAAATTACAATCTTTCTGATAAAAAAAGGACCATTGTTGATGTTATCCAATAACTGGCATACTAGTTATGCAGCTTTCTATAATACCAGACGAATTACCAAGTGATTTAGATTAGTAATGCTTCGTATTTTCAATAAAATTGCCAATTTAAAGTACTTAAATTGATATTTTTCTACAATTTTTTTTTAAATAGGAAAAGTTTTATTTCCTACTTCCTCCTATAATCACGACTATAAATTAAGGTGCTAACATTTTATTGTACTCTTAATTTTAACGGAAATTACCATTTTAATGTGTTATGGAGATACCGGTACACCCAAATGGCGTAACATCTTCAACATCTGGTTGAAAGCTTTCATTTAACTATGCTAATGACATTATAAGTTTACATTATAACCCATTGCGACATAGTTGAGACCCGGCAGTTCTTGAGATGTGTTTGGAATGCAAGAAATACTCGGTATAATCCATGACCGTTACAGCCTTTGTAAACAAATTCAGTTTTGGGTCACAGCGAGATTCCGGAAACTAAGGCAAGATTAATCATATTTAATCCAATGGATTTTCACACCGTTACCCATATTTTGTGGTAACGTACTAAGTAGCCAACATTTCAAAAAGTGAACGTGTGAAAAAAGTACAAAAAATGTCTGTGTGTGTGTATGTATAAACGATATTTGTGGCGACGATTCCAGAGAAACTACCAAAGATATCGAGACGAAAGTTCATATTTAGAAGTTTTATGATCAAACTTAGAGCTGAAAAGCTTTTGGTTCAAAAGGGTCCAAAGGAACTGGCTATTTACTCTTAGCATTTTTCAACGATTTTGCAAATGCGCCGTCATTTCTGTAATTTCGTCAAAATAGATAAATAATAAATTAAAGGAGAGGAAATTTTGTATAATTTATGTCTATAACATTTTATGGTAAAATTAATAGTTTAGCTGCAGGAGCAAATTCTATTTGATCGAAATCGTGTCTGCATTAATAGTAGGTAGCCAGGATATTTTGAAACTTTTGACAGTATTCAGAACGTCAGCGGTTGCGAAACGTCAATTCAACACGCAAATGCATGGAGAATGCGATGGAGAGGAGAAACACGCGCGCACGTACGCCATGTGAAACAATATTGAAACAGCTTGGTGTTTCCATGGTGTTTACAAAGTCAATGCGTATTTCGAGTGCGGATAGCAATGTTGTTATGCATTTTTCATAAATTAATTTAATAAATTAAAGTAGAGGAAATTTTGTATAATTTATGTATATGACACTTAATAGTTTAGCTGTAGGAGCAAATTCTATTTGTTCGAGATCGTGTCTGCATTAATATAGGATTTGCCAGATATTTTTATTCTAATGACTGTAGGTAGTGTCAAAAGCTGATTTTCTGACAATACCTATTGTCAACATCTGTCAAATCCTGGCTAATTCGTGTTATTGTAATGCAAACACGATCGATCTCGATAGAATCTCATGCAGCTAAACTATTAATTTTATATATTGCATGATAAAGTCATGTGCCTGGACACATCAGATTTTTTTATATAAAAACTGGAATTATTATTTAATATTCATAGTTAAGATAGATATGTATTATAGATTGTCTGGACGTTTATTAGTTGACGGCATGCCAATCAAAATATGTAATAAATTAGAAAAACAGAGAAGAATAATTACTGCTACTACAGATTTGTTTCGATAAAATCGTCAGTTTGTGACAGAGATTTATCACATCGTTGGCCTTTAAATATCGTCATCATCAACTATAGTATGTCTGTTGCACGTTTGGTAATCAAAGGTAATACACGCACACACGTACTTATTAGTATTGGATCATACATCTAAACTAAGATGAAGATCATTCGAGATTAGTACAAAAATATAAATCACATACCTAGATTAATAAGATAATCGTTCAAAATAGGAGCTCTGATTCTAATCAAACTTAGTAAAGTTGTTGTGTTATATAAGAGATATTTGATGACGAAGAATTTTTATATCAAAACGCACGAGAATCACTTACAGACACCAGGTATTTAAAGTACAAAGTAAGTACACAGATAGAAAAGATTTCTTGTTTTAAAGAAATGTATTTGTTTGAATTTATTCTTTTGGGTCAAAACATATTTCTTTGACGCCAACAATATTTACTTCATTGAATACTCTAGTTTATTTGCTTGCAGAGATTAATTTATTTGAAATATTTATTTAAGTGGAATAAATATATATGGATACAAACAAAAATTACTTTCCTTTAAAGTAATATTTTAGTTTTGATTTTAAAAAACGTTTCTTCACACCAATGAAATATAATTTTGATTCTAACATATATATATATTTGTATATAAGGAGAGATTTATTTCGCTTAACGTAATATTTTGTCTTGGGCTTAAAAATAGGTTTACTTCCGCCAAAGAAATCATACTTTGATTAAAATAAATATATTTGTACACAAGAAGAGATTTATTTCCTTTAAAGTAATATTTTTGTTTTGGCTTTAAAATAGGTTTACTTCCACCAAAGAAATCATATTTTGATTCAAATAAATATATTTTTAATGTCATCCAACTGTATTGTTAGATGGCGCTGTAAACTCTCTCCTCGCACTTCGTACATATCGAGAGTATAAAGCCGCGTGATCGACAGTATAGAACTTATAGAGTACAGTGCCTGCAGGTTCAAGTTGCGATTCCAAATCAGAGTACACTTTACTAACTTAACCTTGACTATATGTTGGGTTGGGAAGACCAAGCACTGGTCGAGGATGTGCGACATCCCAAAAAGGAGGTGACACATGGCGAGTCTTCCGAAAAATTCTTGTCTATTAATTCCTTCAACAAATTAATAATTTTAAGCATTTTAACTCGACCAACAATTTTGTTAATTTAAAAAAATGTAATTCTTTCACTCAACACAATCATAATTATTTGAAGTAAATAAATCTCATTTCTTATAATACACAAATTGCAAACTTTTTAACTGGAAACATAAGTTGTTTGACACAAATCAACGTTCTTTCTACCAAACAAATATTTCAAATAAATGCGTCTTTATCCGCAAATAAATATTTCTTTGCCTCTATTGAAACAACAAATTTCTTTGAGTCAATGCATATATATATTATAATCAAACAAAAATTTCTCTCTGTGTAGCTTCAATATGCATAAGCATAACCTCGAATATGAAATGTTAAACCCGTGTTTGAACAGGAGGCAGAAATTGCAGTTGGAATTCAGGATTGCCCGTGACCTTGAAGAGTCATTCACCGCAATATAATGGAAGCATATATGTGGACGAAGTACGCACACCTTCACCATACATGCGATGTGAACGAGCCAACCGAAATAAATATAGCCACAAGAGAGGAAGAGGAACAACACACAATAATCTGTAAATTTGATACCCATACTTATGTACTTTGTACAGCTACTGAGAATACACAAACTAATAGTCCCATATTTCCCTAAAAACCGTTGCTTGGATAATAACAATGGTCGACATGGTTTTGGTAGTTTTAATGACACTATATTTTATGACCAATGGAGCAGCCTAGTGATTAGGATCTACACTTATTTTCTAATGTTTCCATCAGTTATGATGCTGGTGAAATTCTTATTGTAATAAAAGGAACTGGCTATTTACTCTTAGCATTTTTCAACGGTTTTGCAAATGAGCCGTCATTTCTGTAATTTCGTCAAAATAGATAAATAATTAATTAATGTAGAGGAAATTTTGTATAATTTATGACTATACAATTTTTTGGTAAAATGAATAGTTTAGCTGCGGGAGCAAATTCTATTTGATCGAAATCGTGTCTGCATTAATAGTAGGTAGCCAGGATATTTTGAAACTTTTGACAGTATTCAGAACGTCAGCGGTTGCGAAACGTCAATTCAACACGCAAATGCATGGAGAATGCGATGGAGAGGAGAAACACGCGCGCACGTACGCTATGTGAAACAATATTGAAACGGCTTGGTGTTTCCATGGTGTTTACATAGTCAATGTGTATTTCAAGTGCGGATTGCGGATAGCAATATTGTTATGCATTTTTCAGGGATTTTGCAAATGAGCCGCCATTTCTGTAATTTCGTCAAAATAGTTAAGTAATAAATTAAAGTAGAGGAAATTTTGTATAATTTATGTCTATGACATTTTTTTGGTAAAATTAATAGTTTAGCTGTAGGAGCGAATTCTATTTGACCGATATCGTGTCTGCATTAATATAGGATTTGCCAGATATTTTTATTCTAATGACAGTAGGTAGTGTTAAAGGCTGATTTTTTGACAATACCTACTGTCAATATCTGTCAAATCATGGCTAATTCGTTTTATTTTAATGCAAACACGATCGATCTCGATAGAATCTCATGCAGCGAAACTATTAATTTTATATATTGTATGATAAAGTCATGTGCCTGGCCTCATCCGATTTTTTATACAATAATGAAGTAAAACGTTTGTTTATTTTTTCATTTGTTTACTTATTACGACAATTAGCAATATTGATAAAGTAATTAGCGATAATAATCTCACCCATTAGAAAACAATTAGACAATTAGCAATATTGATAAAGTAATTAGCGATAATAATCTCACCCATTAGAAAATTTAGCGCACGTTAGCCTTTCAGGTTATAAAAAAATAATAAATTTCAATAACCTGAAATGATCTATCTGCCGCAATCTAATCTAGTACAGCTAAATTGTTCATATTTTGGTGACAAGAGAATATGAAAACATGAAAAAAAAACACTGAAACGGTTTGTTATTTGAAAAAAACTTCTAATTTCAATTGTTTTCGACTTATGACATCATCGACACTTTTTTTTTAATGGCAAGTCCCATATTTTTTGTACTGATATTGATAGATCTGTTGTCTTAAAGGTAATTCACAATACTTACGCCTTACATCAGAAAATTTTCAAGAAAATTATTAAAATTATTACCTAAATAGGAATTTCTTATTCAATTCACAAAAGCTACTTTCCTTATAATTATAAACATTTTCCAATTGTACTTTATTCGAACATTTTCTTCTATAAGGCCATAAAATGTTTTCGGTGCCGATCAACAAGAAAAAATCTGATGTGGCCAGGCACATGACTTTATCATACTATATATAAAATTAATAGTTTAGCTGCGTGAGATTCTATTTGATCGAGATCGATCGTGTCTGCATTAAAATAAAACTAGGTAGGCAGGATCTGAGAGATATTTTGATACTATTGACGGTAGGTATTGTCAAAACATCAGCGTTTGACACTACCTACTGTCACTAGAATGAACATATCTGTCAAATCCTGGCTAACTAGTTTTATACTAATGCAGACACGACCGATCTCGATCAAATAGAATTTGCTCATGCAGTTAAACTCTTAATTTTAGGTAAATTATTCAGCATTTCCTCTACTTTAATATATTACACCCGTTTTTGTGATTCTGTTTGTAGATGTGAAAAACGTCGTTTTACTCATTAAATTTTTGACAAGTATTTATTTTATTCTGACGCAGACGCGCTGGACACAACATTGTTTGGCTTTATACCATCATAAGTCCTTCGCATATCATTATTTATCAAGTGCATAACGAAAGTATGTACTATCATATTTGATATTCATTCCTATCAAGCGAAAAAGTAATGACCAAATACGAAACATTATCTATTATTTCAATAACAATATCAGAATATTAAACAATCTGCTACTATAGATACCTAAGTTCACACACAACATTCTTTAATAGATGACGTTGTTATTATCTGTTATAAAACAAAATATGTATAAAGTTTGATTGAAAATGGCACTCCATACTTCTACTAAAACCACAATTTCCATCGTTTATTACAAAAGTAAAAACAATAAAAGAAACGAAGAATAAAAGAAAGGTCTTCAACCACAATTTCTCGATAACACTCAAAGAGACCAATAAGCAACAATACACCAACAATACCTAACTTGGAAATGATAAAACTATAAATATGAATCACAAAAGAACAATAGAAGAAAAGAAGAAAGAAAACAAAAGGCACGCCTCTTATTTCCAGTCGATATTATTAACATTTCGAACGACACCCTCAATAGTCTACACCCCACGTCTGTATCTCAACCGCCCACACAGGGTCCCACACCAAAAACCCTCAAGAGCTCACGTTGAGAGAAAATAAATCGATATTTAAATACCGCGACTGGGTGTGAACATACCTTCAAACGATGAATGAAACTCGGCCTATAATCTTGCGGAATTGTAGTTTCCCGTGTACGGAACAAATCGGTGCACCCACTATTCGTTAAAAGTGCGAGTTTTTTGTGTGTGATGCGGTTAAAAAGTTCGACACGTAGCGCGAGGTAAGTTTGCACGGGGTATCGACAAGCCACAACGCCGCGGTTACACTGCTGCGCAAAGCAGCGCTACGCTTCGCTTTTATACCAGGGTGGGGAGCCGTGAGCAGTGAGGCTCGATCGTATAGCGAAAGAGCGACTCACGCAGGCCAAACTCGCGATCCGGCAGGGGGTAGAATTTTGATATTCGGACTCAAGGGGCGTCCACACTGATGGTGACTGTCAAAAGTGAACATACAATAGGGTAGGTACTAGGGCTTCCAATCCCGGACAAAATACTGATCCCGGGATTCCGAGATTAAAGATTTTGTAATCGCGGGATCCTGGGATTCAAGAAAAACCCAAAAATTGGCGGATCAAAACGCCTGGGATGCCAAAAGTTACCAAATCTAGTCAGTAAGAAACGCAGTAAGAAACGCCTAAAATATACTTGATTGGACAATATTTTTTACCCTGAAACTTGATCGACGTTTTCAAATTTTACCTTACAAGTAGAAAACCTAAATTATCGGTTTAAAAGGTGCCAAAGTGTGCGTATTGACATCTATAATAAACAAAATTTAAACTCCATTAAGATAATAACTTGCTCTTCCATCTTCAATTTTCTCAACGTACTTAGAAAATGTTTCGAGAATAGTCACGGCAAAAGAAATTATGTGATCGAGCCAAATTTTCCATTTTTTTATATTAAGGCCAGTAAATATATTGATGATTTTTTGTTTTCTTCTTTAAGATAAAATTGGATAACTTTAGAATTCATACGTCATGGATGTTTATTATTCAAATAGACAAACTGCATTTTAAATATAACGATTATTGTTTACAAAATATAATGACTTGTATGCCCAGTTCTAAATGCGTCTTCAAGTAAACCGTTTATTTATTATTGAAAATTGATGTAATATTCAGTGAAACTTCTTAGAATATTAAATACATATTCAATTTCTTGTCATGAATAAAATGAATATTACTACGTACGTCTTTCGGTTGTGTCAAATATAGTTCACTTTTTGACACAACTTTTCCACTAAAAAAGCAAAAAAAGCGACAATTGTGCAATGAAAACATGGCAAAAACGACCATATTACCGCTGTCACAGCTCAATACAAACGTGAGATGTTGTACCCGAGACGCAATCTATGGCGTACATGCACTTCATGATGGAACAACATCGTACCTAAATATTTCGTTAGTTTAAGGTAAATTTCTTAAACTGGAAGAAACTTGAAAATCGGAACAAGAAATGACATCGTTCGTTCGATTGGAGTGAACCATCGAAAGATTAATAACAACGATTAATAACAAATCATTTTTGGTACAATTTGGGTTTCATTTTACACTTAAATATATCGGGATTAATTTGTAACTTTATATTCTACTTATTTTCAATATTTTTTTCGCTGTATTTTATACCTATTCACAAATTTTATATTCTGTAGTACATCATAGAATACAGGTAAAGAAATCCGCCACTAATTTTTACGTTTATGTTTTTGTTTCTGTTTAAATAAAGCCTGATTTTTTTGTTGAGGTAAATAAAAAGCTGAAAATGATGTTTGCCTCCATATTGCATTATATCTATTTCTTGCCCAATCTGTTCCTCCTATTATAACAACATGATGGTATAAATGAACATTTTATCCTTGATTCTTAATTTAATCAGAAATGGTGCTGTTATAGATTGAATTTCATACTAAAAAAATAGCAGCTCAATTGATTTATTGTAGCTCAGTGCCCACACCTCACCAATAAACAAAAAAAAAAAAATAAGAAAATAATTCAGATTAAACTTTTTCGTGATCCCGGGATTTAAATTTAAAATCCCGGGATCCCGAAAATGCTCATTATTTGTCGGGATCCCGGGGTTGGTAGCCCTAGTAGGTAGTAGGTACTTCATAAAGATATTTGCATTGTTAAATCGCAATACGACGCAAAACTTGGGATTGTGGTACGTACTGGAGAATTTCTATTTTACGATATATGCACAAAAATGTCCAATTTTTTCTATATTTCCGGTGTTTTAACCGTTTGTCGTAATTTAAGATTGTACTATCATAAATGGATACTAGACTTCGGAATTTGTTCTTTTCAAATCATTAGTTAGATTTATCAGCTTACATTCTTGGATAAACATTCATGAATACATTAGACATGTATACGGTTATATCCCTCTACGATACCCCTCTTACGACGAGAAAGTAAAGCTCCATCTACCGGCACCGTTCACACTATTTTCAAAATAACGACTTTCTTAGATCGAAACAATCGTTTTCTTAAAGCAAATATTTAGGTTGTTTTATATTAAAGAAATATTGTTATTACAAATATGTGTCTTAATACAAACAAATTATGTTTAAATGTTCGCATTTATTTATTTATTTATTAAATTATATATATTCTCAATTCAAATAGCGAACTGTAGCAAACCAAAAACTCCAAAAACTCGCTACATGTTTCGCATCTCGCTAGAAGCTTCTTCAGGCGACTTCCAGTATCAATTAAGAAACCAAAAGTAACGTGCAACTACAACATTCTACCTGCTAGCGATGGTGACGATTCCTCGGATACAGATAGTTCGTCAATTTATTAAGATTACATATATACCGTGTGTTCAAAAGTATCCACCCTTAATAACTCTTGCCCTGATGCGATTATTGCTTTGTGTGAAAACAAAAATGGTACCTAGAGAATTTTAGGTTTCATCCCTTCACCCCCCAGCCACCCCACTTCGAAATTTCAAATAGCACCCCCTACCTTGTGATATATCGTTTGAAAGGGCATAAAATTCTCTACTCAACCATGATAAAAAAAAATTAAATCGATCGATTGGTTCTTAAGATAGATTACGCAGAAGAGAGAAGGTATGAAATCAATTATTATTAGCGGAACATTGCGGATTGGATACACTGTTGAATTAAATTACAGTCATAAGAAATAAAAAACTAAAATAAATAATACAATATGAAATTATTTTATGGTATGTTCGAAATGGCCACCATTATTTGCTAGACAAAAATACATTCTGTTTTCGAACTCTTCGCGAACGCAAATAATGGTGGCCGTTATTCTAGTCTATCTTAAGAACCAATCGATCGATTTCATTTTTTTTATCATGGTTGAGTAGAGAATTTTATGCCCTTTCAAACGATGTATCTCAAGATATAGGGTGCCGTTCGAAATTTCGAAGTGGGGTGATTGGGGGGCGAAGGGATGACACCTAAAATTCTCTAGGTACCATTTTTGAACTTCCCCCTCGATATCTAAATCGACGTGTTTCCACTCAAAGCAATAATCGCATCAGGTCAAGAGTTATTAAGGGTGGATACTTTTAAAATGAACACACGGTATACTTTGCCACTTAGCTCATTATTTACTTCAGTTATAATTTACGTCATTCACGTTCTCAGTTCTGATCATTTTTTGGTCAAATACCCCACCAAACAAATCGCGTTTTAAATATTGTCCACGGTCGTGACCTCCACAAAGACTCGCAAGCTTTAAATATACATAATTCAGTATCAATCTGTGGGCTAGGTGGTCGCACCATGTTGAACGTAATGCGGACGCGCCTTGGCAAACTCGCAGCCGCGCACCATCTGTGGAAGCAGCCGATTTTTGAAGTAAACAAACCCGTACTACAAGTATAGTATGTACTAAGAGACCTTGAGGGCCATTCACTGTCACACACACAGACTGTTTGCCTAGATTATGACAGTTACCATACACTTCAATGGTACTGACCTATTGATGACTACAAGACAAACAACAAACAAAAAATTAACGCTTGTAAATTCTTGCATATTTATATACTATAGTTGACGACATAATAGTGTATAATGGCGTTTTTAAAAAAACACATTTTTAGAAAGAATATGCTAATTAGAAGAGCTAGAATAATGAAATATAGACTATAGGCTACCCACCCAATATTTCATAGGTTTAAAGTTTATTACATATTCATTGTCTATCTTGCGTTTTTCATACAAAAGATCGTGCCGAAACCCCGCGTGAATTCCGACGCTCTACGGTCTTTGGTGTGCTGCGGGGAAGGGAGGCGTTAGCGGTGCTGTCATGTCAGAGAGAACCGACATACACACACAGCTAAGAGAACCGGGGCTGCTTATTATCAATACACAAAAAGAACGATAACTTGTCAAGGTAGTAATTTTAACTAACAATTAAATTCTTAATTTTTGCATAATTTTGATTATAATATGTGAGGGTACGAGAGAAATCTCTTCTATCGATTGGCGTTTTTGTTTTGTTCAGTTTTTATACAATAAGGTTGTAAACAAGATTTTGATGGAAGCGGATAGATCTAATAATATGGAGTTAGCAGATTTTCCGATTAGTGGTGAATACTAAATTAAGTTTGCTTGATAAACCCAAAACATATTTAAAAAGTATGCCCGATTTTGTTATATAAATATTACACAAACAATATAAAATAAATACAACTCTTGATATATTACATATATTACAAACGTCAGCTCTGAGCGTATAAAACTTAGAAATATCAAAAAACTTTTGCAAATTTAGCATCGTAAATTTGTAGACACAGATTATTTTGCAGATCGTTCATTAATTTTAAATGCTAATCCCGAAACCCGATTTAAATTGCCAAGAATTTCCATGGGACTTCCAAATGCCTGTTCGTGGTTCTGTTATCTTATTGACTCATTTTGCCATTATTTTTTAATTCGGTAATCTGTCGCCGGATATCCAAATTTCTTTGGCGAGGCGTAATCGCCGTGTCGTTATATGTATTGTGTCCGTAAACACTGTTCTCCTACTAACTAACGCACGTGCGATCCGCCACTACTTGCAGCGTCGATGTCGATCCCTTCCCCCGCTCGCCCGAAAGACCGAAGAGCGCCACGTCAATTGCAGCAATCATGAGAACCTTCAACTCGATCTTTTGTAGGGAAAATGCAAGATAAACAATGATTATGTAATAAGCTTTAAACCTACGAATTAGTGGATAGCCTATAGTCTATATTTCATTATTCTAGTTGTAGTTGGAATTGTAGCATATTAATCCAGGACAGCTTCAGATTTTTTCAAATTATTTCGCCCCTAGATTTGCGAGAAAATGGACTTCAAAAGAGGGGACGTAATATATGGCCACGATAGTACATAAATACATATTGCGTGTGTAGTAACTCTGAATAAGTGTATATTATAAAAGATTTATCAATTTTGCTGGATAGAACCAAGTTCATTACTAATTATTGCACACAAACGGCGTTTACAGATAAAAATATATTACTTTAACATCTGTCGGGCGGGATTATCTACCTTATTGGAAAAACTACGAATTACGATCTACCAAATTAATGGGCTTAATCTTCAACAGCGGCTGGTACATACGAACAGCAAGCTGCTATTTCCGTATACAGTTTGCTAATTATTATTATTATTGCTAATTCTGTCAAATTAAATATACCTATCTATGTACAGCAAGTGTCTATGGCAGTTTCTATAGCGTACATTCAGTCACGAACTGTTGTACAGCGCGCTAAGAACGATATAATGAGGAAACCGCAAAATGATCTATTAGATAAATAAACTTCCTGATGGAGGTGATATTATACTATAATAGGAATACGAAATTAAAAATTGAACATCAAAAAATGTTGTAGCAGTGCATATAGAGCTCTTTCAAATCAAATTTTGATGTGAAACTATAACCCATTTAATAAATTCAGGTTCACATTAGGAAAAAATCACCACAAATGTTACCAGCTATTTTAGATGTAAAATTTAAACTATTTTGTGATAAAACGTGTTCAATAACCGTTAAAAACTGCTTAAAAATGAAAAATGAGGGTTGAATAACTTTATGGAATCGGTTTCGGGAGACTGGCCGATATGTTAGAAGAGCTGTACAAGGTCGAAATCGAAAAACTACTCAAAATCAAGACCGATTTCTCGTCCTTTCCTCTCTACGTCAGCGTACTGCCACAGCACGAGACCTCCTAAACGACCTAACACGACCACATGCAAAAGAAATTTCCGATCAAACTGTTAGAAACAGATTAAAAGAAGCGAATTTGAAACCAAGAAGACCTGTCCGCGCACCACGCCTTACGCAGCATCACAAAGCAGCGCGAATGAGGTTCGCTCTGGATCACAGAGATGGCAACTTCGTCACTGGACGCCTGTACTGTTTACAGACGAGTCCAGATTTCGTTTAACTCGTTGCGACGGTCGAGTACACAGATAGAAAAGATTTCTTGTTTTGAAGAAATGTATTTGTTTGAATGTATTCTTTTGGGTCAAAACATATTTCTTTGACGCCAACAATATTTACTTCATTGAATACTCTAGTTTATTTGCTTGCAGAGGTTAATTTATTTGTAATATTTATTTAAGTGGAATAAATATATATGGATACAAACAAAAATTACTTTCCTTTAAAGTAATATTTTAGTTTTGATTTTAAAAAAAGCTTTCTTTACACCAATGAAATATAATTTTGATTCTAACATATAAATTTGTATATAAGGAGAGATTTATTTCGCTTAAAGTAATCTTTTGTCTTTGGCCTAAAAATAGGTTTACTTCCGCCAAAGAAATCATATTTTGATTAAAATAAATATATTTGTACACAAGAAGAGATTTATTTCCTTTAAAGTAATATTTTTGTTTTGGCTTTAAAATAGGTTTACTTCCACCAACGAAATCATATTTTGATTCAAATAAATATATTTTTAATGTCACCCAACTGTATTGTTAGATGGCGCTGTAAACTCTCTCCTCGCCCTTCGTACATATCGAGAGTATAAAGCCGCGTGATCGACAGTATAGAACTTATAGAGTACTGTGCATGCAGGTTCAAGTTGCGATTCCAAATCAGAGTACACTTTACTAACTTAACCTTGACTTATGTTGGGTTGGGAAGACCAAGCACTGGTCGAGGATGTGCTACATCCCAAAAAGGAGGTGAACCATGGCGAGTCTTCCGAAAAATTCTTGTCTATTAATTCCTTCAACAAATTAATAATTTTAAGCATTTTAACTCGACCAACAATTTTGTTAATTTAAAAAAATGTAATTCTTTCACTCAACACAATCATAATTATTTGAAGTAAATAAATCTCATTTCTTATAATACACAAATTGCAAACTTTTTAACTGGAAACATAAGTTGTTTGACACAAATCAACGTTCTTTCTACCAAACAAATATTTCAAATAAATGCGTTTTTATCCGCAAATAAATATTTCATTGCCTCTATTGAAACAACAAATTTCTTTGAGTCAATGCATATTTATTTGAATCAAACAAAAATTTCTCTCTGTGTACGAGTGTATATAGGCGTCCTGGTGAACGCTACGCAGCCGCCACTATACAGGAACTGGATAGATTTGGTCGTGGATCTGTGATGGTTTGGGCTGGAATCAGTATAGACAACAGAACTGATCTTGTTGTGGTTCCTGGTAGACTAAATGCCATGAATTACATCGAAAACATCTTGGAGGACCATGTGGTGCCTGCTGCATATGGCGTCGGTCAAAATTTCATCCTAATGCAGGACAATGCAAAGCCACATACCGCCGGCATTACCAGAAACTATTTACAAGAACGTGGAATTCAGGTCATGGAATGGCCGGCGTTAAGTCCTGACGTGAATCCTATCGAACACGTGTGGGATCAGCTGGACCGATGTGTTCGCAAGCGCCCTAATCCACCGCTAACCATACAGGAACTGACACAAGCCCTGATTGAGGCATAGGAAAGCATACCACAAGAATCTTGTCGTGATATTTTGGTGGGGAGCAGTTGGTAACGCCTCAATGCGAAGTCTAGTATGAAACTTTATAAAAGACTATAATCAAAACATTTCTTGGTGTCTGGGCCGACAAGCATTGCGCAGACTTTCACAAAACCTCACCGGATTTTACCTTCGCTACCATAAAACAATACAGCAATAAAACAGCGCGCTAAACATTTCCCTAATTTCCCAAATTTCACCGGACGCGATATAGATCGCAACAACGATAAAACCCAAGCATCGCCCTTTAAAACACATATAAACCAGGGTTGCAAGGTCTCCGGCAATGCGCCCGAGTCTGCAGCATTTGAGGCTCATCTCGGGTCTCCGGCAGGCGTTCAAGCATCTCCGGCAAAATCAAACATGAAGGAAATAGTTTTACATTATTGTAAATAATATATCGTCGGCTTAAAGGTAAAATGGTAAAAGTCACTAACTAACAATTTGTTATATTTTATTGAAGCAAGAATTATTTGTGGCCAAATGCTGATAAATTCGTATCTAAACGAAAATACGATCAATAAGTGTTATCAAAATAAGTTCAATAAATTCTTAAAATCCATTAATTCTTCGGAAAATGTTATTATATTGATTGGTATTCTATTGTAGTCAGGTTTTTGTAATTATTTGAAATGTTAGTTAGTAACTTTTACTTTTAACCAGACGATATGCAGGCAGAGACATATCTTTGTTGAATTTTACATATTCAATGTTATTCAAATTATTTTACACTGCGCAATTTAACACGCAAAATGTTCTACAACTTTTTAAGCAATAAAAAATTGCGTGTAGTGCCATTAACAATAGTGTAAAACCGCTATTATACAATGAGAACACAAAGTATTGAAACATGACAAAATCTCTAAATCGGTCTGTTATTTTAAAAAAAAACACGGTTTTGAACTATCTAAATATGTACACATATTTATCGTAAACTAAGTTTCCGATCTTCAATGGTTTTTGAATAAAGACGGAATCGACATATTTTTTAAATGACACCATTGGCTTAATAACAGCATATAATAGTATGATGGCCGTACATAGGAAAATTTTCTAGAAAAAGATAGTTGAAAATTAGTGTTACATTGTGTATTTTATACAGATGTTGAGGTTTCTGGGAGATTGAATTCAAATGGCATACATTTACTAATGTTGCTAAAATTACAGTTTTGACATTTGACCTCACTTTTCCGGATGTCTTACGTAATTTTGAGTTCGCATTCGTATTCAGGGCAAATAAAGTTCCAGAGTACATTTTGTATTCCATTTACAACCTCCATGCTACTCAAAGTTATCAATATTTGCAATTTCAATTATGGTCTTTAAGCCATAAATTTTCTTCCGCTACCATTAAGACAATTAAAATAACTTTCAGATATGGGATTGCCATTACATCAAAATGTGTTCGTTTTATACTAAAAAATCGACGTATTCAAATTCGTTTTTTCTTAGCCGTATAAGAAAATTGAAAAAAGAAACAAAATTAAAAAGCGCAAAATATCTGCAATCCTGTAGAACGTCGATTTTGGAAATGGAAAGTGCATAGGCGATTCTTTGGCAAAATCACAAAGTTGAGTTTTTAGACCTGTTTGGGTTTGGCACATGCACAGATAGAAAAAAATTCTTGCTTTAAAGAAATGTATTTGTTTGAATTTCTTCTTTTGGGTCAAAACATATTTCTTTGACGCCAACAATATTTACTTCATTGAATACTCTAGTTTATTTGCTTGCAGAGATTAATTTATTTGAAATATTTATTTAAGTGGAATAAATATATATGGATACAAACAAAAATTACTTTCCTTTAAAGTAATATTTTAATTTTGATTTTAAAAAAACGTTTCTTTACACCAATGAAATATAATTTTGATTCTAACATATAATTTTGTATATAAGAAGAGATTTATTTCGCTTAAAGTAATATTTTGTCTTTGGCTTAAAAATAGGTTTACTTCCGCCAAAGAAATCATATTTTGATTAAAATAAATATATTTGTACACAAGAAGAAATTTATTTCCTTTAAAGTAATATTTTTGTTTTGGCTTTAAAATAGGTTTACTTCCACCAAAGAAATCATATTTTGATTCAAATAAATATATTTTTAATGTCATCCAACTGTATTGTTAGATGGCGCTGTAAACTCTCTCGTCGCACTTCGTACATATCGAGAGTATAAAGCCGCGTGATCGACAGTATAGAACTTATAGAGTACAGTGCCTGCAGGTTCAAGTTGCGATTCCAAATCAGAGTACACTTTACTAACTTAACCTTGACTATATGTTGGGTTGGGAAGACCAAGCACTGGTCGAGGATGTGCGACATCCCAACCTAAAAAGGAGGTGACACATGGCGAGTCTTCCGAAAAATTCTTGTCCATTAATTCCTTCAACAAATTAATAATTTTAAGCATTTTAACTCGACCAACAATTTTGTTAATTTAAAAAAATGTAATTCTTTCACTCAACACAATCATAATTATTTGAAGTAAATAAATCTCATTTCTTATAATACACAAATTGCAAACTTTTTAACTGGAAACATAAGTTGTTTGACACAAATCAACGTTCTTTCTACCAAACAAACATTTCAAATAAATGCGTTTTTATCCGCAAATAAATATTTCTTTGCCTCTATTGAAACAACAAATTTGTTTGAGTCAATGCATATTTATTTGAATCAAACAAAAATTTCTCTCTGTGTGCGAGGTGAAACGGCCTGACTTTTTTCACCGAATCAAGTTGACCCTACATCAATTATTTTAATATTTTTACTTTAAAAATCTGGCAACCCTGAGTATGAAACTTTATAAAATACTATAATCCAAACATTCCTTGGCGTCTGGGCCGACAAGCATTGCTCAAACTTTCACAAAACTTCACCGGATTTTACCTCCGTTACCATAAAACAATACGGCAATAAAACAGCGCGCTAAACATTTCCCTAATTTCCCAAATTTCACCGGACGCGATATAGATCGCAACAACGATAAAACCCAATCATCTTTTATTGTCGCCTACATGCACCGCACTATATACAACAATTTATCACTTTATTCGCTTTATAATACTATAAAACTGTACAAACTGATCACACATCATGGTACACGCCATATGCTCAGAGGCCTCAGAGAGGCCAATTACCTTTTATTTCGGCATAAATATGCAATAAAAGAAAGAAGAGAAAAAAAAACAGCGACTCGCACGCGACTAAAATGGTAGACGGCAGACGCAGAAGGAAACCAGAGCGGAAATCTTGCACGCGCGCACGTACCCTTCTTAGTTTATTGTTAATTATTCCGAATGTACAAGAAATGGGGAACCGATGTGTTTGTGCGAGTGTGGTATAGCGAAACGCGGAAGAAATTACTTGTTAGGCGATATGAAATGAACTCGCGTCAATTGATTGTGTGCGGAGTTAAGATTAAGGCCGGGCACACACCTGCGCAGTTCAGACCGTTAACAATGCGAGCTAACGAGCAAAAATGTTTTAAGTGAAGATTGTTTATGGGTTTGATAAGGATTGAGATAAGACATTCGAACACCTGTAACGTTTGAAACGTCATTTTAACGACTAAATAAGATATTTAATCATATAATTAATTATCTGTAAAAGTGAAGACCATAAACGAGTTTTTTTTGGGTCGGATATCAGCAAAAAAGTGATTTTATTAGAACGCTTACCGTAACTGACCCTTTCGGCGTATCTTTCGTTTTCTTCGGACGATGATTCCCGGTCTGGCCGGATGTACTGCAGAAATGATTCACTTTCTTCTGGAATATCTATAAAAAAAAAAATTCTAAACAAAGTATTAAACAAATCAGATATCAGAAAGCGAAGTTTTAAAAACGCTGTGAAACTAGATGAAATTAGTTGAAGCTACACTAACATTTACTTTAAAAAAAGTTAAAAATTGACAAAATGACTGCTGTTTGAATTTTAAGATCGTTTTTTACACCTTTTGTTTATTCGTTTTCAAATTGTTACAAATAATATAATTATATAAAACCTTCACTAATTATGAGGTTCAGCCTCAAATAAAAAGGATTTTCTCTAAAGGAAAAAAAGAAAAGTTTCACATTCATACCAAACTTGCGAGAATAAAAAAAGTGGGGCTTATTTTATATAGTTTAAGGTTTAAAAATAAGTAAGAAAAAACTTTTGATTTTCTAACCGTTTACATGAGAAGGAATTCCCGTTAAGGAATTGCTTTTTAAATGTAATATTAAGTAACAAATTATCATCGACTGGATTACAATTACTTCAAAATTACGGCAGATATACAGGGTCCTGCAACTAAGCTCCCGTCTTCTGTAGCTCACTTACTCATTAAGCTAAGAGTTTGACATTTTGCAGGCTTACCCTGTACTTCCAGGTACATTTCAAGAAAATATTTTTTATTATACAGGATGTTCCAAAAATGTGCAACGCCATGGTAATATATTTTTTTAAATTGCATGCTATACATTTTTCTACACATTTGGAAGCCTTTTATGGTTGCCTACATATCACCAAAATTTTATTGAAATCGGTTGAGTGACCGCAGCGAAAAAAAAAAATAAAAACAAAAAAAATTGATTTTGCATCGTAGGCTTTAAAAATCAATAAAAACCACAAAATGCACCTCGTTAATAAAATTTTGCGACGTGCTTATTAAGTTAGATGTAATAGTCTCGTTAACCAAGTGACATTGATCCAAATTATACAGGGTGACCAAAATCGAGTGTCAAACCTGTCAAACTTCAAAGCGTGTTATTGTTCTTATTTTAAATTGGAACCCATAATTTTTTTTATGTGAAATGATGCAGAATTAAAAAATAAACATTGTTTCTAAATACAACCCCATAACAATTCCCAATATTTTAAAACTTATTCGCCAAAAACTGATTTTTCAACGTTTCCAACGGCAATTTTAGATAATAAATATCGTACGCGGCTTTGAAAAACAATTTATTTCATAAAAAATAATAGACGTATTTTAGATTTGAGTGTACTTAATTAAGTAGTTATTCAAATGCTAAATTTACTGCATAATTTACCTATAGCGGTAAGGACGGAAATGTGGCTATAGGTAAATTTTGCAGTAAATTTAGCAATTGAATAACTACTTAATTAAGTACAGTAAAATCTAAAATACCTCTCTGCGTTATATTTTATGTAATAAATTGTTTTTCAACGCCACGTACGATATTTATTACCTAAAATTGCCGTTGGAAACGTTGAAAAATGAGTTTTTGGTGAATAACTTTTAAAATATTGGGAATTGTGATGGGGTTGTATTCAGAAACAATATTTATTCTTTAATTCCGCATCGTTTTACCTAAAAAAAATTATGGGTTCCAATTTAAAATAAGAACAATAGCGCGCTTTGAAGTTTGACAAGTTTGACACTCGTTTTTGGTCACCTGTATAATTTGGATCAATGTCACTTGGTTAACGAGACTATTACATCTAACTTAATAAGCACGTCGCAAAATTTTATTAACGAGGTGCATTTTGTGGTTTTTATTGATTTTTAAAGCCTACGATGCAAAATCAATTTTTTTTGGTTTTTATTTTTTTCCGCTGCGGTCCCTCAACCGATTTCAATAAAATTTTGGTGATATGTAGGCAACCATAAAAGGCTTCCAAATGTGTAGAAAAATGTATAGCATGCAATTTAAAAAAATATATTATCATGGCGTTGCACATTTTTGGAACATCCTGTATAATAAAAAATAATTTCTTGAATTGTACCTTGAAGTACAGGGTAAGCCTGCAAAATGTCAAACTCTTAGCTTAATGAGTAAGTGAGCTACAGAAGACGGGAGCTTAGTTGCAGGACCCTGTATATAACAGACTGTGGCGCAGCGGTAAAACGCTTGGCTATCAGTCTGGGGGCGTGAGTTCGACTCTCACGCCCTGCTTTCAGAGCAAAGGTTTTTCAGTGGTTTTCCTTTTACTCCTCGGCGAATGCTGAAAGCCAAACAACTTAAGACGTGCCATAACAGACGCGGGCCATAATAATGATAATTCGGGCCTGCCGATGCCCCCGTAGTGGCGAAAGCTGTTGGGGGATGTTAAGGCGTGGATTATTATTATTATTATTATAACTGCAACGCCTCCTTAAGAGTGTTACAAATGTAGTGGCAAACTCAATATACCCTCAACACAGTAAATGTGAGGGGTATAAAAATCAAAAAGGTACGAAAAAATATTCTAGTTGGCTACTAATAATCTAAAATTATAAAACAGAACGTATTTCGTAAAAAAATATTTTAACAGTATTCTTCTACTGAAAACGCAGGTTATATAACTTTAACCGATAAAATAAGAACAAACGACAAAAACTAAGATGAAATATGTATTTGAATAGAAATTGTGACATTTACAATAAAATTTTAATTTGTTGTCATCATTGTTTATATTGCTTATTTATCCCGTAATAGTGTAACCAATTCTAAGTCAACTCAATTAATATGGATTTTGGCTGAATTCATAGTCGAACTAAAACCAATAGGGTGTTGGTCACACCCGTCACGGCTACTGTAGAGGTATTTTTATAAAACTGACACGACGCAGCTATTTTCAAACAACAATCGATGCTAATTATTATTTTAAATTAAATTCCTTTGACATATATGGCAGATGTAGTATGCGCAATCCGAAATACACATTTTCTCCATACGGGCACCGAGCTTAGCAACACCGTTGCAAAAACAGTTCGCCTTTTGTCACATCACTCGCATCCATACAAAACACGTAACAATTCGACGATAAAGATAAAGAATAAAATCCCCGCGTATTCCATATGTTATATGCCCATGTGGGCCTTAGAAAACAATTAGAAAACAATCTTATTAACAGTAATTATCTTAGCGGGGACCAATTTTCTTCGTACGTAGTGTAATAATCAGCCAATTAGTCCCCCTTTATTGAATTACAACGTTTTGTTCAGTTATTTTATTAACCTCTAGTGGAGGTCGCCAAAAACTCACATTTTCGTTTCACAAATTTGGTTCAACGTTTTTAGTACACATTAATAATAATAGTTATATTCCCGTTTTAAAGATACTATATCAACGGAACTTGTCAATAAAATACCGCCTTTTTTGCGTTACTTTTAAGAGAACTTATCCATATTATGTTGGAAGGCTTATGGAAAAGTCATGGGACCTCTTGAGAGTTGTTAGTATGAAAGTACAGATGAATGAGTTGTGGATAATCCTTATATGGATTTCCCATTTAATAAATTACTTCATGCCCATATACAAGGATGGTGTATTCAGCCAATTACAAGCATAATAATAGAACTATACATCCGGTGGTTTACCTACAATATTGTCATTGAGGGGTTGTAAGCCACTGAGCAAAAACTCGAACGGTTTAACGAAGGTTATTCAACAATATTTGTAATTGTATTTGTAATTTTGTAGAATTAAGGGTTGGTTGTCTTCTGTACCATGCATTCCTATCAAGACGTGACAGTAGAGCCATTACGCCTATATAGGGTGGATCTATCAATGCAACGTTAAATCTTCTAGTTAAATACTGCTAGTTAAACTGCTAGTTTACGTTAACTCCTAGTTACAAAAATATTGGGTCTTTCAATGCAGTCTAAACTTCTAGTTAGGCGACTGTAGGTGACTATAGGTTAAGGAGAGGTTGGCAATGGAAAAGCAATTTTCTAGTTATATATAGCGCTTCACTGTCTGCTGTGCATTGGTTATCGCCATGTTAGAAGAAGGTTTATGTTAGTTATCACTTATTTTCTACACTTAAAAAAACAAAACACAAATTTTATTTATTTATAACAGAAAATTTGTTTATTGTATAGTATGGGAAAGAATTTGGCCAATATCTGTGCCCTATGCCAGTCCACACCGCTTCATGTGGTATAGCGGCAACATACAGGTCTTGCGGAGAAACTTCTTTATTTTGTCGCAGGCAATATTATGCCCAGCCGATGTTGCAAAAATTACTACCAAACTTGTAGTATCAGGCGTAAGCTCAATGCAAAACAGGAAATATATGTTTTATGACCCCGTAAGACAATACTACAACGAAAAGTCATGTTTCGTAATAATTGTGTTCGGAAGTTCGTTAGGCGAAGACACATCGGGATGAAACCTTTACTGTTTCTAAAAATCTCAGCTTGGTCAGTTCCTACAATAAACATAGTTTAATCAAAGTAAAAATTATTTAGTTGTGTGTATTGCATATACCCGGAGATTGCGTACCTATGTTTGTACGGTCTATTGTCCCTTTTAGACGAGGAACTGCTACTTGAAACCACTGTATAGTGTAGACTCGGAGAGTTACCAAAAGTTTGTAATAGGGGACACAGCATGATTTCTAAAAAAGAAGCACTATTTAAAACAAAAACATACAAATAAGAACTGGACTTACATAATATACGATGGACATTGTATACTCCATCAATCGAGATAAAACCAAGCAAAGTTTCTTTTGATAGTCGAAATCGCTGATTTCTTCACCATCATCGAGTCGACAAGGATCATCCAAAAGGTTCATCACTATAGTAAGTAAGTAAAATCTCACAACATACGGAAGAGGTTAGGTTAGAATATCCACTGCGCGATTCTACGCGCATCACTATATGCGCGCGTCACCGTAAACTAGGACTTAGCACGTTAACGTGGCTTTAACTATCAACAATTCTGGCGGGTAAATTAACCATCAAATTTTAACAAATTCGAAAACCTTTTGCACAAAAGATGATCAAAAAAACTACAAAAACTCCAATCTTACCAAAACAATACTCTCCAACCGCACCATAACCACCAATCGTCTCATCCCTGCTATCCATACACGACTCCTCCTCACCACCAAAGCCTTCATAATCATCAACCTTATCCTCACGCAGGACCTCGAGCCGAACATCCTCCCGTTCCTGCACGAAATCCCTCTTAGTACGGCCACTCCAAAGGACAGTACGAACTAAAACAACAAAAACACCCCACAAAAAACAAATACATCCAACGCAAAACACCATCAACCATCATACTCCAGAATAGAAACACAAAAATGAAGACATACTCACGTCCGTCCAGCATATACTGGTCCCTCCTGCAGAAGCAGTCGTCCATGCATATCCTCTCCATCCTCCTCGACACCTCGTCTCCACACCTGCCGCTATGGTAACCCTTCCCGCAGAGCAGGTTCTTCGTACAAGGCATACCGTCGTCGTCGGCAAGGGAAGGCTTCGAAGAGACGGGACTGGTCTGCGTCTCCACGTTCGTCAACTTCTTGTTCCTGCTGCACTTGCACTGGTGCTTCTTCTGGTTGATGATCATCGACACAGCCTTCCTCGTCTCCTTCGGGAACTTCGGACACTTGGGCGTGTTTAACACGTACTCGTCCTCTTCGTGAAACGAGGGCTCCGCGACCCTGAAGATCTTCATCCTTATGCTCTCGATTATGGACTGTCGCATGTCGGTACTGCTGCTTCTTTGGTCGAAGTTATACTCGGGATGGAAGAGTTCGATGGGTTTGCTCGCGCATCTCGAGTTTTTGCTCCTGGTGATGGAGGTCGTGCTCGAGAGGGTATGCGCGTTCCTGTAGAGTTCGGTGACGCTTTCTTCGTCGTCGGGTTTTTCCTTCTCGGCTGGGAGATGGAAGATCTTCGGTGATTTTGAGGGCCCGTTGCGGCAATCTTCTTTGATGTCCTTGCCTTTGTTCTCGAAGAATTGCTTCCTCTCTTGGACGATGTTGCGTCTCGTTGGAGGTAGTACCCTATAGGCAGACCCAAACATCATTGCAAAGTTGTAAGACCTTTTTTAACAAGTAATTTTGTATTTCCATTTTTGACCCATTTGGTTACTTTAAATTTTTCTAAAAATTGTTTCATTCGAAAGCTGAGTCTTTTTCCTATACAATGAGTACCTAAAGATGAAAGTGGGAGAAAAGTGAGTTTGGGAGAAAATTAATAACTAAGCAAACGGAACACCCGCGCTTCATACGCCAGCGCGAGCGTCCAGGCCTTGGCGCGTAGGTCACCCATTTGTCGACTTCAGTAACATTCAATAATAATAATAATCCACGCCTTAACACCCTTCAACAGCTTTCGCCACTACGGGGGCATCGGCAGGCCCGCATTATCATTATTATGGCCCGCGTCTGTAGCACGTCTTAAGTTGTTTGGCTTTCGGCATTCGCCGAGGAGTAAAGGAAAACAAACCACAGAAAAACCTTCACTCTGAAAGCAGGGCGAGGTAGGGCTGTTTCAAGTCGAATTTCTTTTTCTGAATTTTTTTTATATCGTTATTGTGTTGTTTTTGGTTCTTCTTGTTTCTTTTTCTGTCTGAAATGGATGGAGCGAGTAAAAGGGGAATTCGATTTTCGTATTTGATAGAATAAATGGATAAATAGTTTTAGAAAACTTGGTCACACATCATTTCATTTGCGTAGTATATCACTTAGATTACAAGAACAGTTTCCATCTATATCAAAGTCCTCCAAAATTTCTTCTAAATGTAGTAAAGAACTTTATACATTAAAGACAGATAATTTGAATGCAGAGTCAAATTCTTCTGTTCTTGATACGGCTCTGTCGAATTATATCATTCCTTCTGAAATGGACATTTGTGACAATGAGTCGGAAATCGAAGAATCTGATCACAATAAAGATAATGACTTTGCATCGAATATGTTTCCTCTAAAAACAGCTTGCGTTGACGGGAATCATCGGTCGGGAGTCGAAGTTCTAGAATCAATTATTGACGATGGCGCTTTTAGCGCGGGTGCTGCGTTCACTTAGTTATTAATTTTCGAAGATTTAGGGCGAAACGGAAACTGTTCTTGTCATTTAAGTGATATACCACGTAAATCAGATGATGTGTGCCCAAGTTTTCTAAAACGATTTATGCATTTATTCCTCCAAATATAATAATCGAAGTCCCCTTTACTTGCTCCATTTCAGCTGAAAAAGAAACAAGAATAAACAAAAACAACACAAATATGAGATAAAAATACAAGAAGACATAAAATACCAGAAAAAGCAATTCGTCTTGAAACACACCTACCTTGAAGTACATGTTATACGATGTTACTGAAGTAGGGATACAAATGGGTGACCTACGCGCCACTGCCTGGACGCGCGCTGGCGTATGCAGCGCGGGTGCTCCGTTTGCTTAATTATTAATTTTCTCCCAAACCCACTTTTGTACGTACCACTTTCATCTTTACTCATTGTATAGGAAAAAATCTCAGCTTTCGAATGAAACTATTTTAAAAAATATAAAAAATACCCAAATGGGTCAAAAATCGAAACACAAAATTACTTGTTATAAAAACTCGTTAGATTTTTGTATTTTGATTCTTTTTGTAAACATTAAATGGTACACGAAAAATGCTCAAAAAATGCTCATCACTCAAAACGTCCAAACTTCAACCCCTAGTAATTTCCTCAATATTTTTTTCATGAGCTAATATTTTAGGTATTTGTTACTGTTATAAAGTACAATAATTCTCCAAAGTTTCAACTGTATCCCGAACTTTAACATTTTTGGATTGGGACACTTCAGAAAGAATGCCCCATATAGGACCTCTACCCAAGAGAACTTATGTAATAATTGGCATTACTTTTGTAATAATTATTTTATTTTTTGGGGGAGGAATGTAATAATTACTATTACTATGCTTATGGAATCAACGTTATTGCGCGTTGGTCAGTGAGAGACATTCAACACGAAATCTTATCACATGTGAAACTGTTTAATGGTTTTTATTCCCATGCATCTAACGGTAATAGATTGGTAATAGATTATGACATTTGTCATAAACTGTATAATATACCGCTGAGGGTGATTGTTATGCTTTTAGGGCAACTGGTTTAGCATACCTCTCCTCCTCCACGTGAGCCGTGGCCGTATAAGACGGTTTGAAGAACAAACCGTCACCTATATTCCTCTCGCAGTTAAACGGGCAATTCCTATCGGTGCACGACTTCGGAGCAAAGTAATTCTCAGGAACGTAATAGGTTTCTTCGCTAGCCTGAAGCTTCGAGATGGATTCCTTGGCGTAGTTCCTGCAATACTCCCGAAAATCTTCGTCGTTGTAATTCCTGAGATCACTAAAATCCAGACTGGATTTGATGCTAGGCTTCAACTCCAGGTTAGCCTTGCAGTAATTGTTTATGTTACCCATCGACTTATACCTACAACAAATACGATAAAGACTTTACGAAATGACGCTTGAGGATAGGTTAGGAAGACCTATGGATGCTGCTGTCTCTCTGCGATAGGCCGCGCGACCGCTCCTCGTCATCAAATATGCTCAGTCCGCTCAAGAGGTTCCTCATCAAGGCATGCTGAGGGATGCTCTTCTTGGAGGAACTCTGCGACAAGTCCTGAATTCTGGTCGGTTGGTACGGTTGGTACGGTTGATTCTTGAAGACGAGCCTCTGTCTAGCCTGCGGCTGCTGGCAGTAATAGTTCGGAGACGGTTGGTACTGCTGGCAGTGGTTCTTCTCCAAGTATGAGAGTTTCGGTAAGTTCGGGCTTATCGATCTCGAGTTCTTCTGAAGATACTTTGGTGAGGGATCGACGTAGCTAGAAGAAGGGGTATTGTTGATTGAATGTCAAGAGGCATATGTCAGAATTGACGTAGGCGTCAAAAGGTTGTCTTGCGAAATTGCCAAGGAGACGTTTAGAACAAATATCAAAATACATGCGTATACGGGCCGGCCCTAGGCGGTGGGCAAGGTAGGCAACTGCCTACGGCGGCAAAGTTTAGGGGCGGCAAAACCAACTGAACTACAATAAAAGAGGCTCTCAAATATTGCCTGAATCTAGAAAATAAAGGAATAGTAAAATAGAATCAAATACAATAGGAATTGACAGGCTTCATTCCTATATTTTAAGATGCATAGCAGCCAATAAAAGACATATTTAAATAAAATAGCTCATTAGCTTTTATAAAGAATTAGGATCAATTAGGAAAAATAATATGAAAGTGTACTGTAGTGTAGTGATCCTATACAAAAATCAAAAGAGAAATATAAAATAGTCCAAACGATCCTTTTGAGTTTTTATGCGATATCCACAAACTTAAAGAAAATGTTATAATTAAAAATGATTTACTGGCACATTCCAAAGATATAGAAACCGCTTTAAAAGTTGGCGATTCCTCTATCTTAACGGTTTAGCATTTGCTGCCGAAATGGTAAGCTAGTTAATTTTTATTTGGGTAGACACATAATTTGCCCGCCTGTAAAAATAATATTAAAATGTACTGAGTCTTTGATGATATTATTATTGAAATTAATTAAAAACTATCAGTGATTAAAAAATTCCCCATGAAATGCTTGCATCAATATCTCCGAAAATGATACTCTTAGCAGAACAAATTAAATACATCATATTAAAGATAAAATTTTGATGAAGATTTGGGTACATGATAAACAAAGAATTACTTAAAATATTGAAAGATTTAGATTTGGGAAAATGTAAAGAACGGAGATATTATGTCAATATCTATCCTGTCAAAAACGACAGAAGTTTGCTGATGACAGATTACTTAGTGTAGATATTGACATAATATTTCGGTTCTGAAAACCCGTTTTTTAACTTTCTCCCAAATCTACATCTTTCAATATTTTTAAGTAATACTTTTCATCTTTGATATGGTGTACATTTTGTTCCGCTAAGCTTAATACTTTCGGAGATATTTGATGCAAGTAGTTCATGACAAATTTCACTGATAATCACTGATAATTTATAATACATTTCAATAATAATGTCTTCATTCAGTAAACATTTTGATAGTATTATTGGTACTATTTTCATAGTCGGGCGAATTAATTATGATGTTAAATGATTTTGCGTCCATAGACCTTGTTTCCAGAAGGTCCAGTTGACGTTTTTAAAAATTCATTACCTGCCTTAACATTGGGCCAAAATTAAACATTGCTTAGCAGTTTTTTTCTAACCCTGCCTATAACTGTTGCTACCTGAGCGGGCGATAGACAGTTTGCTAAACTAATATTAGTAAAAAAGTACTTAATGTCTACGTAAAATTGTCTTAATGGGTTAGCAATGAAGGCCACTGAATATGAATTGAGTAATACATTAGATCAGAAAGAAATTACTCGCGATTATGCAGAAAAAAAGGTTCGAAAGAGCTTATTTTAATTTAGGTTTAAACTTTGTATATTGTACTAGTATTCTTTATTCTTTGTTGTGTTTTTATTACAAATAAATTTCGTAAATATTGTCTCAGTGTTGACTATATTTTTCTGGATCATGATTTTTGTATAAATCTGTTTTTTTTTTGTATAAATCATTTTTGAGTTAGGGTTTTTTTGAGAGAAACTCAATGGTGAAAACCAAAATTAGCTATCGTCCTTTGTTTTCGAGTATTATTATCCTATTAATCTAAGCAAATTGCACTGCGAGATATGCACTGTGCTCGAACGCATCGGCTGGCTCGACAAAAACTTGTAGTTCTGTGGCCGTAAAAATATGTACCTTCTACGCCGATATTGGGCAGACTATTTGAGGTAAACATATTAATGCCGCATGAATGCACCGGTGAAAAATACATTCTTATGCCTGCAAGAAATAGTTTTCGGGCTATAGAATTCTTAATACGTTTTACTTTCGGCAAGAAAATAATATCTTGGTACGTAGTGTGTAGGATGTTTGCTTTCGCTACATTACTAACGCGTCTTGCAAAATATAATGAAAAATAATACACGCAAGGACTCATGATGCATGAATTTATTATTTGATAATAATTATTTCAATCATTTGCAGTTGGTTTGTTATAAAAGTAATTAATCAATTAATCAGGGGGCGGGACTATTGAGATTTGCCTACGGCGGCAAAAACGAGGGCCGGCCCTGGCGTATAGCGTCTCCATCTTCCTCCATGGCTAATATACGACAGGTTGTAGTTCAAGTTTGGTGTTTTAACATGGATCTTGTACTTGTGCACTTGTGTTACGTTAAGTAAATAATAAATAAATAAATATCTAATAATAAATACATAATCAGCTCTACAAAAAGCAGTTTGCGATGGATTTTCTATAAAAAAAGTAACTCACTTGCATGGAATATAGGAACATTGTGGCCTGTGGTCTTTTCTCTGCATTCTGGACTTATATCCCTCTTGGACGTAATATCTGGGACCAACTGTTGGCCTCCCATAAGATCGGCAGTGCATGACTATTGTGGAAGATGGCGATTTTTCGATTTTGGGAACGACGCAGTCGCAGAACTGTACCCTCTTCTGCTTCTTCTGCTTCTTCTTCTTCTTCTTCTTATGCTTAACCCTTTTCGACTTGCGTTTCTTCCTGCCGAAGAGCGCCCTCTTCTTTTGAATTTGGAAAATGCCGGAATTGAAGGCGAAGTCTTGGAATTCCTGCAAGCTGATCTGACTACTGCCGGACGACGAGCTTGAATTTAAGATGGAGTCGAGTATCTTTTTCTGGTCGATGAATTTGGCGATCGGTAGCGTTTCAGATGATGGGCCGCGTGAAATCGAACTCAAAACAGTTGACCGACATCCAATATCTGTTTCGGAAAAGCTACGGTTAAGGGATAGTATTTTTCCGCAATCTCCCATTCATAGCATTCGAATTTGTCATTCCTGCAAAATGAAGAGTGTTATTGGTTTTATCTTTTTAAACAGTAAAATCACCTGCGAAATGCTAGCTTGACCCACAAAAAGCTATATTATGCAATGCCAGCAATTCCTTTATTAAAAGAGCTAAAATAATAAAATATAGACTATAGGCTACCCACTAATTCATAGGTTTAAAGTTTATTACATAATCATTGTTTATCTTGCATGTTCCCTACAAAACATCGAGTTGAAGCATCTCATGATTTTGGCAATTGACGCGGCGCTCTTCGGTCTTTGGGGCGAGCGGGGGGAGGGATCGACAGCGACGCTGCCAGTAGTGGCGGATCGCACGTGCATTAGTTACTAGAACAACAGTGTTTACGGACACAATACATATAACGACACGGCGATTATGCCTCGCCAAAGAAATTTGGATATCCGGCGACAGATTACCGAATTAAAAAATAATGGCAAAATGAGTCAATAAGATAACGGAACCACGAACAGGCATTTGGAAGTCCCATGGGAATTCTTGGCAATATAAATCGGGTTTCGGGATTAGTATTTAAAATTAATGAGTGATCTGCAAAATATTCTATGTGTCTACAAATTTACGATGCTAAATTTGTAAAACTTTTTTGATATTTTTAAGTTTTATACGCTCAGAGCTGACGTTTGTAATATATGTAATATATCAAGAGTAGTATTTATTTTATATTGTTTGTGTATGTATTTAAATATTATTAATAAATGAACTGTTGAAACTGTTATAGTAGTTTGAATATTTATATAACAAAACCGGGCATACTTTTAATATATTTTTTGGGTTTATCAAGCAAACTTAATTTAGTATTCACCACTAATCGGAAAATCTGCCAACTCCATATTATTAGATCTATCCGCTTCCATCAAAATCTTGTTTACAACCTTATTGTATAAAAACTGAAGAAAACATAAACGCCAATCGATAGAAGAGATTTCTCTCGTACCGGGTCACATATTATAATCAAAATTATGCAAAAATTAAGAATTTAATTGTTAGTTAAAATTACTATCTTGACAAGTATCGTTCTTTTTGTGTATTGATAATAAGCTGCCCGGTTCTCTCAGCTGTGTCGGTTCTCTCCGACAGGACAGCACCGCTAACGCCTCCCTTCCCCGCAGCACACCAAAGACCGTAGAGCGTCGGAATTCACGCGGAGTTTCAGCACGATCTTTTGTATGAAAAATGCAAGATAAACAACGATTATGTAATAAACTTTAAACCTATGAATTATTGGGTAGCCTATAGTCTATATTTCATTATTCTAGCTCTTCTAATAGCGGAATTGCTGGCATTGCATAATATAACTTTTTGTGGGTCAACCACTAATCCAATGATTTTACAAAACGGCACATTGAAAGCTAGCATTCCGCAGGTGATTTTACATTTTAATTCGTTGAAATCTATGGATTATTTCCAGAGTAATTAATTGCTAAAGTTAAACGAGTTAAATTTACGCGGCAAAAACAGCGCCAATTCTTCGTAATTTGGAAAAATCGGGAAAACGCCAACATATACAGCTTTCTAATTTGAGAGTTGTAGCATATTAATCAAAGACAGCATAAGAATTTTATAAAAAAAAATTGCCCCTAGTTTTGCGAGAAAAGCGACGTCAAAAGAAGGGGGCAGCTGCCCCCCTAGCCCCCCCCCCCTGGATACGCCCATGGTCAGGTGATTGAGGATGGTGCAAAGAAGCAAGATATGGTTAGCTGTACCAGTACAAGACGCTAATTACTAATAGCGTACAATTTGCTGTTAACATACCTACTTCATGCAGACCTGTGGTCATTTCCATTACCGTTTGCTTATACGTTAATAGAAATTATTACATGTACCGTTTCTACAAGGAAGCGTTGCGAAAATATTGCACTCATATCATGTTTTCCCGCACATATGAATTAATGCAAGTCATGGTCAACCAATAAATGCAAACTGGCTACTAATACTACAGGAAATACCTTTAGATAGATCATTATTAAGATAAAACACCAGTCATTTATCTAAAGATATTTATTCCTACGATTCGGCTATGAACGCAATCGATTACTATTTCTACTAAATTCCTAAAACTATCACTTACACGAAAAAGCCTCGTTCCCTAACAATTGTGGCAAATTTGGGTATATTCATTGTCCAAAATCATCCGATAGTTTGACATTTGTGTGTTGAATTTGACAGAAATTTTAAAACCCGCGAGTTTCTTCGCGAATTATTCTGTCGTCATGGAAACCATTCGTATCGTACTGCCATCTATCCTAAAAAGCGAGAACTGTCAAAACACAATAAAGGAAAATTATAGAAAAAAAAAACAATAAAAAACCAACAATAAATTTGCTATTAGCTGAAAAATCGGATGAAGTTGTTCTGTTCTTTCATTCAACGACGGTTGATCATGCTATTAGATTGAACAATTGAACAAACAAAATAAACAGACATTACAGTAGTCTCACGTCATGAGTTTTTGAATGAAATCAGGTTGAATCAGGTGATTTGAGGATTTCGAATAAAGAAAACTATCGATTTTAAATGAAATTTAACAAATAAATTTATATAATAGTGTAATAATAACAATTTATATAAGTAGCAGCACAGCGGAGTATCAGAAGGGATTGTATTTTATACATCCGATACACTACAAGAAGGCAGTGACATTTTTCTCAATTAATTTCTTAGTTAATGAGTGAAAAGATTTTTCTGTATAACTTTTGACGTTTTAGGAACAAATGATTGCTTGCCCCAAAAAAAAAGAAGAACGCGAGCAAGCAAGAATACTTTCACGGTTCTGCACATTAAAATAACTTATTGCAAGCCTACCATATAACCGTATTAAAGTGACAGATGTGATTTGCTCGAGTAAATTTGACACGCACAACTGAGAAATTACACCTCTCTACAATTACTTAAAGCAGTGACCATCAAAATGTTCCAGTTATAAAGTTATTCGATAACCGAAACATTGCACCACTTTATTTTATTTAACATTTTTGAAAGAGAGTTAAAATGAACGCAAAAATCTAGAAATATTGATACCAATTTTATCAAAGCTTAGCAAAACTTAGTAGTATAAGTTTTGGGACTTCCGTTTTCTCTCGAGTGCTACACAGTAAGGACTTAATAGCCTAATTAACAAATGAAACGTCTGGCGAACGGGTGAATGTCTCGTATGAATTCGAAAAACAGTTAACTTCATTTTGAATGCGCGCCGAAGTCATAGGCGAGTGACTACCACCTTAAAAGACTGCATGTAGAGTGCTGTGCGATAAAAATTAGATATTTAGCGAGTATAATGACTGCTTGGCACGTATGCTTCGAGTTAATTTGCGCTAATTGGACAACAGCTCTGGAAAGAAAATAGCGGTCCACTAAAACGTATATCTAAAACTAAAATCGCACCGCCTTGTTTATCAGAGTGTAAAGAATTATTAAATAAAATTAAACATTAGGCGAAATATGTTCTTGAATAAGATGGATCGGCGTAATTATATGAATTAGGTTTTAGGTTGATGTTATCTATTTATACAGAGTGAATCATTAGAGTCTGCCGTTCTTTGGAACACGTCGGATATGCAGGAAAAATAAAAACGAAATAATATAGAAGTTTGACCTCCATGATAGAAAAGATGTCTTGTTTTTAAAATATATATATATATACTTTTGAACTTATTCTTTTGTTTCCTTTATTTCCTCTAACAAACAACTTAATTTTTGCACTACATCATCAAATATCATCTCGATTTCTCAAAACCAAATTCACACTGCCAGAATACACCACTGGCATTGCAATTTTAATATTGGTAAGCATTTCCATCACTGTCTTGTCTCGAGTAGCCAGCATTCGTCTGTGGTGAATGGTGAGACGAATTCATCAGCTTAACATTGCTAGGATGCCTCCTCTCAGTGATGCCACTAATGAAAACTGGATGATACTGAAACGAAAACCAATACAAGCAACTTCTGTCCTCGATTCTACATCTTTCCTCACCTTATTTTCACGATGCGGCACAGGAAACCTTTGCTACCCTTATCTTGACTATATGTAGGTCTGGGAGAACCAACCACTGGTCGAGGATGTGCGATATCCCAAAATTCCTCCAACAAACTAATAATTTCTTTAATCCAAGAACAATTTATTGCAATCTTAAAATATCGCAATAAACAATAAACAACAATAAAAAAACAGTTAACCAACAAACTATTCAGTAATACTTATTCCAAAATTTATTCAAAACTTCAGATACACTTATATTGCACTTAATTCTCTTACAAGATTAATTTGGCTTGACTTCCCTACAAGAAAACTTTAAAAAACAACAAACTTACGATAAAACCTCTAACAAACAACTTAATTATTGCACTACACCATCAAATATCATCTCGATTTCTCAAAACCAAATTCACACAGCCAGAATACACCACTGGCATTGCAATTTTAATATTGGTAAGCATTTCCATCACTGTCTTGTCTCGAGTAGCCAGCATTCGTCTGTGGTGAATGGTGAGACGAATTCATCAGCTTAACGTTGCTAGGATGCCTCCTCTCAGTGATGCCGCTAATGAAAACTGGATGATACTGAAACAAAAACCAATACAAGCAACTTCTGTCCTCGATTCTACATCTTCCCTTACCTTATTTTCACGTTGCGGCACTGGAAAGCTTTGCTACCCCAATCTTGACTATATGTAGGTCTGGGAGAACCAACCACTGGTCGAGGATGTGCGATATCCCAAAATTCCTTCAACAAACTAATAATTTCTTTGATCCAAGAACAATTTATTGTAATCTTAAAATATCGCATTAAACAATAAACAACAATAAAAAAGAGTTAACCAACAAACTATTCAGTAATACTTCTTCCAAAATTTATTCGATACTTCAGATACACTTATATTGCACTAATTCTCTTACAAGATTAATTTGGCTCGACTTCCCTACAAGAAAACTTTAAAAAACAACAAACTTACGATAAAACCTCTAACAAACAACTTAATTATTGCACTACATCATCAAATATCATCTCGGTTTCCCAAAACCAAATTCACACTGCCAGAATACACCACTGGCATTGCAATTTTAATATTGGTAAGCATTTCCATCACTGTCTTGTCTCGAGTAGCCAGCATTCGTCTGTGGTGAATGGTGAGACGAATTCATCAGCTTAAATTGCTAGGATGCCTCCTCTCAGTGATGCCACTAATGAAAACTGGATGATACTGAAACAAAAACCAATACAAGCAACTTCTGTCCTCGATTCTACATCTTCCCTCCCCTTATTTTCACGATGCGGCACAGGAAACCTTTGCTACCCTAATCTTGACTATATGTAGGTCTGGGAGAACCAACCACTGGTAGAGGATGTGCGATATCCCAAAATTCCTTCAACAAACTAATGATTTCTTTAATCCAAGAACAATTTATTGCAATCTTAAAATATCGCATTAAACAATAAACAACAGTAAAAAAACAGTTAACCAACAAACTATTCAGTAATACTTATTCCAAAATTTATTCAATACTTCAGATACACTTATATTGCGCTTAATTCTCTTGCAAGATTAATTTGGCTTGACTTCCCTACAAGAAAACTTTAAAAAACAACAAACTTACGATAAAACCTCTAACAAACAACTTAATTATTGCACTACACCATCAAATATCATCTCGATTTCTCAAAACCAAATTCACACAGCCAGAATACACCACTGGCATTGTAATTTTAATATTGGTAAGCGTTTCCATCACTGTCTTGTCTCGAGTAACCAGCATTCGTCTGTGGTGAATGGTGAGACGAATTCATCAGCTTAACATTGCTAGGATGCCTCCTCTCAGTGATGCCACTAATGAAAACTGGATGATACTGAAACAAAAACCAATACAAGCAACTTCTGTCCTCAACTCTACATCTTTCCTCACCTTATTTTCACGATGCGGCACAGGGAACCTATCTTTCTCCCTGGCATCTTTCCCATCGCTCTTTGTTTCGCGAGCTGGCTTCCTACCAGGCTTATTCTGCTGAGCGTTTGCTCTGGATGACTGACCTTCACCACCATGATGACCTTGAGCAGCAGCAGCTGCTGCTGCAGCACTTATGGCATCCTTTTCTGGCTTGATATCTCTGGTGTTTCTCAATCTCCGCCACGTGTCTTCATTCATGGTTTCCCGTTGAAGCACGATGTCAACTTTGTCGCTAAAGACTTCATTCTGAGCGTCGTAAACAGCTGATAGACAAAAGTCGAGAGCATCTTCTGGTATTAAGCCTCTGGAAGGAAAAGAGTGGTAGAAGATGCCAGGTTTTGTAAAAGTTTGTAGTAAAGTTATAAGGATTAACTTGTTGCTTGCTTATTGATTTCTTTGATTATATTTTTGTTATGCCAATACACAAACTGTGAAGATTTTGACACCACGTTTGGAGATAACAGTTGAACTCATGCCATCTCCAGTAAAAAAAAATCATTATTCTGGCCCGAAACACCCAAATAATTCCCGTTTGCATTTTCTAGTTACAAGAATTTGTTCTTGGTTTTGTGCGTGATTTTTTAATACGTTTCAGTTTCGATGGTTATTTCCAAATATGGTACGTTGAAAACTGTTTATAACTTTACGAAAAATGTTGCACAAGTTTCTATTACAACAAAATCATCAGTAACTCATGGGGATTCCTTGTATACTATCGTGGCCATATATTATGTCCCTTCTTTTGACGTCCATTTTCTCGCAAACCTAGGGACGAAAAAACTTGAAAAAATTCTGATGCTGTCCTTGATTAATATACTACAATTCATAAAAACTAGAATGCTGTATATATTGGCGTTTTCCCGATTTTTCCAAATTAAGAAGAATTGGCGCTGCTTTTGTCCCGTAAATTTCATTCGTTTAACTTTAGCAATTAATTACTCCGGAAATAATCCATACATTTCCACGAATTAAAAAGCAAAATCACCTGCGGAATTCTAGCTTGCAATGTGTATTTTTGTAAAATCATTGGATTAGTGCTTGACCCACAAAAAGCTATATTATGCAATGCCAGCAATTCCTTTATTAGTGGAGCTAGAATAATGAAATATAGACTATAGGCTACCCACTAATTCATAGGTTTAAAGTGTATTACATAATCATTGTTTGTCTTGCATTTTCCCTACAAAAGATCGAGTTGATGCATCTCATGATTGCTGCAATTGACGCGGCGCTCTTCGGTCTATGGGGCGAGCGGGGGAAGGGATCGACAGCGACGCTGCTAGTAGTGGCGGATAGCACGTGCATTAGTTACTAGAAAAACAGTGTTTACGGTCACAATACATATAACGACACGGCGATTATGCCTCGCCAAAGAAATTTGGATATCAGGCGACAGATTACCAAATTAAAAAATAATGGCACAATGAGTCAATAAGATAACAGAACCACGTACAGGCGTTTGGAAGTCCCATAGGAATTCTTGGCAATTTAAATCGGGTTACGGGATTAGCATTTAAAATTAATGAGTGATCTGCAAAATATTCTATGTGTCTACAAATTTACGATGCTAAATTTGTAAAAGATTTTTTATATTTTTAAGTTTTATACGCTCAGAGCTGATGTTTATAATATATGTAATATATCAAGAGTTGTATTTATTTTATATTGCTTGTGCATGTATTTAAATATTGTTAATAAATAAACTGTAGATACTGTTATAATAGTTTGAATATTTATATAACAAAATGGGTTTATCAAGCAAACTTAATTTAGTATTCACCACTAATCGGAAAATCTGCTAACTCCATATTATGAGATCTATCCGCTTCCATCAAAATCTTGTTTACAACCTTATTGTATAAAAAATGAAGAAAACATAAACGCCAATCGATAGAAGAGATTTCTCTCGTACCGGGTCACATATTATAATAAAAATTGTGCAAAAATTAAGAATTTAATTGTTAGTTAAAATTACTACGTTGACAAGTTATAGTTCTTTTTGTGTATTGATAATAAGCTGCCCCAGTTCTCTCAGCTGTGTCGGTTCTCTCCGACATGACAGCACCGCTAACGCCTCCCTTCCCCGCAGCACACCAACGACCGTAGAGCGTCGGAATTCATGCGGAGTTTCAGCACGATCTTTTGTATGAAAAATGCAAGATAAACAATGATTATGTAATAAACATTAAACCTATGAATTATTGGGTTGCCTATAGTCTATATTTCATTATTCTAGCTCTTCTAATAAAGGAATTGCTGGCATTGCATAATATAGCTATTAGTGGGTCAACCACTAATCCAATGATTTTACAAAACGGCACATTGAAAACTAGCATTCCGCAGGTGATTTTACTTTTTAATTCGTTGAAATCCATTGATTATTTCCGGAGTAGGTAATTAATTGCTAAAGTTAAACGAATGAAATTTACGGGTGAAAAACAGCGCCAACTCTTCTTAATTTGGAAAAATCGGGAAAACGCCAACATATACAGCTTTCTAATTTTTATGAGTTGTAGCATATTAATCAAGGACAGCATCAGAATTTTTTCAAATTTTTTCGCCCCTAGTTCTGCGAGAAAATCGACGTCAAAAGAAGGGACATAATATATGGCCACGATAGTACCTTAATGACAGGAGTCTAAAAAACAACAACTTACGCATGTGGAACAAAGTGAGCATATCTTCTCGTGCTGGCTAGAGTCTGATAGCTAAACAGACGATCATAGACAGAGAGATTTCTGTACCAATCAGTTCCGGAAGTGGTCGTGCCCTTCTTCGGTAGGGGTTTGGTGATTCGGCCCTCGGTGTCTAAAAAGGGTACCGCACCCCTATTCCTTACCCTGGCGACCATTTTCTGATTCGGCCTGAAAACCATCCAAATAAAAACGGGATAAAATGAGAGAGTAGAGACGCAAAATCTATAGACTTACTACGTCAAATTTTGTGAGGAAAAACGTCAGGTAACGTCAGCGGTTACCCTGGTAGCGGCATCATCGAACCAACAACTGATTTGATGTTTTGATAGAGGAAAAATTTCGCGGTGAAGTGACATTACGCGTTGTGGATCTATTATGACAGAACATTCTCCCCCATAAACGTACTGACTCTGGGTTGTCAAAGGAGCTGGTAGAGGATAATGGCTGGCATCCACCCGAACATCGATATCTACGATGAAGAGTTTAATAGATACCTAAACCTGGCCAAGGCACTCATCCAGAAAGTCAAACGCTCTAACGGTAAGTCAGTTTTTTTGTCTTCAACAAGCAATCCACTTCGAAAATTATCGGATATAACAAATCTGGAGCTATCTCTATGTGGTGGATAAGTTTAATATGGAAACCTGTTGCTATTTTTGTTGGTTATATAAAGATTGAGGTTATGCAACCAGAGATACGACGTGACAGAAGTGTTCTTAGCTTGCTTCGATGATTTGCCTACATATCTTCTCTGTTGCAGATAGAAAAATATGCACGAAATGGATTACAAAGCTGTGCAAATTGGAGTCGGATGACCCTACCGTCAAAAAGAACAGGAACGAATTTTTCCGCTACATGCTCATAATTCTGCACAGATCTATAGATGAAAGACCGAGATCCGGTTATATGCCAGCATTTCAAGGAAAGGTAATGACTAGAAGTTCTAAAAGGTGTCTATTTGTGCTGCCGCAGTTGTATCCTTCAAAAATCGTTGTGTGATAACTGAGATTTTTGCGTGACAAAAATAGTATCGGCAAGCCGACGATCGCAGGTCACGTGGAACAGTCCGTAGATGTATTGTTGCTATTGGTGCATCCTAAACAATCGTAGCAAGTTTCATAAAAATTCTTAGGTTATTTTTAGAGTTATGATTTGTTTGCGATTTATATTGAAAATATGGCTGTTTCGATAAATTCAAAAACTCAGCATTTCCTTTAGAGAGAGTTTTATGTCTTGTTAGGGCCTTTATACTGTTTATTGATGCATCATAAACAATCGTAGCAAGTTTCATAAAAGTTCTTAGGTTATTTTTAGAGTTATGATTTGTTTACGATTTATATTGAAAATATGGCTGTTTCGAGAAATTCAAATAATCCGCATTTCCTTTAGAGGGATTTTTATGTCTTGTTAGGGCCTTTACACTGTTTATTGATGCATCATAAACAATCGTAGCAAGTTTCATAAAAATTCTTAGGTTATTTTTAGATTTATGATTTGTTAACGATTTATATTGAAAAAATGGCTGTTTCGATAAATTCGAAAAATCAGCATTTCCTTTAGAGGGAGTTTTACGTCTTGTTAGTGCCTTTATACTGGTTATTGATGCATCATAAACAATCGTAGCAAGTTTCATAAACATTCTTAGGTTATTTTTAGAGTTATGATTTGTTTGCGATTTATATTCAAAATATGACTTTTTCGATAAATTCGCAAAATCAGCATTTCCTTTTGAGGGAGCTTTATGTCTTGGTAGGGCCTTTATACTGTTTATTGATGCATCATAAACAATCGTAGCAAGTTTCATAAAAATTCTTAGGTTATTTTTAGAATTATGATTTGTTTACGATTTATATTGAAAATATGGCTGTTTCGATAAATTCGAAAAATCAGCATTTCCTTTGGAGGGAGTTTTATGTCTTGGTAGGGCTTTTATACTGTTTATTGATGCATCATAAACAATCGTAGCAAGTTTCATAAAAATTCTTAGGTTATTTTTAGAATTATGATTTGTTTACGATTTATATTGAAAATATGGCTGTTTCGATAAATTCGAAAAATCAGCATTTCCTTTAGAGGGAGTTTTATGTCTTGTTAGGGCCTTTGTACTGTTTATTGATGCATCATAAACAATCGTAGCAAGTTTCATACAAATTCTTAGGTTGGTTTTAGAGTTATGATTTGTTTACGATTTATATTGAAAATATGGCTGTTTCGATAAATTCGAAAAATCAGCATTTCCTTTAGAGGGAGTTTTATGTCTTGTTAGGGCCTTTGTACTGTTTATTGATGCATCATAAACAATCGTAGCAAGTTTCATAAAAATTCTTAGTTTGGTTTTAGAGTAATGATTTGTTTAGGATTTATATTGAAAATATTGTTGTTTCGATAAATTCGAAAACTCAGCTTTTCCTTTTGAGGGAGCGTTATGTCTTAGTAGGGCCTTTATACTGTTTATTGATGCATCATAAACAATCGTAGCGAGTTTCATAAAAATTCTTAGGTTATTTTTAGAGTTATGATTTGTTTACGATTTATATTGAAAGTATGGCTGCTTCGATAAATTCAAAAAATCAGCATTTCCTTTAGAGGAAGCTTTATGGTTTGTTAGGGCCTTTATACTGTTTATTGATGCATCATAAATAATTGTAGCAAGTTTCATAGAAATTCTTAGGATATTTTTAGAGTTATGATTTGTTTACGATTTATATTGAAAATATGGCTGTTACGATAAATTCGAAAAATCAGCATTTCCTTCGGAGGGAGTTTTATGTCTTGTTAGGGCCTTTATTCTGTTTATTGATGCATCATAAACAATCGTATCAAGTTTCATAAAAATTCTTAGGTTATTTTTAGAGTTATGATTTGTTTACGATTTATATTGAAAATATGGCTGCTTGGATAAATTCAAAAAATCAGCATTTCTTTTAGAGGGAGTTTTGTGTCTTGTTAGGGCCTTTATACTGTTTATTGATGCATCATAAACAATCGTAGCAAGTTTCATAAAAATTCTTGGGTTATTGTTAGAGTTATGAGTTGTTTACGATTTATATTGAAAATATGGCTGTTTCAATAAATTCGAAAAATCAGCATTTCCTTTAGAGGGAGTTTTACGTCTTCTTAGGGCCTTTATACTGTTTATTGATGCACCATAAACAATCGTAGCGAGTTTCATAAAAATTCTCAGGTTATTTTTAGAGTTATGATTTGTTTACGATTTATATTGAAAATATGGCTGTTTCGATAAATTCCAAATTCAAATGTTTTCCACTCGCAAATATCATTACATACTTAATTTGTTATAAACACCGTCTTGTTTTTCGTTTGAAAAGGATATTTTTCGCTTGATATTTATACACATATTTACACATGTGTATATACGAAATATTTTTTTTTCTCATGGGTTAGAAATTGTTTTCCGCGTCATTAAACTGTGTCAAAAATTGTGCCATCATACGTATATGAGTTATCAAAATAGATTTTTTCTACTTTGCGTTCGTTATAAACTCATAACGAAACCGGTTTCGGTGTAGTTATGAAAACACTACGTCGCAAACATTTGGGGTAACGTTTAGTTTCCCAAGATTGATGATATTGACGTCAAGTGTCAAATAAGGCTGACATCTCAATCGCTATTGGCTCACGTCAGTCGTATTTGTGACTTGTACTATAACTACCAACCGTTGAATATGAAACTACTCTAGATTGTAAGATGAGAACCGCAATTTTCGAAATGTATGTAAATTTAATGTCGCAAAGTAGAAAAAATAGTATATAACACGCGTTTTATAAGACGTATTGGCGCACTCGTTCCATTTGGGCAAAACTACTCGTACGCCAATTTTTGTCTTATAAAACTTGTATATACTATTTACATGTAGGCTTGCGTAAATTTGGTTTTGTCATGTTTTTGTTTCGATCACAAGGTCACAAGTCCTAACGTATGCTTATTAGGTTTTAACATTGTACAAGTGTTGCAGAATGAAAGATTAAACGAAAGTCTCGGTGGCAAAGGCTTCATGAGCCGCTGGTCCGCCGATAAACGGACTTACGTCGCCGTGAAGCCGATCCCGCAAGGTGGCGCTCTCGTCTACATGGCCGTTGCCAAGGAGCCGAACATGGGATGGGAGTACGGACGACACTGACAGCGGCGCGACATCAAAAAAAGTGTACTTTGTCCCGTGACTAAGTGATGACTATACAGCCCTAAAGAACATTATAACATATATTGATTTTGATTTTTTGTTTGATACGCCCAAATATATTTTACTTTTATTTTGAGAAATTGCGTTTCGATGCGTTTGAATTTTTTCTTGAAATCCTATCGACTGCGCCATGTCTAGTATAGAAAATACGGTGGGAACGATTTAAAGGTGCTTTTTATTGGGAAAATTAACATTTTAAATTCTGCTAAATTCGTCGAACATGGTGACCAAAGAGTCCATGACCTCTAAACAGTTTGGAATTATTTGGTCAGCTGGTAGAATGAATCCGTGTGCGCCAGTGTCTCTGAGTTCGTACGTGTAGGCAATGCGTGTTCCAAACGTTCCTTTAACCCAATCCATGCTTCCACCAGTAGCAACATCTACAACATAAGAAAATTAAAACCATTCTTCTAGATTTTATGTTGACATTCCCCTAGTTTACTTACAAATTGTGTTTGCAATGTTACCAACTGTGTACTGGGTACCAAAACGTCTGGCCAAACTCCTTGCAGCGGCATCACCAACACTTTGCTATGAAAGAAGTGAATATTATATCATATATAACCTATGGATGATGAAATCAATAATATCGCTTTACCAATTCTTGCCAGTTGTCCAAATTTTGGCTGGTGTGTCCGTATGGGTAAAGCAGAAGTTGTGAGAATGAGTGGAAAGAGATATAAGCTACCAATCTCGATTGAATAGCAGCAATATACTGGGACATGCTATTGGTTGACGGTTCAGAGAATGGTCTTGGTCCAGCAAAGGTATCGAAGCATGCGATGTTACTAGCACCTCCAGTATTCCATCTGTAAGCCCAGTTCCTGTTTGGATCAGCTCCTGTACAAATACCATAGGGAACCCTGGTCTTCCTCCACATACGATTCTAAATACCAAAAGAAGACACAGTCAAATCAACAAATATACAACAAAATACGATCCAAGTCATCTCCCAGAACTGTCAAAGTTCGGTAATTGATCATTTTAAGGTTATAGTACTTTGACAGTTGTGGTTTGTGAAGTCGAATTTACATTGGTGTGTGAGAATTCGTAACCATCGGGGTTGAAAACTGGGAAAATGTACCAGTCGTAGCTTTCGGCCATGTTGCGGATGGCTGGGTCTGTGCTTGTCAGAAGTTCGTTGATAAGGTAGGTCACTGTAGCTGGGGAAATCCTGAAAGAAAGTATGTGAAAGTAGCAAGCTATAGTATATCTAAAGAGTTGAGGATTTTCTAGTTTATGTAATGTACTATCGTGGTCATATATTATGTCCCTATTTTTCCAAATTTAAGAAGAATTTGCGCTGTTTTTTCCCCGTAAATTTCATTCGCTTAACTGTAGCAATTAATTACTCCGGAAATAATCCATAGATATCAACGAATTATATAGTAAAATCAGCTGCGGAATGCTAGCTTTCAATGTGCAGTTTTGTAAAATCATTGGATTAGTGCTTGACCCACAAAAAGCTATATTATGGAACGCCAGCAATTCCGTTATTAGAAGAGCTAGAATAATGAAATATAGACTATAGGCTACCCAATAATTCATAAGTTTAAAGTTTATTACATAATCATTGTTTATCTTCCATTTTTCATACAAAAGATCGTGCTGAAACTTCGCGTGAATTCCGACGCTCTACGGTCTTTGGTGTGCTGCGGGGAAGGGAGGCGTTAGCGGTGCTGTCATGTCGGAGAGAACCGACACAGCTGAGAGAACCGGGACAGCTTATTATCAATACACAAAAAGAACTATAACTTGTCAAGGTAGTAATTTTAACTAACAATTAAATTTTTAATTTTTGCATAATTTTGATTATAATGTGTTATAATGTGACCCGGTGCGAGAGAAATCTCTTCTATCGATTGGCGTTTATGTTTTCCTCAGTTTTCATACAATAAGGTTGTAAACAATTTGATGGAAGCGGATAGATCTAATAATATGGAGTTAGCTGGTTTTCCGATTAGTGGTGAATAATAAATTAAGTTTGCTTGATAAACGCAAAAAATATTTAATAAGAATGCCCGATTTTGTTATACAAATATTCAAACTATTATAACTGTTTCAACAGTTTATTTATTAATATTTAAATACGTGCACAAACAATATAAAATAAATACAACTCTTGATATATTACATATATTACAAACGTCAGCTCTGACCGTATAAAACTTAAAAATATCAAAAAACTTTTACAAATTTAGCATCGTAAATTTGTAGACACGTAGAATATTTTGCAGATCATTCATTAATTTTAAATGCTAATCCCGAAACCCGATTTAAATTGCCAAGAATTCCCGTGGGACTTCCAAATGCCTGTTCGTGGTTCTGTTATCTTATTGACTCATTTTGCCATTATTTTTTAATTCGGTAATCTGTCGCCGGATATCCAAATTTCTTTGGCGAGGCATAATCGCCGTGTCGTTATATGTATTGTGTGTTAAACACTGTTTTTCTAGTAACTAATGTACGTGCGATCCGCCACTACTGGCAGCGTCGCTGTCGATCCCTTCCCCCGCTCGCCCGAAAGACCGAAGAGCGCCGCGTCAATTGCAGCAATCATGAGATGCTTCAACTCGATCTTTTGTAGGGAAAATGCAAGATAAACAATGATTATGTAATAAACTTTAAACCAATGAATTAGTGGGTAGTCTATATTTCATTATTCTAGCTCTTCAGTAATAACGGAATTGCTGGCATTGCAATAATATAGCTTTTTGTGGGTCAACCACTAATCCAATGATTTTACAAAACGTCATATTGAAAACTAGCATTCAGCAGGTGATTTTACTTTTTAATTCGTTGAAATCTATGGATTATTTCCGCAGTAATTAAGTACTAAAGTTCAACGAATAAAATTTACGGGGCAAAACAGCGCCATTTCTTCTTAATTTGGAAAAATCGGGAAAACTCCAACATATACAGCATATGTTGCTCAGTATTCAGTATAAAATACTCAGTAGTTAATTAGCTTTGAAGAACCGAGCAACATGGTTCGCGAAACGTCACCATTAACAAATCTTGACACACGGCATAACCCGGAAGCAGTTTATTTTCTAAATTAATGAAAAACATACAATTTTACGTTGTATGGTGACAAATTTGCCTATATTCTTCTGACCTTGGTAGCTCAATTGGTTAGAGCTGCAGACTGGACGAATATTTAAAGTTCATTCACGAAAAAAAAAAACTTCACTCACCATTCACGAGCATGGATGCCTCCTTCGATAAAAATTGCGTTGTTAGCATTCTGTGGCCTGAAGGAAATGTGAAGACCTCGGATTTCACGACCTTGGAAACTTCCACCACCCACAACAGTCCTAGCAATGGTTGGAAAACGACCAGCCATCTCGTTCATCCATTCGTTGATCTAAAAACACCAAACAATCACCCGCAAAAAGAAACCCAATAAAAAACTAATACAAAAACCAATGGAGAACATCAAATCTTACAGCATCGACACGATAATATGTATTCCATCCGAATTCTCTGGGCTCAACCTTCGGTTTTTCGTTATCAATCAACACCTGGACATCATCGACATAAGTCTTGACCTTCAAGTTTTGCTGATGGGTGAAGTCTTCAAAGTCGTACTTCATATGAGGTGGGACCATGATCTCAACTGTTTTATTAACAGCGACAGCGTCTCGCCAAAAGTTGAAAGCTGGTACCATCTGCTCAAGTTGTTTCAGAGCGTTTAGCTGTCCTTGAGTTTCTGGTAAAACCTGAAAGACTTTGAAGCCGTCGTAGCGTACAGGTTCTGCTAATATAGTGCCCAAAAGGGCTAAGAAACAGAAGAAGGGCTTCATGTTGCTGAAAGTTAATTTTCGGTTATTCTGGTTGGTGATAATCACGTTTTTTTGTACTAACCTGGACTGTGGTGTGTTTGCGAGGTGATCGTTGGTTTATATAGGTACTAGATTAAACGTGGGGTCAATCAATTAAAAAATGTCACGGTGGATATCGATCTTTAAGATTAATTCATAAAATCAATCTTTTAATGCGGTCAAATCTTTGTTTTGTAAGATTTTCCGTAACTGATCAATTGTTTCGTGTGTAATAATTGATTGGGGCTTATCAAAAATCCCTTTAAATAATTTTACTCTTTTTCTTTTACCGAATTTTCGTTGTACTGACACTCAATGCTTATTAAATTAAACTTTTAAAGGTGTTATTAGTTCTAAATTTACATTAGAACTGCATGAGGTAAAGAAATTGCTATAAGGAAAATAATTATAGTAGGTAGGTAAGTAATAAATAATATCTCTATCTAACTTTATGTTAATGATATGTATCAGTAGGTTAATATATTTATCAACAGTGCTAAGGAGGCCTAATTTCATATTACGTAAGTCACCTAATCATAAATTATTCCCAAAGTTATCTTCAAGACTGTATTCCTTTGAATGTTAATAACTATTTCCAAAAACTAGTAGCACTATTTCAACATTTAATTGTAAACTATATACCGTGTGTTCATTTCAAAAGTATCCACCCTTAATAACTCTTGACCTGATGCGATTATTGGTTAGAGTGGAAACACGTCGATTTAGATATCGAGGGGAAGTACAAAAATGGTACCTAGAGAATTTTAGGTTTCATCTTAAGATAGACTACCCAGAAGATAGAAGGTATGAAATCAATTATTATTAGCGGAACATTGCGGATTGGATACACTGTTGAATTAAATTACAGTCATAAGAAATAAAAATTAAAATAAATAATAAAACAACAAATTATTTTATGGTGTGTTCGAAATGGCCACCATTATTTGCTAGACAAAAATACATTCAGTTTTCGAACTCTTCGCGAACGCAAATAATGGTGGCCGTTATTCTAGTATATCTTAAGAACCAATCGGTCGATTTAATTTTTCTTATCATGGTTGAGTAGAGAATTTTATGCCCTTTCAAATGATGTATCGCAAGATATAGGGTGCCGTTTGAAATTTCGAAGTGGGGTGATTGGGGGGAGAAGGGATGAAACCTAAAATTCTCCAGGTACCATTTTTGAACTTCCCCCTCAATATCTAAATCGACGTGTTTTCACTCAAAGCAATAATCGCATCAGGTCAAGAGTTATTAAGGGTGGATACTTTTGAAATGAATACACGGTATATTATCCTAGAATTTAAGATATTGTCTGATTTTCAACAAATATAGCCTTTTAATTACTTACTAATATGCTAGGAATAAATGTTGTTAATTTCCTATCAGAATTTCAAGTTCGTGTTCATCGAGCAAGGCCCAATGATAATGAATAGATTGTGGAATTATCAGCATTTAATTTTGGAAAACAAGCGCTTAAAATAATATAAAGTAATATAAAAAACCGTAAAAAGTTAAAATAAGCAGGGATATGGCAAAATAACCACATATCCTCAAAATCCTGAAAAAAAGGCAAAATTAAAATAGCACGTAAATGCTTTAATTTTTCTGAATTCATGGAGATCCTTTTTAAACTGCTTACATTAAAACGTTCCAAACACGATTATAACATTTCAATGTAGTCCAGTTTTCTCTATTTTCGGTTTTAAACATTACTTGTCAATAACTCGAGTAACTGCCAACACAATTGTGGTATTTTTTGGTTCTGTTTTCGATGAACACGAACCAACCATTCTTATAGGAAATTAATAAATGATGTAAAGACAATATTAGTTAGAATTCACTCGGTTGTAGAGTTTACTGTTAATAACCAAAAATACAAGCAGAAAATGGACAACATTGATAATTTTATAATCGTGTTAATCGAGCATCCGATAAAAATACTCAGTAACAAATAGATAAACAATAAAAAGCGACAATATTATTCTAAAATTGAGAGAGAAAAAGAGGACAAATTATAAAAATTCTGTGATAAGAATTGTCATCTTTGAAAGGAGTTAATGAGAACCGAAATTTTGTAATTTTTTTTACAAATTTTAGGTATTATTGGATTATTTATTTAATGGCAAAAATACAATCAAGGTTGCCAAGTCACCAGTCACCATTTACTATACTTGTGTATAGAATAGGACATTCAACATTTTTATGTCAGACCATCTTGTAAAACTCTTACAACAAAAGATAAAACAACAACAATTATACATAAGAGAATTTATTGTTTATATTACAACAAACCAACTCAAATGGGCAATTTTACAGGCTGCATCGGTCCATATATTTATTTACAATGTACACTAGAGCCACTTTAGCCATAAGAAGTTATGGGCCACGTACGTGTTATCATACTATCTCGAAGAATGAAATCCCTCAGCATATGTACTGTCCAGCCGGGCTATACAGTTGGTGTAAATACTAAAAAAAAAAAACTCTCGATGAATTAATCACAAACCGGCACTTGATAAAAATGTCGCAAGTATCGTAAGGTTGATTTACAACGATTTGTCATGAAGAGAGTTGCTAGAATGTTGCTGGCGACACTCAAAATAACAACGAAATCTTCAATTCTACTGTCTAACGCCTTGCGTCCAATCATGTTCCCTGCTGCTCAAAACCCATCAATTGGTGAGAATATTGAGGATTATTTAGCGGCAGGGATTTAATGAAAGATTATCTGCCGTCTTTAAAATGATAACAAGGATAGAGACGGGCAATAAAGAAAGATATTTGCAAACGTGCGCAACAAACACGATAAATCGAAACCAAACGAGCATAGTAAATAAAATAAAAATAAATAATAAAAGAAAATAAATACATAAAAAAAACGTTGACATTAAAGTGCAAGTAAATCCACCACACAAAGTGGAAGGTTGATGCACCTAGAGACAGACTAGGGGGATGTTAAGTGAAAATTATTATAAAAGACAAAACGCCAACAACTATACATAACCGAATTTATTGTTAAAACAAACATCCTACAATTATAATAATAATCCGTCGCATGATAATAATAATCCATATTACAACAAACCAACTCAAAAGAACAAGTTTACAGGCTAAATCGGTCCATATATTTACTTACAATGTACACTAGAGGAAAAACGGGGCGAGGCAAAGGGCTGAAAAGTCGAGGGGAGAGGGTAAGGGATAGTCACCAAACTGAACAAAAAAAAAAATCCAACACAATCCCCCGCCAAACGGCGGGTGTACACAATTTTACAACTTGATAATCCGTAATAAAATCTACAGAAGTGTTTGCCTTCGTACAATCGAAAAGGATCAATCCCTGTCGCGTTCCCTGCGCTTGTCGCCGGATCCAGAGTGCCTCGAGTGCGACCGGCGGTCGCGATCGCGGCTCCTCGATCGCGATCGGTACGAGCGACTCTTGTGCTCCCTTTCGCGTGGCGTGGCGTCCTTTTCTCGCTCGCCTCGCTCGCTCCTGTCGCTCCGTTCGCTGCGGTCCCCGCGATCGCCTCGTTCGCCTCTCTCGCCGCGTTCGCGTCGCTCCCGTGACTTCGAGCGGTGTCGCTTTGACCGCCTGTCGAGTTCGCGGCCGCCGACGTACTGCTCGCGGTGTCTCCCGCTGTAGCGGTCCTCGCGGTCGCGATCGCGGTCCCTGTCGCTGTCTCGTGCCTTGCGTCGCTCGTCCTTGCGCTTGTCGGAGGTTTTCTGGAAGACAAACATAAAAACGGTAATGATTGGTGAATCTGAGTAATTTTTAACGAGTTTGCTTTTCTTGTCAATTGACTTTACTACAATTTTAGACCAGGCAACAGAGATTCTTGTGTGACAAAAATACTAGCAGGAAGCCGACGGTCCCAAGTCACTTGGAACGGTCCGTAGATGTATTGTGATATGTTTCCTACTCACAAATATCATTTCTTAATTTGTTAACAATTAATAAACAAGAAACCTCAAAAAAATGTGTTTTCTTTCGTTTTTCGCTTGTAAAAACTGAACCTATGGAGCAATCTTGTTGCTGTCAACAGACCAATTGTAGAGAATGAAAAGACGAAAAAAATAAACCTTACACGGACTTGATCGCGTTAAAACTAACGGAGGAAATTCTGAAAAACAGGAAAAATCTGAGTTTTTTTCAAAATTTCAGAACTCCGTCATTTTTAAAGTAGTAACGGAGGCGTTTTGCGACAAAGTAGCGACTGATGGGTACTTGTGAGTGTGCACAATCCAGGCATTGTATTTGTTGCACTATTGCGATTTGATTGTTTTTTATGGAATATGGTTCGGCAAGCCTGGATGCGTCGTAGGTGGACCGATTTTAATTTTTTAAACGTATTTCGAAAGTAGAAGTATTGTGCTACAAAACGTCTATTTCTGATTTTTATTCTGAGCGTTAAAATGTTAAAATACGTTAAAATGCCTTCAAATAAGACCGAAAACTGCACCGCGCTCCAAAACGGTCGAGTAGTGGGGGTAGGCGGCAGACGTGGGGAATCGCGTATCTATAGTAGTCCCAGCATGTTGCCCATTTCCCCGAGTCGGCCGCCTACCCCACTACTCGGCCGTTTCGGAGTGCGGTGCAGTTTTCGGTCTTATTTGAAAGCATTTTTCGCCTATTTTACAACTTTTTAACGCAAAATCAGAATAGCCGTTTTGTAGCACAATACCTATACTTTCGAAAGAAGTAAAAAAAAATTAAATCCGACCACCATCGACGCATCCAGGCTCGCCGAACCATATTGCATAAAAATATTTAAATCGCAATTGTGCAAAAACTAATCATCGGACAACGCCTGGGTTGTCCACACTCAAAGTACCTATCAATCGCTACTTTAACGCGAAATGTCTCCGCTACAGTTTTGAAAATGGCGTAGTTATGAATTTTTGTAAAAACGCAGATTTTTCCGGTTTTTCCGAATTTCCTCCGTTAATAATAATTCAACCGAGTCCGTGTAGGGTTCATTTTTTTCGTCTTTTCATTCTCTACAATTCGTCTGTTGAAATCATCAAGATTGCTCCATCGGTTCAGTTTTTACAACCGAAAAACGAAAAAAAACACGTTTTTTTGAAGTTTTTTGTTTATAACAAATTAAGAAATGATATTTATGAGTAGGCAACATATCACAATACATCTACGGACTGTTCATTTTCTACTCTATTGCCTGGTCCATTTCTCCAATTCTTGTCATTCTAATTCATGTCTTCCTATCCTGTGACTGACTATTAGCTTTCGACTGGCCAATTTCCAAAAAAACGATTTATTAAAAATGTAACCTAACAACAATAAGAAAACATAAAATATCCTGTGAAAGATAACTTAATTCTCCAAATAGTGAAAATTTCACATTCAGTGTCGTCAAACTATTATTTCTTCAGTTTCTTTAAATATCTTAAGAATTAATTCTTCCATTACAGTTGGCATTTCCTTGAACATTTTGCTTATACTTATAACGTTTGACTTATCATTACTGTTGGTTTGCTATAATACTGGCGCAACTCTAAAAAAATGGGTAAATATTAAAATAAACACATTTGAAAGATATTTTTGTCAACAGAGATAAAATGTTCTTACAAAATAAGACAAAGAACGGCACACTAAAGAAGGGGCTAAGGACCTACGTTATACTGTGTTTCATTAAAAATGCTTAAACATAAATGTTACAACATTTCTTATTAATAATAAATCGACACTCACCTCCAACTCGGTAAGCTTCTCGCGAATCTTGATGAAACCCAGATGCAACTTCCCCCCAAAGTGATCGGCCAAACGCCGATCGTTATCGTGTATACCCAGATACGCCGAGCAAACCTCGCAAACCCTCAACTTCTGCTGCTGATAGCTGCTAGCCGGCATCGAGTTCCTATACTCCTGCTCGGCCTCCAGTTTCTTCTTCCTCAACTCGTCAACCTGCGGAAGACAAAAACATACATCTTAAGGTTATCTCCCGACGCGGCAACCCCTTCCCTAACCACACTAACCTCTTCCATGAGCTTCATACTCTCCTCGACGTGCCCCTCCTCGCCGAGCTGCTCAGCCTTGGCCAGCTTCTGGCCAATTTGCTCCGCCAGCTCGTGGACGCTGTTGGCTTTCACGGCCACTTCCGCCGACAATTCCTCTTGAGTTTCAGCGAGCCGTTGCTTCGCAGCCTCGGTCCTGCGATCGCAGTCGCTGATGAACGCCTGCAAGTGTTCCATAGCCTACCCGAGGAAGGAACAAACAAAAAAATCGAGATATTACCAATGATTTTGATGAAGGAAATGGAAAAATGTACGTATTAGTTACTATGCTTGAGAGTGTAGTGTTATTTTATTTTCTTCAAAGCAAAATCTTGAACTTATCGAGTTGGTAGTTGAAATTTAGACTTACATCCAAGTCGTAGAAATAGTCCTTGGTCGCCTGTGCTTTTTCGAAGTCGGCCCTCAGAGCGAGATCGTGAATCTTCGGGCAATCTCCTAGGTCCATGCGCTGCCAACATAAAACATTACAAAAGACCGGCCTGGTTTTCGGTTACAATGCTATACTATTTACAATCTGCGTGCGGCGGTCGTCCTCCGTAGTTTTGTGTAGTAGCGACGACGCCCTCCGGTAAGGATTTTCGCGACATTTTATTTTTTACTGAGAGTGGGGGGGGGCGTGGTGGGGGGGGAGGAACGAATACAGAGGAACGAGAACATAGATCCGCGCGGACCTGAGCTAGGTCTGTCTGAAGTGGTGTCAGAGTAATTAAGATTTTTAGGTAATATAGAGGCGGTCAACTTACAATTCGGCCTTTCTTTTCAATATCGATTCCACGATCGAGTACACTGTGAGTGTGTGTGCGTGATCGGTATTCCCCTAGGATAATATAGAAACCTTCATGGTGAGGAACAATAATTCTGGATTAACATATTCATTTCATGTGGACCAGTTTCACTTTATCAACTCTTATTTTAAGAATTTTGAAAATTTACAGTTTTATAAATTGCATAACTCAAAAACTACACAATTTTGCATATACATAAATTATCTTTAATCATCTTAAAATTTATATGTTGATCCGGTTTTAGCAAAAAATCATATAAAATTGCTGTTTTTTCGGAGGCTTCAACACGTTCGACGACGAACCCGAGGAAAATCAATCAAAACAACGATAGCAATCGTCAGATTAAAAATTTGACCTATGTTTCTAGGGACTTTATTTGAGTCAAACAAAGTTATAGGAACGACCAGATTGTCCTAAAAGTAATTATTTTTATTAAAATTGAAAATCTTTCTAAATAACTCTAAAATGAGGTGCGTGTATGCAAAATGTGACATGTAACAAACGAGTAAAAATTGTGTTACGCATGTCACTGGATTTGTCTATATTTTCTGCATCTTCCTAGCTTAATTTTGAGCAACAAATCTGATAGAGGTATACAGCATTTATTATTAAAACCACAGCGATATGCAAAGCATCACATTCTCTTGGTAATTCTGTAGCAATGTATTTAAAATTTTAAAGTTTGCGTCGGTATTTCTACAAGTATTTTTTGTGGCGATGATTCTGGAAAAACTACTAAAGGTATCGGGACGAAACTTCATATTTAGAAGTTTCATAACCAAACTTAGAGCTGAAAAACTTTCTGCTGAAAAGGGACTAAAGGAACTTTGAGGTTTAGTCTTAACATTTTTGAAAGATTTTGCAAATAAGCCGCCATTTCTGGAATTTCGTCAAAATAGTTAAATAATAAATTAAAGTAGAGGAAATTCTGAATAATTTATGACTATGACATTTTTGGTCAAATTAATAGTTTAGCTGCATGAGCAAATTCTATTTCATCGAGATCGCTCGTACTGTTTTAAAACTAGTTAGCCAGGATTTGCCAGATATTGTGATTCTAATGACAGTAGGTAGTGTAAAACGCTGATGTTTTGACAATACCTACTGTCCATATAATTAAAGTATCCGTCTAGTTCTAGTAGTTTTATTTTAATGCAGACATGGCCAATCTCGATCAAATAGAATCTCATGCAACTAAACTATTAATTTTATATATGGTATGATAAAGTCGTGTGCCTTGTCACATCAGATTTTTTATATTATAGGATGATCAGTAAAGTATGGTTCCTTTTATATCATCAAATTCAATTTCTTTTCTTTACTCTTGGCAACTTGCTACAATTTTGAGCAGACAATTTATCATTTGTTAATATAATTAACAATGTTAGTAAATGATCTATCAAATTAAGAGAGTAAAATAAGGAGTAGCTATTTAATGTTATCTTTAAAAATGTTATCTTTAAAAAAACAATTAAAATCGGAGATTGTATTTCGTATAAAACTACATTGTAATCAAATAACATAAATTTGTTAAAATATCAAGCAGATTCAAAATGAATTCAGTAATTCCACACTTTTGCCACAAACTCTACACAATTTATAATAATATTTTGATTATCATTGTCATTGTTTGTTTTGGTTTAATGAAAAAATAAAATTACATGCTCTAAACGACAGCGCGTATTTTTAAATTGATTAAGTTCGATAAATTTGTAAACTCAAGTTCAAAATGAGACATATCCAATATGTATATCCCTTAATATGTATTAAATATTGCAAATATAAGTAAAATCCTCTATAAAATTAGAAAACATGTCGTATTTTGCATACACACTCCTAAAATAGTGTACAAACCTCAATTTATAAAAAAAATTATTTAACTGAAACAATAAGTCCCTAGAATTTGTATTTTAAATAATGCAAAGTGCTTATTATTTTTAAAAAATTAGCAGTTCCACAATATAAATTAAAGTGTAACAACAACAAAATATTGTAAATACATGAACAAAATTGAATTTAAATAAATTTTTTCTAAACCTTCTAAATTTAATTTCTTCCTTAAAGTTATTTACTTAATCAAACTTATACAATTACTATTCTAGATATTCAATAGACAAATAGAAATTGATAAAGTGAAAAATAGACCGCATTGCAAAACAAAACAATACACAAATTATTAAATCGCTTTGTCTAAATAAATAAGAACGCACCAAGCTCTGTGTCGGAACTGCCTCATCGCCTCGCTGATGTAGATACAAACATAATCAAATTAATAATAAACAAATAACTATCATTCTTTGAAATCGAAACTTCATAACGTCCGTTTTCTCAATTTGATTATGCCTGCGTGGTACTGCACAACTATAAACGTGTATATACTCACAAAAAAACGATTCCTGCTAACAAACAATATCGGCAACGTTGATTACTAAATAATACTCACAACAATCTCCGTATAGTATTTCGTATTCGTACATTTACATGCATCATCGATTTATCAACAAATTAAATTCCTTCACGTACGTTGGTATTTTTGTTCGATTCTTACTTACCAAGGTCGAATTAGAACTGTTAGCGTATAATGTCAAAAAATTGTTACCATACCTTAGTATATACATAATTAGATATCCGATATGCTTTAGCGAGTCGAACGATGATGTTCTATCGCGTATTCGCGATAGAATATCATCGGTTTCGAATGAAACGTCATCGGATCTAACGACAATTTGTTCTACCCACATAATTAACCTAGGAAATTTATATAGTATCTTTTTATACGTACGTCATAGTACTTACAAAATTATACACCTATTCCTCATGATATTATAGTTAACTGAAGTTTCTGAAAATACATTTCGCATATTAGTCCTACGTACTCCTTTTTCAGTGTCATCAATCTTTTTTTACCAAAGAAAAATCAATTGGATGAATTTTGAAAAGATCAATACTGTACTAAGTAGTGGCATATATGCGACGTTTTCTCCAAACTTACCGTGCTCGATAGGATTTCGTGCGGGCAACATCCTAGCAGGAACGATTTGCACACCTTTGGGTCGTTGAATTTTACTTGAAACTTGTTGTTCTCGCCTGTCCGGAAAAATTCAATCAGGATTGACCCATATTTGTACGTTTTCCACTCACCGTTACGCCCCGTACCCATTAACTGGTCGAGCATGGCCCGCATTTGGTCGTGAGCGGTCATTTTCGCAGTATTTTACGTCGAATTCACGCAGAAAATTAATAAAAACCCAGCAAAGGATTAACTACGCACCAATAACGACGATTGACCGCTGTTGACACCATACACCACACAAGCACAACACAATGGCGGCCGTTGCTAACTTCGCGCAGTTTGATAAGCGTTGTGACGTCGACAATACCAACATAAAGAAACCAGTTTATTATGCCTCATTAAAACTTATCCTTTACTACAGAATTAACTGATTTCTTTTTGCAGTAGTGCTGTTGGAAGGTCTTTACACTTTAACTCGTTCAATAAATTATCTGAAAACAGAATTATCTAACTTCAAACTGGAAATTTGTCAAGATTGCATGCAAGCTGTCGCAACAAATCAGTTGGTTGCACTGATTAGTTGCTGAAATTTACAATAATTATTTACTTTCAGTAAACAATTATTATTTACTATCAGTAAAACATTATTTCCTGTCAGTAAGCAATATGTATAAAACATGTTTAACCCTAATAAAGGAGATATCATTTTTATAATAACGAGAATTAGAAAATTTGAAGTAAACACAGTTAAAATCTTCTAACTCTAAAAATAATAGAACAATTTTAATGAAACTCGCAATAGTTATTAACTATGCATCGGTAAACAATATAAAAGCAAGAGGAAGAGTAGGAAGACATGTTACGCCCTAATAAATGAAGTATGATTTTTTGAAATAACATGAATTGGAAAGATTGTACTAAAGTCAGTTAAAATCTCACAACTCCAAAAATAATAAAAAAACTTTAATGAAATTTACAATAATTATTGACTATGCTTCACTAAGCAATATAAAAGCAATAAGAAGACATGTTACGACCTAATAAATGAAGTATGATTTTTTGAAATAACATGAGTTGAAAAGAATGTAGTAAAGTCAGTTCAAAGCTCACAACTCTAAAAATAATAGAAGAACTTTAATGAAATTCACAGTAATTATTGTCTATGCATCAGTAAACAATATAACAGCCAGAGGAAGAGTAGGAAGACATGTTACGGCCTAATAAATGAAGTATGATTTTTTGAAATAACATGAATTGGAAAGACTGTGCTAAAGTCAGTTCAAATCTCACAACTCCAAAAATAATAAAAAAAACTTTAATGAAATTTAAAATAATTATTGACTATGCCTCACTAAACAATATAAAAGCAATAAGAAGACATGTTGCGCCCTAATAAATAAAGTATGATTTTTTGAAATAACATGAGTTGGAAAGACTAGAGTAAAGTCAGTTCAAAGCTCACAACTCTAAAAATAATAGAAGAACTTTAATGAAATTCACAGTAATTATTGACCATGCATCAGTAAACAATATAAAAGTAAGAGGAAGAGTAGGAAGACATGTTACGCCCTAATAAATGAAGTATGATTTTTTTAAATAACATGAATTGGAAAGGTTGTACTAAAGCCAGTTAAAATCTGACAACTCCAAAAATAATAGAAAAACTTTAATGAAATTTACAATAATTATTGACTATGCCTCACTAAACAATATAAAAGCAATAAGAAGACATGTTACGCCCTAATAAATAAAGTATGATTTTTTGAAATAACATGAGTTGGAAAGACTAGAGTAAAGTCAGTTCAAAGCTCACAACTCTAAAAATAATAGAAGAACTTTAATGAAATTCACAGTAATTATTGACCATGCATCAGTAAACAATATAAAAGTAAGAGGAAGAGTAGGAAGACATGTTACGCCCTAATAAATGAAGTATGATTTTTTTAAATAACATGAATTGGAAAGGTTGTACTAAAGCCAGTTAAAATCTGACAACTCCAAAAATAATAGAAAAACTTTAATGAAATTTACAATAATTATTGACTATGCCTCACTAAACAATATAAAAGCAATAAGAAGACATGTTACGCCCTAATAAATAAAGTATGATTTTTTGAAATAACATGAGTTGGAAAGACTAGAGTAAAGTCAGTTCAAAGCTCACAACTCTAAAAATAATAGAAGAACTTTAATGAAATTCACAGTAATTATTGACCATGCATCAGTAAACAATATAAAAGTAAGAGGAAGAGTAGGAAGACATGTTACGCCCTAATAAATGAAGTATGATTTTTTTAAATAACATGAATTGGAAAGGTTGTACTAAAGCCAGTTAAAATCTGACAACTCCAAAAATAATAGAAAAACTTTAATGAAATTTACAATAATTATTGACTATGCTTCACTAAACAATATAAAAGCAATAAGAAGACATGTTACGCCCTAATAAATGAAGTATGATTTTTTGAAATAACATGAATTGGGAAGACTGTAGTAACGTCAGTTCAAAGCTCACAACTCTAAAAATAATAGAAGAACTTTAATGAAATTCACAATAATTATTGACTATGTATCAGTAAACAATATAAAAGCAAGACGAAGAGTAGGAAGACATGTTACGCCCTAATAAATGAAGTATGATTTTTTTAAATAACATGAGTTGGAAAGATTGTACTAAAGTCAGTTAAAATCTCACAACTCCAAAAATAATAGAAAAACTTTAATGAAAATTACAATAATTATTGACTATGCCTCACTAAGCAATATAAAAACAATAAGAAGACATGTTACCCCCTAATAAATAAAGTATGATTTTTTGAAATAACATGAGTTGGAAAGACTAGAGTAAAGTCAGTTCAAAGCTCACAACTCTAAAAATAATAGAAGAACTTTAATGAAATTCACAGTAATTATTGACCATGCATCAGTAAACAATATAAAAGTAAGAGGAAGAGTAGGAAGACATGTTACGCCCTAATAAATGAAGTATGATTTTTTTAAATAACATGAATTGGAAAGGTTGTACTAAAGCCAGTTAAAATCTGACAACTCCAAAAATAATAGAAAAACTTTAATGAAATTTACAATAATTATTGACTATGCCTCACTAAACAATATAAAAGCAATAAGAAGACATGTTACGCCCTAATAAATAAAGTATGATTTTTTGAAATAACATGAGTTGGAAAGACTAGAGTAAAGTCAGTTCAAAGCTCACAACTCTAAAAATAATAGAAGAACTTTAATGAAATTCACAGTAATTATTGACCATGCATCAGTAAACAATATAAAAGTAAGAGGAAGAGTAGGAAGACATGTTACGCCCTAATAAATGAAGTATGATTTTTTTAAATAACATGAATTGGAAAGGTTGTACTAAAGCCAGTTAAAATCTGACAACTCCAAAAATAATAGAAAAACTTTAATGAAATTTACAATAATTATTGACTATGCTTCACTAAACAATATAAAAGCAATAAGAAGACATGTTACGCCCTAATAAATGAAGTATGATTTTTTGAAATAACATGAATTGGGAAGACTGTAGTAACGTCAGTTCAAAGCTCACAACTCTAAAAATAATAGAAGAACTTTAATGAAATTCACAATAATTATTGACTATGTATCAGTAAACAATATAAAAGCAAGACGAAGAGTAGGAAGACATGTTACGCCCTAATAAATGAAGTATGATTTTTTTAAATAACATGAGTTGGAAAGATTGTACTAAAGTCAGTTAAAATCTCACAACTCCAAAAATAATAGAAAAACTTTAATGAAAATTACAATAATTATTGACTATGCCTCACTAAGCAATATAAAAACAATAAGAAGACATGTTACGCCCTAATAAATAAAGCATGATTTATTGAAATAACATGAGTTGGAAAGACTGTAGTAAAGTCAGTTCAAAGCTCACAACTCTAAAAATAATAGAAGAACTTTAATGAAATTCACAATAATTATTGACCATGCATCAGTAAACAATATAAAAGCAAGAGGAATAGTAGGAAGACATGTTACGCCCTAATGAATGAAGTGCGACTTTTTTAAATAACATGAATTGGAAAGATTGTACTAAAGTCAGTTAAAATCTCACAACTCCAAAAATAATAGAAAAACTTTAATGAAATTTACAATAATTATTGATTATGCGTCACTAAACAATATAAAAGCAATAAGAAGACATGTTACGCCCTAATAAATGAAGTATGATTTTTTGAAATAAGATGAATTGGAAAGACTGTAGTAAAGTCAGTTCAAAGCTCACAACTCTAAAATTAATAGAATAACTTTAATGAAATTGACAATAATTATTGACTATGCATCAGTAAACAATATAAAAGCAAGAGGAAGAGGGGGAAGACATGTTACGCCCTAATAAATGAAGTATGATTTTTTTGAAATAACATGCACTGGAAAGATGTAGAAAAGTCAGTTAAAATCTCACAACTCTAAAAATAATAGAAGTATTTTAATAAAACTCACAATAATTATCGACTATGCATCAGTAAACAATATAAAAGTCATAGGAAGATGTTGGTGCGCCCTAATAAAGAAAATATAATTTTATAAAGGTAAAGAACATGAAATAGAAAAGTTAAAATCTCACAAAATCTCTAAAAATAATAGAATTTAAATACGCAACAGAGTTTTACAGTTAGTAACAACGTCCGTTTCTTACAATTTATTTATTCACAAAAACCAATCCACATAAAATTACATTACAAATAAATACATTAATCATACTGCTTCCTGTATATTCATATAGATACGTCTAATAAATAAATCTAAAATAATATCAACCCTCGACATCTTGTAGTTTGACAGACCTTCTCTGAATCGAGGACCTAATGAGACTATTCATAATTCCGGCCATATTTCTTCCGTTATTCGACAAAAAATCATTCACGTCGCTCGACCTTGGACTACTCTCCACCTGTATATCTTCAGGCAAATCTCCAGTCGAGAATCTAACAGTCCTATGCGCTGAATGCCTATCCAGAGCACTATCAAAGCTGTTCAGTTGATTTTCAGCGTAAGTATTACTACTACGTAAACCATTGTAGGACTCGATGCCAGATAGTGGTCTATGACCTGAAACATACAAAATTTAACGCCATTTGTCGACAATAAATCATTCTCTTGAGCGTTATCGTCAAATTTGCAGTGCCTTTACCTATCATACCATATTCACTCACGCTTTTCGTCACTGTTGGGCCATCTTTATTTCTGTAGGATGATAAACCAGAGTTGTCGCGATTGAAAACAATGGAGGAAGGCGCATATGAAGATTTGAATCCCTCATCTGATATAGATGGCGACGATGGTAATACTTGAGGACTTCCTAAACAAATAAATTACCTAATTTAAGAAAAAGAAACAACATTATCAATTGTCTGGATATGAGTCTGTACTCTTGTTTTGCAATCTTGTGGCAATGTTATATTTTTACAACATCCACGCAACATTATTGTTACAAGGATTTTTTATCTATCTATATTATTGTGACATTACTGCAACAAATTAGTCAGTTCTTGCAATAAGATCTAATATATCATGATGTTACATTTGTACAACGTTCATACAACATAGACGTCCTGTTTTGATCATCTATTTTAAAGTTACAAGAATCCAATATTATCTGATTCTTACAATAGGATCTGCTACATTATTGATCGAATAGTCTTTTGTGATGTAAACTTTGTCTGTTACATTTTTACAACATCCATGCAACATTATTGTTCGTTTGGGTATTTAGTTTTCCTATCGCTGTAACAGCTAGGTACTTGGATGTAACATTATATTATTAAAATAGTCTCCTGTATACATATATTAGAATATAAAGTTACATTTTTTCAACATCCATGCAACATAACTATTGTTGCAAACCCTGCTTATTTATCTATATGATTGTGACATTAACGCAACAAATTATTCAGTTCTTGCAATAAGATCTACAATATCATGATGTTACATTTGTACAACGTTCATACAACATAAGTCTTAGGCATATTTTGATCATGTATTTTAAAGTTACAAGATTGCAATATTATGTGATTCTTTCAGTAGGGTCTACTACATTGTTGATCAAATAGTCCAGTGGTTCTTAACCTTTTTGAAGTCAGGGAGCACTTTTGATCATACGAAAAATTCGCGGAGCACCAAAAACATTGACAATAACTTTTACTCAAAATTAAAACAATTATTAAATAACAGTTACAAAATAATATTAATTAGAAAAAATATAAATATATTAATAGTCTACCTTTTTTTTTTTTCAGCAGAATTAATTTTTAGAAATCAAATGACGTTCTGAGTGTAATGTTTTGTATGGTCTTGTTTTTTCTATTCCTTAAGAAGGTACAGCCGCTTGAAATGTTAACAAACAAAGAAAAATAAAAGATACATATAAAACAATGCGAAAACGAAAAAATAATATAATCAATACCCATTACAACAATAAAGAGTAAATAAATTTAAGTAACAAAATAAAATCCACATAAAACATTTTACAGATTTTCTTCTAAAAACTAAATGTCATTCCGAGTAAGAAGGTTTATATTGACTTATTGGTTTTCTCAATTCCTTAAGAAGTTGTAGCCGTTTAAAATACGGTTTTATTGATATTTTTATCAGCTTCAACTTTTTACCGAATTGAAAAAATGAGTACTCGAATGAAGTTTATTTGCGGCGAAAATCATTAGTCTGATACAGAAAGAAAAAGATATATTTCTGTATAAATTTAGAACATAACGGGAACTTTAGAATTTATTTCTAGAATTTATTTCTACAAACCAGTTGATTGTTTGAGGGAAAAAGCATTCTCGATGTACCGAATTGCTTCCAAAGTTTTCTTTTTGCCTGTATTCTCATAATTCCACATTTTGTGTGTGTGTATGTTTTGATTTTCTGGCTCCACAAAATTTTGTTCCTGCACCATCACCTGGTGGTTATAAATGCCGCCACCTATTTGGTATATTGTGATAGTTCCTCCAAGCATCTGACATGTTCGCGGTAATATAAATTTAAATATAATAAAACTTTCAAAACCTTCTTAGTTTGTCAAATATTTAGGTAATTTGGGTAGATTCTTTATATTAGCAGTTACGTACCACCTACTCAAGTAGTTTTGATAAGCTGATTTTTAATACAAGTTTATACTAATCTAAGGCTTAATAAATCCGCACATAACATGTGGATGATATGTAGATGAGGGCAAAAATATATATTATCAAAACAACATATTTATTATGTTTATTTTAGGCAATATATTTCAAAATGTTTACATATTTTCAGAACTTTTTATGTGGCATGTGTAGCAGAGCTATACCCATTTTTATTTTTATTGTATTACTTGGATGTAACACTATATTATTAAAATAGTCTCCAGTATATATTAAACTACAATGTTACATTTTTTCAACATCCATGCAACATAACTATTGTTGCAAGCCCTGTTTATCTATCTATATTACTGTGACATGAAGGTCTTTCAACATCTTATTCTTACAAAAAGATTTGCAATATATCGGATGTTACATTTTTACAACATCCACAACACCATAACAGCGAAATGCAAACCTTTGTATACATAATTTCCCTGGTAGGCGACACCGTTTGATCGTTCTGGAACACCCTGGTTGACATAATACTTTGCGACAGGCATTTCTACGCGCATCTTGTTGCTGCCATCATCGGCATATCTGCTTATACCGACCAAGGGAACCATACCACCATCCCTTTGGCTGTTAAAATAACTAAAACCAACGGTGGGCTCCACAGTGCTTCGCTGTTCTGTCGGTGATGGAACTGTCATTGGATTGGCCCTATCAACGTCAACAGCAACCCATTCTGAAATATTAATTTAGAATAACCCCATCGATTGCTAAAGTATTGAGCCCTGTGTTGGAACGCTTATAACTCTGAAACCACTAATAAAAGAAATTTAAATAAAGTCCGTTATGCTCCTGAATCACTTCTACGTACCCTGCGGGATGTACAAAATTTTATTGGCTGGCTTTTGTGATTGGATGATGTGCTTTCGTAAATTTCTTTGTAATAAAGACTTTAAACAAGGTTATTTATTAGGAGAGCAAATATTTCAGAAACGAATTAAATATAACGACTGAAAAGGACTTTATTACAACATTCTTTTGAACATTATTTTTATTAAAATTTACCCACAATTTTGTTTATTGCAGGGCCGAGAACATTCCCAGTTATAAAAACAGTTTTATGCAGAACTTGAGTGTTTTAGGTTAGTGTTTAGCTTTGTTAAGCTTTTGAAAGTGGTTCAAATTATAGTATACATATTTGACATTACGACTACTGGAAAATCTGCTGCGGATAGGTGCGGATGCGGTTTTTGTGATTTTATTTCTAATACGTTGTAAATGAAAATCCAAAAATTGATGTACCGGTTTATATGTAATTTGGTGCAATATCTTGATACCGTGATAGTAGAGGTAATTTAGAACATATTTAACCATATTTAGCTATATACAAATGGTTACGGTTATTGAGATATTGACAAGTTTATGTTCAATGCATCTTATATGTTGTAAATGCCGTTATGTACGTATATTTTTCAGTTTTGGATCATGTATAGCAAACAACCCCGATGACCTAGACTGTTAAAAATCATCAGAAAAAAACCTTAAACTTTGTACTTGTATATCTATTTCTTTGAAATTTGTTGCTCGAAGCTAATCGGATTCATATTCAAGGCAAGAAAATACATCGAAAGCACATACTCGCATACACAGTTCACTGGTTTAAATTGGATTCTTGTTGAGGAGAGACAATAGTAAGTTCGTGAATAGAAACTGGTTAGGAGTTTTCGATAAATGTGTTTATGCGGAATGCGAATGCGGGTTCAAAACATGCGTATTAGGGCCATACCACTAAAAAACGACCGTTTCAGATCGAGGTAAAATCAAATTTCGAAAGTTTTCACGGAAACAATAAGTAGGTATAAATATTAGACAATTTTGAAATAATACTAAAAATAATAGATTTTATAGTGATATATATGGTAAAATAGGTTCTTAATTGCCTCTACTATCACGTCTTAAAAGGAATGCATCGAACGGAAAACAGCATGAATAACATATGTACCGTTTCAATACACAATTTCGACTGGTGTAAACTTTCATTTTCTTCCTCTACCACTGGTCTTTAAAAATAAAACTTTTTTCAGGATTTTCTTACAACATAACAGACCCAAACATGTTATCTCATATAACTCAAAAACGACATGTATTGTTCAATTTTAAATCCGTATATGATGCGTATTTAAACTGGACATGCCATATATTATTTTATGAATTTGACACGGTAAAACATAATAGTGTGCCATGAATTACATCGAAAACATCTTAGAGGACCATGTGGTGCCTGCTGCATATGGCGTCGGTCAAAATTTCATATAAAAGAAAACAAACATATAGTCAAAAGCGGTTTTTTTATATATGTTCTTCAGAAGAGAAACGTTTTTTATAAATACTTATAAAAACGGTAATAGAACCCCGATGACCTAGACTCTTAAAAATCATCCGAAAAAACCTTAAACTTTGTACTTGTATATGCATTTCTTAGAAATTGGTCGCTTGAAGCCAATCGGATTCATATTCAAGGCAAGAAAATACATCGAAAGCACCTACTCGCATACACAGTGCACTGGTTTAAATTGGATTTTTGTTGAGGAGAGACAATAGTAAGTTTGTGAATAGAAACTGGTTAGGCGTTTTCGATAAACGTGTTTATGCGGAATGCGAATGCGGGTTCAAAACATGCTTAATAGGGTCATACTAAAAAACGACCGTTTCATCTTGAAGTATGATCAAATTTCGAAAGTTTTAATCGAAACAATAAGTATAAATATTAGACAATTTTGAAATAATACTAAAAATAATAGCTTTTATAGTGATAAATATGGTAAAATAAGTTTTTAATTGCCTCTACTATCACGTCTTCAAAGGAATGCATCGAACGGAAAACAGCATGAATCGCATATGTACCGTTTCAATACACAACGACTGGTGTAAACTTTCATTTTCTTCCTCTACCACGGGTCTTTAAAAATAATTTTTTTTCAGGATTTTCTTACAACATAACACACCCAAACATGTTATCTCATATAACTCAAAAACTACATGTATTGTTCAATTTTAAATCCGTATATGTTGCGTATTTAAACTGGACATGCCATATATTATTTTATGAATTTGACACGGTAAAACATAATAGAAATAAAATCACAAAAAAATATTGATGACAAATGTTGTAGCAGTAATTAATTTACAATAGGTGTAGTGCAGTGAAGAACAATTTTTAATGCAGTTTGCTTTTTCCTATTTTGTACTGTTTTATTGTGTTTATTACGTTATTAACCTTCAAATTCTTAGTATGAAGGTTAAAATGTTATGCATAAATAAAACAACACATCTAAAGCATTTTTAGGCGAAAAAATAATTTTGGCCAGGTTTTCAGGTCAAATACCCCACTGTGGGTTGTTTCAGAGTTATGAGCATTCAAACACAGGGCTCAATACGTTTTGCAACCGACAGTAGTAACATTTATTAGTAATGGGTGATGGAAAAGAGCTCAAAAGTTTGTGGATGGCTCGAGACCATTTTTTTTATTACCGTTTGAAGGAAGCATTGGTTCTCCTAGTATTGGTGTACCGTTTGGGTCGACGGCAGCGTAGAGCTCAGTCGTAAGCTGGCCAAACCTATCTATTGAAAATTATATTGGAAGAAGTTTTGTTAGGTTATGTGGCCAATTCTTTTTTACCAACTGGTCTACCTGCTACATGTGTGTCCTTGTGTTCTGGTAGCATAGGAATGAAACCCGTAGCGTTCGCTACCAGTTGTGATGACGTGGCTTTTGGAAAAGTCGAGCTCGCTTTTGAATAAGGAGTAACTAAAAACGAAACATACTCTTGTATTAAAGGCAACCGAAAATCGGGACGAATACCTTCGTTATTGCGTATGTCCGGATCCATTGGGTTCATATTATTGGCGACTGGTTGGTACTGCTGGTATGTGTTGCCGGCATTGGTCATGAATTGTTGCCTACCGAGTTGCTCAGGTCGAGTGACAGCTAAGTACGGCCAAAAGTTCGACAACTTATTGTTAGCTCCCGCAAAAGTATTATCCTGCATCCCGACTGGCAGTTCGGTCCTGAAGTTTGACTCTAAGGTCTTTAATGTTGCAGCAATGTTAGAAGGAACTGAAAAATGAAAGATATTTGAATTTACGATGACAATAGTGCTAGTACGGTTTCGGTAAATACGTGAGTTGGCAGCCGCCATATTGCTGTTTGGGTTGCTCGCCACATTACCACCTGTTGCAGTTAGCTGTTGGTTTTGGCCTAAATAAAAGAAAGTCTGTTGAACGCATGTTCTTTTTAATGTAACACTAAAATATATTTGAGGTTTTTGATTCAGATTTGGATTCTAATTGTTTTGAATCAATTTGTTCTATGCTACTATCTACACAGATAGAAAAGATTTCTTGTTTCAAAGAAATGTATTTGTTTGAATTTATTCTTTTGGGTCAAAGCATATTTCTTTGACGCCAACAATATTTACTTCATTGAATATTCTAGTTTATTTGCTTGCAGAGATTAATTTATTTGAAATATTTATTTAAGTGGAATAAATATATATGGATACAAACAAAAATTACTTTCCTTTAAAGTAATATTTTAGTTTTGATTTTAAAAAAACGTTTCTTTACACCAATGAAATATAATTTTGATTCTAACATATAAATTTGTATATAAGGAGAGATTTATTTCGCTTAAAGTAATATTTTGTCTTTGGCTTAAAAATAGGTTTACTTCCGCCAAAGAAATCATATTTTGATTAAAATAAATATATTTGTACACAAGAAGAGATTTATTTCCTTTAAAGTAATATTTTTGTTTTGGCTTTAAAATAGGTTTACTTCCACCAAAGAAATCATATTTTGATTCAAATAAATATATTTTTAATGTTATCCAACTGTATTGTTAGATGGCGCTGTAAACTCTCTCCTCGCACTTCGTACATATCGAGAGTATAAAGCCGCGTGATCGACAGTATAGAACTTATAGGGTACAGTGCCTGCAGGTTCAAGTTGCGATTCCAAATCAGTACACTTTACTAACTTAACCTTGACTATATGTTGGGTTGGGAAGACCAAGCACTAGTCGAGGATGTGCGACATCCCCAAAAGGAGGTGACACATGGCGAGTCTTCCGAAAAATTCTTGTCTATTAATTCCTTCAACAAATTAATAATTTTAAGCATTTTAACTCGACCAACAATTTTGTTAATTTAAAAAAATGTAATTCTTTCACTCAACACAATCATAATTATTTAAATTATTTAAATAAATCTCATTTCTTATAATACACAAATTGCAAACTTTTTAACTGGAAACATAAGTTGTTTGACACAAATCAACGTTCTTTCTACCAAACAAATATTTCAAATAAATGCGTTTTTATCCGCAAATAAATATTTCTTTGCTTCTATTGAAACAACAAATTTCTTTGAGTCAATGCATATTTATTTGAATCAAACAAAAATTTCTCTCTGTGTACTGTTGAAACCAATATTGTAAAATTACTGTAAAAAAAACTAAAAACAATATAAAACACAAAGATTTTGTGGAACTATGTTGATTGAACTGATGCTAACCGCACAATGTTATAGTTGTCTGATGTAACAACCAGATTTTCAAATAAAACTAATATCACAAGCATTGAATCGTTTGGAACTAGAGTCGCCTCTGCCTGATAAAGTACCCACAGTCACACCTGCAAAAAAGTAATGTCGGTTGAAGATTATTACAACGTTAAAGTGGATGACGTTTATTTATCAACTTTTGAACTTTGGTGCTGTGTTTTCTGCTATTTTACCAGTTGTAGTGTGTAAAGCGTGCAAATCAAATGCGAAATTGGCCGAAAATGGCAACCGTGACTTAGGATTTCAAATCGTGGTTTCTTGTGAGAATTTTGACCAAACTTTCATTCCGAGATGCCCCCATTTGTTCAAAAACGATATGAAATGAATGGAGGAAGTAGCCTTGAAATGCGCATAAGAATAGGTGTAGATGGAATTGAAAAGTTTTGTGCATTCAGGGACCTTCCTTTGACAGATTTTTCACTCATTTTACGATAATGGTGTTCGCACCATTTTTATCGCAACAGAAGCAGTTTGTCAACAAAGTATGCAGAAAGCAGCAGAAGAAGAGAGGGCTACAAGTCAACTGAAGATAGTAAAAAAATAATGGCGTAACTGTCTCGGACGAAGGAAAATGGAGAAAACATAGCTTTTCTTCTCTGTATGACCAGTTAGGGCAGTTAACCCAGAAGCCTATAAATGAGCTTTGAATTTTGATGGACTAGCCATTCGTGGTAATCACGATTCAATTGATAAAATGAAGAAAATAGATCTGGGCGACACTGCTCAATACATTCTGACCGATGAGATGCCGCAGCACGAGAATTGTCCACCTGGTGATTTCATTTTTACTTTCAAGTTGCAAAGTAATTGTGGATATTGCAGCAAGTATAGCCATATGTGTTGTCAATGATGCCATTATCTAGCCTTATGAAGATTATGGAGGTATTATGTATGAGCATCGGGCTCGCTCACTTGTGCTGCAAAACAGGCTCGTCTGTCGTCAAAATCAAACAGAAAGAAACAAGAGGAGGAAAATATTAATTTAAAAAGATAATTATATGGTCCAGGCATCGCCGACTATAGTAAAACATAACAAAACCGCATTTTTCAAACTAATTATTAAATTTTTTCGTAAAGCTGGTTTACTCAGGTTGTCAATGTATTTAAATCAATAAACGTGTGTATTTCGATTTCTCAAGGCCATTAAAACTAAGTACAAAAGTCGAATCTATTCTCTACCTGAATATGCACTGCCTAACTTCATGGTTGTTGTATCTTTCAACGGTTCATTCTCATTGGGGGAAACTGAAGTTAGAGTTGAAATTTTCACCTTGGCGGCATCAGCTGGTTTCGTAGAATTTGAATTTATAGCTGGACCTACTCCTTATAAACAGTCAGTTAATAAACTTTCTACTAAACGGACAAAACTCACCTCTGGAAAACTCCTTAGCTTTACCATGATATTCTTGATTCATCTTCTTGATATTCTTATTCGCTGTAGTTTTGCTTTTGTCAGTGGTGGTCTTGCCAAGCGTCACTTCCGTTATCGCTACCGATGCTAAGTATAATAAGAGCGTGAAGAAATGTACGCCTAAGTTCATTTTAGATAGGCCCAAATACAATAAACTTCATTTGTCAGGCTATGCGGCGTTTTCAAAAATTAAGGACTAAATACGTGGAAAAGGATATGAAAAACTGCTTCATTCGATAATGTGAAGGAAATTAGTATGAAGTCGGATATGATTTTGACACAAGTGTCAAACGTGACGTTTCAGCGATGGTTACTCGGAACGTCATAACTCATAACTTCCGAACCGTTCCAAGTAGGAAAAATCTAATTATACCGGCGTAATCAGCGCCAAAAATTGTATCAAGAACCGCAATTTTAATTTAATTGAAGGCAGTTGACTTTTCGCCGACTGGCTAAAATTTTGTAAGAAATCACATATTTGAAACTATAATTTTGAAATGGCACACATATCTCAAAAACTAGGACCCGGATCAACATGAAACCTATGCTATCCTACTAAAATGGGTGCGCTGATTCCGAATTCACATAGAAAAAGTCTCTGTCTCTACTGGTTACCGAGTTGTGCTGAAATTAAGTTATTCCAAATAACACAAAAATAAGGGCAGTTGATCACATAACTTCAAAATGGTATATGTTAGGCCTATAAAAGTATATATATATTTTTGATGTACTCATCGAGAGCTACCATTTGGTGGGGGGTTACCCTTTCTATCGCAAACGGTTGCAAAGTTCACTTTTTTTCTATCTAAAAGTGCTAAATTTAGAGCGAAAATAATTTGATAACTTTTTGTGAGATAGAGCGTTCTAATGTAGTCATGCTTATGCATTGGGATGTGCTGAATTCAACGGTGAGGTCTTTTTGCCCGTAACTCGTACGGTTTGGGCAGAAAGTGGGAAACTAATAGTTTCCGCGGTTTCTCGCGGGTTTCTCGCGAACCGTACACCTTAGAGTAACGAGGCTTTCAGAAATGAATTCCTCGGCCGATTTCCCATCCGGTACCGTTTGAAACGTGAAGATTGGTCGATTAGATCAGACACAGCTTGCGTTAAAAGTTTCAAACATACTAAATTGGCTGTTTTTGCATTACATTTTGACATCTTGGGAACGTCATAACTTCCGAACCGTTCCAAGTAGGTAAAATCTAATGATACCGGCGTAATCAGCGCCAAAAATTGTATCAAGAACCGCAATTTTAATGTGATTGAAGGCACTTGAGTTTTCGCCGACTGGCTAAAATTTTGTAAGAAATCGCATATTTGAAACTATAATTTTGAAATGGCACACATATCTCAAAAACTAGGACCCGGACCAACATGAAACCTATGCTATCCTACTAAAATGGGTGCGCTGATTCCGAATTCACATAGAAAAAGTCTCTGTCTCTACTGGTTACCGAGTTGTGCTGAAATTACGTTATTCCAAATAATACAAAAATAAGCGAAATGGACCACAAAACTTCAAAATGGTATATGTTAGGCCTATAAAAGTATATATATTTTTGATGTACTCATCGAGAGCTACCATTTGGTGGGGGGTTACCCTTTCTATCGCAAAAGGTTGCAAAGTTCACTTTTTTTCTATCTAAAAGTGCTAAATTTAGAGCGAAGATAATTTGATAACTTCTTGAGAGATAGAGCGTTCTAATGTAGTCATGCTTATGCATTGGGATGTGCTGAATTCAACGGTGTGGTCTTTTTGCCCGTAACTCGTACGGTTTGGCCAGAAATTGGGAAACTATAGTTTCCGCGGTTTCTCGCGGTTTTCTCGCGAACCGTGCACGTTAGAGTAACGCGGCTTTCAGAAATGAATTCCTCGGCCGATTTCCCATCCGGTACCGTTTGAAACGTGAAGATTGGTCGATTAGATCAGACACAGCTTACGTTAAAAGTTTCAAACATACTAAATTGACTGTTTTTGCATTATTTTTGACATCTTGGGAACGTCATAACATCCGAACAGTTCCAAGTAGGAAAAATCTAATGATACCGGCGTAATCAGCGCCAAAAATTGTATCAAGAACCGCAATTTTAATGTGATTGAAGGCACTTGAGTTTTCGCCGACTGGCTAAAATTTTGTAAGAAATCGCATATTTGAAACTATAATTTTGAAATGGCACACATATCTCAAAAACTAGGACCCGGATCAACATGAAACCTATGCTATCCTACTAAAATGGGTGCGCTGATTCCGAATTCACATAGAAAAAGTCTCTGTCTCTACTGGTTACCGAGTTGTGCTGAAATTACGTTATTCCAAATAATACAAAAATAAGCGAAATGGACCACAAAACTTCAAAATGGTATATGTTAGGCCTATAAAAGTATATATATTTTTGATGTACTCATCGAGAGCTACCATTTGGTGGGGGGTTACCCTTTCTATCGCGAACGGTTGCAAAGTTCACTTTTTTTCTATCTAAAAGTGCTAAATTTAGAGCGAAGATAATTTGATAACTTTTTGAGAGATAGAGCGTTCTAATGTAGTCATGCTTATGCATTGGGATGTGCTGAATTCAACGGTGAGGTCTTTTTGCCCGTAACTCGTACGGTTTGGCCAGAAAGTGGGAAACTATAGTTTCCGCGGTTTCTCGCGGTTTTCTCGCGAACCGTGCACGTTAGAGTAACGCGGCTTTCAGAAATGAATTCCTCGGCCGATTTCCCATCCGGTACCGTTTGAAACGTGAAGATTGGTCGATTAGATCAGACACAGCTTACGTTAAAAGTTTCAAACATACTAAATTGACTGTTTTTGCATTATTTTTGACATCTTGGGAACGTCATAACTTCCGAACCGTTCCAAGTAGGTAAAATCTAATGATACCGGCGTAATCAGCGCCAAAAATTGTATCAAGAACCGCAATTTTAATGTGATTGAAGGCACTTGAGTTTTCGCCGACTGGCTAAAATTTTGTAAGAAATCGCATATTTGAAACTATAATTTTGAAATGGCACACATATCTCAAAAACTAGGACCCGGACCAACATGAAACCTATGCTATCCTACTAAAATGGGTGCGCTGATTCCGAATTCACATAGAAAAAGTCTCTGTCTCTACTGGTTACCGAGTTGTGCTGAAATTACGTTATTCCAAATAATACAAAAATAAGCGAAATGGACCACAAAACTTCAAAATGGTATATGTTAGGCCTATAAAAGTATATATATTTTTGATGTACTCATCGAGAGCTACCATTTGGTGGGGGGTTACCCTTTCTATCGCAAAAGGTTGCAAAGTTCACTTTTTTTCTATCTAAAAGTGCTAAATTTAGAGCGAAGATAATTTGATAACTTCTTGAGAGATAGAGCGTTCTAATGTAGTCATGCTTATGCATTGGGATGTGCTGAATTCAACGGTGAGGTCTTTTTGCCCGTAACTCGTACGGTTTGGCCAGAAATTGGGAAACTATAGTTTCCGCGGTTTCTCGCGGTTTTCTCGCGAACCGTGCACGTTAGAGTAACGCGGCTTTCAGAAATGAATTCCTCGGCCGATTTCCCATCCGGTACCGTTTGAAACGTGAAGATTGGTCGATTAGATCAGACACAGCTTACGTTAAAAGTTTCAAACATACTAAATTGACTGTTTTTGCATTATTTTTGACATCTTGGGAACGTCATAACATCCGAACAGTTCCAAGTAGGAAAAATCTAATGATACCGGCGTAATCAGCGCCAAAAATTGTATCAAGAACCGCAATTTTAATGTGATTGAAGGCACTTGAGTTTTCGCCGACTGGCTAAAATTTTGTAAGAAATCGCATATTTGAAACTATAATTTTGAAATGGCACACATATCTCAAAAACTAGGACCCGGATCAACATGAAACCTATGCTATCCTACTAAAATGGGTGCGCTGATTCCGAATTCACATAGAAAAAGTCTCTGTCTCTACTGGTTACCGAGTTGTGCTGAAATTACGTTATTCCAAATAATACAAAAATAAGCGAAATGGACCACAAAACTTCAAAATGGTATATGTTAGGCCTATAAAAGTATATATATTTTTGATGTACTCATCGAGAGCTACCATTTGGTGGGGGGTTACCCTTTCTATCGCGAACGGTTGCAAAGTTCACTTTTTTTCTATCTAAAAGTGCTAAATTTAGAGCGAAGATAATTTGATAACTTTTTGAGAGATAGAGCGTTCTAATGTAGTCATGCTTATGCATTGGGATGTGCTGAATTCAACGGTGAGGTCTTTTTGCCCGTAACTCGTACGGTTTGGCCAGAAAGTGGGAAACTATAGTTTCCGCGGTTTCTCGCGGTTTTCTCGCGAACCGTGCACGTTAGAGTAACGCGGCTTTCAGAAATGAATTCCTCGGCCGATTTCCCATCCGGTACCGTTTGAAACGTGAAGATTGGTCGATTAGATCAGACACAGCTTACGTTAAAAGTTTCAAACATACTAAATTGACTGTTTTTGCATTATTTTTGACATCTTGGGAACGTCATAACTTCCGAACCGTTCCAAGTAGGAAAAATCTAATGATACCGGCGTAATCAGCGCCAAAAATTGTATCAAGAACCGCAATTTTAATGTGATTGAAGGCAGTTGAGTTTTCGCCGACTGGCTAAAATTTTGTAAGAAATCACATATTTGAAACTATAATTTTGAAATGGCACACATATCTCAAAAACTAGGACCCGGCGCAACATGAAACCTAAGCTATCCTACTAAAATGGGTGCGCTGATTCCAAATTCACATAGAAAAAGTCTCTGTCTCTACTGGTTACCGAGTTGTGCTGAAATTACTTTATTCCAAATAACACAAAAATAAGCGAAATGGACCACATAACTTCAAAATGGTATATGTTAGGTCTATAAAAGTATATATATTTTTGATGTACTCATCGAGAGCTACCATTTGGTGGGGGGTTACCCTTTCTATCGCAAACGGTTGCAAAGTTCACTTTTTTTCTATCTAAAAGTGCTAAATTTAGAGCGAAAATAATTTGATAACTTTTTGTGAGATAGAGCGTTCTAATGTAGTCATGCTTATGCATTGGGATGTGCTGAATTCAACGGTGAGGTCTTTTTGCCCGTAACTCGTACGGTTTGGGCAGAAAGTGGGAAACTAATAGTTTCCGCGGTTTCTCGCGGGTTTCTCGCGAACCGTACACCTTAGAGTAACGAGGCTTTCAGAAATGAATTCCTCGGCCGATTTCCCATCCGGTACCGTTTGAAACGTGAAGATTGGTCGATTAGATCAGACACAGCTTGCGTTAAAAGTTTCAAACATACTAAATTGGCTGTTTTTGCATTATTTTTGACATCTTGGGAACGTCATAACTTCCGAACCGTTCCAAGTAGGTAAAATCTAATGATACCGGCGTAATCAGCGCCAAAAATTGTATCAAGAACCGCAATTTTAATGTGATTGAAGGCACTTGAGTTTTCGCCGACTGGCTAAAATTTTGTAAGAAATCGCATATTTGAAACTATAATTTTGAAATGGCACACATATCTCAAAAACTAGGACCCGGACCAACATGAAACCTATGCTATCCTACTAAAATGGGTGCGCTGATTCCGAATTCACATAGAAAAAGTCTCTGTCTCTACTGGTTACCGAGTTGTGCTGAAATTACGTTATTCCAAATAATACAAAAATAAGCGAAATGGACCACAAAACTTCAAAATGGTATATGTTAGGCCTATAAAAGTATATATATTTTTGATGTACTCATCGAGAGCTACCATTTGGTGGGGGGTTACCCTTTCTATCGCGAAAGGTTGCAAAGTTCACTTTTTTTCTATCTAAAAGTGCTAAATTTAGAGCGAAGATAATTTGATAACTTCTTGAGAGATAGAGCGTTCTAATGTAGTCATGCTTATGCATTGGGATGTGCTGAATTCAACGGTGAGGTCTTTTTGCCCGTAACTCGTACGGTTTGGCCAGAAATTGGGAAACTATAGTTTCCGCGGTTTCTCGCGGTTTTCTCGCGAACCGTGCACGTTAGAGTAACGCGGCTTTCAGAAATGAATTCCTCGGCCGATTTCCCATCCGGTACCGTTTGAAACGTGAAGATTGGTCGATTAGATCAGACACAGCTTACGTTAAAAGTTTCAAACATACTAAATTGACTGTTTTTGCATTATTTTTGACATCTTGGGAACGTCATAACTTCCGAACAGTTCCAAGTAGGAAAAATCTAATGATACCGGCGTAATCAGCGCCAAAAATTGTATCAAGAACCGCAATTTTAATATGATTGAAGGCACTTGAGTTTTCGCCGACTGGCTAAAATTTTGTAAGAAATCGCATATTTGAAACTATAATTTTGAAATGGCACACATATCTCAAAAACTAGGACCCGGATCAACATGAAACCTATGCTATCCTACTAAAATGGGTGCGCTGATTCCGAATTCACATAGAAAAAGTCTCTGTCTCTACTGGTTACCGAGTTGTGCTGAAATTACGTTATTCCAAATAATACAAAAATAAGCGAAATGGACCACAAAACTTCAAAATGGTATATGTTAGGCCAATAAAAGTATATATATATTTTTGATGTACTCATCGAGAGCTACCATTTGGTGGGGGGTTACCCTTTCTATCGCGAACGGTTGCAAAGTTCACTTTTTTTCTATCTAAAAGTGCTAAATTTAGAGCGAAGATAATTTGATAACTTCTTGAGAGATAGAGCGTTCTAATGTAGTCATGCTTATGCATTGGGATGTGCTGAATTCAACGGTGAGGTCTTTTTGCCCGTAACTCGTACGGTTTGGCCAGAAAGTGGGAAACTATAGTTTCCGCGGTTTCTCGCGGTTTTCTCGCAAACCGTGCACGTTAGAGTAACGCGGCTTTCAGAAATGAATTCCTCGGCCGATTTCCCATCCGGTACCGTTTGAAACGTGAAGATTGGTCGATTAGATCAGACACAGCTTACGTTAAAAGTTTCAAACATACTAAATTGACTGTTTTTGCATTATTTTTGACATCTTGGGAACGTCATAACTTCCGAACAGTTCCAAGTAGGAAAAATCTAATGATACCGGCGTAATCAGCGCCAAAAATTGTATCAAGAACCGCAATTTTAATGTGATTGAAGGCACTTGAGTTTTCGCCGACTGGCTAAAATTTTGTAAGAAATCGCATATTTGAAACTATAATTTTGAAATGGCACACATATCTCAAAAACTAGGACCCGGATCAACATGAAACCTATGCTATCCTACTAAAATGGGTGCGCTGATTCCGAATTCACATAGAAAAAGTTTCTGTCTCTACTGGTTACCGAGTTGTGCTGAAATTACGTTATTCCAAATAATACAAAAATAAGCGAAATGGACCACAAAACTTCAAAATGGTATATGTTAGGCCTATAAAAGTATATATATTTTTGATGTACTCATCGAGAGCTACCATTTGGTGGGGGGTTACCCTTTCTATCGCGAACGGTTGCAAAGTTCACTTTTTTTCTATCTAAAAGTGCTAAATTTAGAGCGAAGATAATTTGATAACTTTTTGAGAGATAGAGCGTTCTAATGTAGTCATGCTTATGCATTGGGATGTGCTGAATTCAACAGTGAGGTCTTTTTGCCCGTAACTCGTACGGTTTGGCCAGAAAGTGGGAAACTATAGTTTCCGCGGTTTCTCGCGGTTTTCTCGCGAACCGTGCACGTTAGAGTAACGCGGCTTTCAGAAATGAATTCCTCGGCCGATTTCCCATCCGGTACCGTTTGAAACGTGAAGATTGGTCGATTAGATCAGACACAGCTTACGTTAAAAGTTTCAAACATACTAAATTGACTGTTTATGCATTATTTTTGACATCTTGGGAACGTCATAACTTCCGAACCGTTCCAAGTAGGAAAAATCTAATGATACCGGCGTAATCAGCGCCAAAAATTATATCAAGAACCGCAATTTTAATGTGATTGAAGGCACTTGAGTTTTCGCCGAATGGCTAAAATTTTGAAAGAAATCGCATATTTGAAACTATAATTTTGAAATGGCACACATATCTCAAAAACTAGGACCCGGATCAACATGAAACCTATGCTATCCTACTAAAATGGGCGCGCTGATTCCGAATTCACATAGAAAAAGTCTCTGTCTCTACTGGTTACCGAGTTGTGCTGAAATTACGTTATTCCAAATAATACAAAAATAAGCGAAATGGACCACAAAACTTCAAAATGGTATATGTTACGCCTATAAAAGTATATATATTTTTGATGTACTCATCGAGAGCTACCATTTGGTGGGGGGTTACCCTTTCTATCGCGAAAGGTTGCAAAGTTCACTTTTTTTCTATTTAAAAGTGCTAAATTTAGAGCGAAAATAATTTGATAACTTCTTGAGAGATAGAGCGTTCTAATGTAGTCATGCTTATGCATTGGGATGTGCTGAATTCAACGGTGAGGTCTTTTTGCCCGTAACTCGTACGGTTTGGCCAGAAATTGGGAAACTATAGTTTCCGCGGTTTCTCGCGGTTTTCTCGCGAACCGTGCACGTTAGAGTAACGCGGCTTTCAGAAATGAATTCCTCGGCCGATTTCCCATCCGGTACCGTTTGAAACGTGAAGATTGGTCGATTAGATCAGACACAGCTTACGTTAAAAGTTTCAAACATACTAAATTGACTGTTTTTGCATTATTTTTGACATCTTGGGAACGTCATAACTTCCGAACAGTTCCAAGTAGGAAAAATCTAATGATACCGGCGTAATCAGCGCCAAAAATTGTATCAAGAACCGCAATTTTAATGTGATTGAAGGCACTTGAGTTTTCGCCGACTGGCTAAAATTTTGTAAGAAATCGCATATTTGAAACTATAATTTTGAAATGGCACACATATCTCAAAAACTAGGACCCGGATCAACATGAAACCTATGCTATCCTACTAAAATGGGTGCGCTGATTCCGAATTCACATAGAAAAAGTCTCTGTCTCTACTGGTTACCGAGTTGTGCTGAAATTACGTTATTCCAAATAATACAAAAATAAGCGAAATGGACCACAAAACTTCAAAATGGTATATGTTAGGCCTATAAAAGTATATATATTTTTGATGTACTCATCGAGAGCTACCATTTGGTGGGGGGTTACCCTTTCTATCGCGAACGGTTGCAAAGTTCACTTTTTTTCTATCTAAAAGTGCTAAATTTAGAGCGAAGATAATTTGATAACTTCTTGAGAGATAGAGCGTTCTAATGTAGTCATGCTTATGCATTGGGATGTGCTGAATTCAACGGTGAGGTCTTTTTGCCCGTAACTCGTACGGTTTGGCCAGAAAGTGGGAAACTATAGTTTCCGCGGTTTCTCGCGGTTTTCTCGCGAACCGTGCACGTTAGAGTAACGCGGCTTTCAGAAATGAATTCCTCGGCCGATTTCCCATCCGGTACCGTTTGAAACGTGAAGATTGGTCGATTAGATCAGACACAGCTTACGTTAAAAGTTTCAAACATACTAAATTGACTGTTTTTGCATTATTTTTGACATCTTGGGAACGTCATAACTTCCGAACCGTTCCAAGTAGGAAAAATCTAATGATACCGGCGTAATCAGCGCCAAAAATTGTATCAAGAACCGCAATTTTAATGTGATTGAAGGCACTTGAGTTTTCGCCGAATGGCTAAAATTTTGAAAGAAATCGCATATTTGAAACTATAATTTTGAAATGGCACACATATCTCAAAAACTAGGACCCGGATCAACATGAAACCTATGCTATCCTACTAAAATGGGCGCGCTGATTCCGAATTCACATAGAAAAAGTCTCTGTCTCTACTGGTTACCGAGTTGTGCTGAAATTACGTTATTCCAAATAATACAAAAATAAGCGAAATGGACCACAAAACTTCAAAATGGTATATGTTACGCCTATAAAAGTATATATATTTTTGATGTACTCATCGAGAGCTACCATTTGGTGGGGGGTTACCCTTTCTATCGCGAAAGGTTGCAAAGTTCACTTTTTTTCTATCTAAAAGTGCTAAATTTAGAGCGAAAATAATTTGATAACTTCTTGAGAGATAGAGCGTTCTAATGTAGTCATGCTTATGCATTGGGATGTGCTGAATTCAACGGTGAGGTCTTTTTGCCCGTAACTCGTACGGTTTGGCCAGAAATTGGGAAACTATAGTTTCCGCGGTTTCTCGCGGTTTTCTCGCGAACCGTGCACGTTAGAGTAACGCGGCTTTCAGAAATGAATTCCTCGGCCGATTTCCCATCCGGTACCGTTTGAAACGTGAAGATTGGTCGATTAGATCAGACACAGCTTACGTTAAAAGTTTCAAACATACTAAATTGACTGTTTTTGCATTATTTTTGACATCTTGGGAACGTCATAACTTCCGAACCGTTCCAAGTAGGAAAAATCTAATGATACCGGCGTAATCAGCGCCAAAAATTGTATCAAGAACCGCAATTTTAATGTGATTGAAGGCACTTGAGTTTTCGCCGACTGGCTAAAATTTTGTAAGAAATCGCATATTTGAAACTATAATTTTGAAATGGCACACATATCTCAAAAACTAGGACCCGGATCAACATGAAACCTATGCTATCCTACTAAAATGGGCGCGCTGATTCCGAATTCACATAGAAAAAGTCTCTGTCTCTACTGGTTACCGAGTTGTGCTGAAATTACGTTATTCCAAATAATACAAAAATAAGCGAAATGGACCACAAAACTTCAAAATGGTATATGTTAGGCCTATAAAAGTATATATATTTTTGATGTACTCATCGAGAGCTACCATTTGGTGGGGGGTTACCCTTTCTATCGCGAACGGTTGCAAAGTTCACTTTTTTTCTATCCAAAAGTGCTAAATTTAGAGCGAAGATAATTTGATAACTTTTTGAGAGATAGAGCGTTCTAATGTAGTCATGCTTATGCATTGGGATGTGCTGAATTCAACGGTGAGGTCTTTTTGCCCGTAACTCGTACGGTTTGGCCAGAAAGTGGGAAACTATAGTTTCCGCGGTTTCTCGCGGTTTTCTCGCGAACCGTGCACGTTAGAGTAACGCGGCTTTCAGAAATGAATTCCTCGGCCGATTTCCCATCCGGTACCGTTTGAAACGTGAAGATTGGTCGATTAGATCAGACACAGCTTACGTTAAAAGTTTCAAACATACTAAATTGACTGTTTTTGCATTATTTTTGACATCTTGGGAACGTCATAACTTCCGAACCGTTCCAAGTAGGAAAAATCTAATGATACCGGCGTAATCAGCGCCAAAAATTGTATCAAGAACCGCAATTTTAATGTGATTGAAGGCACTTGAGTTTTCGCCGAATGGCTAAAATTTTGAAAGAAATCGCATATTTGAAACTATAATTTTGAAATGGCACACATATCTCAAAAACTAGGACTGGGATCAACATGAAACCTATGCTATCCTACTAAAATGGGTGCGCTGATTCCGAATTCACATAGAAAAAGTCTCTGTCTCTACTGGTTACCGAGTTGTGCTGAAATTACGTTATTCCAAATAATACAAAAATAAGCGAAATGGACCACAAAACTTCAAAATGGTATATGTTAGGCCAATAAAAGTATATATATTTTTGATGTACTCATCGAGAGCTACCATTTGGTGGGGGGTTACCCTTTCTATCGCGAACGGTTGCAAAGTTCACTTTTTTTCTATCTAAAAGTGCTAAATTTAGAGCGAAGATAATTTGATAACTTTTTGAGAGATAGAGCGTTCTAATGTAGTCATGCTTATGCATTGGGATGTGCTGAATTCAACGGTGAGGTCTTTTTGCCCGTAACTCGTACGGTTTGGCCAGAAAGTGGGAAACTATAGTTTCCGCGGTTTCTCGCGGTTTTCTCGCGAACCGTGCACGTTAGAGTAACGCGGCTTTCAGAAATGAATTCCTCGGCCGATTTCCCATCCGGTACCGTTTGAAACGTGAAGATTGGTCGATTAGATCAGACACAGCTTACGTTAAAAGTTTCAAACATACTAAATTAACTGTTTTTGCATTATTTTTGACATCTTGGGAACGTCATAACTTCCGAACCGTTCCAAGTAGGAAAAATCTAATGATACCGGCGTAATCAGCGCCAAAAATTGTATCAAGAACCGCAATTTTAATGTGATTGAAGGCACTTGAGTTTTCGCCGAATGGCTAAAATTTTGAAAGAAATCGCATATTTGAAACTATAATTTTGAAATGGCACACATATCTCAAAAACTAGGACCCGGATCAACATGAAACCTATGCTATCCTACTAAAATGGGCGCGCTGATTCCGAATTCACATAGAAAAAGTCTCTGTCTCTACTGGTTACCGAGTTGTGCTGAAATTACGTTATTCCAAATAATACAAAAATAAGCGAAATGGACCACAAAACTTCAAAATGGTATATGTTACGCCTATAAAAGTATATATATTTTTGATGTACTCATCGAGAGCTACCATTTGGTGGGGGGTTACCCTTTCTATCGCGAACGGTTGCAAAGTTCACTTTTTTTTAATCTAAAAGTGCTAAATTTAGAGCGAAGATAATTTGATAACTTTTTGAGAGATAGAGCGTTCTAATGTAGTCATGCTTATGCATTGGGATGTGCTGAATTCAACGGTGAGGTCTTTTTGCCCGTAACTCGTACGGTTTGGCCAGAAACTGGGAAACTATAGTTTCCGCGGTTTCTCGCGGTTTTCTCGCGAACCGTGCACGTTAGAGTAACGCGGCTTTCAGAAATGAATTCCTCGGCCGATTTCCCATCCGGTACCGTTTGAAACGTGAAGATTGGTCGATTAGATCAGACACAGCTTACGTTAAAAGTTTCAAACATACTAAATTGACTGTTTTTGCATTATTTTTGACATCTTGGGAACGTCATAACTTCCGAACCGTTCCAAGTAGGAAAAATCTAATGATACCGGCGTAATCAGCGCCAAAAATTGTATCAAGAACCGCAATTTTAATGTGATTGAAGGCACTTGAGTTTTCGCCGAATGGCTAAAATTTTGAAAGAAATCGCATATTTGAAACTATAATTTTGAAATGGCACACATATCTCAAAAACTAGGACCCGGATCAACATGAAACCTATGCTATCCTACTAAAGTGGGCGCGCTGATTCCGAATTCACATAGAAAAAGTCTCTGTCTCTACTGGTTACCGAGTTGTGCTGAAATTACGTTATTCCAAATAATACAAAAATAAGCGAAATGGACCACAAAACTTCAAAATGGTATATGTTACGCCTATAAAAGTATATATATTTTTGATGTACTCATCGAGAGCTACCATTTGGTGGGGGGTTACCCTTTCTATCGCGAAAGGTTGCAAAGTTCACTTTTTTTCTATCTAAAAGTGCTAAATTTAGAGCGAAAATAATTTGATAACTTCTTGAGAGATAGAGCGTTCTAATGTAGCCATGCTTATGCATTGGGATGTGCTGAATTCAACGGTGAGGTCTTTTTGCCCGTAACTCGTACGGTTTGGCCAGAAATTGGGAAACTATAGTTTCCGCGGTTTCTCGCGGTTTTCTCGCGAACCGTGCACGTTAGAGTAACGCGGCTTTCAGAAATGAATTCCTAGGCCGATTTCCCATCCGGTACCGTTTGAAACGTGAAGATTGGTCGATTAGATCAGACACAGCTTACGTTAAAAGTTTCAAACATACTAAATTGACTGTTTTTGCATTATTTTTGACATCTTGGGAACGTCATAACTTCCGAACAGTTCCAAGTAGGAAAAATCTAATGATACCGGCGTAATCAGCGCCAAAAATTGTATCAAGAACCGCAATTTTAATGTGATTGAAGGCACTTGAGTTTTCGCCGACTGGCTAAAATTTTGTAAGAAATCGCATATTTGAAACTATAATTTTGAAATGGCACACATATCTCAAAAACTAGGACCCGGATCAACATGAAACCTATGCTATCCTACTAAAATGGATGCGCTGATTCCGAATTCACATAGAAAAAGTCTCTGTCTCTACTGGTTACCGAGTTGTGCTGAAATTACGTTATTCCAAATAATACAAAAATAAGCGAAATGGACCACAAAACTTCAAAATGGTATATGTTAGGCCTATAAAAGTATATATATTTTTGATGTACTCATCGAGAGCTACCATTTGGTGGGGGGTTACCCTTTCTATCGCGAACGGTTGCAAAGTTCACTTTTTTTCTATCTAAAAGTGCTAAATTTAGAGCGAAGATAATTTGATAACTTTTTGAGAGATAGAGCGTTCTAATGTAGTCATGCTTATGCATTGGGATGTGCTGAATTCAACGGTGAGGTCTTTTTGCCCGTAACTCGTACGGTTTGGGCAGAAAGTGGGAAACTAATAGTTTCCGCGGTTTCTCGCGGGTTTCTCGCGAACCGTACACCTTAGAGTAACGAGGCTTTCAGAAATGAATTCCTCGGCCGATTTCCCATCCGGTACCGTTTGAAACGTGAAGATTGGTCGATTAGATCAGACACAGCTTGCGTTAAAAGTTTCAAACATACTAAATTGGCTGTTTTTGCATTATTTTTGACATCTTGGGAACGTCATAACTTCCGAACCGTTCCAAGTAGGTAAAATCTAATGATACCGGCGTAATCAGCGCCAAAAATTGTATCAAGAACCGCAATTTTAATGTGATTGAAGGCACTTGAGTTTTCGCCGACTGGCTAAAATTTTGTAAGAAATCGCATATTTGAAACTATAATTTTGAAATGGCACACATATCTCAAAAACTAGGACCCGGACCAACATGAAACCTATGCTATCCTACTAAAATGGGTGCGCTGATTCCGAATTCACATAGAAAAAGTCTCTGTCTCTACTGGTTACCGAGTTGTGCTGAAATTACGTTATTCCAAATAATACAAAAATAAGCGAAATGGACCACAAAACTTCAAAATGGTATATGTTAGGCCTATAAAAGTATATATATTTTTGATGTACTCATCGAGAGCTACCATTTGGTGGGGGGTTACCCTTTCTATCGCGAAAGGTTGCAAAGTTCACTTTTTTCTATCTAAAAGTGCTAAATTTAGAGCGAAGATAATTTGATAACTTCTTGAGAGATAGAGCGTTCTAATGTAGTCATGCTTATGCATTGGGATGTGCTGAATTCAACGGTGAGGTCTTTTTGCCCGTAACTCGTACGGTTTGGCCAGAAATTGGGAAACTATAGTTTCCGCGGTTTCTCGCGGTTTTCTCGCGAACCGTGCACGTAAGAGTAACGCGGCTTTCAGAAATGAATTCCTCGGCCGATTTCCCATCCGGTACCGTTTGAAACGTGAAGATTGGTCGATTAGATCAGACACAGCTTACGTTAAAAGTTTCAAACATACTAAATTGACTGTTTTTGCATTATTTTTGACATCTTGGGAACGTCATAACTTCCGAACAGTTCCAAGTAGGAAAAATCTAATGATACCGGCGTAATCAGCGCCAAAAATTGTATCAAGAACCGCAATTTTAATGTGATTGAAGGCACTTGAGTTTTCGCCGACTGGCTAAAATTTTGTAAGAAATCGCATATTTGAAACTATAATTTTGAAATGGCACACATATCTCAAAAACTAGGACTGGGATCAACATGAAACCTATGCTATCCTACTAAAATGGGTGCGCTGATTCCGAATTCACATAGAAAAAGTCTCTGTCTCTACTGGTTACCGAGTTGTGCTGAAATTACGTTATTCCAAATAATACAAAAATAAGCGAAATGGACCACAAAACTTCAAAATGGTATATGTTAGGCCAATAAAAGTATATATATTTTTGATGTACTCATCGAGAGCTACCATTTGGTGGGGGGTTACCCTTTCTATCGCGAACGGTTGCAAAGTTCACTTTTTTTCTATCTAAAAGTGCTAAATTTAGAGCGAAGATAATTTGATAACTTTTTGAGAGATAGAGCGTTCTAATGTAGTCATGCTTATGCATTGGGATGTGCTGAATTCAACGGTGAGGTCTTTTTGCCCGTAACTCGTACGGTTTGGCCAGAAAGTGGGAAACTATAGTTTCCGCGGTTTCTCGCGGTTTTCTCGCGAACCGTGCACGTTAGAGTAACGCGGCTTTCAGAAATGAATTCCTCGGCCGATTTCCCATCCGGTACCGTTTGAAACGTGAAGATTGGTCGATTAGATCAGACACAGCTTACGTTAAAAGTTTCAAACATACTAAATTAACTGTTTTTGCATTATTTTTGACATCTTGGGAACGTCATAACTTCCGAACCGTTCCAAGTAGGAAAAATCTAATGATACCGGCGTAATCAGCGCCAAAAATTGTATCAAGAACCGCAATTTTAATGTGATTGAAGGCACTTGAGTTTTCGCCGACTGGCTAAAATTTTGTAAGAAATCGCATATTTGAAACTATAATTTTGAAATGGCACACATATCTCAAAAACTAGGACCCGGATCAACATGAAACCTATGCTATCCTACTAAAATGGGCGCGCTGATTCCGAATTCACATAGAAAAAGTCTCTGTCTCTACTGGTTACCGAGTTGTGCTGAAATTACGTTATTCCAAATAATACAAAAATAAGCGAAATGGACCACAAAACTTCAAAATGGTATATGTTACGCCTATAAAAGTATATATATATTTTTGATGTACTCATCGAGAGCTACCATTTGGTGGGGGGTTACCCTTTCTATCGCGAAAGGTTGCAAAGTTCACTTTTTTTCTATCTAAAAGTGCTAAATTTAGAGCGAAGATAATTTGATAACTTCTTGAGAGATAGAGCGTTCTAATGTAGTCATGCTTATGCATTGGGATGTGCTGAATTCAACGGTGAGGTCTTTTTGCCCGTAACTCGTACGGTTTGGCCAGAAATTGGGAAACTATAGTTTCCGCGGTTTCTCGCGGTTTTCTCGCGAACCGTGCACGTTAGAGTAACGCGGCTTTCAGAAATGAATTCCTCGGCCGATTTCCCATCCGGTACCGTTTGAAACGTGAAGATTGGTCGATTAGATCAGACACAGCTTACGTTAAAAGTTTCAAACATACTAAATTGACTGTTTTTGCATTATTTTTGACATCTTGGGAACGTCATAACTTCCGAACAGTTCCAAGTAGGAAAAATCTAATGATACCGGCGTAATCAGCGCCAAAAATTGTATCAAGAACCGCAATTTTAATGTGATTGAAGGCACTTGAGTTTTCGCCGACTGGCTAAAATTTTGTAAGAAATCGCATATTTGAAACTATAATTTTGAAATGGCACACATATCTCAAAAACTAGGACCCGGATCAACATGAAACCTATGCTATCCTACTAAAATGGGTGCGCTGATTCCGAATTCACATAGAAAAAGTCTCTGTCTCTACTGGTTACCGAGTTGTGCTGAAATTACGTTATTCCAAATAATACAAAAATAAGCGAAATGGACCACAAAACTTCAAAATGGTATATGTTAGGCCTATAAAAGTATATATATTTTTGATGTACTCATCGAGAGCTACCATTTGGTGGGGGGTTACCCTTTCTATCGCGAACGGTTGCAAAGTTCACTTTTTTTTAATCTAAAAGTGCTAAATTTAGAGCGAAGATAATTTGATAACTTTTTGAGAGATAGAGCGTTCTAATGTAGTCATGCTTATGCATTGGGATGTGCTGAATTCAACGGTGAGGTCTTTTTGCCCGTAACTCGTACGGTTTGGCCAGAAACTGGGAAACTATAGTTTCCGCGGTTTCTCGCGGTTTTCTCGCGAACCGTGCACGTTAGAGTAACGCGTCTTTCAGAAATGAATTCCTCGGCCGATTTCCCATCCGGTACCGTTTGAAACGTGAAGATTGGTCGATTAGATCAGACACAGCTTACGTTAAAAGTTTCAAACATACTAAATTGACTGTTTTTGCATTATTTTTGACATCTTGGGAACGTCATAACTTCCGAACCGTTCCAAGTAGGAAAAATCTAATGATACCGGCGTAATCAGCGCCAAAAATTGTATCAAGAACCGCAATTTTAATGTGATTGAAGGCACTTGAGTTTTCGCCGAATGGCTAAAATTTTGAAAGAAATCGCATATTTGAAACTATAATTTTGAAATGGCACACATATCTCAAAAACTAGGACCCGGATCAACATGAAACCTATGCTATCCTACTAAAATGGGCGCGCTGATTCCGAATTCACATAGAAAAAGTCTCTGTCTCTACTGGTTACCGAGTTGTGCTGAAATTACGTTATTCCAAATAATACAAAAATAAGCGAAATGGACCACAAAACTTCAAAATGGTATATGTTACGCCTATAAAAGTATATATATATTTTTGATGTACTCATCGAGAGCTACTATTTGGTGGGGGGTTACCCTTTCTATCGCGAAAGGTTGCAAAGTTCACTTTTTTTCTATCTAAAAGTGCTAAATTTAGAGCGAAGATAATTTGATAACTTCTTGAGAGATAGAGCGTTCTAATGTAGTCATGCTTATGCATTGGGATGTGCTGAATTCAACGGTGAGGTCTTTTTGCCCGTAACTCGTACGGTTTGGCCAGAAATTGGGAAACTATAGTTTCCGCGGTTTCTCGCGGTTTTCTCGCGAACCGTGCACGTTAGAGTAACGCGGCTTTCAGAAATGAATTCCTCGGCCGATTTCCCATCCGGTACCGTTTGAAACGTGAAGATTGGTCGATTAGATCAGACACAGCTTACGTTAAAAGTTTCAAACATACTAAATTGACTGTTTTTGCATTATTTTTGACATCTTGGGAACGTCATAACTTCCGAACAGTTCCAAGTAGGAAAAATCTAATGATACCGGCGTAATCAGCGCCAAAAATTGTATCAAGAACCGCAATTTTAATGTGATTGAAGGCACTTGAGTTTTCGCCGACTGGCTAAAATTTTGTAAGAAATCGCATATTTGAAACTATAATTTTGAAATGGCACACATATCTCAAAAACTAGGACCCGGATCAACATGAAACCTATGCTATCCTACTAAAATGGGTGCGCTGATTCCGAATTCACATAGAAAAAGTCTCTGTCTCTACTGGTTACCGAGTTGTGCTGAAATTACGTTATTCCAAATAATACAAAAATAAGCGAAATGGACCACAAAACTTCAAAATGGTATATGTTAGGCCTATAAAAGTATATATATTTTTGATGTACTCATCGAGAGCTACCATTTGGTGGGGGGTTACCCTTTCTATCGCGAACGGTTGCAAAGTTCACTTTTTTTTAATCTAAAAGTGCTAAATTTAGAGCGAAGATAATTTGATAACTTTTTGAGAGATAGAGCGTTCTAATGTAGTCATGCTTATGCATTGGGATGTGCTGAATTCAACGGTGAGGTCTTTTTGCCCGTAACTCGTACGGTTTGGCCAGAAACTGGGAAACTATAGTTTCCGCGGTTTCTCGCGGTTTTCTCGCGAACCGTGCACGTTAGAGTAACGCGGCTTTCAGAAATGAATTCCTCGGCCGATTTCCCATCCGGTACCGTTTGAAACGTGAAGATTGGTCGATTAGATCAGACACAGCTTACGTTAAAAGTTTCAAACATACTAAATTGACTGTTTTTGCATTATTTTTGACATCTTGGGAACGTCATAACTTCCGAACCGTTCCAAGTAGGAAAAATCTAATGATACCGGCGTAATCAGCGCCAAAAATTGTATCAAGAACCGCAATTTTAATGTGATTGAAGGCACTTGAGTTTTCGCCGAATGGCTAAAATTTTGAAAGAAATCGCATATTTGAAACTATAATTTTGAAATGGCACACATATCTCAAAAACTAGGACCCGGATCAACATGAAACCTATGCTATCCTACTAAAGTGGGCGCGCTGATTCCGAATTCACATAGAAAAAGTCTCTGTCTCTACTGGTTACCGAGTTGTGCTGAAATTACGTTATTCCAAATAATACAAAAATAAGCGAAATGGACCACAAAACTTCAAAATGGTATATGTTACGCCTATAAAAGTATATATATTTTTGATGTACTCATCGAGAGCTACCATTTGGTGGGGGGTTACCCTTTCTATCGCGAAAGGTTGCAAAGTTCACTTTTTTTCTATCTAAAAGTGCTAAATTTAGAGCGAAAATAATTTGATAACTTCTTGAGAGATAGAGCGTTCTAATGTAGTCATGCTTATGCATTGGGATGTGCTGAATTCAACGGTGAGGTCTTTTTGCCCGTAACTCGTACGGTTTGGCCAGAAATTGGGAAACTATAGTTTCCGCGGTTTCTCGCGGTTTTCTCGCGAACCGTGCACGTTAGAGTAACGCGGCTTTCAGAAATGAATTCCTAGGCCGATTTCCCATCCGGTACCGTTTGAAACGTGAAGATTGGTCGATTAGATCAGACACAGCTTACGTTAAAAGTTTCAAACATACTAAATTGACTGTTTTTGCATTATTTTTGACATCTTGGGAACGTCATAACTTCCGAACAGTTCCAAGTAGGAAAAATCTAATGATACCGGCGTAATCAGCGCCAAAAATTGTATCAAGAACCGCAATTTTAATGTGATTGAAGGCACTTGAGTTTTCGCCGACTGGCTAAAATTTTGTAAGAAATCGCATATTTGAAACTATAATTTTGAAATGGCACACATATCTCAAAAACTAGGACCCGGATCAACATGAAACCTATGCTATCCTACTAAAATGGATGCGCTGATTCCGAATTCACATAGAAAAAGTCTCTGTCTCTACTGGTTACCGAGTTGTGCTGAAATTACGTTATTCCAAATAATACAAAAATAAGCGAAATGGACCACAAAACTTCAAAATGGTATATGTTAGGCCTATAAAAGTATATATATTTTTGATGTACTCATCGAGAGCTACCATTTGGTGGGGGGTTACCCTTTCTATCGCGAACGGTTGCAAAGTTCACTTTTTTTCTATCTAAAAGTGCTAAATTTAGAGCGAAGATAATTTGATAACTTTTTGAGAGATAGAGCGTTCTAATGTAGTCATGCTTATGCATTGGGATGTGCTGAATTCAACGGTGAGGTTTTTTGCCCGTAACTCGTACGGTTTGGCCAGAAAGTGGGAAACTATAGTTTCCGCGGTTTCTCGCGGTTTTCTCGCGAACCGTGCACGTTAGAGTAACGCGGCTTTCAGAAATGAATTCCTCGGCCGATTTCCCATCCGGTACCGTTTGAAACGTGAAGATTGGTCGATTAGATCAGACACAGCTTACGTTAAAAGTTTCAAACATACTAAATTGACTGTTTTTGCATTGTTTTTGACATCTTGGGAACGTCATAACTTCCGAACCGTTCCAAGTAGGAAAAATCTAATGATACCGGCGTAATCAGCGCCAAAAATTGTATCAAGAACCGCAATTTTAATGTGATTGAAGGCACTTGAGTTTTCGCCGAATGGCTAAAATTTTGAAAGAAATCGCATATTTGAAACTATAATTTTGAAATGGCACACATATCTCAAAAACTAGGACCCGGATCAACATGAAACCTATGCTATCCTACTAAAATGGGTGCGCTGATTCCGAATTCACATAGAAAAAGTCTCTGTCTCTACTGGTTACCGAGTTGTGCTGAAATTACGTTATTCCAAATAATACAAAAATAAGCGAAATGGACCACAAAACTTCAAAATGGTATATGTTACGCCTATAAAAGTATATATATTTTTGATGTACTCATCGAGAGCTACCATTTGGTGGGGGGTTACCCTTTCTATCGCGAAAGGTTGCAAAGTTCACTTTTTTTCTATCTAAAAGTGCTAAATTTAGAGCGAAAATAATTTGATAACTTCTTGAGAGATAGAGCGTTCTAATGTAGTCATGCTTATGCATTGGGATGTGCTGAATTCAACGGTGAGGTCTTTTTGCCCGTAACTCGTACGGTTTGGGCAGAAAGTGGGAAACTAATAGTTTCCGCGGTTTCTCGCGAGTTTCTCGCGAACCGTACACCTTAGAGTAACGAGGCTTTCAGAAATGAATTCCTCGGCCGATTTCCCATCCGGTACCGTTTGAAACGTGAAGATTGGTCGATTAGATCAGACACAGCTTGCGTTAAAAGTTTCAAACATACTAAATTGGCTATTTTTGCATTATTTTTGACATCTTGGGAACGTCATAACTTCCGAACCGTTGCAAGTAGGTAAAATCTAATGATACCGGCGTAATCAGCGCCAAAAATTGTATCAAGAACCGCAATTTTAATGTGATTGAAGGCACTTGAGTTTTCGCCGACTGGCTAAAATTTTGTAAGAAATCGCATATTTGAAACTATAATTTTGAAATGGCACACATATCTCAAAAACTAGGACCCGGACCAACATGAAACCTATGCTATCCTACTAAAATGGGTGCGCTGATTCCGAATTCACATAGAAAAAGTCTCTGTCTCTACTGGTTACCGAGTTGTGCTGAAATTACGTTATTCCAAATAATACAAAAATAAGCGAAATGGACCACAAAACTTCAAAATGGTATATGTTAGGCCTATAAAAGTATATATATTTTTGATGTACTCATCGAGAGCTACCATTTGGTGGGGGGTTACCCTTTCTATCGCGAAAGGTTGCAAAGTTCACTTTTTTTCTATCTAAAAGTGCTAAATTTAGAGCGAAGATAATTTGATAACTTCTTGAGAGATAGAGCGTTCTAATGTAGTCATGTTTATGCATTGGGATGTGCTGAATTCAACGGTGAGGTCTTTTTGCCCGTAACTCGTACGGTTTGGCCAGAAATTGGGAAACTATAGTTTCCGCGGTTTCTCGCGGTTTTCTCGCGAACCGTGCACGTTAGAGTAACGCGGCTTTCAGAAATGAATTCCTCGGCCGATTTCCCATCCGGTACCGTTTGAAACGTGAAGATTGGTCGATTAGATCAGACACAGCTTACGTTAAAAGTTTCAAACATACTAAATTGACTGTTTTTGCATTATTTTTGACATCTTGGGAACGTCATAACTTCCGAACAGTTCCAAGTAGGAAAAATCTAATGATACCGGCGTAATCAGCGCCAAAAATTGTATCAAGAACCGCAATTTTAATGTGATTGAAGGCACTTGAGTTTTCGCCGACTGGCTAAAATTTTGTAAGAAATCGCATATTTGAAACTATAATTTTGAAATGGCACACATATCTCAAAAACTAGGACCCGGATCAACATGAAACCTATGCTATCCTACTAAAATGGGTGCGCTGATTCCGAATTCACATAGAAAAAGTCTCTGTCTCTACTGGTTACCGAGTTGTGCTGAAATTACGTTATTCCAAATAATACAAAAATAAGCGAAATGGACCACAAAACTTCAAAATGGTATATGTTAGGCCTATAAAAGTATATATATTTTTGATGTACTCATCGAGAGCTACCATTTGGTGGGGGGTTACCCTTTCTATCGCGAACGGTTGCAAAGTTCACTTTTTTTCTATCTAAAAGTGCTAAATTTAGAGCGAAGATAATTTGATAACTTTTTGAGAGATAGAGCGTTCTAATGTAGTCATGCTTATGCATTGGGATGTGCTGAATTCAACGGTGAGGTCTTTTTGCCCGTAACTCGTACGGTTTGGCCAGAAAGTGGGAAACTATAGTTTCCGCGGTTTCTCGCGGTTTTCTCGCGAACCGTGCACGTTAGAGTAACGCGGCTTTCAGAAATGAATTCCTCGGCCGATTTCCCATCCGGTACCGTTTGAAACGTGAAGATTGGTCGATTAGATCAGACACAGCTTACGTTAAAAGTTTCAAACATACTAAATTGACTGTTTTTGCATTATTTTTGACATCTTGGGAACGTCATAACTTCCGAACCGTTCCAAGTAGGAAAAATCTAATGATACCGGCGTAATCAGCGCCAAAAATTGTATCAAGAACCGCAATTTTAATGTGATTGAAGGCACTTGAGTTTTCGCCGAATGGCTAAAATTTTGAAAGAAATCGCATATTTGAAACTATAATTTTGAAATGGCACACATATCTCAAAAACTAGGACCCGGATCAACATGAAACCTATGCTATCCTACTAAAATGGGCGCGCTGATTCCGAATTCACATAGAAAAAGTCTCTGTCTCTACTGGTTACCGAGTTGTGCTGAAATTACGTTATTCCAAATAATACAAAAATAAGCGAAATGGACCACAAAACTTCAAAATGGTATATGTTACGCCTATAAAAGTATATATATTTTTGATGTACTCATCGAGAGCTACCATTTGGTGGGGGGTTACCCTTTCTATCGCGAAAGGTTGCAAAGTTCACTTTTTTTCTATCTAAAAGTGCTAAATTTAGAGCGAAAATAATTTGATAACTTCTTGAGAGATAGAGCGTTCTAATGTAGTCATGCTTATGCATTGGGATGTGCTGAATTCAACGGTGAGGTCTTTTTGCCCGTAACTCGTACGGTTTGGCCAGAAATTGGGAAACTATAGTTTCCGCGGTTTCTCGCGGTTTTCTCGCGAACCGTGCACGTTAGAGTAACGCGGCTTTCAGAAATGAATTCCTAGGCCGATTTCCCATCCGGTACCGTTTGAAACGTGAAGATTGGTCGATTAGATCAGACACAGCTTACGTTAAAAGTTTCAAACATACTAAATTGACTGTTTTTGCATTATTTTTGACATCTTGGGAACGTCATAACTTCCGAACAGTTCCAAGTAGGAAAAATCTAATGATACCGGCGTAATCAGCGCCAAAAATTGTATCAAGAACCGCAATTTTAATGTGATTGAAGGCACTTGAGTTTTCGCCGAATGGCTAAAATTTTGAAAGAAATCGCATATTTGAAACTATAATTTTGAAATGGCACACATATCTCAAAAACTAGGACCCGGATCAACATGAAACCTATGCTATCCTACTAAAATGGGCGCGCTGATTCCGAATTCACATAGAAAAAGTCTCTGTCTCTACTGGTTACCGAGTTGTGCTGAAATTACGTTATTCCAAATAATACAAAAATAAGCGAAATGGACCACAAAACTTCAAAATGGTATATGTTAGGCCTATAAAAGTATATATATTTTTGATGTACTCATCGAGAGCTACCATTTGGTGGGGGGTTACCCTTTCTATCGCGAAAGGTTGCAAAGTTCACTTTTTTTCTATCTAAAAGTGCTAAATTTAGAGCGAAGATAATTTGATAACTTCTTGAGAGATAGAGCGTTCTAATGTAGTCATGCTTATGCATTGGGATGTGCTGAATTCAACGGTGAGGTCTTTTTGCCCGTAACTCGTACGGTTTGGCCAGAAATTGGGAAACTATAGTTTCCGCGGTTTCTCGCGGTTTTCTCGCGAACCGTGCACGTTAGAGTAACGCGGCTTTCAGAAATGAATTCCTCGGCCGATTTCCCATCCGGTACCGTTTGAAACGTGAAGATTGGTCGATTAGATCAGACACAGCTTACGTTAAAAGTTTCAAACATACTAAATTGACTGTTTTTGCATTATTTTTGACATCTTGGGAACGTCATAACTTCCGAACAGTTCCAAGTAGGAAAAATCTAATGATACCGGCGTAATCAGCGCCAAAAATTGTATCAAGAACCGCAATTTTAATGTGATTGAAGGCACTTGAGTTTTCGCCGACTGGCTAAAATTTTGTAAGAAATCGCATATTTGAAACTATAATTTTGAAATGGCACACATATCTCAAAAACTAGGACCCGGATCAACATGAAACCTATGCTATCCTACTAAAATGGGTGCGCTGATTCCGAATTCACATAGAAAAAGTCTCTGTCTCTACTGGTTACCGAGTTGTGCTGAAATTACGTTATTCCAAATAATACAAAAATAAGCGAAATGGACCACAAAACTTCAAAATGGTATATGTTAGGCCTATAAAAGTATATATATTTTTGATGTACTCATCGAGAGCTACCATTTGGTGGGGGGTTACCCTTTCTATCGCGAACGGTTGCAAAGTTCACTTTTTTTCTATCTAAAAGTGCTAAATTTAGAGCGAAGATAATTTGATAACTTTTTGAGAGATAGAGCGTTCTAATGTAGTCATGCTTATGCATTGGGATGTGCTGAATTCAACGGTGAGGTCTTTTTGCCCGTAACTCGTACGGTTTGGCCAGAAAGTGGGAAACTATAGTTTCCGCGGTTTCTCGCGGTTTTCTCGCGAACCGTGCACGTTAGAGTAACGCGGCTTTCAGAAATGAATTCCTCGGCCGATTTCCCATCCGGTACCGTTTGAAACGTGAAGATTGGTCGATTAGATCAGACACAGCTTACGTTAAAAGTTTCAAACATACTAAATTGACTGTTTTTGCATTATTTTTGACATCTTGGGAACGTCATAACTTCCGAACCGTTCCAAGTAGGAAAAATCTAATGATACCGGCGTAATCAGCGCCAAAAATTGTATCAAGAACCGCAATTTTAATGTGATTGAAGGCACTTGAGTTTTCGCCGAATGGCTAAAATTTTGAAAGAAATCGCATATTTGAAACTATAATTTTGAAATGGCACACATATCTCAAAAACTAGGACCCGGATCAACATGAAACCTATGCTATCCTACTAAAATGGGCGCGCTGATTCCGAATTCACATAGAAAAAGTCTCTGTCTCTACTGGTTACCGAGTTGTGCTGAAATTACGTTATTCCAAATAATACAAAAATAAGCGAAATGGACCACAAAACTTCAAAATGGTATATGTTACGCCTATAAAAGTATATATATTTTTGATGTACTCATCGAGAGCTACCATTTGGTGGGGGGTTACCCTTTCTATCGCGAAAGGTTGCAAAGTTCACTTTTTTTCTATCTAAAAGTGCTAAATTTAGAGCGAAAATAATTTGATAACTTCTTGAGAGATAGAGCGTTCTAATGTAGTCATGCTTATGCATTGGGATGTGCTGAATTCAACGGTGAGGTCTTTTTGCCCGTAACTCGTACGGTTTGGCCAGAAATTGGGAAACTATAGTTTCCGCGGTTTCTCGCGGTTTTCTCGCGAACCGTGCACGTTAGAGTAACGCGGCTTTCAGAAATGAATTCCTAGGCCGATTTCCCATCCGGTACCGTTTGAAACGTGAAGATTGGTCGATTAGATCAGACACAGCTTACGTTAAAAGTTTCAAACATACTAAATTGACTGTTTTTGCATTATTTTTGACATCTTGGGAACGTCATAACTTCCGAACAGTTCCAAGTAGGAAAAATCTAATGATACCGGCGTAATCAGCGCCAAAAATTGTATCAAGAACCGCAATTTTAATGTGATTGAAGGCACTTGAGTTTTCGCCGAATGGCTAAAATTTTGAAAGAAATCGCATATTTGAAACTATAATTTTGAAATGGCACACATATCTCAAAAACTAGGACCCGGATCAACATGAAACCTATGCTATCCTACTAAAATGGGCGCGCTGATTCCGAATTCACATAGAAAAAGTCTCTGTCTCTACTGGTTACCGAGTTGTGCTGAAATTACGTTATTCCAAATAATACAAAAATAAGCGAAATGGACCACAAAACTTCAAAATGGTATATGTTACGCCTATAAAAGTATATATATTTTTGATGTACTCATCGAGAGCTACCATTTGGTGGGGGGTTACCCTTTCTATCGCGAACGGTTGCAAAGTTCACTTTTTTTCTATCTAAAAGTGCTAAATTTAGAGCGAAGATAATTTGATAACTTTTTGAGAGATAGAGCGTTCTAATGTAGTCATGCTTATGCATTGGGATGTGCTGAATTCAACGGTGAGGTCTTTTTGCCCGTAACTCGTACGGTTTGGCCAGAAAGTGGGAAACTATAGTTTCCGCGGTTTCTCGCGGTTTTCTCGCGAACCGTGCACGTTAGAGTAACGCGGCTTTCAGAAATGAATTCCTCGGCCGATTTCCCATCCGGTACCGTTTGAAACGTGAAGATTGGTCGATTAGATCAGACACAGCTTACGTTAAAAGTTTCAAACATACTAAATTGACTGTTTTTGCATTATTTTTGACATCTTGGGAACGTCATAACTTCCGAACAGTTCCAAGTAGGAAAAATCTAATGATACCGGCGTAATCAGCGCCAAAAATTGTATCAAGAACCGCAATTTTAATGTGATTGAAGGCACTTGAGTTTTCGCCGACTGGCTAAAATTTTGTAAGAAATCGCATATTTGAAACTATAATTTTGAAATGGCACACATATCTCAAAAACTAGGACCCGGATCAACATGAAACCTATGCTATCCTACTAAAATGGGTGCGCTGATTCCGAATTCACATAGAAAAAGTCTCTGTCTCTACTGGTTACCGAGTTGTGCTGAAATTACGTTATTCCAAATAATACAAAAATAAGCGAAATGGACCACAAAACTTCAAAATGGTATATGTTAGGCCTAGTGCCTATAAAAGTATATATATTTTTGATGTACTCATCGAGAGCTACCATTTGGTGGGGGGTTACCCTTTCTATCGCGAACGGTTGCAAAGTTCACTTTTTTTCTATCTAAAAGTGCTAAATTTAGAGCGAAGATAATTTGATAACTTTTTGAGAGATAGAGCGTTCTAATGTAGTCATGCTTATGCATTGGGATGTGCTGAATTCAACGGTGAGGTCTTTTTGCCCGTAACTCGTACGGTTTGGCCAGAAAGTGGGAAACTATAGTTTCCGCGGTTTCTCGCGGTTTTCTCGCGAACCGTGCACGTTAGAGTAACGCGGCTTTCAGAAATGAATTCCTCGGCCGATTTCCCATCCGGTACCGTTTGAAACGTGAAGATTGGTCGATTAGATCAGACACAGCTTACGTTAAAAGTTTCAAACATACTAAATTGACTGTTTTTGCATTATTTTTGACATCTTGGGAACGTCATAACTTCCGAACAGTTCCAAGTAGGAAAAATCTAATGATACCGGCGTAATCAGCGCCAAAAATTGTATCAAGAACCGCAATTTTAATGTGATTGAAGGCACTTGAGTTTTCGCCGAATGGCTAAAATTTTGAAAGAAATCGCATATTTGAAACTATAATTTTGAAATGGCACACATATCTCAAAAACTAGGACCCGGATCAACATGAAACCTATGCTATCCTACTAAAATGGGCGCGCTGATTCCGAATTCACATAGAAAAAGTCTCTGTCTCTACTGGTTACCGAGTTGTGCTGAAATTACGTTATTCCAAATAATACAAAAATAAGCGAAATGGACCACAAAACTTCAAAATGGTATATGTTACGCCTATAAAAGTATATATATTTTTGATGTACTCATCGAGAGCTACCATTTGGTGGGGGGTTACCCTTTCTATCGCGAAAGGTTGCAAAGTTCACTTTTTTTCTATCTAAAAGTGCTAAATTTAGAGCGAAAATAATTTGATAACTTCTTGAGAGATAGAGCGTTCTAATGTAGTCATGCTTATGCATTGGGATGTGCTGAATTCAACGGTGAGGTCTTTTTGCCCGTAACTCGTACGGTTTGGCCAGAAATTGGGAAACTATAGTTTCCGCGGTTTCTCGCGGTTTTCTCGCGAACCGTGCACGTTAGAGTAACGCGGCTTTCAGAAATGAATTCCTCGGCCGATTTCCCATCCGGTACCGTTTGAAACGTGAAGATTGGTCGATTAGATCAGACACAGCTTACGTTAAAAGTTTCAAACATACTAAATTGACTGTTTTTGCATTATTTTTGACATCTTGGGAACGTCATAACTTCCGAACCGTTCCAAGTAGGAAAAATCTAATGATACCGGCGTAATCAGCGCCAAAAATTGTATCAAGAACCGCAATTTTAATGTGATTGAAGGCACTTGAGTTTTCGCCGACTGGCTAAAATTTTGTAAGAAATCGCATATTTGAAACTATAATTTTGAAATGGCACACATATCTCAAAAACTAGGACCCGGATCAACATGAAACCTATGCTATCCTACTAAAATGGGCGCGCTGATTCCGAATTCACATAGAAAAAGTCTCTGTCTCTACTGGTTACCGAGTTGTGCTGAAATTACGTTATTCCAAATAATACAAAAATAAGCGAAATGGACCACAAAACTTCAAAATGGTATATGTTACGCCTATAAAAGTATATATATTTTTGATGTACTCATCGAGAGCTACCATTTGGTGGGGGGTTACCCTTTCTATCGCGAACGGTTGCAAAGTTCACTTTTTTTCTATCTAAAAGTGCTAAATTTAGAGCGAAGATAATTTGATAACTTTTTGAGAGATAGAGCGTTCTAATGTAGTCATGCTTATGCATTGGGATGTGCTGAATTCAACGGTGAGGTCTTTTTGCCCGTAACTCGTACGGTTTGGCCAGAAAGTGGGAAACTATAGTTTCCGCGGTTTCTCGCGGTTTTCTCGCGAACCGTGCACGTTAGAGTAACGCGGCTTTCAGAAATGAATTCCTCGGCCGATTTCCCATCCGGTACCGTTTGAAACGTGAAGATTGGTCGATTAGATCAGACACAGCTTACGTTAAAAGTTTCAAACATACTAAATTGACTGTTTTTGCATTATTTTTGACATCTTGGGAACGTCATAACTTCCGAACCGTTCCAAGTAGGAAAAATCTAATGATACCGGCGTAATCAGCGCCAAAAATTGTATCAAGAACCGCAATTTTAATGTGATTGAAGGCACTTGAGTTTTCGCCGACTGGCTAAAATTTTGTAAGAAATCGCATATTTGAAACTATAATTTTGAAATGGCACACATATCTCAAAAACTAGGACCCGGATCAACATGAAACCTATGCTATCCTACTAAAATGGGCGCGCTGATTCCGAATTCACATAGAAAAAGTCTCTGTCTCTACTGGTTACCGAGTTGTGCTGAAATTACGTTATTCCAAATAATACAAAAATAAGCGAAATGGACCACAAAACTTCAAAATGGTATATGTTACGCCTATAAAAGTATATATATTTTTGATGTACTCATCGAGAGCTACCATTTGGTGGGGGGTTACCCTTTCTATCGCGAACGGTTGCAAAGTTCACTTTTTTTCTATCTAAAAGTGCTAAATTTAGAGCGAAGATAATTTGATAACTTTTTGAGAGATAGAGCGTTCTAATGTAGTCATGCTTATGCATTGGGATGTGCTGAATTCAACGGTGAGGTCTTTTTGCCCGTAACTCGTACGGTTTGGCCAGAAAGTGGGAAACTATAGTTTCCGCGGTTTCTCGCGGTTTTCTCGCGAACCGTGCACGTTAGAGTAACGCGGCTTTCAGAAATGAATTCCTTGGCCGATTTCCCATCCGGTACCGTTTGAAACGTGAAGATTGGTAGAATAGATCAGACACAGCTTACGTTAAAAGTTTCAAACATACTAAATTGACTGTTTTTGCATTATTTTTGACATCTTGGGAACGTCATAACTTCCGAACCGTTCCAAGTAGGAAAAATCTAATGATACCGGCGTAATCAGCGCCAACAATTGTATCAAGAACCGCAATTTTAATGTGATTGAAGGCACTTGAGTTTTCGCCGACTGGCTAAAATTTTGTAAGAAATCGCATATTTGAAACTATAATTTTGAAATGGCACACATATCTCAAAAACTAGGACCCGGATCAACATGAAACCTATGCTATCCTACTAAAATGGGTGCGCTGATTCCGAATTCACATAGAAAAAGTCTCTGTCTCTACTGGTTACCGAGTTGTGCTGAAATTACGTTATTCCAAATAATACAAAAATAAGCGAAATGGACCACAAAACTTCAAAATGGTATATGTTAGGCCTATAAAAGTATATATATTTTTGATGTACTCATCGAGAGCTACCATTTGGTGGGGGGGTTACCCTTTCTATCGCGAACGGTTGCAAAGTTCACTTTTTTTCTATCTAAAAGTGCTAAATTTAGAGCGAAGATAATTTGATAACTTTTTGAGAGATAGAGCGTTCTAATGTAGTCATGCTTATGCATTGGGATGTGCTGAATTCAACGGTGAGGTCTTTTTGCCCGTAACTCGTACGGTTTGGCCAGAAAGTGGGAAACTATAGTTTCCGCGGTTTCTCGCGGTTTTCTCGCGAACCGTGCACGTTAGAGTAACGCGGCTTTCAGAAATGAATTCCTCGGCCGATTTCCCATCCGGTACCGTTTGAAACGTGAAGATTGGTCGATTAGATCAGACACAGCTTACGTTAAAAGTTTCAAACATACTAAATTGACAGTTTTTGCATTATTTTTGACATCTTGGGAACGTCATAACTTCCGAACCGTTCCAAGTAGGAAAAATCTAATGATACCGGCGTAATCAGCGCCAAAAATTGTATCAAGAACCGCAATTTTAATGTGATTGAAGGCACTTGAGTTTTCGCCGACTGGCTAAAATTTTGTAAGAAATCGCATATTTGAAACTATAATTTTGAAATGGCACACATATCTCAAAAACTAGGACCCGGATCAACATGAAACCTATGCTATCCTACTAAAATGGGTGCGCTGATTCCGAATTCACATAGAAAAAGTCTCTGTCTCTACTGGTTACCGAGTTGTGCTGAAATTAAGTTATTCCAAATACTTAACACAAAAATAAGGGCAGGTGATCACATAACTTCAAAATGGTATATGCTAGGCCTATAAAAGTATATATATTTTTGATGTACTCATCGAGAGCTACCATTTGGTGGGGGGTTACCCTTTCTATCGCAAACGGTTGCAAAGTTCACTTTTTTTCTATCTAAAAGTGCTAAATTTAGAGCGAAAATAATTTGATAACTTTTTGTGAGATAGAGCGTTCTAATGTAGTCATGCTTATGCATTGGGATGTGCTGAATTCAACGGTGAGGTCTTTTTGCCCGTAACTCGTACGGTTTGGGCAGAAAGTGGGAAACTAATAGTTTCCGCGGTTTCTCGCGGGTTTCTCGCGAACCGTACACCTTAGAGTAACGAGGCTTTCAGAAATGAATTCCTCGGCCGATTTCCCATCCGGTACCGTTTGTAACGTGAAGATTGGTCGATTAGATCAGACACAGCTTGCGTTAAAAGTTTCAAACATACTAAATTGGCTGTTTTTGCATTATTTTTGACATCTTGGGAACGTCATAACTTCCGAACCGTTCCAAGTAGGTAAAATCTAATGATACCGGCGTAATCAGCGCCAAAAATTGTATCAAGAACCGCAATTTTAATGTGATTGAAGGCACTTGAGTTTTCGCCGAATGGCTAAAATTTTGAAAGAAATCGCATATTTGAAACTATAATTTTGAAATGGCACACATATCTCAAAAACTAGGACCCGGATCAACATGAAACCTATGCTATCCTACTAAAATGGGCGCGCTGATTCCGAATTCACATAGAAAAAGTCTCTGTCTCTACTGGTTACCGAGTTGTGCTGAAATTACGTTATTCCAAATAATACAAAAATAAGCGAAATGGACCACAAAACTTCAAAATGGTATATGTTACGCCTATAAAATTATATATATTTTAGATGTGCTCATCGAGAGCTACCATTTGGTCGGGGGTTAACCTTTCTATCCCGAACGGTTGCAAAGTTCAATTTTTTTCTATTTAAGTGCTAAATTTAGAGCGAAAATAATTTTACAACTTTTTGAGAGATAGAGCGTTCTAATGTAGTCATGCTTATGCATTGGGATGTGCTGAATTCAACGGTGAGGTCTTTTTGCCCGTAACTCGTACGGTTTGGCCAGAAAGTGGGAAACTATAGTTTCCGCGGTTTCTCGCGGTTTTCTCGCGAACCGTGCACGTTAGAGTAACGCGGCTTTCAGAAATGAATTCCTCGGCCGATTTCCCATCCGGTACCGTTTGAAACGTGAAGATTGGTCGATTAGATCAGACACAGCTTACGTTAAAAGTTTCAAACATACTAAATTGACAGTTTTTGCATTATTTTTGACATCTTGGGAACGTCATAACTTCCGAACCGTTCCAAGTAGGAAAAATCTAATGATACCGGCGTAATCAGCGCCAAAAATTGTATCAAGAACCGCAATTTTAATGTGATTGAAGGCACTTGAGCTTTCGCCGACTGGCTAAAATTTTGTAAGAAATCGCATATTTGAAACTATAATTTTGAAATGGCACACATATCTCAAAAACTAGGACCCGGATCAACATGAAACCTATGCTATCCTACTAAAATGGGTGCGCTGATTCCGAATTCACATAGAAAAAGTCTCTGTCTCTACTAGTTACCGAGTTGTGCTGAAATTACGTTATTCCAAATAATACAAAAATAAGCGAAATGGACCACAAAACTTCAAAATGGTATATGTTAGGCCTATAAAAGTATATATATTTTTGATGTACTCATCGAGAGCTACAATTTGGCGGGGGGTTACCCTTTCTATCGCGAAAGGTTGCAAAGTTCACTTTTTTTCTATCTAAAAGTGCTAAATTTAGAGCGAAGATAATTTGATAACTTTTTCAGAGATAGAGCGTTCTAATGTAGTCATGCTTATGCATTGGGATGTGCTGAATTCAACGGTGAGGTCTTTTTGCCCGTAACTCGTACGGTTTGGCCAGAAAGTGGGAAACTATAGTTTCCGCGGTTTCTCGCGGTTGTCTCGCGAACCGTGCACGTTAGAGTAACGCGGCTTTCAGAAATGAATTCCTCGGCCGATTTCCCATCCGGTACCGTTTGAAACGTGAAGATTGGTCGATTAGATCAGACACAGCTTACGTTAAAAGTTTCAAACATACTAAATTGACTGTTTTTGCATTATTTTTGACATCTTGGGAACGTCATAACTTCCGAACCGTTCCAAGTAGGAAAAATCTAATGATACCGGCGTAATCAGCGCCAAAAATTGTATCAAGAACCGCAATTTTAATGTGATTCAAGGCACTTGAGTTTTCGCCGACTGGCTAAAATTTTGTAAGAAATCGCATATTTGAAACTATAATTTTGAAATGGCACACATATCTCAAAAACTAGGACCCGGATCAACATGAAACCTATGCTATCCTACTAAAATGGGTGCGCTGATTCCGAATTCACATAGAAAAAGTCTCTGTCTCTACTGGTTACCGAGTTATGATGAAATTACGCTTTTCCAAATAACACAAAAATAAGGGAAATGGACCACATAACTTCAAAATAGTATATGTTAGGCCTATAAAATTATATATATTTTAGATGTGCTCATCGAGAGCTACCATTTGGTCGGGGGTTAACCTTTCTATCCCGAACGGTTGCAAAGTTCAATTTTTTTCTATTTAAGTGCTAAATTTAGAGCGAAAATAATTTTACAACTTTTTGAGAGATAGAGCGTTCTAATGTAGTCATGCTTATGCATTGGGATGTGCTGAATTCAACGGTGAGGTCGGTTTTCCCGTAACTCGTACGGTTTGGCCAGAAAGTGGGAAACTATAGTTTCCGCGGTTTCTCGCGGTTTTCTCGCGAACCATGCACGTTAGAGTAACGCGGCTTTCAGAAATGAATTCCTCGGCCAATTTCCCATCCGGTGCCGTTTGAAACGTGAAGATTGGTCGATTAGATCACACACAGTTTGCGTTAAACAAATTCACATAGAAAAAAATCAAAATTACGTTATTCCAAATTTTTCCGTTCGTAACGTCATCATCGGTTGATTAGATCGGTCACAGTTTCGAAATCAAAAATAAAAAAAAATCTGTCAATCTATATGACACATATGTACTTTATCAATGGAAATCTTTCGCAATTTCAAACGCATTGTGTGGTAGTATTTACATATCTCGACAAAAAATACATTGAGCATCTAGAATCCATTAGTAGGCACTCGAACGCAAAAATTTGAATGTATTGCAATCATTTCTAGGAAATATACGATTAATATATAGTAAAAAAATATACAGAAAACAAATTATTGTTTGATGCTGATAAGAAATCACTGCACTGATATGCATTATACATATATATGGTATATATATATATATATATATATAAGAGTCTGACAATCGATTCGTTGGTTAGTTACTATACTACTAGCAAAAATGAAGTCTGTTCTAGTCGTTTTAGCTGCAATCATTGCTGTAAGTACTTTCATGGTTTTGTCCAGTAACATTTTATTATTGGATTGTACATATACTATAACAAAATATACTTTAAGGTGACCGTTGGTGATGACCTGGATCCAGCCTTCTGCTCAGCCATTGGCAAAGTCTGCACATCATGTTCAGAACTGGCCACATGTATCTTAGAGGAAGACATCTTCAGCATTATACACTTACAATACTGCACAGGACCCGGCGAGAAATGTTCACCAAGTGGATCATGTACAACTGATCGTGTGGCTGAATGCGACTATGCCCATTTGGAATTCAAATGCAACAGCGTAGGAATGTTCCCGGATGCTTTCGACTGTCGCAAATACCACTTCTGTGTGCCAACAGACGATGGAATCGTCAGATACTCAGCTACATGCGACAAAGGTTATGGCTACAACCCCACAAGGACTTATTGCTCTGAGAAACTGCCCAACAACGTCTGCGAAGTGCCCGTGCCACTCTGCAATGCAGCTGGCGATACCGGCCCACTATCCAATCCAACTTTGTACTATCTCTGCGCTGAATATAGCGAGGAAGAAAGAACCCTGTATCCACGCATGTTCGCTTGCCCACATGGGTCAAGTTACATTGACTTTGTATGTACAAGCGCTGTCAGGAAGAACGTTGCGGCTCTCTTAGCAGGAACATTGTAAACATTTCTGGTTGTTCTTTTAAAAAAAATGCGTTTGTAATAAAATAACTAATAATGAATTTGTATATATTAATAAATAAAGATATTATTATGAAAACTGCTGCGTTTGCTGTTTTCTTAAGTTCTAACGGTAAATGGAAACGTAGCTGGAACAGTGGAAGATTACACTATAGCTAAACGTATCACCAACAAATAATACCCACATAGTTTTTCAGTCGCAATTGGCCACATGAAAAAATTGTGGCCAAAATGAAAATCGATCATTTACTCTATCACCGGTGAAATGTAAAAATCGTAGAAATATGATCAGTTTCTTATTGTTTACATAGAGTATACACTTTTACGAAGAGAACAATGAATTTACGATAAAAATCTATGGAAAAATGCCGAAGTTATGACCAATTATGATTGATAGGTACCAAACAACCAAAAATGAACTTTTTCCCTATTTATCCGTTTGATTAATTTCGTTTATTTTTATTGTATGTTTGCGATATATAATGACATTAGAAGTGAGTCTGATCATTTGGTCAATGTGATTAGAAACACTTAAATAATCACATGGACCGGCTATTATTAATAATTGCCTAACGGGCACGGTGAATGTGATAAACACGTTACGTTTTACAAAAGATCTTTTGTATAAAGTCTTCAAAGAAGTTAGCTAAATTATTGTGATTATTAACTAAGCTATTATATATAGTTATGTATTTTATAACAAACCAACTGCAAATGATTGAAATAATTATTACCAAATAATAAATTCATGCATCATGAGTCCTTGCGCGTATTATTTTTTATTATATTTTGCAAGACGCGTTAGTAATATAGCGGAAACAAACATCCTACACACTACGGTACCAAGATATTATTTTCTTGTCGAAAGTAAAACGTATTAAGATTTTTATAGCCCGAAAACTATTTCTTGCAGGCATAAGAATGTATTTTTCACCGGTGCATTCATGCGGCATTAATATGTTTACCTCAAATATTCTGCCCAATATTACAGTCACAGAACTACAAGTTTTTGTCGAGCCAGCCGATGCGTTCTGGACCTTGCAACGTGTTTGCAAGTCCAGATGTGCGATGTTACGAATCGACATTAAATGATCATATTTTCGGTACTTGCGGTACAAATATTTAGATATTTAATATTTAGATTAGTAGGATAATAATACTCGAAAACAAAAGACGATAGCTAATTTTGGTTTTCACTATTGAGTTTATCCCAAACAAAGACGATCTTACTTATTTTTCGATATCTCTTATAGTTACCGAGATCTCCTATAGTAATATCGAATTTGGCCCACCTGTACATACTTAATTAATTACATACTTACAAAATAGCTGCTCAATTGATTAATTACTACTTTTTATAACAAACCAACTGCAAATCATTGATTTCAGATCTAATGTATTACTCAATTCATATTCAGTGGCCTTCATTGCTAACCCATTAAGACAATTTTAAGTAGACATGGTTCTTAAAAACTTTGTTATTAATATTAGTTTAGCAAACTGTCTATCGCCCGCTCAGGTAGCAACAGTTATAGGCAGAGTTAGAAAAAAACTGCTAAGCAATGTTTAAATTTGGCTCAATGTTCAGGGAGGTGAATTTTTAAAAACGTCAACTGGACCATCTGGAAACAATGTCTATGGATGCAAAATCATTTAACATCATAATTAATTCGCCCGACTATGAAAATAGTACCAATAATACGATCAAAATGTTTACTGAATGAAGACATTATTATTAAAATTTATTATAAATTATTAGTGATTGTGAGTGAAATTTGTCATGAACTACTTGCATCAAATATCTCCGAAAGTATTAAGCTTAGCAGAACAAAATGTACACCATATTAAAGATGAAAAGAATTACTTAAAAATATTGAAAGATGTAGATTTGGGAGAAGGTTAAAAAACGGGTTTTCAGAACCGAAATATTATGTCAATATCTACACTGTTAAGTCATCTGTCATCAGTAAACTTCTGTCGTTTTTGACAGAATAGATATTGACATAATATCTCCGTTCTTTACATTTTCCCAAATCTAAATCTTTCAACATTTTAAGTAATTCTTTGTTTATCATGTACCCAAATCTTCATCAAAATTTTATCTTTAATATGATGTATAATTTGTTCTGCTAAGAGTAATATTTTCGGAGATATTGATGCAAGCATTTCATGGGGAATTTTTTAATCACTGATAGTTTTTAATTAATTTCCATAATAATATCATCAAAGACGCAGCACACTTTAATATTATTTTTATAGGCGGGCAAATTATGTGTCTACCCAAATAAAAATTAACTAGCTTACCATTTCGGCAGCAAAAGCTAAACCGTTAAGATGGAGGAATCACAAATTTTTAAGGCGGTTTCTATATCTTTGGAATGTGCCAGTAAATCATTTTTCCTCATAACATTTTCTTTAAGTTTGTTGATATCGCAAAAAAACTCAAAAGGATCGTTAGGACTATTTTATATTTCTCTTTTGATTTGTCTATAGAATCACTACACTACAGTACACTTTCATATTATTTTTCCTAATTGATTTTTCCTACTTTAGTCATGAGTAGTAACTAAATAAGTTAGCCAGGACTAACGTCACTAAAGGCCCAACACTGAAAACCCAGTGAATAGATTCGTTGTGTGGCGATTATTATGTAGATACTAACAGAATACCAAATCTGAGGCTATTATATTGTAGCATCACCTTAATGCAATATCGAATTGAAATATATCACATTGACCACAGCATGCTGGAAATTATTAATAATAGCCGGTTCATGTGATAAATTCTTCACTTCAACCTCGCCACTTGGCATTATTAATAATACCCGATGATTATTAATAATAACCTATTATCACTATGGCCGTAGCATATACACCCAGAGGCAAACAAACAATTTTGACAGTCATACAACATAATACGTAGAAATAATTCTTACTGTCCAAACATTGTGATCAAATAGTTAAATTTACAGACTTTGTACTTATCATGATAACAAAAATAACTCACTATTGTTTTATTAAGTTTGATAAGAAACTATTGAACTACGGATGTAAGTACGTATATGTATATCAGAGTTTCACAAAAATTGCCTTTGTAAGAATTCCCACTGAAAATGAAGGCTGTTCTGTTAGTTTTAGCTACAATATTTTCTGTGAGTATTACTTTCCTTACAAAAAAAGAACCTCTCTAATTAACCACTGAGTAAATTTTGATTTTGTTATTAATTTTAAGGTTGTCTTTGGGCAACTTCGTCCAGACATCTGTTCAGCTCCTGGTTTGGTATGTTCATCCTGTTCAGAATTAGCGATATGCATACTGGCTGAAGGACAATACACAATCGAACATGTTAACTACTGCAGCGCAAACGAAAAATGTACACAAAACGGTTGCACAACCGATCTAGTGCCAGAATGTGACTTGGCCCATTTGGAATTCGTCTGCAACCACCCTGGGGTATACCCAGATCCCATTTTTTGTAACAAGTACCATTTTTGTGTACCAAGAGATGCCAACACAACAGAAACCAACAGAACAGCAGGGCTTGTCGACTATCCAGTTACTTGCGATAGAGGTTATGGCTACAACGCGATAACAACATATTGTTCCGTGATATTGGAAAGTAACGTCTGTGATTTACCGGTTCCATTGTGCGAAGAGCCTGGACAAACTGGCCAACTTTCTAATCCAAGTTTGTACTATGTATGCAAGGAACACAGCAAATCTGACAAAACATTGTATCCATTTTTATACAACTGTCCACATGGTGGACGTTATGAAAATTATAGGTGTATTGCTGACTATACTACAAGGATGCCAGGCTCAAATGATGGCAACTATCGTAACCCTCCAATCGTATATCTATTATTATTGTTTCTTATTAACTTCCTATTGACCACATAATTTTATTACATGTTATAAATGATGAATGACAAAATTAAACCATATTTTGAGACAGCCAGCAGTGCGTATATGTTGTAGATAAATTTGTAGCCATAATGTACCCATTATAACTAGGGAAAATGAGTTTATTTCCAGATTATAACCAGGTTATGTTTCTAGTTTTGGACCACCAATAATGAAACTTTTAGTTTCAATAATAACCGAGATATTCAAGTTTAAACGTAACCCCGAAAATCACTAACAAAAAGAGTAAAATCAAAAAGACTCAAAAATGGTGATATTTAGGTATAGGGAAACCTTATTAAAAATGAAATAATAAAATCAAAATCAAAATAAAAAAATAAAATCACCTGCGGAATGCTAGCTTTCCATGTGAATTTTTGTACAATCATAGGATTAGTGGTTGACCCACAAAAAGCTATTATTATACAACGCCAGCAATTCCGTTATTAGAAGAGCTAGAATAATGCAACATAGACTATAGGCTATCCAATAATTCATAGGTTTAAAGTTTATTACATAATCATTGTTTATCTTGCATTTTTTATACAAAAGATCGTGCTGAAACTCGTGAATTCCGACGCTCTACGGTCTTTGGTGTGCTGCGGGGAAGGGAGGCGTTAGCGGTGCTGTCATGTCGGAGAGAACCGACACAGCAGAGAGAACCGGGGCAGCTTATTATCAATACACAAAAAGCACGATAACTTGTCAAGGTAGTAATGTTAACTAACATTAAATTCTTAATTTTTGAATAAATGTGATTATAATATGTGACCCGGTACGAGAGAAATCTTCTATCGATTGGCGTTTATGTTTTCTTCAGTTTTTATACAATAAGGTTGTAAACAAGATTTTGACGGAAGCGGATAGATCTAATAATATGGAGTTAGCAGATTTTCCGATTAGTGGTGAATACTAATTAAGTTTGCTTGATAAACACAAAAAATATTTTTAAAAGTATGCCCGATTTTGTTATATAAATATTCAAACTATTATAACAGTTTCAGCAGTTTATTTATTAATAATATTTAAATACATGCACAAACACTATAAAATAAATACAACTGTTGATATATTACATATATTACAAACGTCAGCTCTGAGCGTATAAAACTTAAAAATATCAAAACAATTTTACAAATTTAGTATCGTGAATTTGTATACACAGAATATTTTGCAGATCACTCATTAATTTTAAATGCTAATCCCGAAACCCGATTTATATTGCCAAGAATTCCCATGGGACTTCCCAATGCCTGTTCGTGGTTCTATTATCTTATTGACTCATTTTGCCATTATTTTTTAATTCAGTAATCTGTCGCCGGATATCCAAATTTCTGTCCGTAAACATTGCACGTGCGATTCGCCACTACTGGCAGCGTCGCTGTCGATCCCTTCCCCCGCTCGTCCCAAAGACCGAAGAGCGCCGCGTCAATTGCAGCAATCATGAGATGCTTCAACTCGATCTTTTGTAGGGAAAATGCAAGATAAAGAATTATTATGTAATAAACTTTAAACCTATGAATTAGTGGTTAGCCTATAGTCTATATTTCATTATTCTAGCTCTTCTAATAAAGGAATTGCTGGCATTGCATAATATAGCCTTTTGTGGGTCAACCACCAATCCAATGATTTTACAAAAATGCACATTGAAAGCTAGCATTCCGCAGGTGATTTTACTTTTTAATTCGTTGAATTCTATGGATTATTTCCGGAGTAATTAATTGCTAAAGTTAAACGAATGAAATTTACGGGGCAAAAACAGCGCCAATTCTTCTTAATTTGGAAAAATCTGGAAAACGCCAACATATACAGCTTTCTAATTTTTATGAGTTGTAGCATATTAATGAAGGACTGAATCAGATTTTTTTTCAAAATTTTTCGCCCCTAGATTTGGGAGGAAATGGACGTCAAAAGAGTGGACATAATTTATATTTATGGCCACGATAGTACTGGGTATTAAACAACTTTATAGTACTTATTTACTAATCTTGATCATTAATAAAAGAAATACAGATAAAATTAATGTAATGTAATCACTAAAAATGCACAATATCGATTGCGGTTTAAATTTATCAATGGTAAATGAGAAAGCACTCAAACAAATTCAAATACGAACTTTGTGCAATCGTTCTCGATAAAAAACATATGACTAGTTGGAAAAAAACATATTGTTGTTCAGTTATGATAACAAATCAGTACAGTTAATTATAAGTGTATAAGTATAAGTATATAAGTATATAAGTATATAAGTGTATATAAAACCACGATATATAGATTTTGTAAGTTAGTGCTTACATCTACTCAAAATGAAGACAGTACTGTTAATATTATCCACAATTTTCGCCGTAAGTATTTTATCTTACACAGCTCCAAGTTCACAACATAATCTCTATTTTATTTTAAGGTTAGCTTAGCTCAGCTGGACCCTGAAAAGTGCGAAGCACCCGGTCCACTATGCACCTCATGCAACCAACTAGCAACGTGCATTCTTGGAGAAGATGGCTACAACATAGTACATTTGCAAACTTGTGGTGAAGGTGAAACCTGTTTTCCAACAGGTTGTAGCACTGCTCCTGGGACAGAATGTGAACATTATCCAATGGAGTTCGTGTGCAAAGATACAGGAATGTTTCCTGACCCTTTTGACTGCCGCCAGTACCATTTTTGCGTACCAAATGACGGAGAGATTATCAAATACTCTGACTATTGCGATCATGGTCATGGTTACAATGTTGAAACCAATTTCTGTTCTGATACGGTGGTAAATGATGTTTGCCCAGAGGAATTGCCTGTTCCAACGTGCGAAAAGGCTGGCCAAAGTGGCCCACTGTCTAACCGAAATAAGTACTATATTTGCGCTCAATACAGTGAGGAAATAAGGACATTGTATCCGATGTTGTTCGCGTGTCCGTTTGGAGGAAGCTATGATAATTTTGTCTGTAGAGATGCAAGAGAATATAATGTACGATCGATCTTGTCCAGGTCGAAGGTTTTGCAATAATTTGTAGACATATAGGTTGAGCTATGGAAAATTGTACATCTTAAGAGAATTTGTAAATGTTGATAAACTATAATAAATAAAAATATGTTCAGTCTACCATATGTTCTTCTATTTTAATTTCTTTGCGCGGGTTCGTTGTCTATTATTCGATAAATCATTGAAGTCTCCGCGAAAAATGATAGTTTTTTTAAGATTTATTGATTGAATTTGTTGAGTTTATAGATTTTAAGACTATTAAGCTGAATTTATGTCTACGCAAAATTGCTTTGTTTTTGATTTATGGCATATAATTCATTTTTACACCCAAACTTAGAACAATGATGACATCAATAATGCATTTTCTCTTTATCGCGATTCAGAGTATACAGATAGCAAGTTAACTAAGTACCATGTTATGACAATAGAAATCTATATATCAATGAATTTATCAATGGAATTCTAGTAGTATTTACGTCAAATCAATTAGAAAACACTCGAAGTTATAAAATCTCAACATTGTGCAACAATTTCGATTAAATATATTATGATTAATATACAAAAAGTTCATATTGTTCGATCTTGATAGCAAATCAGTTGACTATAATGTAAGTGTATTTATATAGAATCCGACAAACATTTTCTTAGTGTACTTCTACTAAAAATGAAGGCTGTAGTGTTTGTTTTAGCCACAATTTTTGCTGTAAGTAGAAGTTTAGATACATAGTATAGCAAAAAATGGGATATGCTTTCAGAATATAATAAAAGTAATAACTTTTCAAATGTTTTACAATAAAACACGGGATTTTGGAAGCATAAATACTCTTCTAGATCACGAGGTGCCCGGAATTTGTTGTAAAAAGGATTTATTGGTTTAAAATTCAAAATTACGGAAAAATGAGACCACCGTCAACTTTTTTATGGCCATTTTCGAAATCAGCGCGTTCAAATTAACAACAAATATATTTAGGTCCTTTCTATGGCCGTTTTCATAGTCAGCACGTTCAAATTAACAAAAAAAGTATATTTAGCTTAAGCTACGGACAGCAAATTCAAATCATGAGAGATGTTATTAAGCTTATAAGCTTCATTGTGCAATTGTAATTTCTTTTGTTTATAATGCGAGTTATTTTAATTTCTTCGCGCGGGTTTGTTGTCTAATCTATCGTTGGAGTCTCCGCAAAAAAGTCATGTTCTTTAATGACTTTATACTTAAATCTGATGACGTTATACATTTTAAGACTATTAAGACGAATTTATTTATATGCAAAATTGCTTTGTTTTCGATTTATGGTGCATAATTGATTTTTACACTAACACTTAGAACAATGATGACATCAATAATGCATTTCCTCTTTATCGCGATGGGAATAACAATCTATATATTATCAAGGAATTTATCAATGGATTTACATATCTTGCAAAAAATACCTCGAACACCTGAAATCAATTAGAAAACACTCGAAATTATTAGATCCCAAGATTGTGCAGCGATTTCAATTAAATATATTATGATTAATAAATTAAAAAACAGTAAATAGAATTCGATCTTGATAGCAAATCAGCGCACTATAATGGAAGAAAGTTCGCGGGTTGGTTGTCTATTGTTCAATAAATCATTGAAGTCTCCGCAAAAAAAAACATGTTTTTTCTTGATTTAATGATTAAATCTGCCGACTTTATAGGTTTTAAGACTATTAAGCCGAATTTATTTATATGCAATATTGCTTTATTTTCCATTTATGGTACCTATATAATTTATTTTTACACGTAAACTTAGAACAATGGTGATATCAATAATGCATTCTTCTTTATCGCGATTCAGGGAAACAGATAACAAGTTAACTAAGTGCCCATGTTATAACAATAAAAATCTGTATATCAACGAATTTATCAATGGAATTCTAGTAGTATTTACATATCTTGAAAACATACCTCGAACTTTGTGCAACGATTTCGATTAAATATATTGTGATTAATATAAAAAACAGTAAATATTATTCGATCTTGATAGCAAATCAGTGCGCTATAATGTAATAGAGTATTTATACAGAGTCTGACATAAATTTTCTTAGAGTGTACTTCTACTAAAAATGAAGGCTGTAGTGTTTGTTTTAGCTACAATTTTTGCTGTAAGTATACTTTTAGATACATAATATACACAGAGAGAAAAGAATTCGTGTTTCAAAGAAATGTATTTGTTTGAATTTATTCTTTTGGGTCAACACATATTTCTTTGACGCCAACAATATTTACTTCATTGAATACTCTAGTTTATTTGCTTGCAGAGATTAATGTATTTGACATATTTATTTAAGTGGAATAAATATATATGGATACAAACAAAAATTACTTTCCTTTAAAGTAATATTTTAGTTTTGATTTTAAAAAACGTTTCTTTACACCAATGAAATATAATTTTGATTCTAACATATAAATTTGTATATAGGGAGAGATTTATTTCGCTTAAAGTAATATTTTGTCTTTGGCTTAAAAATAGGTTTACTTCCGCCAAAGAAATCATATTTTGATTCAAATAAATATATTTTTAATGTCATCCAACTGTATTGTTAGATGGCGCTGTAAACTCTCTCCTCGCACTTCGTACATATCGAGAGTATAAAGCCGCGTGATCGACAGTATAGAACTTATAGAGTACAGTGCCTGCAGGTTCAAGTTGCGATTACAAATCAGAGTACACTTTACTAACTTAACCTTGACTATATGTTGGGGTGGGAAGACCAAGCACTGGTCGAGGATGTGCGACATCCCAAAAAGGAGGTGACACATGGCGAGTCTTCCGAAAAATTCTTGTCTATTAATTCCTTCAACAAATTAATAATTTTAAGCATTTTAACTCGACCACCGACCAACAATTTTGTTAATTTAAAAAAATGTAATTCTTTCACTCAACACAATCATAATTATTTGAAGTAAATAAATCTCATTTCTTATAATACACAAATTGAAAACTTTAACTGGAAACATAAGTTGTTTGACACAAATCAACGTTCTTTCTACCAAACAAATATTTCAAATAAATGCGTTATTATCCGCAAATAAATATTTCTTTGCCTGTATTGAAACAACAAATTTCTTTGAGTCAATGCATATTTATTTGAATTAAACAAAAATTTCTCTCTGTGTAGGTACATATAAGTGAAATCAGTTTTAAAATATCTTCATTAACAGAGGTACAATCTTCCGAGATCGCATTGTTGAGACACCTGTATAACACTATAATCTCACCAAGTTACATCGTATACTGAAATACTGACCCAGCTATAATTTTCTTGTTTTTTTTAGGTGGGGCTTGCTGATGTCCTTGATCCTTCAATCTGCACATCAGCTGGCCGGGTGTGCGCCTCATGCACAGAATTGGCAACATGCGTTTGGGCAGAAGGGGAATATGACATAGTACATTTGCAGTATTGTGATGCCGGGGAGACATGCACACCGGAAGGATGCACAGCAGAACCAGTCTATGGCTGTTATGAACCATTGCCGTTTGTATGCAAGAGCAAGGGAATGTTCCCAGAGCCTTTCGACTGCCGGAAGTACCACTTCTGCGTACCCGACAACGGACAAATTACCGACTATACTGTGGCGTGCGATTCTGGTTATGGATATGACCCTACAACGTTTTCCTGTTCTAACAGATTGGAGAACAACGTTTGTCCAGACTTAGTTCCTGAATGTCATACAGCTGGACAAACTGGTGCGCTATCCAATCCGAGTTTTTATTATCTCTGCGCTGAATATAGCGAATCTGACAGGTCTCTGTACCCGTTTTTGTTCGCCTGTCCAAATGGTGAACACTATCAAGATTATTCTTGTAAGGCAGCAAGGCAATATGCGATAGATTCGATTTTGTAGAACGAAATTGTGAATTTTTATACATCTAATAGATTGTAAATAAATTAATTGATAATTGATTCGTGTTTTTATTATTATTGACGTAGACCGTGACCAGGAACAAGTTATACAGGGGGGAAATGAAAATGTTTTACAAAAACCTTTAGGGTATATAATGTGAGTTTCATTTTATTGATACTGGAGCGAAGTGAATATAATCTACACTCATTCTGATGTTTTCTATCAGTTATGATGCTGAGGAAATTTTTTAAGTAGGTTAGAGCCCACCTGTGTGCCAATCAGAATATATTTCGGGCAGTTCATTTGTTTTAAATGGCCAAACTAAGTACTAACATGAATGACAATCAGTGTGTAAATTCACCAGACAACATTTGTTACGTATATAGACACTTTACTGTGAAAGTTAAGAAAAAAAAACACGTGAGATACACTCTGAGACGGTTTGTTATTTTAAAAACCTCATCAAACGAGACAACTTTCAATTATTAGAATATACATTTTAAAAAAATATATTTCCCACCGTCAATTCTATTAATATTGTATTAATGGCAACGGAAACATTTTATGTTTATGTTATGTTTTTGAGTTTGTAAATGTGATTTTAAACTATGGCTTCCATTAAATATTAAATTTTAAAAACATATCTTACACGCTTTTGTAGCTCCCTTTCATAACTGTAAAACAGTCAAAGTCCGTCAAAATAGTTTCCATGTCAATTACTAAATTTAATTGACTAAAACGAAATACACGTAACCACAAATGCTGGTTGAAAAACGGGTAAACAAGAACAAAAAACAATAAATTATTATCAAAAAATAACACCGCAAAGGCTGGTTGGGAAAAATGAGAAATATTGACTACAAATACTGGTTAAACAAATAAATAAGACATATCAGAATATTACCAAAACTTATGCTATCTAGTATGTCTTTAAAAAGAAACAATATTGCCACAAATGATCGACAGAAAATTAAAATAATAATATGGATGGCCAATAAAATGGAATCTACTAGAATAATCCTCATAGCAACAGAAACTGAACCAGAATGAATAAGTGAGTGCCGTGCAATATGCCAGTGTTTTTGTACGTGCGTAGCATTTATGTTGCCGGTTTGCGCGCTCTGCCTATGGGAGAACCACAACATGATGAGTGATGACGCCAATAATACATTTCCCCTTATTCACGACCTATAGAAACAGATACCTAACTAGTTAACTAAATGCCATGTTATAACCATATAAATCTATATATCAGTGAATGGATCAATAGAAATCAAGCAGTATTTATACAGAGTCCTGCAACTAAGCTCCCGTCTTCTGTAGCTCACTTACTCATTAAGCTAAGAGTTTGACATTTTGCAGGCTTACCCTGTACTTCAAGGTACAATTCAAGAAATTATTTTTTATTATACAGGCTGTTCCAAAAATGTGCAACGCCATGGTAATATATTTTTTTAAATTGAATCCTATACATTTTTCTACACATTTGGAAGCGTTTTATGGTTGCCTACATATCACCAAAATTTTATTGAAATCGGTTGAGTGACCGCAGCGGAAAAAAATAAAAACCAAAAAAAATTGATTTTGCATCGTAGGCTTTAAAAATCAATAAAAACCACAAAATGCACCTCGTTAATAAAAGTTTGCGACGTGCTTATTAAGTTAGATGTAATAGTCTCGTTAACCAAGTGACATTGATCTAAATTATACAGGGTGACCAAAATCGACTGTCAAACTTGTCAAACTTCAAAGCGTGTTATTGTTCTTATTTTAAATTGGAACCCATAATTTTTTTATGTGAAATGATGCAGAATTAAAAAATAAACATTGTTTCTAAATACAACCCCATCACAATTCCCAGTAAGACACGAAACATGTAACGATTGCTAAAATAAAACAAAAGTAAGGAATCCGACCACTTTTTATTGTATTAAAATATCTGTCAAATCCTGGCTAACTAGTTTTATTTTAATGCAGACACGATCGATCTCGATCAAATAGAATCTCATGCAGCTAAACTATTAACTTGATATATTGTATGATAAAGTCATGTGCCTCGCCACATCAGATTTTTTTAATTATCAACGTAAATTATTAAAACCTAAATTGCTAAATAGAACAAATTATAACGTTAAATTGAAAATTGTAAGCCATATTCTTGGAATACTGTATGTGTATTATTACAGAGTTGTTTTATACTTATTTTAGCTAATTTTACCAAATTGCTACGCTTTGCTTTTTAACCAAATGATCGTCACATACAAATGGAACGTGAAGTTTATAGAGATCAAGCCGAGAGTATTGGATTTTGACAAAGTATTAACAAATTTTAACTTTTTATTATTAACTAACTTATTATTAACTTATTGTGATATGTAAGTACCTATGATGAGTAATTTAAAATTTTGTTTGGAAAGTATTAAAAAAAGAAAGTATAAATACAATAATAAACATATAATTTTTGGACAAATTTTAAAATCTTTCTACAAAGCTACACAGTTTTAAAACACAGCGGGACGCGAAAGAGTATTATTCAATAAACATAACAACAAAATAAAGAAGGGGGGCAGCTGTCCCCACTTACCCCCCCCCCCCCCCCCCCCCTCTGTAAGAGAGTATTTATAGATATAGCGTCTGGCAAAATTTGCTTAGAGTAAACTTCTAAAAATGAAGGCTGTAGTGTTTGTTTTGTATACAGTTTTTGCTGTAAGTATACGTTTAGATATACCGTGTGTTCATTTGAAAAGTATCCACCCTTAATAACTCTTAACCTGATGCGATTATTGCTTTGAGTGAAAACACGTCGATTTAGATATTGAGGGGGAAGTTCAAAAACGGTACCTAGAGAATTTTAGGTTTCATCCCTTCTCCCCCCAATCACCCCACTTCGAAATTTAAAACGGCACCCTATATCTTGTGATACATCGTTTGAAAGGGCATAAAATTCTCTACTCAACCATGATAAAAAAAATTAAATCGATCGATTGGTTCTTAAGATAGACTAGAATAACGAGCACCATTATTTGCGTTCGCGAAGAGTTCGAAAACAGAATGTACTTTTGTCTAGCAAATAATGGTGGTCATTTCGAACATACCATAAAATAATTTCTTATTTTATTATTTGTTTTAATTTTTTATTTCTTATGACTGTAATTTAATTCAACAGTGTATCCAATCCGCAATGTTCCGCTAATAATAATTGATTTCATACCATCTATCTTCTGGGTTAGTCTATCTTAAGAACCAATCGATCGATTTAATTTTTTTTATCATGGTCGAGTAGAGAATTTTATGCCCTTTCAAATGATATATCACAAGGTAGGGGGTGCTATTTGAAATTTCGAAGTGGGTGGCTGGGGGGTGAAGGGATGAAACCTAAAATTCTCTAGGTACCATTTTTGAACTTCCCCCTCGATATCTAAATCGACGTGTTTCCACTCTAAGCAATAATCGCATCAGGGCAAGAGTTATTAATTAAATAATAATAATAATATATTAATAAAAATTATTAATTAAAAATTAATATTTTCCAAAAGTTTTGCAAACAAATATAGAAACAGACGTAACACCCATCATTTTGAACATTTAAAAAAATCCGTAATGCTCTAAACGTTTCTTATATACCACTATAATGTAACCAAGTTTCACAAGTATTCTGGCCTAGCTATAACTTTCGCGTTAATTTCTAGGTTGGACTTGCTGATGTTCTAGATCCAGCAATCTGCACATCACCTGGCCCAGTTTGTACCTCATGCACAGAGTTGGCAATGTGCATTTTGGCGGAAGGAGACTACAACATAATACATTTGGAGTCTTGTGACGCAGGGAAGGCATGCAGACCAGAAGGATGTACCACAGATCTAGTCGATGGCTGTTTCGAGCCATTGGATTTTGTATGCTATAGCAAAGGAATATTCCCTGAGCCTTTCGACTGTCGCAAGTATCATTTCTGCGTGTCTGACAAAGAAGAATTTACCAAATATTCAGCTACATGCGCTTCTGGTTATGGATATGACCCCACAACGTTTTCTTGTTCTCACAAATTGGAGGACAATGCTTGCCCAAAGGAACGAGTAGTTCCTGTATGCCAACAACGAGGACAAACTGGTCAACTTTCAAATCCAAGTTTGTTTTATGTCTGCCATGGGTACAGCGAATCTAACGGGTATTTGTATCCATATTTGTTCGCTTGTCCAAATGGAGAACACTACGATGGTAATTACAAGTGCAAAGCAGCAAAGGATATAGAATAAATTCGATTTTGTCCTACTAGAATTGTACAATTCTTATATACTTAATAATTTCTAAATAAATTACTGTTTTTGGGTACTTGCATGTGTATAAAATGCAGAACTCCGTCATTTTCAATTCGATTTTCAAAATAATTTTAAAAAACACCGCCGCCTGGATTTGAACCAGGATTGGAAGTCCTGGAGTGACAAATAAAACCTATAAATTTCCACAGCCTCTGTAGCTCAACTGGGAGAGCTGTCAACCGGAAATTGGAGGATTCCTGGTTCAAATCCAGGCGGAGGTGTTTTTTCCAAAATTTTCGCTTGAATTTATGTAAACTCTTAATGTACTTAGTAAAAATATTGTGATAGTCTGGAAGGTAACAACAAAAAGGAAATACACTCAACAACTTCCGCTATATCTCGGAAAAAGTATATTTGCTTTTTTTTGTAACACAGTGTTAATTTTTTTTATTATTGACATAGGATCAAGTCTACGCACGTCACAAATACAAAGTCAAATGTCAAAAGCATGGAAGTTATACATCCACAATTTTTTGATATTATCGACCACGAAAATGTCTTCTACGTCCTTTACATAGATCACAGTCCTTATTTAACAGAAAATAAGGGCAATACCACAAAAAACAAACAATTCCAGAATCTAGAAGACTTGAACCAGCATGGCGCAGCAATTACCATTCAAAATGCCTTTAGAAGATATCGTTATAAGAAGATATTCGTAACGATCACGAAGAAGCTTCACAGTTTTCGAAAACAAGACCAGAAAAGTATATTAAGACGCGTCAATATGAAGGAAGCGGAATTATTCGATAAAGACATGCACGTTTTGGTGTTGAAATTAGCAGGTGAGGTTTTTCCACCAAAAATAGTGTATAAAATATACACATCCATCAAAATTGTTGCCTTCTACGTCAAGGAGAGAGAAAAGTTATCTAAAGTCAAATTTGGGCAAAGAAGCGTGTATAATTCGAAAAGCGACTGGCAACTGTTTTATCAAATGTTACCAAAACGCGCCAGTTCTTATGTTACAAAGAAACTTGTGAAAAAAACGCACGGCAATAAGAGACCGAAAAGTCATATAACATGGATAAGCCGAAAGTATGGATTTTGAGGATCTATTTAGTATTTCATTTTTAATTTATATGCACATACATATACAGTAAGCCAATCTTTATACATTATACATAGCTTATATATTAATCAAGACAATAAAGAGTTATTGAGAAATAAACAGAGTTTAATTGTTTAATCTTTGTAGCAAAGATAATAAAAATTAGAGACTCGATTTAAGTCCAAAGTAGATAAATAAAAAAACATCAATAAAAATCAAAAACGTTTATTGAAATTTGTACAATTCCTTAAAAACTATCACCGCCCAATACTGGGCAAAACAGTAACCGAAATACACAATAATTTAAACAGAGATCTCCGTACGTAAACAAAAAACTCCGAACGTAGAAAAATATATTTTAATAACAAACAGCAACAAAGTGAAAATATATAAATACCTATCCAGTGACCTTTTCGACCTTCAGTACAAAAAGGAATCAAAAAATTCAACGAGTGCGTTTCTTCATCGACAGTCAAGGTCACAGCGATATATAGATCACAACGTACCAAAAAAAATTGCCTAAATCGCTACAATCACTACCTGGCCCGTTTCGCCAACTTCCAGTCTTTATCCGTGAACGACTGTATCTTCTTTATCTTGTTTTTTGCCCAGGCTAACCACAAAAATCCAACCACACCACAAATTATGGTTTCGACGTAATACCCATCAATTAATGTTGTACATTTCCCACCTTTGTCTATACAGAGCTATAAATAAAAAACAAAACATAAATCTTTGTAATAATTTACCGATTTTTATGATTAATAATTATTGCAGTAAAAAATATAGCTATAAAAATATAATGAACAGTTTCAGTTTCTAAGTTAGGTACGACCGCAGAAAGTAGCTCTTTACCTCACTCAAGCTACTTGTCATAGAGACGCGTAGATGAAAACTTTTTTCGCAAACGCGTTTCCATGACAACAATCTTCTAAAATATTGTCTATAAGCTCCATATTTACTGATATAAAACTTTGCACAAACGTTGAACGTCAGTAATAAATAATTTGACACATGTAGTTTGTTTGTATTAACCGGATGACAACATCGTAAACTGTCACCTACATCGACAGATATCAAAATTAACTAACTTCATCAACGTTATTTCCTTAAATTTAGCAGCAAGATTGGACAAAACGCTATACAGCCTTCGTAAGAAACCACTCCACTCGCAGGTGTGCGGAAATCCGACATACGCGTGAGTGAAAACATGTGGCGTCATCACTTGTACTGTAATATACTATTACCTCTTGCTCAGTGGCGTCCCTGCACAAATTGTCGAGACCCTCAGTCCCACCAATGCATTGCTTCCATGATAACGGATCAACAAAAAACAGCGCTACCGCTGCAGGCCAGTTACCTCCCAAGTTGCAGACAGTGTTCAAAAGTGTCATGTACGTTCCGCCCACCGAAGTGTCGCTGATCTTAGCGAAAAATGCCATGAGGGAAACGAACATGCTGTACACGCATATCTGCAAAATAACGCGATTAAAAAAAGAAACGATTATAGGATGGAATGATGGTGTGACAGTTTCCGAAGAGGCGATTTGATTTTTTACCTGATGTAGTGCGTACGACAGTAATAAAAGTACGTAATACAAAAACGGTAATCCCTGCGATGCGTCTGGTACTAGAATTGGGGTTATCCAGACCAGAATCGCGGCTACGAATCCGAAAAGGAGTCGATATGGAATGAATTTGATGAATATGTCCATCGGTCTTGGACCTGAAAAAAAAAAAAACGATTGGTTAATCCCAATATCTACCTGAAAATTGGCATATTTTGCTTTATGAAATTAATTTGAAAGTTAGCTAAGTTTATCAGTGAAATTTTGGTTACGTTTTTACTAAATTATATTCCCTCTACTAAATTATCAAAAGGAAATAATTCTTTTAATCATATTTTGCATGTTACATCAAAAGCTATCAATTTGATATTTTAAAATAGAAGTTAAAGAATTAGAAAATACTAAAATCATACCAAAATAACACCAATACAGAACTTATATCAACAAAATTGTAAAATATTACTTCAAAAATAAGCATATTTAGTCTCAAAACTTCAAAAAAGACCCAAGAGTTTTTTTTTACATAATTAAGATAATCCTATAAGCAATACACCAAATTAAAAGTAAGGAATGTACAATTCTTCATTGTATAGAAAGTTTTGGTCAGCAAATTCTTGTCAGATTCTTTACTAATGTGTCAGTAAAGAATCTAACAAGAATTTGCTGATTTTAACGTTTATCGTGTTACTGAAAACACAGCACTTTTCTCTATCTCATTTTACATTTGTTTATGAATAACTGACACTCTTAAGGAAATTTTCATTTTCTTCTTTTGTGTCCATCATGTATGTTAAATCAATATTTTGACATAACTGAGACATTTCTAGGACATCCAAAACTCTTTATAAAGAATAATAGAGAAATGTGGCTCGAGAAACAAAACTTTCGGTCCATAAGAGGTATAGTTAGCTATAGTTAGGGGACACACTGTATACTGGGTGAGTCATGAGTATTTTCGTAATAACCTTTTTCACCAAAAATCTATATCAAGAAAGCTACATAATTCTAGTTTTATGAAAAAGTCAGCAGTTCTCAACAAGTTAACTCCTAGGATTTCATTATTTTAAACAAACTGCTGTAACTTTCAGTTTAACTTTCTTTTTTCATTTTAAATTGAACGTCCATATTTGTTTCTTCTTAGCAATTTACCAAATAAAAAATTAATTTTATTCGCAAAAACATAAATACATAACAATGGAAAAAAAGAGAAAATAACTCACCGGTGGTGTATTTTGAAATAACTAACGGTAGAGCTATCTGCAACGGTATCAGGGGCACAGCCATAAGTCCCAAACGTTCTTTAGGAATACCAGCTTCGACTAATTTCAACGTCATCACACTATCGGTAGCTGAAAATCCTATCTACAACAGAATCGTAACAAATTTGGTTTTTTCATGCTTCAAATTTGACAATCCAAGTTTTTAACACAAACAAAAGAACCGTACCTTACTCGTTAACAGTATCACAACCAACAACTGTACCGGCTTCAACTTCATTATCTGCAGCAGCGACGAATACGCAGATTTGATATCTTTTTTGTCGGATATGTCGTGCTCCGCGTCGACAGGCTCCCTCTCGCTCTTAAAAACTGCTACGATCGTCGTCGTAACCACAAAAACCCAACCCCAAAATACTAGAAACCCTGATAATGATACAAGACCTAAAACACATAATCATTAATAAAAAAATAATAATCACTCCGAAAAGTTACCTGTATCTTGCGGAATGCTTCGTAAGTAACTATTACAAAAACTAGGCGATTCCAACGCCATAAATAAAACGTAGCTCAAGAAAAACCCTGCGGTCTGTCCGACGCTATTGCACGTCGAGGCATGACCAACGTTAGATTTTTTTAGCATGGTTAACGCCCATCCGTCGACGGCTATATCTTGCGTAGCCGCCAGGAAGTTTAACGAGAAGAAAAGTAAGGTTAGGATTCCGATGTTCGGTGACGTGTGCGAGTCCCCCAGCCATAAGTCGACGTATAAACTTAGTAACAACATAAATCCACCTATAAAATACTGTGTCGGTATCAACCAGGTTTTTCTACGGCCTATCCGTAGAGAAAACATAGAATCTACGATCGGTGCCCATAATAGCTTCAAACTGAACGGCCAATTCACAAAACTGAACTCCGCCTGAAAAAGAAAATTTTAGGTTATGGTTTTTAGATTATATTTTGAGGTTAAATCTAACATACCTGTTGTTTGTAGCTGACGCCACGGTTTTGTAAGATCATAGGTATAGCTGCGCTTAATCCCAAAGGTATTCCTTGTAGGGTGTACAAGAAAAAAAGTAGGGCTATGTTTTGTTTGTCGCCTTTGAGGTTAGACCTCGGTATTGCCGTTGAAACTTCACCATTTTCTATAAGCAGGGCTTCGGATTCTTTGTTTTTTGTAGCACGTCGACGTTCCATATTGTTGTTTGGCGAATTTTACCGAACTGACAAACAAGTGGTTGAACAATACGCGGAACAACACCTCGACAAAATTTTAAAAGCCACGTCAGTCAAGTTTTATGACACCTTGCTTACACGGGGGCATTTTTGTTATCGCTATTTATTAGGTGGTCATTTTAGCGATTAAGAAAACTAATAAAACGCGTTTGAATAAAACTTTTTAATTGATTTTTCGCGAGTTACATGATTTTAAGACCGAACTGTCAACCTGAAATAACAGTGATAAGATAAATAACCAGTGGTTCCGAACATTGTAATTATTACAGTGTGATTAGAGTTTGTATTTCAATAAACATATCGATTGGTTCGAGGTTTATGATTTATTTATAACCAAATCGATGATTATATTACCTATGTACAGTGTAAAACATAATCCGACATACTTTTCGTATCAGTATTTTTAATGTATGTAGTTTTATTTAACCAAGCCATAAATTTAGTGGTATTAAATTGCACTAATTATTTGTCATGTTATTAATTAAAACAAATTTTTAATTAAAAACATACGCTACTTATTATACAATTGTGTTACTTGGTTGCATAACCTTTGGTGTATTTTTACAGCTGTTGCAAGAAAAAATCTAAATTTATTGTAAATCTACACACACATAAGGGCTACAGATGAAAAAATCTGATGTAGCCAGGCACATGACTTTATCATACAATATATAAAATCAATAGTTTAGCTGTATGATATTCTATCGAGATCGATCGTGTTTGCATTAAAATAAAACGAATTAGCCAGGATTTGACAGATATTGACAGTAGGTATTGTCAAAAAATCAGCCACGATCTCGAACAAATAGAATTTGCTCCTACAGCTAAACTATTAATTTTACCAAAAAATGTCATAGACATAAATTATACAAAATTTCCTCTACTTTAATTTATTATTTAACTGTTTTGACGAAATTACAGAAATGGCTGCTCCTTTGCAAAATGCTTGAAAAATGCATAACAACATTGCTATCCGCACTCGAAATACACATTGACTTTGTAAACACCATGGAAACACCAAGCTGTTTCAACATTGTTTCACATAGCGTACGTGCGCGCGTTTCTCCCCCTCATCACATTCTCCATGCATTTGCGTGTTGAATTGACATTTTGCAACCGCTGACGTTCTGAATACTGTCAAAAGTTTCAAAAATCCTGGCTACCTACTATTAATGCAGATACGATTTCGATCAAATAGAATTTGCTCCTGCAGCTAAACTATTAATTTTACCAAAAAATGTTATAGACATAAATTATAAAAAATTTCCTCTTCTTTAATTTATTATTTATCTATTTTGACGATATTACCGAAATGACGGCTCATTTGCAAAATCGTTGAAAAATGCTAAGAGGAAATAGCCAGTACCTTTGGACCGTTTTGAACCAAAAGCTTGTCAGCTCTAAGTTTGGTCACATGAAACATTAGCACGCAGGTGCAACTTTACCATTTCCGAGATATGTCTATCAGAACGTTAAGAAAGTTCTTTCCATCTTATTATCTAATGGAAATTCAACAAAATTCTTGTAAGTATGTATCAAATAAATACTAACAAGGCATATTAGTTTTGGCAAAATCACATAAATAACAAGATTGGTTTTCGATATATATTCTTACAAAGAAAACTGGGTTTTATATGAATATCTCCCTTGTTTCTTATGTTTTTTCCAAAATTAATTTCCTTTACTAGCCTACACTTGAATATATAGGTAGTTATAGGTGTTGTGTTGCATTTCCGTGAAAAAATAAGGTGAATATTACATATGACAATTTATTGAATTTGTTTTGCTGTTGTTAAGTTGTTTTAGAGTTGCGAGCCTTCAAACACAGGGCTCAAAACTTTTATAACCAACAGTAAATCTATAAATTTCTAGTCTGTATCAAGAATTTCACATTCCTACATTAAAACTATAGCAAAATATATCAATTAAAAAAGGTATTGGACACATCTTAATGCAAAAAAATCAACAGGGGCATACAATAGTCTATTTCTACAACATTTTCCACAAACCAGACTCCAATACACCAATTCTCATATACCTACACACGGTATCAAGAATATTACGTTTCATAATCATATCCGGTGACCGCAAAACCCACATAATTTCCAGGACGCCGCTTTTTAGTGTCCTTGAGAGATGCAACTGAAGCTTTTATGCAACAGATCCTGCAAGAGTAACGTACTGAGATCCCGGGCGGACCGTGTGTTTGTGATAGGTATCAAAGCCTCAGCTTAATGGGAGCTGGATAATGTTGTTCAGTGCGCAGACACCGCCACAAGTGTTTGCGAACGGTTCCGAAATGTAGAGAAAAACGGGAAAGCTCCCGTTGCGAAGTTGTCTCGCAAAGTGGGAGCGCGTGAACAGTAGTCCTGCCGTAAACGCTGTGAAAGGTTATTGTTCTCCTCTTTCACCGGCTTCGCAGTTGGTTTCTACAAGACTCACGTGAGTAAAGTCTTTGGATTCTTCCTTTGTATAATGTTAATTTAAAAAGTTTAATGAAATGTTAATTTGCCACTTCAACAAAACTTCCCTTTTCGTAGTGTTTAGATTATTTTAAAAATACGAAAGAATTGTGTGCTGATATGCAAAGAGTTTATGCGTTCAAAATTGGCGAAGGCGCCGGTATTTTCTTTATTATGGGTCTTATTTGTTAGTTTACAGTTCAATCATTGAAAATTACTTACTACTGTGAAATTAAAGTAATTTTCCTGTGAAATTTAAAAGATGTCTTGTAAAATTAGGGTGGTACCGTTGTAATTTTACAGGAAAACGTATGTGGAATATGAGAATTCTGTAAAAACAATACAGAAATATAGCTGTTATCCAATAACCAGCGATGTTTCAGTTAATTCCTCCTTTACAGCTTTTTGGTACTTTATTACATTCATTTTCTGTAACGTTGCGGCTATTTCTCTCTAGGTATAAACTCTTTTGTCCTTTTCAGTTCCTTAAAAAGTTACAGCACTTTAAGTATTACAGTATTACCAAAAAAAGGAAAAATAAAATACAAATGCTAATCTTCCTAAAGAAGGTAGTATGTTTTTCAAGTATTTTTCAGTCTTTGGATTCTTTTTGTATAATGTTAATTTAAAAAGTTTAATGCAATGTTACTTTGCCACTTCAACAAAAGTTCCCTTCTCATAGTGTTTAGATTATTTTAAAAAGACGAAAAAATTGTGGGCTGATATGCAAAGAGTTTATGCGTTCAAAATTGGCGAAGGCGCCGATATTTTTTATTATGGTTCTTATTTATTGGTTTACAGTTCAATCGTTGAAAATTACTTACTACTGTGAAATTAAAGTAATTTTTCTTTGAAATTTAAATGTTGTCTTGTAAAATTAGGGTGGTACCGTTTTAATTTTACATGAAAATGTATGTGGAATATGAGAATTCTGTAAAAACAATACAGAAATATAGCTGTTATCCAATAACGAGCGATGTTTCAGTTAATACTTCTTTTACAGCTTTTTGGTACTTTATGACATTCATTTTCTGGAACGTTGCGGATATTTCTCTCTAGGTATAAACTTTTTTGTTCTTTTCAGTTCCTTCAAAAGTTACAGCACTTTAAATAGTACAGTATTACCAAAGAAAGGAAAAATAAAATACAAATGCTAATCTTCCTAAAGAAAGTAGTATGTTTTTCAAGTATTTTTCAGTCTTTGGATTCTTCTGTTGTATAATGTTAATTTAAAAAGTTTAATGAAATGTTACTTTGCCATTTTAACAAAAGTTCCCTTTTCATAGTGTTTAGATTATTTTAAAAAGACGACAAAATTGTGTGCTGATATGCAAAGAGTTTATGCGTTCAAAATTGGCGAAGGCGCCGGTATTTTTTTATTATGGGTCTTATTTGTTAGTTTACAGTTCAATCATTGAAAATTACTTACTACCGTAAAAGTAAACTAATTTTCCAGTAAAATTTAAAAGTTGTCTTGTAAAATTAGAGTGGTACCGTTGTAATTTTACAAGAAAATGTATGTGGAATATGAAAATTCAATAAAAAAAATACAGAAATATAGCTGTTATCCAATAACCAGCGATGTTTCAGTTAAATCTTCTTTTACAGCTTTTTGCTACTTTATTACATTCATTTTCTGTAACATTGCGGATATTTCTCTCTAGGTATAAACTTTTTTGTTCTTTTCAGTTCCTTCAAAAGTTACAGCACTTTAAATAGTACAGTATTACCAAAGAAAGGAAAAATAAAATACAAATGCTAATCTTCCTAAAGAAGGTAGTATGTTTTTCAAGTATATTTCAGTCTTTGGGTTCTTTTTTTGTATAATGTTAATTAAAACAGTTTAATGAAATGTTACTTTGCCACTTCAGCAAAAGTTCCCATTTCATATTGTTTAGATTATTTTAAAAAGACGACAAAATTGTGGGCTGATATGCAAAGAGTTGATGCGTTCAAAATTGCGAAGGCGCCGGTATTTTTTTATTATAATTATAATTGTAAGTAATATTGTCATTTAAATGTTAATTATTCATTAGTCTAGATTGTTCTTGCCCATTGGATGTAATACCGAAATAACAGTGGTTTATTGGGTTAGAAGGGATCCAAACCAATGTTTATTAATCCAATATTTAAAATAATACTTCAATACGAATTCCTAATTCCCAGCTCACTGTTTAGTACTTCTCCTTGTGTTACAATTTTCTTAACTATACCGAACGAAAGCAATAAAGTCAACTAAATTTACCACTTGTGTCTAATATTCATTCGATGATTACAAATTTACGAATAACATACAATGAATAGAAAATGCAAATACTTTGGGACTCACCAGTAGTTTGCAAGCACTTGGGTCCGTCGTGCAGTCATAGGGCACCAACCACGCGAAGAACGGACAAAAACAATTCACAAAAACCACGCACACCGCGAACATTAATCATATGATCAAAACAGCGCCGCATTTTCACCATACAACTTCACAAATATCCGCTTATAATAATCGTTAAACAAGTACATAATATTTTCGCAATGACCACGCCCAACACATCGGAAATACAGAGCAAATTTTGAACACAGCTGATGATCAAGCATTTTTGAAGTGCCGCCGCCAAGCGGTCAAATTCAGAGTTACTGTCTTACCGGCAGCAATATAGCGGTAGAGGGGTACGACTCCCAGCACCAATGCTAGTGCGTGCCGATTTAACATACAAAAACGCTATGTTAAAACGCTTTATATCTATTATGGGCCCTTGCGGATGCCGTGTATGATTCTACGCAGTGTTGGAACAAATATAACATAGGTTACTACGATGTAACACTATGTAATTCCGAGTACGAATTATTCTCACAACTAAATATAACAGTTATAAGAAAAATATGTGCGTTCGACACAACGCGACCTCCAAAAACTGTCGCAGTGTTACCAACTTAGTAACATTTAGTTTACTTAGATGCCCGTATAAGGAAAATGCATAGGCGGCTCGTGACAGAGGGATCATGAAAGATACAAAAGGAACAAAAGTGTCATTTATACGACGATATTCTAATAAATCAGAAATAGTTGTTCAGTTTGGCATTAAAGACGAGTAATCCAATACCAAAATAATATATAAAAATGACAGTGACTCGGTTGAGAAACGCTACTTTAGACAAAGCCAACATTTCACATTTTATGTCCAATTTTTACATAAAAACTGATAGAAGGTTATGAAATAAAAGTGACAAAATGTCTGGAACGGCTCGACTGAATTTAACGAAATCTTGGAATTAAGTATTTTGCGACCATGTGAAATCACTGACGTTATTATCGTTGATGCAACGTTTACTGTTTCTGAGATATAACCTCAAACCTTTGAATTTAAATTAGAACACCCTGTATGTTTTGACATTTTCTGTTACAGTGTTCCATTGCCTATTCAATGTTACTAAGCTTGTTACAGTATTATATCAAAAACATCTAGAAATTAACAACAACCTTTATTGCTTAGGTCTAAAAATTAACAAAGAAAAAATTGATAACAAAAAATAACAAAGACAAAAAATAAACCGATAAAATTTAAAACAAAGTGTTCTTATTATTATCAATTGTTGAGAATCCTCATAAACCAAGTCGAGTAGTTGCAGCAGAAAATGTAATAAATAATGTCTTTTATCAATTTTTCCTTTGTTAATTTTTAGACCTAAGTAATGAAGGCTTTTGTTAATTTCTAGATGTTTTTGATATAATAATGAAGACTGTAACAAAAAATGTCAAAATATACCATTAAGACCATTAAAAGATCTGTCAAATTCATTAAAAAAAATATATAAGATTGTCATTTAAAAAAATGTCGATGACGTCTTCCGTTAAAAACAATTGAAGGTAAAACAATTAATTTGATATCATAAGGTGTATTTTGATAATTATAAATCGACGTGTTCGAGGATTTTTAAAAATAGCAAACCGTTCTTGAGTTTTTGTCAAGTTTCCATACTTTCCACTGCATAATCAATTTTCTTGCTGAGAGGTTACGACTGGAACATCGAACAAACTTAAAACACGATAATTAAAACCGCTTTTATGCACTGTAAAAACGTGACCACAATCGTTTATTTTTCATTAGCTACTCGAGCCGTTTGAATTCATTTGATACGCAAATATTTGCATTTTAAAATGTGGAATACGAACTGAAAAATACGCTACGCAAATAAATCTAAAAAGGTACCAGCTTCAGGCGAGTTACATAACCACACTTTTCCCATTATCTTATAGGAATATACCTCATATTTCACCTAAAAATAGTACAACCCATCCTAATTTTTCTTTCTATTTTATTTCAGAATTAACCAGCGTTTACAATGACGAAACTGGCCAACAACACACATAGTGTTGATACTGACTCCTTACGATCTACAAGTTCTGACGACATATCTCAGCTTCAGAAGAGTTATTGTTGCACAAAATCGAACCCGGCACACGGCAAAGGGCGAAAAATACATCTTTTGCAAATGCTGGTGTTACCCTTCATCCCCATATTGGCTTTGATATTGCAGACAGCTTTTATGTTGCATAACATCGTACTATACAGGCAGGAAGTGATGGATATTGATACGCAGGTATGTAGTTTTAATCTTTGAGTTTAGTATGCGGAGTTTAGAAAAGTCTGCAGCAACAACTGCAGCAGTCAACTGCAGCAGGCCGCCTACATTCCCCGTAAATGAGCAACATATCTACTCACTATTTTCAATAATTAATTTTTTAAAACTGGTGGCAAATAGAGAAGAAAAAAGCATTGGACATGCACCTTTGCGACTACTGCAATCTCATAGCACAGCGACAACCGGTGCACTTTGGGTTAAAATCGGTGAATTCGAGAATCTTTGCTGTTTTATAGGTATGTAAATAATGTATGAACTATTGCAACCGAACCAACCGATATACAACGAACGTTAAACATTACAGACTCTGGTAGAATTAGTTGTTGAATTAAGTAAATGCACAAATCATCTTGTTGCCAAGGATTATCACAGAATATAGACTATTTCAGAATTGTTATATTAAAATATATTCACTAAATGTAAATAAATTCTCTAAATTTAATTTAAATTTATATTTAGGACGGAGCATTTATTTTGTATGAACGACAATGGAAATATATCTGTATTTACCTTACAGCAGTTAATGTTTCAATTATCTTTCATGAGATCTAATACATGCTTGACAACCAAATAAATTAAAATTATAGCAATAATATATACCGGCTGTCCCACGTTTCTTCTGCAAAACATTTTTTTCCGAAAGCAAACTACTTTTTCAGTTAATTAAAAAGTTACAGCCGTTTGAATTATTAACAATATTTAATTTTAAACGGCTCCAACTTGTGAAGAACAAAGAAAACCAATAAGACCATATGAAACTTATTACTTTCTACTTTCTAGAAAAAAAAAACATTTTGGTTTCTATTTTTGTTCATTTAAAATCGAATTATTAAAATTTTACTTAATATTAATTAACTAATTACTTAAGAATATTGAAAATTGGTTTAAAAATAGGTTATTATGTCAATAATGGATTAATGTCTTTCTGTCAAGTCATCTGGCATTACCAAACTTCTGTATTAATTTGTAATATTTGCATAAAATTCCTTAAACACTTACCCAAAACATTACCGTAAAAGTAAAATACATATTTACATTACATCAAAATTCGTCGAAAATTTAGAGGTTGCTTCTACAAGCTATTATATATAATTTTTGTAAACTAGTGATATTTGAAAAATATTGCTGTAAAGTAAATACAAAATAATATTATAAAAAATTGTAATGATACATTCATGCCATACAAAATACATACTTCTTTCTGGTTATTAAGTTAAACACTGCAAAATATCGTTGAAGCTAAATATCTCGAAAACACCAGTAAATCACAAGTAACAAATTACCATAAATACAAATTTACAGCAATTAATTTTATTAATTTATTTCTATTTTGTGAATAAATGTTAATACATTCTAGTTCTGAAATAACCTTTAGTAAAAATATTCACAACAAGAAATTGATTTTTGTATTTATTAACGCAAAAAAGCTATTAGATGCAATAAGTTTGTATATTTGTTGTGTTTTATGCAATATCTTGAAATGAGATTTTCATTTCATGTTATAAAATCAATTATATTTAATAAAAACACAATTACATTGCAATGTAGGAATTACATTAATTAATTACACATTAAGCTAATAAATAGAAATATATAAATCATTATAAACCCATTGCATTCAAACAAGGTTTCGCAAATAATAAATTTCCCATATACGAGTATGCAGCAATTTTTTAATTCCACCAGTGTACATAATATTCTAGTAAATATTGTTTAATAAAGGATAGGAGTTAAATAAAACCTTCTACATTTTGCAAGAATATTTACTTTGCCACTAATTTCAATCAACAGATCATCATTAGACAACAGCCAGAAAAACACAAAACATTCAAAAGAAATAACGCAAAATTGTAACATAAAAAATCACTGCCGCATCATTCCGTTGCCTCGTATAGTTGATTTTCACTGTAAGTTTAACATTTTTAAAGCATATTTAAGTCATTTTTTCTGTCACAAATTGTTCTGATGAGAACCTGTTGATCGAAACTAGTACTAACGTAAATATTCTTGCAGAATTAAAAGTTTTATTTAACTCCTGCCCTTTATTAAACATGACGGTTCTTTTAAAAGGTGAAACGTGAAAAATCAATGAAACCCAATACAATCTTTTCCCTTTATTTTAGGGGTTTATTATCGCTTGTAATTATCAAGTAGAATTACACTATTATTTTTAATAGCATCACTCGTACTTTTTGGTCGTTTCATGATATCGATTTCATTCCTTTAGCGGCGTTAAGTCCCTCAGGATTATTAACGTTTTATGAAAGGACGGGTTTTATCTTGAATCGTCAGTCTAATAATTAAATTACTCTGGATATATAAGTTTTATTACGTTTCGCTGCGAGTCGAAATGTTTACGATGTTTGTTCTCCATAGTCCTTTGGGACTTTCTAATTGACAGTTGACGTTTTATCTGCCCAAAAAGTTTTACATTTTAATTGAAATTTTATCTATTATAGGATATAAAAGCTTATTAAAATTTTATAACTCCTCAAACATTAAACAAAAAATTAATATTAATGGATTTTAGATTTTATATTCTAAAATATTAGTACAAGAAACAACTGCCATTTCTCGTTTCGATAGCATTGGCCCCTGTAGTTGAAGACTCATACCTATAAAACTACTGAACTCTTACATTTTTTACATACCTATAAAACAGTAATGATTCTAAAATTCACCGATTTTAACCCAAAGTGCACCGGTTGTCGCTGCACTAAGATGGCAGTAGCCGCAAAGTCGCATGATAGCTCCACAACTAGCTGAAGTTTTTTAGCACCATCTGCTACCAGTGACACAAAACCGAATTAAAACCTACCCCTAGCAGAACTTCTCAATTTAATTAACAATGCACCAGCATATTCCCAAGTCAACATCGTGATGAATACAGATTAATATCTTTTAAGCGCAACTTCGACCTTTCGCAACAGAAACTACAAGAACAACGTAATAGATCATCCGAGTTTCATTCATTTTCATCCCCTCTAATTTGCACCACGCTATAATTGGCCCCCGTTTCACCGTAATGCCCCAGATAATAACTAGCGGGACACACGAAGCAGAAAAACAACAAGCTATATCTTCGTATAACCTAATTTGCCGGCTAGCGAGTAGCGACATCTATTTTTTATTACAATCGTTTTAACAGGTGTTTAGTGGACCACCTAAATCGTGTTTTTTACGACGCCATCTATGAGAGGCCGCCGTAAAACGCCACTGTTAACTCGTAACGACGTATTCTACGGTCGACCTTAAACGTTTTTAACTACCTTGTTGTCTTATACGGGATTTAGCTGGAGTGCCATGAAATTGGACCTCGTATATTGGTCCATGACGCTCAATGTTGCGTTTTTTTTTATGTACGATATGGGGTAGGGAAAATAAAATGTATAGGGGTGAGGTTTTATTAGGAGTTTTGACCTTTTGAGACGTGAGGAGAGAGCACATTTGTGCTACAGGATAACAAATGTTTTCTCTATGAAAAGAAAAGTATATAACATATTGCATTTCTGGTTCATCAAACGATAAAGGGATGTATACTTAACACCCAGTTAAAATTTGAAGTCAATCCGACAAATAGTTTTTGAAATATCATGCCAATCGTTCGCGAAAAAACGGTTTCGAGCAAAACACGTTTAAACTTTCAGGTACAGTTTGTAACGTGACATCGAGTACTTACAGTATTTTTCAGCTCTTATGTTACACCAAGGCCATACTTTATTCCTTCCTCCACTTCGTAGACTATATTTTGACATATTTGCTCATTTCCACGCCGTGTTTAAGCTTATTTTGCAGCCTCGAGTGCACGTCTCGACGACCTCACCAGACGCTGAGTTTCTCCTCTCCAAACACCGTTCTAGCAACTCTCTCGACGACATGTTGTTGTAAATCGACTTGGTGGCATTATCGACATTTTTATCAAGTGTTATTGAATTCATCTACAGTTGTCTCCGCTTCGGTTTTTCGCATTTGTATCAACACTGTGATCCCGCAAGGCAGTACATATGCTGGGGATTTTCATTCGTCCAGATCTTATGATAGAATTTGGTCCACACAGCGTTGTACATATTATCAACTGTCTGTATGTCTTCTGATTGGTTAAACATATAAAGTTGTCTATTCTTTTAAATGTACAAGCCGCATCGGACCCAGTGCTCCAACCCACAGCCCCGCGAAATATGTCTGTAATAATGATATTTATTTAGTTAAAAGAAACTAATAATCACAATGAATTTGGTTTCCTAAGTAATAAACTTATCAACTACTTAAAATTAGCCAATACATGAACCCGACTTGATGTTTTAAAAAGACTTAGCGAACTACTGTTTTTTGTATCACTTGGCAGGGTATTAAATATCTTCAGTGCTTTATAGTAAAATGAATTTTGTGTGCTGCTTTTTGTATATTTTGGTAATCTGAAGGTCCTTTTGCCGAGTATTGTATTCATGCTGCTGACTATTGTATGTTAAATAATTACTCATATAATTTGGGAGTTTATTATTTATGCATGTATATACCAACGTGAGTGCCTGCTACACCGTTCCTAGTTTAACATTCAAAAAATTTAATTTACTCAGCATGGACTCGACACTGGTTAACCTGGAGCTTTGTAATAAAATTCTGAGTGCTCGATTTTGTTGTACTTGAATCTTTTTAATGTCTTTGTCTGTACACAAAAATATTATACTGCTGCAATAGTAAAAATATGGTTCTATAATCGTATGGTACAAAGATATTCTAGCTTTTAATGTAAGTTTATTAGATATTCTTCCTAAGTAGCTAATCTTTCGACTCACCTTTTAACTATATATTCCATATTACTCGTAAATTTCAAACTATTATCTAAAATGACACCTAGATATTTAAATTCGACCACTATCTCAACAGCTGTGTTATCGATAACTATGTCTGGTGTAGGGTTTACCGAATTTCTATTTCCCAATACCGTAGCTTATGTTTTCAATACATTCAAACATAATTTATTTTCTTTATACCAATTTGATATCGATACTAGTTCGGTGTTTAATGTCGCGATTACATCAGGTAAGTTATCTCCTGCAATTGATATTAGTGTATCGTCTGCAAATAGGTGCATATCACAAGCTATAACTTGTGAAGCAACATCGTTTATGTACAAATTAAATAAAACTGGTCCAAGAACAGAACCTAGTGGTACCCCTAAGCTGTTTATTAATTCGCTTGACTCATTTTCTCCAATCCTAACCTTCTGTCTCCTGTTTGTTAAATAGTTTTCAAACCATTTCAATTCTTTTCCTCTGATTCCGTAAGTTTCTCTTTGGTAGAATCCATTATTTCTCCCGCTGACCCATCATGTTCGCAGTACAGTTGTCTGTATGTACTTCGATACAATTGTCATGTTGCCAGATTCTGATTCCCAAAACTCACAGGCATGACAATAGGAAAATTTCACGGCAAACTCAACCACTTTGTTGGTATATTTCTTCATAAGTAGGTACTGTGATGATCCCATACAACGGAAGTGCAATCTGTCTTCTTCCATATCCCGTCTCCAAACCCATGCACTATAATTTGTTCGTCTTCCGCTGTCGACAATATATCGGCAGACGTACTAGCAAATGCTTTTCTTTCACGAGTGTGAATTCCCAGGAAATTTTCTTATTTGTTGTCTATCAGCATGTTAAAGAGCTTTTTCTTGAGTATTTCTTATCCATGACTGTTCATGAGAGAATTCCACAGAATAATAAACCATACACTGCAAGATCTCTTGGCTTGAAAACATTTGAAGTCTAGCGGAAAAATTGTTGAGCGCGCGATACGACCGATCAGCGCGTTCCGTATTTTTGGCACCTGCACGCTGACTGCTAATTGCTTATAACTGTCTTTTTTTCGGGTAAAAGTGGGCAATCGTAACTATTAACTAAACACATACCGTAACCGATTTTCTTTATGATGTAAAACCCGTAACCGTACACAGATAGAAAAGATTTCTTGTTTCAAAGAAATGTATTTGTTTGAATTTATTCTTTTGGGTCAAAGCATATTTCTTTGACGCCAACAATATTTACTTCACTGAATACTCTAGTTTATTTGCTTGCAGAGATTAATTTATTTAAAATATTTATTTAAGTGGAATAAATATATATGGATACAAACAAAAATTACTTTCCTTTAAAGTAATATTTTAGTTTTGATTTTAAAAAAACGTTTCTTTACACCAATGAAATATAATTTTGATTCTAACATATAAATTTGTATATAAGGAGAGATTTATTTCGCTTAAAATAATATTTTGTCTTTGGCTTAAAAATAGGTTTACTTCCGCCAAAGAAATCATATTTTGATTAAAATAAATATATTTGTACACAAGAAGAGATTTATTTCCTTTAAAGTAATATTTTTGTTTTGGCTTTAAAATAGGTTTACTTCCACCAAAGAAATCATATTTTGATTCAAATAAATATATTTTTAATGTCATCCAACTGTATTGTTAGTTGGCGCTGTAAACTCTCTCCTCGCACTTCGTACATATCGAGAGTATAAAGCCGCGTGATCGACAGTATACAACTTACAGTACAGTGCCTGCAGGTTCAAGTTGCGATTCCAAATCAGAGTACAGTTTACTAACTTAACCTTGACTATATGTTGGGTTGGGAAGACCAAGCACTAGTCGAGGATGTGCGACATCCCAAAAAGGAGGTGACACATGGCGAGTCTTCCGAAAAATTCTTGTCTATTAATTCCTTCAACAAACTAATAATTTTAAGCATTTTAACTCGACCAACAATTTTGTTAATTTAAAAAAATGTAATTCTTTCACTCAACACAATCGTAATTATTTGAAGTAAATAAATCTCATTTCTTATAATACACAAATTGCAAATTTTTTAACTGGAAACATAAGTTGTTTGACACAAATCAACGTTCTTTCTACCAAACAAATATTTCAAATAAATGCGTTTTTATCCGCAAATAAATATTTCTTTGCCTCTATTGAAACAACAAATTTCTTTGAGTCAATGCATATTTATTTGAATCAAACAAAAATTTCTCTCTGTGTAACTGAACCAAAAAATGAATAAAATACTGAAAGTGAAATCTCAACCTTTGCTAAAATATTCAAAACCTTGGTACAACCGAAACGGTTCTATTGAATATCCGAGAGTAGGTCCTTATTTTACGTTACACGTAAATGGGAAAAGTTATATATAACTATTATATCAATTTGCCTTTAAAAATGAATAGCCAGATATAATTAAAAGGAAACATTTGTTTAACAAAAGTTCACATAGTCAATATCACCACATACATATAAATTCTACAGTTACCTTAAATTCTAATTACACCGTGTCGAGCACAGCTATCTATAAGCCACGTTCAGAGTTTTGTTTAATCCAGCAGATTCAATTAAAATTAGTCGGTGTAATTAAAAGAGCGATTTGTGTCTCCGTGCTAGATGAATTGCTTAAATTGTTATACACTTTACTCCACCGACTGGAGTCAATCTGCAAAACCAGTGATTCGCAATACAGAGAGCAAATACAACAAAAAAGCGTCAGTCTTACTTTGAGACCGGAAGCAATATCTGTGACATGTATCACTGAAACTACCCCTAACTGTCTTTGAGTCTAAATTATTGCCCAATATCCTCTTGCCTTTAAGAGAACAGTTGGATTAAAATATCAGAGCTTAAGAGGCACTTGTAGATTATTCTGTTGTTACAGAATTCAGTCTGTGTTTCTTTAGAAATATTTTTATTCCGTGTATAACTTATTAAATTATTATTCATTACACCATAATAAATATTCCAATTGACGAGATTATGGAATATCTTTGAAATGTATACCTTCATATCTCCAGTAAAATAAACATTGGTTCGTAAATCACATTTCTGAATATATGAGTACTGAATACATGAATAAAATAAATGTATGAAGCCAGTATGTTTAGAAAATTCTCCTGTACAAACTAGAATAGATAGAGAGCGGTAATTTTAAGAATGGGTATGGAAATACAGGGTGTCCACGAAAGTCCGCATCATATGTAAAAGAAAATTTAATATCCGTTTCTCAGAAAATTTTATTCTTTATAAAAGTTGGCGGCGTGTATGAAACCAAACCGGCAACCGTCAAATATGTAAATTTCGGCGCAATTTCGAATATATGAATTTGTGATCAGAGTAAAGTACCTTTATTTTCATTGTTATCGATCAACTTTATTTGGAAATGTTGTTGGGAGGTCAAATTTATATTCAAATGTGAAGTAAATCAACGGCACATATAACATACTAAAACTGAACAAATATCACCTTTAAAAAACACGAAATTTATAAATACACAAAGGAAAAAGTGTTAAAAATCAACTTTGCATTAAGAAAATGAGTAGGTAATTTTGCGTTAGGTCTAATTAAACATTAATATTAAATCAACGATAATATTACAAATGAATACAACACAGAAAAAAAAGATGAGTACACCGATTAATAAATAACATTAATTGAATAAAATAAAGGGTAAGTCACCTTTGCATCAAAAAAATGAGTAATTTTGCGCCAGTAAAAATTAAATTAAAAATTAATTAAAAATATGTTTAAAATTTCAAAAAATTGATTAAAAAGCACCTTAGTATCACTGGCATTTACTAATATTTGTCATATTAGAAAAAAATTACAAAACAAACAATTTTTTTACTTTATCATACGCAGTATGTAAAGTATTGTAATCGTGCCGAAAAAAATAATTTTGAGATTTTAGCGGAAATAGGTCTTTTTGAGTCCCCTGAACATTTTTGACCAAGGTACAAAAAAATTTCTGTGTGTGTGGGTGTGTGTGTAAACGATTTTTGTGGCGACGATTCCGAAGAAACTAGTAAAGGTATCGGGACGAAAGTTCATATTTAGCAGTTTCATGACCTAACTTAGCGCTGAAAAGCTTTTGGTTCAAAAGGGCCCAAAGGATCGGGTAGTTTATTCTAAGCCTCTTTCAAGGATTTTGCAAATGAGCCGCCATTTCTGTAATTTCGTCAAAATAGTTAAATAATAAATTAAAGTAGAGGAAATTTTGAATAATTTATGCCTATGACATTTTTTTGGTAAAATTAATAGTTTAGCTGCAAGAGCAAATTCTATTTGATCGAGATCGGTCGCATCTGCATTGATATGAAACTACATAGTAGCCAGAATTTTGACAAATATTTTTTTTGTGCTGTCACACTCGAAAACAGCTGATTTCATCAGAGGTTGGAGAACCGCTATGGAACGTTGCCGCTCTAGTGCGGCAAATTACAAAATACAAATTTAAAATAAAATAAGATCACCAATTTGATTGTTTGTTGATAAGAAATATCAACCCGTCTTTATATCTAATTCAAAAAACGATAAATTGAGAAAATTGTAAATAAAGTATAGCGATGAGTGTAGTTTTATTTCAGTACTTTGGTACGGATGTGACATCTACAGCGTCATGAACAAATATAAATCTGTCAGAATTTGAATTAACTTTTTAAACTTGACGTTTCGTCAAAGTGGTACCCTAACATTTCCTATACAGAAATATAACCATTTTTTTAAAATACATATTTCTGAAAAAATAACGCAATAAACGTTGATGTCAGTCCTGCCAAAAACTAGATAGCGCGACTCGCTCACATGCAACGGCGACGCTCCGCGTTCGGTGACGCGCCGCATCACCGCTCGTCGCGCTATTCCATACTTTCGGCACTTGTGACATAAATAACTATTATTCTAATGTCGTAGTGTAGGTAGTGTCAAATGCTGATGCTTTGACAATACCTACGATTTATCTCAATAAAATAGATTCTCATGCAGCTAAACTATCAGATTTTTAATAGTAATGACAAGTGAATATTGTTAGTAAACATACATATATATGTAGTCTCTTACCACGATAACTGACAAGCTTCCGTTGTACCAACCAACCCGCAGGAAGGGGTTGTTGGTATAACTTACCCCCGACAGTTTACTGTCCCTTTTCTCTGCGTCGTATTTCTCATCAGTTGTTTGCAGGACAATATTTAAATTCGTGCTCGAGTGCGTACTTATAGCCGCTCATATCAAGTAACAAAGTAAATAGAATTAATCATTATTAAAATGACAGCCGCGTCGCATTTGTTGATTGTCTTACACCAGCCCACCCCACCAAAATTAGGTTATGTCGCATATTAGCCGGTATTATTTTGTTCTCGCCAGATGATGTCTTTTGTATAATTAATAACGTTATCCATCGTTCGTTAATTTATGAGTATGTTTACTGAACAGAAAATTATTTATTAAAAAGCCTTATAAATACACGATTTTTATTACAGAAATTCAAACGACTTAAAGATCTCGGCGATTAACGCACTCGCTAAACGCTCGTGCGTTAAACAGTCTCGATCATTAATCCCTCCTTTTAATATACTCGTTGGTTAAATAACTATTGTATGTATAATAAAATAGATCGTACGAGACTTATTAATTATATATTTTTAATGGAAACACTGCAACACGTGGGATAAAGCGCGCAGCGACCAAATCTACAGATGTCATACGGATTTAATAGTAGATTATTGGCAAATGTGTCACTAGTCCGGGAAAATTTGCATATTTATTGCTTCGTGTGCAATGAAATTGTTACGCAAATCGGTTGTGTCAGCACACGCGCGAAAAAAAAATCTTCGCATCTGAACGCATAACGGTTTCCTATTATATTCAAGCTGTCATATCCATCGGGGTACTTGTATCATTGTATTTTTTGTTTGTTTTCAGGTTACCATAGCGACTGAATTGGGCAAAGTCGTCACCAGGATTCAGCTAGAACGATCAGAGGTGGCGTTCTTTGTGTACACGAATAGAAGCCCTCTAAGGTAAGATAGAGGATATTAATTTATTAAAAATAATAAACTACCCAAAAAATCATGTTTTTCAAACCCTGTCAATTGGTTGCTTCTAACAAGGTCGAAATCAAAAAACTACTCAAAATAAATACCGATTTCTTGTCCTTTCCTCTCTACGTCAGCGTACTGCCACAGCACGAGACCTCCTAAACGACCTAAGACGAGCACAAGGAATAGAAATTTCTGATCAAACTGTTAGAAACAGATTAAAAGAAGCGAATTTGAAACCAAGAAGACCTGTCGGCGCACCAGGCCTTACGCAGCATCACAAAGCAGCGCGAATGAGGTTTGCTCTGGATCACAGAGATTGGCAACTTCGGCACTGGACGCCTGTACTGTTTACAGACGAGTCCAGATTTCGTTTAACTCGTTGCGACGGTCGTGTACGTGTATATAGACGTCCTGGTGAACGCTACGCAGCCGCTACTATACAGGAAGAGGATAGATTTGGTCGTGGATCTGTGATGGTTTGGGCTGGAATCAGTATAGACAGCAGAACTGATCTTGTTGTGGTTCCTGGTAGACTAAATGCGATGAATTATATCGAAAACATCTTGGAGATTTATATAGATTTATATAGCGTATAGCGGCTCCATCTTCCTCCATGAAATATACCAAATTTTGCATAGAACAATTATTTAAAAAGTTGCAGGTTTCATATCCCCAGTCTAGATTTTGTAGCCATTTTTGTTTTGTTTTTTAAACATAATTTATGATATAATTGCTGTCCGACTGATTAGACCTCTTTAAAATTTGTAGAAGACACGAGCATTTGACAGATACTTTTGCTCTTACGAATTATGCGTTGGACAACATGAGCAGTTGGCCTGTCGTGAAGCTTCCAAACGAAGAAGGTATTCAGGAAACTTATGAAAATAAAGAAGACTTTCAGCAACGCCTGAAGACATTCAGGTACGTTTTATAATAATAATGATATTTATTTAGTTAAAAGGAACTAATAATCACAATAAATTTGGTTTCCTAAGTAATAAACTTATCAACTACTTAAAATTACCCAATACATGAACCCGACATGATGTTTTAAAAAGACATAGCGAACTACTGTTTTTTATATCACTTGGCAGGGTATTAAACATCTTCAGTGCTTTATAATAAAATGAATTTTGTGTGCTGCTTTTTATATATTTTGGTAATCTGAAGTGGTCCTTTTGCCGAGTATTGTATTCACGCTGCTGACTATTGTATGTTAAATAATTACTCATATAATTTGAGTTTATTATTTATGCATTTATATACCAACGTGAGTGCCTGATATACCGTTCCTTGTTTAACATTGAAAAAATTTAATTTACTCAACATGGACTCGACACTGGTTAACCTGGAGCTTTGTAATAAAATTCTGAGTGCTCGATTTTGTTGTACATGAATCTTTTTAATGTCTTTGTCTGTACACAAAAATATTATACTGCTGCAATAGTAAAAATATGGTTCTATAATCGTATGGTACAAAGATATTCTAGCTATTAATGTAAGTTTATTAGATATTCTTCCTAAGTAGCTAATCTTTCGACTCACCTTTTTAACTATATATTCCATATTACTCGTAAATTTCAAACTATTAACTAAAATGACACCTAGATATTTCAATTTGACCACTATCTCAACAACTGTGTTATCGATAACTATGTCTGGTGTAGGGTTTACCGAATTTCTATTTCCCAATACCATAGCTTTTGTTTTCAATACATTCAAACATAATTTATTTGCTTTATACCAATTTGATATCGATACTATAATTATTTTCCTTGAGATCTACTAGATGTGGTTATGAAGTCGGAATCCGAGTTTTCTCGAGATTTTCGGGAAAAGAAAATGGGGTTAATGTTGTAAAAAGGTGATTTTGTTATACAGCGGCTGAACCAATTGTATTAGAAACTGAAAACAAAAGAAACCAAGATAGGAATTCAATTCCTTAAGATGTTAGTGTCTTTCAAAATAAGGCTTTGTAAATATTTCAAACGACTGTAACTTTTTAAGGAATCGAAAAAAACAATTAGTCCAAATGAATTTTTTTACGCAGTATGACATTTACTGTTTTAAAAAAGGTTTATAGGGAAAAAATGAGACTCTCTGTATAATAGGGTGAACAGCTTTTTAATACTCAAACGAGGGACGCTGAGATCCGTGAATAATTTCAATAAATTGTACAAACTGCTCAACAGAAATATGTAGTCATCATTTGAACTCAAGTGCCTATGCCTCAATTAAAATCAAATAAAATCAAAATATCTACTGACTATTCATATTTATGCAGCATTTCTACCCTTAAAATAAAAAGATTCGTTTCTTAAACTAATCGTTATAATTTGTTGTAATTTGTAATTATAATTAGTTACAAATTTAGTTTCTTAATCAATTTTTTTTATTAAAATAAACTTGGCACTATAAATGAGCTTATTTATTAGTTAATTTGACTAAATTTTACAATATTCTATCCATGTTTCTCCTGATTATCTGGCATCAGTCATGCTTTTTTAAATTCCTGCCCTGCGAATGTTTTGACACAACAATTTCTGGTCCTGTTTTTAGTAGAAAAGTCCCGTCAAGCGTGAACAGCAGATAAAAGGTCCTTATACATTCGGGAAATTGATTGCTTACGTGTTTGAAATTGATATACAACCGCAGGAATCCGGCAAGTGATACGAAAATCAATCCTGCCCCGGAAACATCCATCATCATAAAATTAATCACACCGTGAGTGAACGGAAACTCCCCAAAACCATCAATTACCAAACTCTAATTATAAGTACACTGATATGAAAATTGATATTGGATATGCAAACGTGTACACTGTGTATGTCTGTGTGTGTAAAAACGATTTTTGTGGAGACGATTCCGGAGAAACTACTAAAGGCATCGGGACGAAAGTTCATATTTAGGAGTTTTATGACCAAGCTTAGCGCTGAGAAGCTTTTGGTTCAAAAGGGTCCAAAGAAACTGACTATTTACTCTTAGCGCTTTTCAACGATTTTGCAAATGAGCCATCATTTCTGTAATATCGTCAAAATAGATAAATAATAAATTAAAGTAGAGGAAATTTTGTATAATTTATGTCTATAACAGTTTTTGGTAAAATTAATAGTTTAGCTGCAGGAGCAAATTCTATTTGATCGAAATCGTGTCTACATTAATAGTAGGTAGCCAGGAAATTTTGAAACTTTTGACAGTATTCAGAACGTCAGCGGTTGCGAAACGTCAATTCAACACGCAAATGCATGGAGAATGCGATGAGGAGGAGAAACACGCGCGCACGTACGCTATGTGAAACAATATTAAAACAGCTTGGTGTTTATTCAAGGATTTTGCAAATGAGCCGCCATTTCTATAATTTCGTTAAAATAGTTAAATACAAAATTAAAGTAGAGGAAATTTTGTAGAATTTCTGTCTATGACATTTTTTGGTAAAACTAATAGTTTAGCTGTAGGAGCAAATTCTATTTGATCGAGATCGTGTCTGCATTAATATAGGATTTGCAAGATATTTTTATTCTAATGACAGTAGGTAGTGTTAAACGCTGATTTTTTGACAATACCTACTGTCAATATCTGTCAAATCCTGGCTAATTCGTTTTATTTTAATGCAAACACGATCGATCTCGATAGAATCTCATGCAGCTAAACTATTAATTTTATATATTGTATGATAAAGTCATGTGCCTGGCCACATCAGATTTTCTATATTTATTTGCCATTAGTTCGTAACTACATTTTAAGTGAATATTTATTGTATCAATAACATAAAACATAGCTTATACATTAGCGTTTATAAGCATACTACTAAAAGAAAAAAATATTAGGTAGTCATATCCATATGATTTTAACACCAATAACTTTTTGCGAGGGAAATACTAAAAATTGAAGTGTTACTAACACCGTTCTACCCAGTTATGCACTTTAATACGGTTAATATGTTGTACTGTTCGCAGGGAAAAACTTTTGGAAGAGTTCAACAACATGTCGGATATATTTCAGTGGTATTCTGCTGTCAATGAAGCGATGTTGAATCACCTCACCAATCAGATCAAAGAGGCTGATAGCAGTGGAGTTTGGAGGTAACGGTTCACATGTTTTCAAATTAAAATACATTGAAATCACCAATAAAACAGTTTGTTTTGATTTAAAAAAGTCATAGACTTAATACTCATAAAAACAAGGAGAATTTCGTACAATTTTTTTATGGTCTCTGAGGCACAGCATTCACGACTTGTTATCTTTGGAGGGAAAAGTTTTAACGTTAGAGGCAAACTAAAAATAAAGTTTGTATTGATTTATTCATTAATAATTCGAGGAGGAATATAAACTCAGAATGCGAAGAAAATAGTCTCGGGTTTTCTATATAAGAGCCGATTTACGGTGCAACGTAGACGTAAAGAAAATATATTTTCAATCTAAAAATACTGGTTGTAAAGGAAAACATTGAAACAGTCATTTTAGTACGGTTATATTTATATTTTAGTTATGCTAAAAGTTGATTTTTTGGCAAGACTGAAGCAGACTAACGACTTGTTTCATACTGTGTTTCATAAAAAATGGTAAAACATAAATGTTTAACATTTCTCAATAATAAATCTTATTTACCAATATTTAAAACACCAAATATTTAGTTGAACGTTTATATTAGTCGGAATAATGAACCACAAATTTAATAGCACTTTTTCGAAGTAACATTTCTTCACTAAGAGAAAGAAATTGTTTACAGGAAACCATTACAAGACTATTAAAACTAAGAGTAATGAATGCGAGAGTTTTACTTATTTAAAGACTACCGCGGATTTAGGAAAGGAACTTTAATTTCCTGTCGCCGGAATCTGAAAAGTACGTGCTGTAAATACAAAATAAAGCCCGTACTGAAGTCCCCTCTGAAATACGTCTTTAAGAAGATTACAGCTACATTACTACGTTGGTATACCGCTCTTATTTCGAGGGAGCAAATTTAAACTTTTTCCTGTGTTACTTAAGACGTAATATCAACTTCTTGACAGTGAAAATTGATCAAAGTCGTGTATAATTTTAATTTAGCACCCAACTAGGTCATCAGATAAATCCCGATTCTAGCAATGCCCTTAAAAATCTCGATTTGAATAACTATAAGTTTCTTTTGGAGATGATATTTTGGTATAGTTGTAAAAACTATTGACTTGCAAAGAAATACTAAGTTAACGGCGATGAAAATCTCCATAATATTGGTCATTGGAAGTAATTAGAACGAAGAAAAAAGACGAATGGTCTTTGTCCAATATTTATTTGGCAAACAACTTATGTTTTCAGTTGAAATTTACAATTTGTATATTATAACCACGAACGAGAATTATTTAGTTCAAATAATTATGATTTGGTTGAGTGAAACAATTATAATATTTTCAAATGACGAAATTGTTGGTTGAGGTAAAATGCGATATTAAAAAGTTGCGATAAATGGTTCTTTGATTACAGAAATTCGCAATCTAACAATACAGTTGGATGAGGTATTCACAGTAAAAATATATTTAATTCAAAGTATGATTTCTTTGTAGGCAATAAATCTCTCCTTGTATACAAATAGATTTGTTTGAATCAAACTTAGATTCCTTTGGTGTAAAGAAACTACTTTTTAAATCAAAACTAAAATGTTACATTAAAGGAAATAAGAAAGAATAATCTAGAGTGTTCAATAAAGTAAATGTGGTTGACGACAAGGAAATATCTTCTGATCCAAAAGAATAACAAACACGTGCATACGGCTCGAAAACAATTTCTTTCAACAAGAAAAATGTATTTTTCTGTGGTGCATTGACGATATCAGAGTATGTTTTTGTCAAAAATTCGAGCAAAATTCGGCGTAGTTATTTCACAGCCACGACACAAACCGTTTTTGTGGCCAACCCAGCCGTTCCAGTTCGAGAATTTGAAACGTGTTTTTTAAATCCGCATGTGCGTTGTTTTGAACCGACATCACATTTTTAAACTTTATGAATTTTTAAGCGTTGACTTGTTTATAAAATATCAATATCGCAGTCTAATTTTCCTAATAGGATAATTTACTGGGCACACAACAACTTAATAACAACTTTGTTTTACTTTTTTAATTTAGGGTGGTATTATCTCAATATACACCAGATCTAACGATGCTAAAAGTAGTTACAAATGTAACACAAGTTTCTTAACCTGTCAGAATTTGGGACATTTACCTTAATAACTTAACAAAGCCTAGAATTACCCCAAGGATTTGTAAATAAAGATCTGTACCTTTGCAAACAAATTTCAGTTTAAATTTGTTGAATATCAAATATATAACCAACGATAAGTCTATGATTTTTTACTCAAAATACCCACTGCACCCAACTGACTTCAGGTATAATTATTAGAGAAATTATCAATGTTATTTTCACAGGTATCTCATAGCATTCAAGAACTTACTACGAAGCATCGAGAGCACTGGAATATCAAGCGTGTATGGGGTTCATTACTTTGGAAAAGGATACCTAAACGGCACAACTTATAGTAATTATATACGCCATGACGCCATTGCTAAAGATCTACTCAATGGTTCTCTAAACTATGTTCCAAAGTTGAAAGCGATCTACAAGAACTTGACGACAACAATGGTACATTACGGTTCCATCAAACACAAGTAAGTACACTAATTACTCTTAATAAGCAAAGTTTTGAACGTAGAATGGGAATTCAATACATCAAAGACACTTTTCGTTCAATTATTTGAGCTGTAATCATTTTTAGATAGTAAAAAAAGCGCTTTGCAACAGTTATGATAGATTTGCGTTCTAATATGATTTTTAAATGACTATAACATGACATTTGTAACTTATGCAGAATAATTCATAAATTGACAATGAATAAAATTACATATCTAGGTGGTTCGCCGAAATTCAAAAATCCCACAAATGTCTTCTTTTCATACATAATCAAATTGTAGACAAAAAAGTGCCTTTATATTGTAAAAACGTTTTTTTTTATGGGATCACAAATAAAGGAGTTATGATCATTATAAAAAAATGATTTTTTTTGGTTTTTCAAAATATCTGGAGAACCATTTGGAATTCAACTGTTTTCTGAACAGATTATAAAAGAGCACATATACATGCACTACTTTGTCAATTTAACAGACTTTCTATCTCTAATAATAACAATAAACACAATAAAACAAGGTAATAAACAAACAAAATAACGTCTAGTTAATGTGACACTTCTGCCTAGTGTGAATGTCAAGACGGTGATTAAACTTCGATAACTCAGTCAAATTTCAACCGATTCTAATAAACAAAGTATGTAGTATTAAACGCATATTTAAATAAGCTTTCAATTAAAAAAAAATAGAAATAAAATATTATGGATTGAAACAGGTCATCAAACTTTGTTAAAGTTCAAAAATCTGAAAATAATGGGAAAATTCTGAATTTGAACGTCCATAACTTATAATGGTATGTGTTCCCTCTTTCAATTGATTTTTATTTTCGAAATCGAATGGAAAATGACGGTGTTCTGCATTTTTATACACATGCAAGCTCCCAAAAATTTATTTAGATCTAATTTACGCACTCTACCACAACTTACCGGAGAAATAAATAAATAACTACCTACGGCGCAATTGTCTCGGCGCCTCTTGGTACAAAACCCGCTAATTCCGCCGGTGTAATTAGATTATATCTATTGGAAATGGTTCGTAACGCAAGACATCCAAAAATGATCCAGCAATAACCTAATATTCAAAGCGAAAAGCATGCAAAAACACTTACAGTTGTCTATAATAATCCCACACCATCTCATACCATTCATTTCCGTAGCATTAAAGTCACGAAACACAACAAAAACAGGTCATAAATCCCGTAAAATCGAACCAAAGTTATAAATAACACAACACAGCGGCCATATTGCGAGAACTGTCAAACGCTGTATGACGTAGGCACGTACCCGGTACCGGACCGTCCGCCGATAACAGCGCCTCTATACGACTTGTCGCGTACTACGACCTTCGAACTCAACACGAAAATCGCAGATAATTTACTTATATCGCAAGTAGACGCCGCGCCGGTGTTTTACGATAATCACCATCCGCGGGATTAGTTTCACCGGTTTGCACAAGTCGCGGTTAAAATTACGCCGAATTACGCACGAGAATCGGGTAAATCTTACGGAGTTAGGAACCAAGTACGAAACGCGACGCCATTGTAGCTTGGCCGACTGACGTTTGACCGGCGCATGCGCGGTACAAGACCTACGTTCACCAACCCGCTGGGTGCCAGTTTCCCGCTATTTTGCCAGCGATTTGAAATTTAATTGAGGAATAAGTGTTTTGAGTATGTTTGTTGATGGTGTTGAGTATTGATTATTATGTCTAATGTTTATTATGTGTTGGTTTATTTATGGATCTGACGCATTTAGTATGAATAACGGAAAGTAGATAAATTTTGGTTAAATTTGGTTTGAATTTTGCATGAACTTGGGTTTTTTTATTTATAATAGTATTAATTTATAATAGTATTATAACCAATTTTCTATTTTCGGCCGTAATATGGACAAATACGTATATTTCTCGCAATGACACTTTATTATCGCAATTATAATGTTTGGGTTAAAATTGTACTTAAATAAAAAATCTATTTTTGTATCATAAGTTGGGGTAGATGTTCTATATTTGAAAAAAATAGAAAACTTCATAAACTTTGAGCAATAAATAACGTTTTTATTTGAATATATTTTCCCTGTCACACAGTGTTATAAATTGTTCGTTTTTCAAGTGTTCAAGTATAATCCTTAAACTCCGAATTCCTTTCATAGAAAGTTTTGATGAAAACACGACGACTTAATACGATAATAATTCATCTGAAGCGATCCAACAAATCATCAAAACTTGTGTAATTTTGTGTAAATGTCCTCCCTTGAGCTTACTTAGTCATTTGTTCCAGGCGGGACATAATAATTGCCAACAAACAAAGGAGTGCGAACATAACGGATGCTATCGATTACTTCGATTCCATAGCCAACTACACAGATGAGCTCAGGAAATTACAAACCGAATTGAGACACCAAATTAGGTGAGATTGGTCGATGTGATCTCTATTGTCGTCTCATTGACGCTAGGACAAATTAATTTGGGTATATATAGGACAAGTAAACAACTGAAGCTTGCTTAGTTACGAAAGATCTGTTCCTTTTTTTACTGGGGATTAATTTTGTCCTTGTCCACTTGTTTTATTCGCAGAAACAAAACTGTTAACACTAGTATCGGTTGCAAAAGTATGTAGCCATGTGTTTGAAGGCTTATAACTCGAAAACCACTAATCAAAAAATGTTAAATAAACTCCGTTACGCTTCTGAATCATTTCAGCAAAACCTGTAGGATTTTCAAGATTTTCTGCCGTTAGTTTAAGTAATTATTAAGTAATTAATTAATTTCTAATTACTTCGGAAAAAAAGTTCTAAAGAGACTATAGTCTAACAATAAACAATTATATAATAAAACTTCATTTGGTATACAAAAGCAAAGTACCTACAAACATCACTTACATTGAAGTAATATAAAATAATTTAAATATTGACGCGACTGGGATTGTTTTGACAAATCCATTTTTTTTTTAAATTTGATGCTCAGTGAAAGTTAGTTTCAAGCTCAAATTTGCCTCAATAATTAATTTTGTCCTATGTCCTTTAAATTAATATTGATGACAACTATATTTGACATAAATTGGTGGTGCAAAAAGGCATTACAAATCTAATATCTTAATCTGCAATTTCTTTAAAATAATTCTTCCTCTAAATCTAAACATTGGTGTGTATTAATCTTAAAATTTTCTATCAGTCAGAGGAAGTTTCTATCAATTGTTGTTTCTCTTTAGCAGTGAAATTATCTGGTATATTCATAGTTTTTGGGCTTCTGATAAAATTTCATTGTCATAGTTTTCTGGAAAATAACTGTTAAACTTGGTTATTATGATAATGATTTTTCAAGAAAGTTTTCTAATGCTGACAATAAACTACATTTATTTTTATTAACTTCTTTTTATTGTTGCGTTAATTTTACAATAATAAAACAATAATATAAACAATAACAATAAACGACCATTTCTCCCTGCAAAACTAAATTTATATTATTCAACTTTCCAAAAAGATCAGCTAAATATGGTAACCGGACTATCCACAACTCATTAAAGAAACAATATTTGAAGGCGAAATTAGCTTCTGCATGGAAAACTTGAACTTCTGATTTAAGTACGAAGAGACAATGTTATCTTTTTACTGCTCGATCCAAAACTGTTTTTAGTCTGTCTGGTACAGATTTTGCTACTAGAAAATCCCGATGGATTTTGCAGTGAGTGAATTCAGCTTCTGGAGCTACTGTTTTAATTTTTTCTGAGGGCCGCGATTCTTTTCTGGTAAAGCCCGAGCTCCATCAGTGCAGACACCAATAAATTTCTTCCATGGAATGGAATTGTTAAACATACAATTATTAAAATTTATCAGCAGATCTTCTTTCGGGCAGAGGTTCCTAAAATAAATATTCCTCTGCAACTTCCTCTTCAACCTCAAATCAGTTAAAGACTAATAATTGGTGAAAATAACTTATGTCGGTACTTTCATCTAACTGTACCGTAAAATATTTACTTTATTTTTTTACAGTGGATATGAAAGATCTTTTAGGGAATCTTTTACGGGCATTTTCTTTTTTTATTCAAGGATTTACCTCTAAAATTGTCCGAATTACAGCCTTCTTTGAACCCTTGCATACTATCATCTTTCTGAATTTATCAAGAAACCGTTTTCTAGTGAAATAAACTAATAGAAATTTTTTAAATCGTTCAAAAACACTTTCGTGTTGTTGTCGTAAGTAAGCAGGCATTATGTGGACGTCTAAAACATGTTAAATTAAAAGCTAGGTGACCAAGAAAATTGTTAAAATTTTGCCTGCTAATCATGCTGCTTGTAGAAGACTTGCTTGTTGACTGCTGTTGCAGTCAACACATGTCGAATGCTACAGCACCAGTTGAAGTAAAGTTGTACATAATTTTATTTTGTTGTCCGAGCTTTAGAGACTTTAAAAATACCTTATAAAATTGAGAAAATAAATGTTAATCTAGAAATTTTAAATGTAACCTGAATAGAAGTTTTAATTTTTGTGCTATGCGGTTTAGGAGAGAAAAAAATCTGAACGTACACAGATAGAAAAGATTTCTTGTTTTAAAGAAATGTATTTGTTTGAATTTATTGTTTTGGGTCAAAACATATTTCTTTGACGCCAACAATATTTACTTCATTGAATACTGTAGTTTATTTGCTTGCAGAGATTAATTTATTTGAAATATTTATTTAAGTGGAATAAATATATATGAATACAAACAAAAATTACTTTCCTTTAAAGTAATATTTTAGTTTTGATTTAAAAAAAAACGTTTGTTTACACCAATGAAATATAATTTTGATTCTAACATATAATTTTGTATATAAGGAGATATTTATTTCGCTTAAAGTAATATTTTCTCTTTGGCTTAAAAATAGGCTCACTGCCGCCAAAGAAATCACATTTTGATTAAAATAAATATATTTGTACACAAGAAGAGATTTATTTCCTTTAAAGTAATATTTTTGTTTTGGCTTTAAAATATGTTTACTTCCACCAAAGAAATCTTATTTTGATTCAAATAAATATATTTTTAATGTCATCCAACTGTATTGTTAGATGGCGCTGTAAACTCTCTCCTCGCACTTCGTACATATCGAGAGTATAAAGCCGCGTGATCGACAGTATAGAACTTATAGAGTACAGTGCCTGCAGGTTCAAGTTGCGATTCCAAATCAGAGTACACTACTAACTTAACCTTGACTATATGTTGGGTTGGGAAGACCAAGCACTGGTCAAGGATGTGCGTCATCCCAAAAAAGAGGTGACACATGGCGAGTCTTCCGAAAAATTCTTGTCTATTAATTCCTTCAACAAATTAATATTTTTAAGCATTTTTAACTCGACCAACAATTTTGTTAATTTTAAAAAAATTAATTCTTTCACTCAACACAATTATAATTATTTGAAGTAAATAAATCTCATTTCTTATAATACACAAATTGCAAACTTTTTAACTGGAAACATAAGTTGTTTGACACAAATCAACGTTCTTTCTACCAAACAAATATTTCAAATAAATGCGTTTTTATCCACAAATAAATATTTCTTTGCCTCTATTGAAACAACAAATTTCTTTGAGTCAATGCATATTTATTTCAATCAAACAAAAAATTCTCTCTGTGTAGAGTTGTTTCAGAGCTATGACCATTCAATACTTTTGCAACCGATAGTAGTGGATTCAAACTAGGTTTAGAAAAGAATAAACTTCTAAACATTAGTTTAAATCTGGATTACATTGACCCGACTATACTATAATGATTCCACATACTATTTATATATTTTATTTTTCAAGGGAATACGTCAATGATAATCTGAATGAAGCGGCTAGCAAAGAAGGCTTAGGAATAGCAATTCTAGTAGTGGTATTAGCAGTGTCTCCGGTTATTATATGGCTTGTAAGAAACGCTGTCAAAACAATACAGGTATTTGTTATTACAATACATTTTTTTATTTTTTTTATATTTTCTTTATATAGTTATGAGTATCATTGTTAGTATCATTGTTAGTATCATTGTTAGCTCATAATACATGTAAATTATGACACTTGTGCTCTTAAGTTATACGCTGCTAATTTAGCATTAAAGGCTAAGGAACTCAAGAGGGAAAAACGCAAGAGCGATTCGCTATTGTTTCAGATGCTACCACCGAGCGTAGCAACGCAACTCAAACAAACAAAGCAGGTAATCAATTATTAATTATTATCTACATTGTGTAAAATTTGGTGAAAATCTTGAATAAAACATAGAATCTTCTACTAACTGCGAAACGAAATTATTCAACAATATTTGTAAGTCACAACGCTTGTATATATTTTGAAAACTATGCACCCACCGAAGACAAAACGTGGATATTGCTGTATTTTGGCTATTTTCTCTAAGAAGTTTATTAAAATAATCAAAAATGAAATAATTACAGGTACCTGCTGAATATTACGCTTCAGCTACTATTTACTTCAGCGACATCGTTGGATTTACTGAGATATCAGCAGTCAGCACACCATTAGAGGTATCCAAAACAAATCATTAATTCCCCTATTTTTTTTTCCTTTAGCAATAACTAAAAATTCAATCAATTGTAGGTTGTGACATTCCTAAACAAAATTTACAAACTATTCGACGCCAGAATCGAATGCTACGATGTTTACAAGGTCGAAACCATTGGAGATAGCTACATGGTAGCCTCAGGACTTCCAGTAAAAAACGGTTATATCCCTTTTTCGCAATTATTTCCGACCAATTCTTAGAATAAACCATTTCCAGGCAATAACCACATCAGCGAGATAGCTAGCATGGCTTTGGACCTACTAGCAGGTTCTACAATATTCAAGATACCGCACAGGAAGTCAGAAAGGCTACAGATAAGATGTGGGATACACACTGGACCAGTTGTTGCTGGAATTGTTGGCTCCAAGATGCCTAGGTATTGCTTATTTGGGGATACCGTCAACACTGCTTCTAGGATGGAGTCAACAGGAGAAGCTTCGAAAATACATATTAGTTTGGAAATGAAAAAGGCTTTGGACTCCATCGGTGGTTACAGGACTGAACACAGAGGGCTTGTTGATGTGAAGGTATAATAATAGAAATAATACTTGTTAATGTAATGGAATAACTGTGATATCTAATTTTTCAGGGCAAAGGATTGATGGACACGTTTTGGTTGACATGCAAAGAAGGAGTTTGCCATGAACCGCCGGACATTGACGTCAACCAAGATGAAGACACCGAACCGATTTTCTTAAGAAGAATTAAAGGAAATTTAAGATAAATAGAGCTGTTCGAAGAGACAGTTGAATAATATTGCACAATTTCATGTTCGTGAAAATAATATCGTAAATGTCAATTGTATTTGTTCTACCGGAAGTCTGTTTGAACGTGGTCTGTCATATAGGCAACCAACCGTACAACCAACACTACTCATCATACTAATTATCGACTTTTCTTCAGTTTTTTTTTCCAAAAAGTCATAAAACTAGGCACATTTTGACGTAGACCACTATATACAAATATAAAGCACACAAAAGTAGGAAAATTTTGCCTTTTTTTGCGTATGCTCATCCTGCTCATACCGTTGTTTTGAACCACGATACTAGAACCAGATGGTTTTGAGCCAGGCATTTCAAAAGCGGCACTCGGAACTCAATGGAATTCAGATTATTACGTTGTCTAATGCAATTTAAATGAACTATATCGCACAACCGATGTAGAATAACATATAGACGTTAGGTTTCATAAACAAACTCACTATAGGGAGTAACATAAATAACATAAAAAGGATAGAAAATACAAACAATTATGAACTCACCAGTTATCTGCGAACACTTGGGTCCGATATCCCGTCATAGGGCACTAAACACACGAAATATTAACGAAAATTATCACAAGAAACACGCACAACAATCATATGACCGAAAACGAGCACCCGAACTCACACGGCAAAAGTAGAAATTATGAAACGCTCCACCAACTTATAAATTTGAGAAATCCCGCAGAGGTTAGAATACAAAGCTTCTCAAATCCCCATTTACAATAATCGTTAAATACATACGTAATTAATCTAGCATATTACCCCAACAAACACATACAGACAAAGTACAGAGCAAATTTCGAACACAACTGACAGAAGGAAGGAGCTAACTCAGCGCCGCCCGCGGTGATTTTGAGAACTACCGATGCCCGAGGAGAGTTTAACCTAAGAGCCTTGTATCGTTTTTGATGTTTTTAATCGTATTGGGGATGTTGCGAGTTATAAACCGATCGGGAATTAAAAAGGCCGGTTATTATAGACTCACTTGTAGTTTACGCGGTGTATAGCGGCACAATTACTACGCGAATTTGTTGGGTAAAAAGTTGTACCGAAAACCGCACGGGTACCGGTAAATTTTGACGTACGACTAAAGCGCCGTCTAGTGGTGAAATTAGGTACTGGTAGCAATTTAGCCGTAGAGGGTATACGATTATTAATTATTAGTAACCCTCTACGGCTATAGCATAAAATAATAAAGCAAACAATTTTAAATTACCAACATATAAAAATAAAATGCGTTTTTTGCAAATATTTTGCCGAAGTTGTTGTAGATTGTCATATATACGATTTAAAGTCATGTTGTCTAGATTATTTCATTATACATACCTACTAATATCAATTTGAAATAAATATTGTCTTATTCCTTTTAAATAAATTCCCCATTCAAACAGACTCCCAGTATGTGTATTTTAGTGTCTAGATGTAATAAAATCGCATGTTTTGTAATAAAGTATATTATAATTAAATATGTACCTATATCAATAAACAATTTGAAAAAAAAATAAACATTTGTAGCGTAAATGATGAAATAAAACGATAAGTCATTTTTTAAGTTTAGAAAAATTAATATTTATTAGAAAAGCGTTATGAAAATAATCGACTAGATTCTAATGTTTTTTAATCACATTACTGTTGAATACGTTGCACAATATATCAACAATTTCCCTTTGTTCTTTCGTGAAGGAATCGTTCGCCATCTTCTTCAGATGTTCCTCGGCGGTTAAAAAACGGCAACTCTTTTCGGGCAGTAACCTCATATAAACCCTTTGGACGTGACTTAACAACAAATCGCCATAAAGCAGCCTATTTTCAGCCAAGACATGCAAATCCTGAGGCTCCAATAAAAGACATAATCTAGCAATTGATAAACATATCTAAAAAAAAGAACAAGGTAAAATTATAAGGACTTAGTTTTTCCTTTGTTGCTCTATAAATGGTAAAACATAAATGTTTACCACTTCTTAATTCTAAAGTTATAAAAATAATATATATTAAAAAAAAAATATCAATTTTAAAAAGTTCATAATGCAACACATTAGAATAAATACTAAAAATTCTTAAAAATAGCATACAGAAATAATCTTTTTTTTATTACCTGATCGACGAGGTTATCTTTTTGTTTATACTCAACAAAATCCTCCATATTTTGGGCGTTTTCTATCGCTTTGAGCAAAGCATCCCAGGTTCCGCAGTAGAATTGCCCGTAATTGCTCTTATTCGGTGGACAAGCCAAAGCAGTTGCTGCGTTGGTCCGAACTTTAAAATTACGGAAGTTCACTACTAGATCGAAGAGGGCATTGAAAACTTTTGGCTACGAAACACAAAACAGTTATTATATACAAGCAAAATATTTAGAGATTAAATTACCTGCCAACTCACATCACCGTATAAGAACTCATTCTTAAGCACATTTCCTAAAGCGAAACAAGAATTCCACCTAACCTAAAAATAATTTTTTCGATTTATAACCTCAAACAAACAATCAAATAACAAAACTAACCTTTCCGTTAAAACCCGTGCAAGAAGTCCTAACCAAAGCGTCGATACCGTCTGGAATGAGAATTCTAACCTCTCTGTCCGCAACGTCGTTTTCCCCGAAAGAATATAAAAAGTGGCCGACAGCCCTGACGCAGTTTACTCGCACTCGGTCGATATCCTTGGTGCCTTTAATACCGGCTTCGAGCAATTGCCTGAAGAGATATCGGGGAACGTCGTCTGTCGTCTCCGGGTCGTTTTTTAACGCAACGACGGTCTCGCTGAGGTTGCCGAGCGACCAAGAGGCGCTCACACGCAGGGTATTATTCTCGTCGAGCATCGCCCTAAGGACAACTTCGGCGGTGTCCATGACAAATCCTGTGTCCTGCCGGAGCGCCGGGAACATGATGCAGATGCCTAAAGATCGAACGGCACCTGCGAAAGAAAATTTGTGATAACTCACAAACGTGGTGATGTTCTTTGCAAAATTCTACAATCCCTATATTAAAATGTTGAAGTGTCATTCTTGTGTCCTCAGGAGCAATTTGAAACAATCACACATGATATTAAAGATTTTAAATAACACACAACACAGAAGACACAAACGAGTAGAAATTTGCAGGGATGTTAAGTTACGATAATTAATTTTTTTCGTAAATTACCGTAGAAATTAAACTTATTAATTTCAAATATTAAATTACCATGTAAATAGAAATGGTAAATTAGATTGGCTTAAATTACCGAGTAATTAAAAATTCAAAATGGTAAATTACACTGGTTTAAATTACCGGGTAATTAAAAATTCAAAATGATAAATTAAACCTGTGTTAATACTGATCACTGTAGGTTATGAATGCTACTTATATTAATAAAAACGTTTGGTAAATAAAAGTAATTATTTTGTAGACTTTAGGATGTTAAATTTCCGTAATTAATTTTGTCAGTAAATTACAGCTGAAATTAAAATTATTACTTTCAAAGTTGAATTACCACGTAATTAAAAATTGTAATTGGTAAATTATATTTTCTTAAATTACCAGGTAATTAAATAAAATGATAATTTACTTAATTTTCACTATTAAAATGAAAGCAGGGACTACAATAAAAATACTTTTTATACCAGCAATTTTTAAAATGGACAGTCTCATAACATAAATCATGACTTTGATAGTACGGAGATGACGTCTGATTTAAAATGTGCATTATTGGCTCCACCGAATGAAGTAATTAAAAGTCTGGAAATTACCATTAATTACGGTAATTTATTTAGTAATTTACACGATAAATTATGTCCTTACTAAGTACCTCCCAGGCAAAACACAAGAGTACTAATGGTTTTGAAATAAATTTATAAATTCCGGTGAATTATCAACTGTAGGTAATTTAAGCCGTAGATTACGGTAACTAAAAATCAGTAAATTACCATTAGTTACGGTAATTAATCTGGTAATTTACACAGTAATTTACGTTTTTACATCCCTGGAAATTTGTATTATAAAACTACATCTTTGTGTAAAGATAAAAACCAACAAAATTACGTACCGTTTGCAACACTTCTATCATCCTCTCTGCTCAAAGCGAGCAAAGTCATGATGATCTGCAATTGTTTCTCCTTGGCTAAGAATTCGAAAACCACCGGTCCGATACTAGCCAACGCTTCGCATAACCCGACGCGAATAAAATTGTGCTCGTTTTTGACGAGCGTGGGCAAAGTTCCTCCAAGGACGGTATTCCAGAACTCGAGACCCTGCTCGATCGATAAATGCTCTTTGTCTGGGTTGTTGGTAAAGTACATGTTAATTCCTTGGCCGACAAAATCCACAGCGCGAGATCCGTGTATTTTTACGTCGATAAACCGATTTCCTAGCGATAAATCGATCGCCTTTAAGATATAGGTTAGGTGCGGGATTATCAATTCGGTGAAGTAGTTTCTTGCGAGAGCGCAGATAATCTGAAAGTACGAAATTAAGAATTATCGCGGAGAAATACTTATTATAAAATATTATTACTAAGGCTCCCGTCTCAATTCAAATAGCGAACTGTAGCGCTTTCTATTGCTTTCTCTTTGTACAAATATTCAAACTGTACTGTGTTTCGCAATCGTCGCTATTGTCACCATGGTTGCCAAGTTATTACGAACAAGCAACTCCAATACTCCAGAGTGCAAGGCTAGAGACGTTCAGAAGAAAATAACATATTATAATAAATATTATAATAAATAATAACATAATTATAGTTAACATTAAATTATATTTTATAATGTATTACTGCAGACATCAATCAGACGCAACTGTAATCGGAAAATATTTCTATATTTGTAGTCCACGACAAAATTTCTATAAATAATTTTCATACGTATCGAAATTCCTTTCCGATAGCAGTTGCAAAACGACCTTCAGAACCGAATGGTAGCAAACGGGAGCCTTAATACTAATATTATTAATAATTATATCTTAATATTAACCTGTAGAGATTCTAATTTGACAGGTGCGACCAGTTGGGTTTGGACCGCGGTGCACTCGCCATTTTCATCAATTGTCACGCCTAAATTCTTAAGGAGCATTTTCGTTATCCAAGGCATGGGTGGGTTCGTTAACTTTTTCTCTTCAGTTTCATCATCGGAGCAAAAGTCGACATACTCTGTATCGTCATCCTAAAAGTATATTGTGATAGTAAACTAGCACTGAGGCACCAAGGCATATATAAAAATAATTTTTAACCCATCAACTTTGGGTGTTAATCCATATAATGCAAAATCATAACATTTGAGAGTCTAATTTATCTCAAATTCTAACAGTACAACTTATATGCGCAATAAATAAAATAAAACGTGCTTTTATTGTAAGCATTTGATAAAATATTTGACGAAAACCTAACATATTTGTCTATTAAAAAAATATTTGAGCAACGCAAAAAATTATTTATGCATTAAAAAACATAAATGTGCAATAAATTTACATTAATGTACGTACACTAAAAGAAATAAATGTGCAATACAATCGTTACCTCTATAAAAATATAATGAGCAGCTCAAAAAATACTTGTTCATTGAAAAAAATATATTTCCAATGGTTTAAATAACACAGCATTTGAAAATATTATAAGCGCATTCAATAATCTAAATTGTACCATAAGAAAATTAGAATGTGCCCTACGAAAAATAAAATGTGCATTAAATTCTGCAACCTGTAGCGCACATATAATAAGCGAGTAAAAACTTATCAAAAAAAGGTAAGGTAAAAATGTAAAAATGCGATATTGGTAATTCTCTTTGTTTTTGAGGTTATGTTTATCTTTATGCAGTATTAGATTTACCTCTAGTTTCTAAAATTCTTTATGGTAAACTAGTACAGGTAAAAAATCTGTAATTTACAGTATTTATTACTAACTTCATCTGTAACCGAGGCATATATAAAAATAATTTTTAACCCATCAACTTCGGATGTTGTTCCACATAAAGCAACAAGCAAACATTTGAGAATATCTTCCTGTATAACATAGCATAGAATGGTAATTTTGTCAAAAAAAATCAGATCACCCGAAAACTAAGAATTTATCAATACCTGAAAAACAGCTGTGGACGAAGAAGCTGACGATTCCGAACTATTTTCCACTGGTAAGATCCTAGAAAGATTTCTAGTGCACGCACGCACTGTTTCCGGGGTAGTAGGTTCCGATGCGACAATACAACCCAGTACTATCAGGGCCATTGCTTGAATCGAGTAATCTATCGCAAAATTAAAAAGAAAAAAGTAAAACCACCAAAAAAAAAACCAACGCCAACAAAAATTGCGATTAAAACAATATCGAAACAACCAAAAAATGATCACTTTCTGAATTATCTACTTACGGCTTACCTTTGTGATCGAGAAACACCTTGACGCATCTTAGATTCTTCGTAACGAGCCCCGATTTCAACCTGTGATAGGGCGTGGCTTGTGCGAGCGCTGCAAAGCACTTCAAGACTTGCGTCAAAACAGGTACAGATCTTTCGTTTAGCGCCAGACATATGCAACGGTGGAGTTCGACAATCGTGAAACCAATCGTACTTGAAAACGATGTAAAAGCACTGCTTTTATCACTGAAATAAAAAAAAAAACACGTTAATTACAAGAAAAAATAGTGAGTCCTTGAGTGTGCGATATTGTGTTTATCTTAAGATATTTAAACATCTTACATCAAACTACCAAATAACAAGCAATATTAAGACCCAGTTCTACCTATCCTAAAACGCGTTTTCAAATAAAAACTATATATAAATAGCTTCTTAGATAAATAACGAGTTGGACTGAATGCAAAATAATTTTTTGGACACATAAAAGTTAGTTTTACTTCTACATCTTTGGCTTTTTTCAAATATAAAACATCTAGCCCAACTAATGATACAAAAATTTTTTTTTTATTTAAGTACCATTTTAACCCAAACAATATAATTGCGACAGTAAAGCGTAATTGCCAGAAATGTATTTATTTGCCCATATTACGGCTTCCCAGTGTAGACAGCAGACGTCAGGAGTTTTAAACACCCCCTATCACTTGTATAACTGTATAACTCCCAGCAAAAAAAACATCGAAACTAAATATTTTGTTTTGGAGTTGCGATGTTTTCCTAACGGAGCCTTAACGGTAGAGCTGTTTTCTGGGTCCGAAATGGCAGTTTATTATCTTAGTGACATCATTCATTAAAAAATACCTCCTATTGTTTAAACAATAAATTATTAGCCAACTCGAAAAATCGAGTTGGCACGCATTTATTCGGTCCAAATACTCGAATTTGAACAAATAAAATTTGTTTAAACAAATGGAAAATAACTGAAAAATGTCAATGTCAATTCAATTTTTTCGAATAAAGATTTTGAAAGCGAATAATATTTTACTTTAGTGATTTAAACCAGGTCTCAGGTCCCTGGTTCAAATCCAGGTTGTGGCTGCAATTTTTAATTTATTTTTAAATTTACATACCGCCTGTATATCACCAGTATGCATTCGAATAATATTTTATTATTTAAACAATGGAAATTATCCCAAAATATAAATCATGTCACTTGACAATAACAGTTGACCAGACCGATTTAAAAAAATGAATGTTAAGATAATTACAAAAAAATTCTTTAAACAAATGGAATTTGTTTAAACAAATATGGGTTTATTAGCTAATAACATAGGCAAGATACCTCGAACATGAAATTTATGAGTTAAATTCACAAAAAAAAGCTGACTTCTACCATAATTAGAACAACAGTTGAAAATTTATTATCATTGAATGTTTTAATAATCATTGATTGTTTAAACAATGGGAAGAATTTGTTTAACGAATAATGTCACTCTAACTAAGATACTAAACTGCCTTTTCGAACTCAAAAAACAGATGTCCGACGGAGTTTCGAGAAAAGCGAATTATTTAAACAAATGGAATTTGTTTAAACAAATGGAAATTACCTGACTAATGTTTATTAGCATTTGTTATTAACATTCAACTAGACTTATAGTAATGAATTCTATGAGAAAGAAGAGAATGAAGTGATTAGAAGTGATCAAAATTTCAAAGAAAAATAAATACGTGTCCACTTTTTTTGGATTTGGAAACGATTTCTGGGGATCGTTGCTTTATATCATCACAAAAATTTTTGCAATGCATTTTTGAACCACCCTAATGTACATATACAATACCTGTATTCAGCTTGGAATAGATAAATTTTTGAGTTTGCCAAAAGACCGGTGAGGTTGTTCAGAGCAGCAATACGACAACTACCAGACGGGTCACGCAGAATGCAATTGTTTAACGTGTGGATTCCAGTTTGACTTCCGTCAGAGATGAAACTACTCCAATATGAAAACATCGTACGCTGATCTATAACCTAAATAGCTTCTTAGTTTATTATTTTAGTTAACATATTTAAAGTATTAATAATTACCGTTATGATGTGTAGAAAAAGATTGTGTGCGCCAAGCCTGACTCTTCTATGAGACGCGCTAAGCATCCGTTTCCCATCGCCTTCTATGTCAGACATATCCGAATCGCTAGTTTGGAATTTGTTCTGCGAAACGCTGTGAAGTTGGAGTGAAGTTAATATAAAAAACAAATGTTTTACGTCGATGTATATATAAAAACTTATGTTTTAGGGAATAAAATCGTAAATTGTGTGTTAAAATCAAACCTGCGTACTTTAGATTTTGATCGTCTTCGCTATTAAATAATTTTGTCGATGGTCGATAAGCAGAGTGATTCAAATTTTCATCCCAGGAATTGCTGGAGTCCTTGGTAGATGTATCTTTCTTTGTCGCACGGTGTCTCCGTTGTTTTGTGTACTGTAGAGGCAAAACGATAAAAATTGTGTAAACCACAAATCAAAAATTAATCTACGTAAGAAAAAATTGAATTTCGCACAAACTCTACGTTAAAAACAATCTTCGTGGTAAATTAGCACTGATAGAAAGCTGTAATTTTCAGTAAATATTACCAAATTCATATGTGGTCGAGGCACATATAATTTTAACTCGTAAACTTTGGTTATTGTCCCACATAATGCAAAATGAGAACATTTGAGAGTCTAATTTATAGTTTAGTTTATATACATAACGTAAATGCCTAAAATAAAGTCCTATAATAATATTCAATGTTGTAGATTTCCTATGTTATCTAACTAAACAGAAATATGTCGGAATTTAGAACAGTGTGTGAATTTGGGACTTTTACCTTACATTATACATAAAAACTACTAACCTTTCCACCTTTTTTCTCCCAAAATATCGTCTTACGCAACTCAGGAATACTCATAACTGTCGGCATCAACTTCTGTGGTAAAATAAAATCGACTCCCCGTACACCATACAACATGTAAGATCGCACAATTCCTAACACTGTACCCAACTCGTTCTTCAAATACTCCTCGTTCCTTTGAAGCACCTTCGTAAACCCATTTAAACAGCTCACCAACAACTTCGCCCTTTGCACTTCATCAAAATGTCTATTATCAACCAAATAGCCATTAAAAACGTTTAAACACGTCGTGAAATCACATTTTGTTTTCGAATTTTCTTCCGAAGAACTCGTGCAAGCTTCTAAACACTGTATAGCAGCTAATATCGTCTCAGGGTTTCCCTTTCTATCATTAGCTAATAAAATAACGGGACTATTGTGCGTAATAATGTCCTTACATAGGTTATGTACGTTATCACGATTACTCCACAACAGGGCATCTAATGTCGATAATACGTCCACGGTTACGATGGATTCCCCCTGTCGTAGCGCCTGTAGGCACCAATCTATTGCAACCGAGCAAGTCTTCCCGTCGACTATTATCCGCTGTTTTGTTATTATATTGTTGAATAGTTTGCAGCATTTCGATACTAGGGTTAAATTATCGGGGTATACCGAAGAACAGCACTGGTTTACAAGTAGGACAGCTCTCTGAAATAAGTTATAATTTGAATAAAGTTAGGTTATGTTAAGGGGTTAGGGTGTTTCGCTTACAGCAGCGTTGGCGATGACTGGATATTTATAATCTAGAGAATTTAACTCGTCCACAGCCTTTTCTATTAGTTTTGAGTCGCCTTCGCAACGTCGGTATATCAAATTCGTTAATTTTGTTGATAATGTGTTGAATAATGTAAAACTGTCCACGTGAGCGGCCATGTTTTTTTTTGGATTGTTTTCTATCTGTCAGTTTCGGTTCGTTAATGTTGGTAGCGCAAGAAATTTTGGAACTAAGGATTTAGATGGAATTACTATACGGTGCATTGAACATTTAAAGTATATCTATTTGTTTAGATAGGTTTATTTTATAAATTTGTAACGTGCCGTTCACAGCAGCGTCGGTGTATGATAGTTTTGCGTTGGCGCGCCTGTAATCAGCTGTTTACCACCGAGAACAGCTGTTCGCCGAAAACGGCCGACGATCTTCGTCGAATTTGACGAAGCCGGCGGCCAATGGCACAGCCAATAGGGGCTTTTCATCTTCCAGTTAGATCCGAGCGTTTCGCAGTGGCGATATTGGCGTTTGGTTAGCGGTTTGGTTCGGCCTCTCGTATAAATATTACGCACGAACTGTTTCGGCGTGTCCCGCGCGTAGAATGTAAGTGACAGGCACGCAGAATATCGTTCATGGCCGTCGCGGTGGTGTAAAGTGTTGTGTCGAACCGGGAAAAGAATATGTGTTGTTAATTTGTTAAGTTAAAGTGAGAGAAGCTACCAAAATGGCGGATTTGGAAGCGGTACTGGCCGATGTCAGCTATCTTATGGCAATGGAGAAGAGCAAATGCACTCCAGCGGCACGAGCCAGCAAGAAAATCATTTTACCTGACCCTAGGTGAGTCCCTCGATCAAAGCCAGCCGCGAGATCGATCCCCATAACCTACTCCGATCTCTCAAACCACTCCTCTATCGCCTGCTACGATTTTCTGGTAGAATCTAAACGGAAAACTGGCCGAAAATCAATCGAGTCTGTGTTATTTATTGATGGTTATTAAATATTAAGTACGGCTACGTTTTTCTTGCCCGAGTTTCGGTTGAATTCGTTTGTTTATACTAGCAAAACATGACACCCGATATTATAAATATAATAATGGATAAAATTATGAGGCATCCGGTTGTTTACTTGCGAGTAATCTCGGTTGTATCTATAATCTAAAATTATCTGTAAATTTATTGAAGTTATCGGCTTTATCAGAGGAAGAATGTGTTTGATTGCGCTTATGGGGAACCAGATAAATCCCTGTACAATAAATATCGATATTTTGAAATACATCCATATCGGTTATTATTTGCAATACTTTTTTGTGTGGCGAAAGTTAGGTTATCTGTCAAATAAACGCCATCTATGGACGAGTAGCATTGTTTTTTGCGCGGTTTTTGTTTTTTACTTTTTGTGTACTAAACACCCGTTGGTTATGTAGAAAAAGTTAGGTTATGTATCCGCCAAACATTGTTTTTATTATATTTTTAACTATTGCAAAGTTTATTTTTCGTTTTATTATTGGATTGTTTACAACTGTCACGAGCGTAACGACCGTGCGGTGATTTGAAAACAAAACGAAACAATTTGCTATTTTTGTAAAGACGAGAATTGAAGTTTGCAGCATTATACTCCAGTAAAACTCAGTTGGTTTAGATTAAATTGATCCAGATTTTGATGTTTTTTTTTGTACCCGATGGCAGTTGTAAATGTAAATTTGTAATGGCATTGGTTATTTTTGTGCACGTGTAGTTAAAAAAATGATATCAACAGTAAAATTATCGCGACCAAATGGCCTGCGTATGTTTTTGACGCACGTAAGCCTGTCGTTTCCGGTTTTATATATTCACCACATTGTTCCAATCGACTGATAAGATCAGCATTCAGATACATACACTCATATTTAAAAGTTATGCGGTGACAGTGTTGACATTGTTAAGCTGAATCATTATCATTACATCTAAGTGAGTAGAACATGAAAATTTCGTGAAAAGTGATTTTTTCTTCAAATTGTATCCATCATAACGATTTGGGAATTGTTATTGTCAGTTTCAGGTACTTTAACCTCGTTCTGATAAGGCAAATGACACATGTCAATATAACTACATATTTACTTAAATAGTAAATAATTATGATTGTCATAATGAGAATAACATGTATTACTACGTGATGATAATGGTAATCTACGAGATAATGAACAAATATTATTTTGTTGGAACCTTGTTAAAGTGTTTTCGGTAAAATAAATGTGTTTTGTCGAAAAATCTTGTCGGATTAACTTATAGGTTATAAACGAGAAAAAAAAAACAGGGCCTAGGAAGTAAAAATCCATCTTAGTCAGAGGGAAGCCAAAAATTGGCATGACTCCAAAATTATTTCCCACAAACTACTCAACACCAGAATCGATATTCCGCGAATGGATGTGTCTCTCAATAAGAAAAATGTTCCATCCGTTATTTTTGATAATTTATATCTATATGCTACGTTATTGAGATATGAATAGAAGTTCTAATATTATTATTAAAATAATAATAATGACGTGCCGAGAGTTTACGTAAAACGATTTATTATAGTAAACAGTGGTAACAAAGTCAACTGTTTCTGAAATATTGTGAAATTATCGACCAAAAATAGGCAATTTTCAAAAATCATCATATAAGTATATGTGTTCAAACATAATATAAGCATAATATGTATTTAGAAGAAGAAGTTGATCATTGAGTGTTATGCTAAAAGTTGATCTTTCCTTATTAGGTAACTGCTAATAAAAAAATGCTCCCTCTATAAAATTATGAAAAAAAAATCAGATGCTTTGGTAAAAATGTGGTGTTATGTAGAAATCCTAACATTTCTAAATAATTCAATAACTGGTTAATTGTAAACTGAATAAATACAAATAATTTCAGTACGATTTTCGAAGTACCCATCTCAAGATATACAGGTGGACATTATCAAACGTTTTCCATTACTTGTTGGTTTTTCAAATGAACCCATCTCTATTTGCATAGAACTCCGTACATAAAACAATCCAAAACCAACAAGTGGTTACGTGTTAAACCGATAGAATCGATATGCAGCTGTTATAATTCAATCATACGCCCGTGAATAATGCTCGTACAATATTGTTATCGTTGAGGCGTATCTATACTACGGAATTGTAAAGAAACTTTGTTTGAATCTATCGGGAATACGCAGTATCTCTTTTCACTATGTTGGACACCTGTACTACAGAATTCCTGCTCTGACGTCAATGATAGCATTGAGTATCGGTAACATGTTCCATTTCAAAAGCACCTGTAACGGTCCAACGCAAACTAACCAATACGCTTGTATAATAAACTGTGTCATACATTACTGAATTCGCGTTTGATTAGACTGGTCGAAATCGGACACCTCAGTGAACCTAATTCAGACAGTGCAGTGGTCCCAAAACAGACACTTGCGGTACAATATTTTGACAAATACAAACATTCAAGGATATAATAAGTGTTTTAAATATTGTTAAATAAGACTGACTGGATGACAAATCCAGTCAGTAAGAAACGCCTAAAATACATTTGATTGGATAATATCTTTTACCCCGAAACTTGATCATCGTTTTCAAATTTTACAAGTAGAAAACCAAAATTGACGGTTTAAAAGGTAAAAGGTGTTAAAGTGTGGGTATTGACATCAATAATAAACAAAATATATAGGTCCTCTATTAGATAATAACTTGCTCTGTTTCGCTGTATTTTATTACCTATTTACAAATTTTATATTCTGTAGTACATCACTGAATCCAGGTAAAGAAATCCGCCACAAATTTCATTATTTTTACGTTTATGTTTTTTCCTGTTGTTGAGGGTAAAGTAACTAAAAAGACTTAAGCAAGTTGAAAAGGGTCATGTTTGACCCCATATCGAATTATATCTAGTACTTGCAAAATCTGTTGTTCCTATTATAGCAACATGTTGGTGTAAACGAATATATTATGCTTGATACTTAATTTAATCAGAAAGGGTGCGGTTATAGACTGATATTACACTTAACAAAATAAAAAAGTCGAATTACAGTTACCTTATAAGAAAAAAAAATATTTTAGCCAACTAAAACCAACTGAATGTCAAGTTTTGGTACAACTTGGAATGAAATGAAAATCATCACGAGATCCAACAATGATTATTCTGCTCCCACGTGTAAAGTAGCATAGCAATTTATTCTCGGTGTCTTTAATAAACACAGAACTAGCTGTAATTTGCACCAAAGTAACGCCTTAGGAATTTGTATGCAAAATCTTGAAATTCCTCAAAACCACATGCAAATAGCGCAGATGCCAGGGGAAATAACAATTGAGACATTTTGTAGGTTGGTAATCGTTGCCAATTTGTCTTAGTTTCACTGATTACGAGAACACTTTGGCCCACAAGAATAATAAATCTACAAAGTATACCTCGATGTCTGTTTTTAAAGTTTTGACAATGAAAATGCAACTGAATTCAATCAAACTACGTTACTTATCATCGCCTGGTTACCGCAATACAAACAATTCAAGCTTCATATGTCAAATGTGTTTTTGCAATGTCTTCTTTTGACATTTCCAACAAAAACAATCAATTGTCAAGTCAAGAGATTGATTTTAAACACAACAATACCATCTGTCCACCTGCCGATTTGCAGTCACTTTAAATAATATATGAATTATTTGAAGAATAGTATATTGCAGGGGTTCTCAACCGGTGGTACCACTGGTGGAACGCGAAGGACTTCCAGGTGGTACGCGAAAGGTACCAACCTTTATGGGTAAAATCATATTTATTTTAATGGTAATGTTTGACCCAAAATTATAACGGAAAAATTAAATAATATTCCATTATTAAATAGTGCCGTATACAGACGTATTTCTAAAATGGCAGATTGTGTAAAAGAAAGTGTAATTAAAAACGCAAAACAAAGTAATTATTTTACGCTACAGTTAGATGAAAGTACCGACATAAGTTATTTTGATCAATTATTAGTCTTTAACTGATTTGAGGTTGAAGAGGAAATTGCAGAGGAATATTAATTTTAGGAACCTCTGCCCGAAAGAAGATCTGTTGATAAATTTTAATAATTGTGTGTTTAACAATTCCATTCCATGGAAGAAATTTATTGGTGTCTGCACTGATAGAGCTCTGGCTTTAACATAAAAGAATCTCGGCCATCATAAAAAAATTAAAACAGTTGCTCCAGAAGCTCAATTCACTCACTGCAAAATCCATCGGGATTTTCTAGTAGCAAAGTCTATATCAGACAGACTAAAAACAGTTTTGGATCAAGCAGTGAAAAGATAACATTGTCTCTTCGTACTTAAATCAGAAGTTCAAATTTTCCATGCAGAAGCTAATTTCGACTTCATATATTGTTTCGTTGATGAATTGTGGATAGTCCGGTTAGCATATTTAGCTAATATTTTTGGAAAGTTGGATAATATAAATTTAGTTCTGCAGGGAGAAATGGTCCTTTATTGTTATTGTTTATATTATTATTTTATTATTGTAAAATTAACGCAACAATAAAAAGAAGTTAATACAAATAAATGTTGTTTATTGTCAGTATTAGAAGGCTTTCTTGGAAAGATCATTATCATAATAACCAAGTTTAACTGTTATTTTCCAGAAAACTATGACAATGAAAATTGGATCAGAACTCCAAAAACTATGAGTGTACCAGATAACTTCACTGCCAAAGAGAAACAACAATTGATAGAAACTTCCTCAGACTGATAGAAAATTTTAAGATTAATACACGGCAATGTTTAGATCCAGAGGAAGAATTATTTTAAAGAAATTGCAGATGAAGATATTAGGTTTTTAATGCCTTTTTGCACCACCAATTTATGTCAAATATAGTTGTCATCAATATTAATTTATACGGCAGACATAGGACAAAATTAATTATTGAGGCAACTTTGAGAGATATTTTTTGTGGTACATGGAACCTCAAAGGTTGGGAACCCCTGGGTATATTGTATACAAAATTGCTCTCGTGGTCGTGTAATGAGTAAGTAAGAAATATCAAGAAAGCTTTGACGTAAACGTTCGTTGAACAATAACCTAATGATCAAGTAAACTTACTAATTACACCACAAATTTCACCGACAAAAACATTCCCATTCTAATGGTATAATTTTTAGTGACGTTGTTCAAATAATACACCGTATAATTACGTTTTAAAAATGACTTACTTACGTAAGGTTATAATTGATATTGTTTCTACTTTCTCAAGTTTGGGATTTTTGTAGTACAGATATGTGAATGTTACGTAGAAAATAGAAATAGTCTTGTCAGAATTAGATAGCTTTGTGTTACTACGTTTTAGATCTTGGTACACAGATAGAAAAGATTTCATGTTTTAAAGAAATGTATTTGTTTGAATTTATTCTTTTGGGTCAAAACATTTTTCTTTGACGCCAACAATATTTACTTCATTGAATACTCTAGTTTATTTGCTTGCAGAGATTAATTTATTTGAAATATTTATTTAAGTGGAATAAATATATATGGATACAAACAAAAATTACTTTCCTTTAAAGTAATATTTTAGTTTTGATTTAAAAAAAAAAAAACGTTTCTTTACACCAATGAAATATAATTTTGATTCTAACATATAAATTTGTATATAAGGAGAGATTTATTTCGCTTAAAGTAATAGTTTGTCTTTGGCTTAAAAATAGGTTGACTTCCGCCAAAGAAATCATATTTTGATTAAAATAAATATATTTGTACACAAGAAGAGATTTATTTCCTTTAAAGTAATATTTTTGTTTTGGCTTTAAAATAGGTTTACTTCCACCAAAGAAATCATATTTTGATTCAAATAAATATATTTTTAATGTCATCCAACTGTACTGTTAGATGGCGCTGTAAACTCTCTCCTCGCACTTCGAACATATAGAGAGTATAAAGCCGCGTGATCGACAGTATAGAACTTATAAAGTACAGTGCCTGCAGGTTCAAGTTGCGATTCCAAATCAGAGTACACTTTACTAACTTAACCTTGACTATATGTTGGGTTGGGAAGACCAAGCACTGGTCGAGGATGTGCGACATCCCAAAAAGGAGGTGACACATGGCGAGTCTTCCGAAAAATTCTTGTCTATTAATTCCTTCAACAAATTAATAATTTTAAGCATTTTAACTCGACCAACAATTTTGTTAATTTTAAAAAAATGTAATTCTTTCACTCAACACAATCATAATTATTTGAAGTAAATAAATCTCATTTGTTATAATACACAAATTGCAAACTTTAACTGGAAACATAAGTTATTTGACACAAATCAACGTTCTTTCTACCAAACAAATATTTCAAATAAATGCGGTAGTTTATATGCGCAAATAAATATTTCTTTGCCTCTATTGAAACAACAAATTTCTTTGAGTCAATGCATATTTATTTGAGTTAAACAAAAATTTCTCTCTGTGTATGTGTGTTGTTCATAATACAGAATTTTTGGTAGTAGAATTATTACAAGTTTACCCAGATCATACTGACAATTATGTGGAATATTTACATAGCAACAAATATTTAACATAAATAACTCAACACTTTAAATGTACTATAGGCTGCTACATGTATAGTTATAAAACTGAAAAGGTAATTTTGCCGTATAAATCGGTGGTCATTTTTAACCTGCGATTATCGAAGGGACAATACCTTTTTAATAATTTTCTCGGTAGCACTTTACCATCTAGATAGGAAAATTTCACGAGCAAAAGACAAATTTACATATCAGACAGTAGTTTTTATACAATTAATAAATGTAACTGCATTTTTAATGACATTAGGTATATTTGCTTATAATGCCGGTAAAATTGCTGACAAATACAGTAGGTTTACTGTCGAAAATGTAAATTCCCACTTATTTTTATCAGTGTATATTATTCCAAATTGAACAATCTCACAACCTGTAAGATGCCACCAGTTTTACAAACCTAAAAGCTACTAAAACCAGTGTTATAATGTGTCAATTGTAAACCCAAACTGGAGAAATGAGATGGAACCTTAACAAGTCCTACCTAAAATTCTTACCACTCAATATCGGCTTTCTCTCCTCACATAACAGGAAGCAAGATTACCGAAATAGAAAGACGACAACAACAACATGACGCTATCCCAGATTATCGATTGTTATTCTGGCCAGACCCTAGCAGAAACTTACGTAATTTTCTAATAGGGCGCTGTATTTTCTTCCACCAGACACAGGGAAAATTTCTTCGTCGGTGAGATATTTTATTTAAGGGAAATGTCTCAAATTCAGATACTGTGTTTATAAATTCCGACATATTTCTGTTTAATTTGATAAAATAAAGAATGTAAATAATATATCGCCGGCTTAAAGGTAAAATGGTAAAAGTCACCAACTAACAATTTGTTATATTTTATTGACGCACGAATTAATTGTGGCCGAATGCCGATAAATGCGTATCTAAACGAAAATACGATCAATAAGTGTTATTAAAGCAAGTTCAATAAATTCTTAAAATCCATTAATTCTCTGGAAAATGTCATTGTATTTATTGGTATTCTATTGTAGGCAGGTTTTTGTAATTATTTGAAATGTTAGTTAGATACTTTTACTTTTTAACCAGACGATATGCAGGCGGAGACATATCTTTGTTGAATTTTACAGATTCAATGTTATTCAAATTATTTTCCACTACGCAATTTAGCACGCAAAATGTTCTACAATTTTTTAAGCAATAAGAAATTGCGTATAGTCCCATTAACAATAGTGTAAAACCGCTATTATACAGTGAGAACACAAAGTATTGAAACATGACAAAATCTCTAATCAATCTGTTATTAAAAAAAAAACTCGACTTCAATGGTTTTTTAATTAAGACGGAATCGATATATTTTTTAAATGACACCATTGGCTTAATAACAGCATATAATAGTATGATGACCACACAATTTTCTAGAAAAAGATAGTTGAAAATTAGTGTTACATTGTGTATTTTATACAGATTTTGAGGTTTCTGGGAGATTGAATTCAAACGGCATTACATTTACTAATGTTGCTAAAATTACAGTTTTGGCATTTGACCTCACTTTTCCGGATGTCTTACGTAATTTTGAGTTCGCATTCGTATTCAGGGCCAATAAAGTTCTAGAGTACATTTTATATTCCATTTACAACCTCCATGCTGCTCAAAGTTATCAATATTTGCAATTTCAATTATGGTCTTTAAGCCTTAAATTTTCTTCCGCTACCAGTAAGACAATTAAATGTGATATTAAAATAATTTTCAAATATGGGATTGCCATTACATCAAAATGTGTATTTTTATAGTAAAAAATCGACGTATTCAAAGACGTTTTTTCTTAGCCGTATAAGAAAATTGAAAAAGAAACAAAATTAAAAAGCGCAAAATATCTGCAATCCTGTAGAACGTGGCTTTTGGAAATGGAAACTGCATAGGCGATTATGATCTATTCTTTGCCAAAATCGCAAAGTTGAGTTTTTAACCGGTTTGGGTTTGGCACACGCGAGGTGAAACGGCCTGACTTTTTTAATCACAGAATCAAGTTGACCCTACATCAATTATTTTAATATTTTTGCTTTAAAAATAAATATTGTTTTTAGAACAATTATTTTATATTTTTTGTAATCTTGTCGACTATACCTCCCCCCATCATCTCTGGCATTCTTGTGAGACTGATCTGGCAACCCTGGGTGAGAGGGTTAACATTAAACACCCATTTCTCTGTGTGTACATGTGCGTTGGTAAATATGTTAATGTTTGTAGAGTGAATCATATCAACAGGAAGTATAAACTAACGCTTTGCCGTTTATATTATGTAAATATGTGGTGGATTATATAACATTTTGGTTGGTTAACTATGTAGTTGGTTTAAGTAATAATTTCCTAAATAGTTTGGGAAATATCCCGTAGTACCTTCGATGTTCTAGTAGATTTTGCATCTATGTGGATTTTATATTGGCAACATTGTATAAACGTATGGCATACTCAAACTTGGTAATAAAAGACTATGTTACAGTTTCATATGGGATGGATACTTTTATTACCGGTCATAAGAAGCTATTGCCAACATAACAACCAAACTTTTCTCCTAGGTTCTCCTGGTTTATATGTCATTACTTTATTTGACATTTAAGGTGTCTTTTCGCATTCATTTCGTACAATAAAAGCATTTGATACTCTAGTATCCATTTCGCCTCATTTGTTATGGTTATTTTCCCGATCGAGTTAGTACAAAAATGCCCAATTATATCGTCTATTCTCCAATTTTGTATACCTACATAAACTTTATTTCACCAAAATACATTTGTAACAGGGAAATGGTCAAAAGAAAAGAAAAATGCACATAACGCATATATCAATTTAAGCTACAATAAAAGTTTAGTCTATCTCATTTTGCATGTAGTTCCTGAATTCTTCAACATCGTAGAAGATTTTGTCGGTCAGCAGGTTTCTGAGATCTGCTTTTAATTTCCTTGGCGTTTTACTCCTCCAAAGGGCAGGTAACATATTAAATAGCTCCAAATGTCGATGCTGGCTGGCAGTTGTATTTATACGATGGAAGGGTATGGTAATGTCTCTTGCATTCCGTAGCACTCGGCTTGTTGTTTCACTTCTATCTTTGTGGTCTGATATAACACTCTTTGCATGTAGTATTTGTTTAAAAATATATGCAGATGGCAGTGGCATTATCTTGAATTTTCGGAATAGTGGTTTGCAGTGGGTAGACCAGCTGGCTTGTTCTATAGAACGGACAGCTTTCTTTTGCAAGATGAATATCTTTCCAGAGTGGGCTGATTCTCCCCACAATTCTAACCCATAACTTAGTCTTGAGTGGAATAGTGCATGATACGTTATTACAGCCGCATCTCTCCCGACAATCTGTCTCACTCTTCTAATAGCATATGTTGCTGTACAAAGAGCTGATGTAAGAGCATTTGTGTGATCCAACCAGGTGAGACATGAGTCAAGGGTGACACCAAGCAGCTTTGTTGAAGAAGCCTGGATAGTTGTATTCCGCTTGCTTGTGAAGCTTATTGTTGATGTTTTGGTGTCGTTCAACTGTAAAGCATTTGCACCAAACCAGTCCTTCGCTTCAGATAATGCTGAGACAGTTTTTGACTGGAGGGTGTTGATATCTGCGTCCCTGGTAAGGAGTGTCGTGTCATCTGCAAATAGAACAGCTGTGGCAGACATGTTCTCTGGAAGGTCGTTAATAAACAGACAGAACAGCACTGGACCCATCAGTGATCCCTGAGCTACTCCATTCTTGACAGTCAGTAGTGAGCTCATCTCTCCCTCAGTGTAAACTCCTTGTCTCCTGTTGCTCAGGTATGATTCAATTAGAGACAAGGGTTGACCTCTTATTCCATACCATTCCAACTTTCAAAGAAGCTGCTTATGCTGTATACAATCAAATGCTTTGGACAGATCGCACACCTACCTGTATAATATATCGCACAATGTATTAATTAGTACCTATTATTCGCTATTAGCTTGATTGATATATTGGTCTGTTGACAACGTGTTCATCGACAGGGGGGCGCTAGTTATACTAATATTTGCTTAGGTATATATTATACTAATAATTGATATCGTGAATTTGTGTTTAGTTATATGCGAAACTAATGTATTTATTTTGTTTGTTCTAGTGTGCGGAGCGTTATGCACAAATACTTAGAGAAAAAGAATGAAGTTAGTTTCGATAAAATCTTCCACCAAACATTAGGTAAGTTTTCCTGTACTGTTATTAATTATACAGGGTGGTAATGAAATAGCAGAATTTTGAATTTCCGTCAGCGGTAGAGATTCTATAGCATTCATTATTCTTAGTTTTAATAATTTTGTATCGTCTTGTAATTGGTCACTATGGACAATTTGGGCAATTTCGTCCAATCCATTTTTGAGGAATATGTAAATTTTAAATTTTAAAAACCGTTTTAATGGGTTTTTCATTGAATTTATGGAATTTATATGTACAAATAATGAATTGTTTGGTTAAAAACATTAGCATGAAGCGTTGAAATCGATATTAAGTAGTTTGCAAACTTAAATTGTGAGTTCTAGGATATTCGAACTTTAAAGTCTAGATCAGATTCTAATAAATATGCTTTTATTTTAAACATATTTTTCGGCTACGCTATGGATAATGTATCTATTTTTGACGGTATTGTGTTGTGATAAAATACTAATATTTTCATGACAATGCTAGAAGAAAAATCAATTTAAATTTCGTTTGAAAAATTTGAAGTAATAATAGATCGATGAATGAGAAAATGTCATTATTTGTGACAGCCAATAACAGATCAAAGGACTTTTTAATGCTTTTTATGGAATAACGTCAATATTAAGTAGTATACACTGGTAGCATTATTAATAATAAATTAATAAATAAACGAGAAGAACGACATGAAGAATAGAAGAATCATAGAAGCTCAGAACTTGTCTGGTGATAGGTTAGTAATGTAGCGATGTAAAAAAGCTCGAATTGCAGTAACCTTATAAGGAAACAATCCACTTTTAGCATAACACTCAATTATCAAAACTTTTAGCCAAACTTTTAGATTATATTCTGACCGTTAGAACATTGGTAGAATAGGAATCGATTGTGGGTTGATAACTGTAATGTCAAATCAACAAACCGGATGTCCTAAAATATCTAGAATGTAAGATCATATTGAAATCCACCACTTACATATCTGTTCTTCTCGTAAAGTACCATTATGTGCAGCAGATTCAAATTATAAGCTTATTTTGTCACACATTTGGAAAGGCAAAAATATTGAAAACAAATAATGTTAGATTTGACCAATAATTCTGCCAGATTGTTGATTTTTGGAGATTATTTTGTTTTTATGCAGATGCTTGTCATTTGAAGTGAATCAATAAATGGTGTAGAATGTTGGATGTTATATCGAAATAACAGTGGTCTATTGGGTTAGAAGCTGTTTATTAACCCAATATTTAAAATTATAATCCAATGCTAAGCGAATACATAAAAATGACACTGAATAATCTGCCCTTCTTCTAACGGCTTCTTCTCAGGGATAAGTGAATTAATAAACAGCTTAGGGGTACCACAAGGTTCTGTTCTTGGACCAGTTTTATTTAATTTGTACATGAATGATGTTGCTTCACAAGTTAAATCTTGTGATATGCACCTATTTGCAGACGATACACTAATATCAATTGCAGGAGATAACTTACCTGATGTAATCGCGACATTAAACTCCGAACTAGTGTCGATATCAAATTGGTATAAAGAAAATAAATTATGTTTGAATGTATTGAAAACAAAAGCTATGGTATTGGGAAATAGAAATTCGGTAAACCCTACACTGAGAAAAATATACTGAATTTTACATAATTCGCAATGTAAGAATTACCTAATATATAATGCAACTAGAAATTTTCCATAATATATTTTGTTTTTTCCGATTTACCCTGTAAATATACAGCATTAATTAAGAGAAATTACAGAAATTACACACTCAATTATCAAGATCAGCCAAACTTTTGGGTTATATTCTGACCGTTAGAACATTGGTAGAATAGGAATCGATTGTGGGTTGACAAGTGTAATGAAAAATTAACAAACCGGATGTCCTAAAATAAAGTTCAATGTTGTAGATTTCTTATTTTATCCAACCATATTTTATTATCAAAATGAATGCAATAACTATTATTTTTCATCAGAAAATGACCGTAGAGATTAAGGATCTTAGCTTTACTTTAATTTAAAAACGTAAACTTTTGATCGTCGGCTTAATCTTTTAGTTGAGGTAAACTTCACTTTAAACGAATACGCAAAACCGGCCATACCGGCCGTACTGGGTCATTTTAAGTGCTATTATAATTTATCACGAAAAAAAGGATAAACATTGTAAAAAAATTGAAAAAAAAAAAATGAAATCTTCATCATAGTGGGACCTGGCCAATAGACTATTCAATGAAGCTCCAAATATTGATAATTTTTGATTATTTAAACCTATTAAAAAAAAATCAAAGTTAGCTGTCTTAAGTCGCATTTAACCCCAAGCAACAGTGAACAACAGTATCTCGCCTTTTAAATTCTTCTAAATTCCAATTTTATGTCACGAAGAACAAATATCCCCAGGTCTTTAATAACGGAATTACCAAGAACGACCAGAGCCACTCGAACAAAAACAAACATCCAAAAACCAAACAAATTCGCCATGAGTCACCGCAAAACCATCCACAAGCATTTCACGAAGACGTCACCGCACACAATCACGAATACAACACTGCGTTGAGGCTGTTGAAGGCAAATCCCATGACATGGGGAGTAAGCATATCCAGATAACAATAGTAGGAGTTTATATGGCGGTTCTCGTGTTTCTCCTGTATCATTTTCAGCGTACACACGGCCTTCAGTTCTGCCGCTCTCGCGGCGTATACGATTTCCTATTAATAGCAGAGGGGGGAAGCGATTGTCTAAACTTAACATCTGGCATTGTTTGTTGCACAATGCCGTTTATCGTGCGGTTTGCGCGACGCTCCCAGCGACGTCCCGCGATGGTTGGGGTCGTTTGTGGTCTAAGCGGCCCCTGTAGCCGCCGCAATAAATTGAAATGTGCCCTAGGACGACGCGCGGATAGAATTGAATCCGGTTTATTGATCTTGGTGATGTGATGAGTTGGAAATGTCGGTTTTGGAGCAGAAATTGTAACTGAATGATGGAGACGCTGCTTCACTAATAGCAATACATACCGTTTAAGAAATTTTAAAATTATAATAATAATAATGATGTTTATTTAGTTAAAAGTAACTAATAATCACAATAAATTTGGTTTCCTAAGTACTAAACTTAACTACTTAAAATTAGCCAATACATGAACCCGACATTGTGTTTTAAAAAGACTTAGCGAACTACTGTTTTTTTATATCACTTGGTAGGCTGTTAAACATCTTCAGTGCTTTATAATAAAATGAATTTTGTGTGTTGCTTTTTGTATATTTTGGTAATCTGAAGTGGTCCTTTTGCCGACTATTGTATTCATGCTGCTGACTATTGCATGTTAAATAATTACTCATATAATTTGGGAGTTTATAATTTATGCATTTGTATACCAACGTGAGTGCCTGATATACCGTCCCTTGTTTAACATTAAAAAAAATTTATTTACTCAACATGGACTCGATACTGGTTAACCTGAAGCTTTGTAATAAAATTCTGAGTTCTCGATTTTGTTGTACTTGAATCTTTTTAATGTCTTTGTCTGTACACAAAAATAATATACAGCTGCAATAGTAAAAATATGGTTTTATAATCGTATGGTACAAAGATATTCTAGCTTTTAATGTAAGTTTATTAGATATTCTTCCTAAGTAGCTAATCTTTCGACTCACCTTTTTAACTATATATTCCATATTACTCGTAAATTTCAAAAATTATTATCTAAAATGACACCTAGATATTTAAATTTGTCCACTATCTCAACAACTGTGTTATCGATAACTATGTCTGGTGTAGGGTTTACCGAATTTCTATTTCCCAATACCATAGCGTTTGTTTTCAATACATTCAAACATAATTTATTTTCTTTATACCAATTTGCTATCGATACTAGTTCGGAGTTTAATGTCGCGATTACATCAGGTAAGTTATCTCCTGCAATTGATATTAGTGTATCGTTTGCAAATAGGTGCATATCACAAGATTTAACTTGTGAAACAACATCGTTTATGTACAAATTAAATAAAACTGGTCCAAGAACAGAACCTTGTAGTACCCCTAAGCTGTTTATTAATTCACTTATCCCTGAGAAGAAGCCGTTAGAAGAAGGGCAGATTGTTCAGTGTCATTTTTATGCGTTCTTTTAGTATTGGATTATTATTTTAAATATTGGGTTAATAAACAGGGTCAATTTATGAACAATTTTGATTTGGAGCCCTTCTAACCCAATAGACCACTGTTATTTCGATATAACATCCAACATTCTACACCATTTATTCGTTCACTTCAAATGACAACATTACTTACAAACATCTGCATAAACACAAAATAATCTCTAAAAATCAACAATCTGGTAGAATTATTGGTCAAATCTAACATTATTTGTTTTCAATATTTTTGCCTTTCCAAATGTGTGACAAAATAAACTTATAATTTGAATCTGCTGCACATAATGGTACTTTACGAGAAGAACAGAGATGTAGGTGGTGGATTTCAATATGATCTTACATTCTAGATATTTTAGGACATCCGGTTTGTTGATTTGACATTACACTTATCAACCCACAATCGATTCCTATTCTACCAATGTTCTAACGGTCAGAATATAATCTAAAAGTTTGGCTAAAAGTTTTGATAATTGAGTGTTATGCTAAAAGTTGATTTTTTCCTTATAAGGTAACTGCAATTCGACTTTTTTTTACATCGCTACAGGGTAACAGTAATTAAGAAAATTCTAATAATATCTATTTAGGCTGACTAAAAATGCTTTATATTTTCATAATAACACGGTGTACTACTCTTTTGCCCACTATTATTTACAAATTTAGGGGTGTCAGAATTAGGTACATGGAAATATAGCACGTCCTGAAACCAGACATGTGTGTTGGAATTGTGTATATGGCTAGAAGCAATACATATGCCTCTATTGCTGTCTTTACACAAGAAAATAACATATTTTATCTACGACTCACATATAATAAGTTTTTTTGCTTATAACGGTCATTAGACCAATAGAAACCAAGATATTGTTAACAAAAAGCAAGAAATTGAATATGGGTGTAAAAGCAGGGCAAAAGTCATCAAATGGAGGGCAAAAACAGCCCAGCTGGGTCGTCGCTAAGTAGTTCTGGCTGCATTGACAGCACTCAGGGGTCAGCACGTCCTCATACATACCACCCTACACGCACACACAAATACACACCTACGTACATACATCTCTGATATCGCTGGGTAATTCCGTGCTTTCTCTGTACGAATGAAAGAGTAGTATAAACAATGGCCTCATTAGACTGGTGGTCTCCTACGGAGGGTGCAACCCACCGCGTCCGACGGAGCTCGACAACTTCAGGTCGATGAAACCTCGCGAACGACGAGGTAGACTTGAATATTGTATGAGCAATTACCAGGGGAGATGGCGAACTGATGCTAGGGTCACGGGGAATAATTTTTAAAACGGTCCCGCGGCGAAGGCATTTGCTGGAGATGCTAGAAGCTCCTGGTGCGGATTCGACCCTTAACCCTCCAGCCGCGGGTGACGCGATTTCCCCGTTCAACATACCGCGTTTTCCTGCAAATTGAAAATTCGCCCGCGGCAGGAGGGTTAATGGACTTTCTCTAACCACCGTGGATACGTTTGTGAATTTATGGGCTACGAAGACGTTTTAAATTCCCCCCGACTCTGGAGTATGTAGCGAAAGACCGTATTGGGGCTGGTCTTAAGGGTTGGTCCGGAAGTGGGTAGGAAAAATCGTTACTATACTTTTTGGTGGTCATTCTGTCATTTCTGTAAGCGGGAATAACCGTCTTGTCTGTCCACCGCAGAAGGCAATGCTGCACTTCTTCCTTTCTTGAGTAGGTACTAATGAAACTAATACGGTGTACTAACTACTTGTTTAACCACTATACATGTAAATATAGCACGTCCTCAAATCAGACGACATGTGTGTCGGAATTGTGTACATTAAGTTTTCTAAAGGCACTTTTGCTCTGATATGCAGTAATATCTGCTAATAATGAAGAACCTTTTTAATAAAAAGGTAGCGTATACGCTAACTTGACACACTGCACGTTGCTCTGCTTTGTTCACCTATCTGATATCACTCACTCAACACTGTTCTCTGCTTTTTTAACTTCACTTCGCCAACTCGAAAGGTTTGGGTCTTTTGAGTCTTCGCACACTGTCACAATTGTCAAGAAGCTGGATTGCCTCGACATTCGTGTGCTGGAGAAGTCTGTTCTGATGATTCTCTGCAAACTTTCCAATTTCGTTCGTTACTAATTCCATTTCAAGATCCCTGTGGAGATTTCTGTTTCTTATATACCACGGTGCACCCACGATGTTTCTTAGCACCTTATTTTGGAAGCGTTGAATGATAGTGATATTGCTTGGCTTAGTGCAGCCCCACAGTTGGATACCATAGGTCCACACAGGTTTAAGTATCTGGTTGTAAAGTAGGAGTTTATTATATGTCGACAAAGACGACTTCCTACCAATAAGCCAGTACATTTTTTTGTATCTTGTGCCCAATTCTTCTCGTTTCTTTTTAACATGTGCTTTCCAGCGGAGCTTGGTGTCTAGCGTCATACCGAGGTATTTTGCCGTTTTCGAGTAGGGTACGGTGGTGATATTTATTGTAACTGGAACGTATCGTATTCGCTTGTTCGTTAAGTTTATATGAACGGATTTGGTTTCGTTCAATGTAATTAGCCATCGTTGCATCCAATCACTAATATCGTTGACAGCATTCTGCAGTTTTAGTGTTGCTCCTTCAACGTTTGTATCTACTGGCATGATAGCAGTGTCATCAGCAAACATGGCAACGGTAACACCATCTGGTTGCGGAAGATCATGTGTATATAGAAGATAAAGAATTGGGCCAAGTACACTACCTTGTGGTACTCCAGCTTTAATACATTTGAGGGTTGAGTACTCATTATCTTGCTTTATGCGGAAGTATCTGTCAGAAAGATATGATCCTAATAGTTTGCTATACTCGAAGGGTAGTAGCCGATCCAGCTTATAGAGTAGACCGTCGTGCCAAACTTTGTTGAACGCTTTTGCCACATCTAGGAATATGGAGGAGCATACTTTTTTTTCATCTAAAGTTCTTTCTATGATCATTGTTATTCTGTGCACCTGATCAATTGTGGAATGTTTGTTTCTGAATCCAAACTGATGAGTGGGTATGATGTTTCTTTCATCTAAGATTGGCTTCACTAGTTTTGCAAGTAGCTTTTCAAACAGTTTTGACAATGTGGGCAGTAAAGAAATTGGCCTGTAGGAGAATACTTCATTTGGTGGTTTTCCTGGCTTGGGAATCATCACTACCTCCGCAGTTTTCCAAACAGATGGCACATATTTAAGCCTGAATGCTGCGTTGCAGAGGTTAGTTATCTTTACTATGGCTTTTCAGGCAATTCTTTTAAAATCTGACCTGTTATCAGATCAAAACAAGGTTACTTACAATATTTCATTGTACCGACTGTGTGGCAAGTTTTTTTGGAAACTTCTCTCGCATATGTATTGAATTCTTTGTAAAAACGGTAGTAGGTAAATATGCAATAAAAAATGCAATAAAATCGTTTTATTTAAATGATGCCCTTTAATAGTAAATGACATATTAGTTAATTACTATAATCAGCCAACACAGGAAACGTTTACGTTTAAAAATGATTGAGGGTTTTACGTCAAACCACCATAATCAACGACTGGAAATATAGCCTACAATCAAACACGATTAAATACCGACATTTATTTCTTATTTGACTCATTTACGACCCATTTCTCATAATAATTCGTTACACACCACAAAATCGTCTGTATTACGACGTTACGTGAGAACTTACAACGCGTATATTGTGTAGTAAATTACGATTTTGTTTGCGAATAGTCGTGGTTATTCAATACCGCCCTCTAGCACTAGGTTTTATCAACACAATCAATTTCTTGCATGTCAAAATACAATTCGTGATTTACGCTGATCGTTTGTTGTTGTACGACCGATTTATTTATATGTTCTTAGCTATTAAAGAGCGTAGTGATTGTTAACAAAGCCATTTATCAAATTCCTACTCGCTAATCAAAACATATTTACATAAAACATAACCTATACTGTCAAAATTCTGTTAACTAATTGGTGATTTTATAAGTGGGATGTTTGACGTTTGTTAAGCGAGAGTTTCTGTGTTAGTCACGTGTTAGTAAACGTCAGGTTTTAATAACGCTAATTGGGTAGGTACTCATAGTAATTCTAACCTCAAAAACGGTAACTGATGTTCAATAAACGTCAAACATCGTGCTTACCACCTAATCTACCTACCACATAACCTAAGGTGCGTGAATTTGGCCCCCCATCAATGGAATTTTGAACTTTTTATTACACCATCGTTTGACCATTTGTTTGAGCATGTTTGACCATCTTTTTATTTCGTTTGACCACCCACCGATTACGAGTTATTTACATTTTCAACATGTCGGGGCAACTTCACGGTAGCCCCCCATCATTGGAATTTTGAAGTTTTTATTACACCATCGTTTGACCATTTGTTTGATCATGTTTGGCCATATTTTTATTTCGTTTGACCACCCTCCATTTTGGAGATATAGGCATTCTTAAAATAGTGACTATCGTGAAGCTGGCCCCCCATCGTTGGAATTTTGAAGTTTTTATTACACCATCGTTTGACCATTTGTTTGATCATGTTTGGCCATATTTTTATTTCGTTTGACCACCCTCCATTTTGGAGATATAGGCATTCTTAAAATAGTGACTATCGTGAAGCTGGCCCCCCATCGTTGGAATTTTGAAGTTTTTATTACACCATCGTTTGACCATTTGTTTGACCATGTTTGACCATATTTTTATTTCGTTTGACTACCCTCCGTTTTAGAGATATACACATTTTTAAAATAGGGACTACTGTGAAGCTGGCCCCCCATCGTTGGAATTTTGAAGTTTTTATTACACCATCGTTCGACCATTTGTTTGACCATGTTGGACCATGTTCTTTTTCGTTTGACCACCCTCTGTTTTGGAGATATAGGCATTCTTAAAATAGGGACTACTGTGAAGCTGGCCCCCCATCGTTGGAATTTTGAAGTTTTTATTACTCCATCGTTTGACCATTTATTTGTCCATGTTTGACTATATTCTAATTTCGTTTGACCACCCTCCGTTTTTGAGATATTGACACCCCAAGTCTCCGCCCATGCTTGGTTTTAATATCTCATTCGTGGTTGTAATACTTGATTCTCTGGAATTTTTACGTTTGACCATTTTCCGTAATCGAATAATTATGATTGGCCATATTTTGGAATTTTTTAAATCGCTACCAATTTTGAATTACAGTCGACCAAGTGATTTTGCCGATGACTTTAATTAAAATATGTTCGCAATTGCGATTTATAATAGCAAATACTTGAATATTCACAATTGTAACGTTTGACCATTTTCTGTAATCGAACGACCTTGACTGACCACATATTTTGGAATTTTCAAAACCCCTACTAATTTTGAATTACGACCGCTAAAGTAATTTTGACGGTTACCATTGAAACACGGCGGTCTTATGCAAAATTGGTAGCAATTTCAAAAAGTCAAAACCATGGTCAATCATGGTCATTGATTGCGGAAAATGGCCAAAAGTCATTGCAAATATTTAACTTTTTGCTATGATAAATCGTAATTAAGCGTTAGCTTAGCGAAAGGTAACTCGTAATTTAGAAGGATTTTGAAAATTCCAAAATATTGTCGATCAACATTATTCGATTGCGGAAAATGGTCATAGCTCAAAATTTTTAATATTCAACCTCTGACTATGATAAATCGCAGTTAACTGTTTCAATGGTAACCATCGAACTCACTTTGGCGGCCGTAATCTAAAATTAGTAGGGGTTTTGAAAATTCCAAAATATGGTGAGTCAAGGTCATTCGATTACAGAAAATGGTCAAACGTTAAAATTGCGAATATTCAACTATTTACTATTATAAATCGCAATTGCGAACATATTTTAATTAAAGTCATCGGAAAAATTACTTTCTCGGCTTTAATTCTAAATTGGCAGCGATTTTAGAAATTCCAAACTATGGCCAATCATGGTTATTCCATTACGGAAAATGGTCAAATGTAAAAACTGCGGTAAATCAAGTATGACAAGCACGAATGAGATATTAAAAGAAAGCATAGGCGGAGACTTGGGGTGTCAATATCTTAATAACGGAGGGTGGTCAAACGAAAAAAAAAATTGTCAAACATGGTCAAACATGATCAAACAAATGGTCAAACGATGGTCTAATGAAAACTTCAAAATTCCAATGATGGGGGGCCAGCTACACGGTAGTCCCAAAGTACAGCCCTCTATCTATTTTAATTTGTTCAGGAGGATTTTTGAAACTTAGATTTTACGTTGTTTATCGGTGGTTGAATGTTATTATTTCGCTTCATGTGCGATTACGAGCAAAGTAGTTGGGATACAAATTATTATTATACACGTTTATAGATCAGATACATTGGGTAATTAATTCTAAAAAGTACCGTCCTCTATCTATTTTAGTTTGTTCAGGAGGATTTTTGAAACTTAGATTTTACGTTGTTTATCGGTGGTTGAATGTTATTATTTCGCTTCATGTGCGATTACGAGCAAAGTAGTTGGGATACAATTTATTATTATACACGTTTATAGATCAGATACATTGGATAATTAATTCTAAAAAGTACAGCCCTCTATCTATTTTAGTTTGTTCAGGAGGATTTTTGAAACTTAGATTTTACGTTGTTTATCGGTGGTTGAATGTTATTATTTCGCTTCATGTGCGATTACGAGCAAAGTAGTTGGGATACAAATTATTATTATACACGTTTATGGATCAGATACATTGTTAAAAATGCCTATATCTCCGAAACGGAGGGTGGTCAAACGAAAAAAAAAAATTAAGGCCAAACATGGTGAAACAAATGGTCAACCGATGGTGTAACAAAAACTTCAAAATTCCAACGATGGGGGACCAGCTTCACTGTATGTAGTCCCTATTTTAAGAATGCCTATATCTCCAAAATGGAGGGTGGTCAAACGAAATAAAAATATTGCCAAACATGGTCAAACTATGGTGTAATAAAAACTTCAAAATTCCAACGATGGGGGGGCCAGCTTCACAGTAGTCCCTATTTTAAAAATGCCTATATCTCCAAAACGGAGGGTGGTCACACGAAAAAAAAAAAGATATGGTCAAACATGGTCAAACAAATGATCAAACGATGGTGTAATAAAAACTTCAATATTCCAACGATGGGGGGCTACCGTGAAGTTGGACCCCCATGTTGAAAATGTAAATAACTCGTAAACGGTGGGTGGTCAAACAAAATAAAAACATGGTGAAACACAGTCAAACAAATAGTCAAACGATGATGTAATAAAAAAATCAAAATTCCAACGATGGGGGGCCAACTTCACGCACCTTCACTATTGCCCTGGCTAATAGAATTACACACAGACATAACATGCACATAACCTCATTGCTCTATGACGGTTCTATCGAAAAATGATGACATTTATGAAGCATACAACGCAATAACGAGTTTTACGAATATGTATGAATAGAGAGTACAAAGGGGGAGATGTAATGAGCGACCTGTTATTAATATTATGATGTAACCGCTGCCTTCTATTACCCTCCGCCTTTGCGTTCGCATTTTCGATGTATATTCATGAAAACGGGAACACGGCTGAGTGACTGCGCTGACTGGTGGTGAACTTTGGTATTACTAATTAGTCTCTGAACTGTTGAACTAAAGTTTTATTTGCAAATAAACCGAAACCAGCGCCATAGCGCACTGTATATGCTGGGGGTGGGGGTGGGGGTCTTGTGGTTTGACAGTGGGATGCTTTTAATACATGCAGACCTGACTTTTAGAGCTCAGGAATCTTAATTCCAAAAGTTTAGCAACTTTTGGATAGTCTTTATCCGATCTTTATGATTTGTTGGACCCTTTGTAAAAAATATCCGTGTTATTATGTAAATATAAATCATAAAATTGGCGCACGACTTGTTTTCTACCTTTTCTACCTTGCGACATTAATTTTATATAAATTTCGAAAAATGCGGTTGTTATCTTACAATTTAAAGTAATTTCATATTCAACAGTTGGTAGTTAGTGTAAAATTCACAACTACGACTGACGCGAACCAATAGCGATTGAGATGTCAGCCTTATTTGACACTTGACGTCAATATCATAAATGTTGGAAAACCAAAAGTTACTAAAAGTTTGTGATCTATTGTTTTCATAATGACACCGAAAGCGGTTTCATTATGAATTTATAACGAACGCAAAGTAGAAAAAAAAACATTTACAATTTTCAAATAGTAATAATATGAATAAAATAAATAAAGAATTTAGAACATAATACAATTAAAATAAAAATTGGTATAGCTCTGCTACACATGCCACATACAAAGTTCTGAAAATATGTAAACATTTTGAAATATATTTCCTAAAATAAAGCTAATAAATATGATGTTTTGAGAATATATATTTTTGTCCTCATCTACATCTCATCCACGTGTAATGTGCGGATTTATTAAGCCTTAGATTAGTATAAAGTTGTATCAAAAATGAGCTTATCAAAACTACTTGAATAGGTGGTACGTAACTGGTAATATATAGAATCCATTAAGAAGGGTTTGAAAGTTTTATTATATTTAAATTTATATTACCGCGAACATGTCAGATGCTTGGAGGAACTATCACAATATACCAAATAGGTGGCGGCATTTATTTTTCCCTCAAACATTCAAGAATTGGTTTGTAGAAATAAATTCCAAAATTCCCGTTATGTTCTAAATTTATACAGAAATATATCTTTTTCATTTCTGTATCAGACTAATGATTTTCGCCGCAAATAAACTTCATTCGAGTATTCATTTTTTCAATTCGGTAAAAAGTTAGAGCTGATAAAAATATCAATAAAACCGTATTTTAAACGGCTACAACTTGTTAAGGAATTGAGAAAACCAATAAGTCAATATGAACCTTTTTACTCGGAATGACATTTAGTTTTTAGAAGAAAATCTGTAAAAAGTATTTTATGTGGATTTTATTTTGTTACTTAAATTTATTTACTTTTTATTGTTGTAATGGGTTTTGATTATGTTATTTTTTCGTTTTCGCATTGTTTGATACGTATTTTATCTTTTATTTTTCTTTGCTTGTGAACATTTCAAAGGGCTATAACTTCTTAAGGAATAGAAAAAAACATATAAGACCATATAAAACATTATACTCAGAACGACATTGGATTTCTAAAATTTTCTAAAAATTATTATTATTATAATTCTATACACTGGTAGGCTCAAAACCTACTAACAAATTTCTTCCGGCATCATAACTGACAGACAATATAAGAGAAATAATTGTGTACGATCATATTCACTAGAACTTCCCATCTACGAGAAAGCACTAAACATATTGTTTCTTTGTTTCAGGTTACTTATTATTTAAGGACTTCTGTGAAAACGTATCTGAAATTACGGTGCCTCAACTTCGGTTCTACGAAGAGGTGAGTGAGTTTTCAACTGTTTTGACAGGACATATCTCGAACTTTCTGCGTTGTTGATTGATACCGACTTCAAGAGATCGCTTTTAGCAACCCGAGCAGCCATCTATCTCTGTAGTTTGAGATTAAACAGATCATTCAGTTTGCGATATAAGTTTTGTAAATAATTAAATAAGCATCAACCTACGTCCGGGTTGCAATTGTTTCAATATTTAATATCCTACCGGTCGGACGCGCGCACGCACACTCACACGTAATCCTAAGTTTATTTATTAAAACAAACATAGTTTAGCACTGTGGTGCAAATAATACGGGATATTGTTACTGATTTGTGCAAATATTGACCGTCGTGACAGTTATTTATGACACCGTAATTATCTCCGCGAAGTCGTTTGTAAACCGCAGCGTTTTGTTTTTTTTTTTTTTTTTTTAAATAATTGTTATGTATTATTTTGCTAGATTGAGCGTGGTAAATTATTCATAACTAGTCGGGTCATTAGAAATGCGTTTTTATTACGTCGTTAAAATGCAATAAAACCGACCGTCCGAGTTTATTGCCAAAAGCAAGACGATAAGGTTAAATCTATATTTGCAATTGGTAAATATGCAGTTGACGTTAGTTTGGAACAATTAAATTTTCCAATTTTCCAAAAAATAGAAAATTATCTACTAAATTAGGTATATAAAAGAATCAGAGAAAAGAATTCAGAGGTATACTCCATACTTTTTTGTTCATGACTTATTGGGTTTTGGATTAGTTTTGTTAAAGATTTGCAATTTAGCTAAGGTATATTTTTTCTGAATCCATCGCTGTTTTAAGAGATTTTCAAGGATTTTGCAAATGACTCGTCAAAATAGTTACATAATAAATTAAAATACAGGAAATTTTGTATAATTTATGTCTATGACATTTTTTGGTAAAATTAATAGTTTAGCTGTAGCAGCAAATTCTATTTGATCGAGATCGTGTCTGCATTAATATAAAAGTAGCCAGGATTTGCCAGATATTTTTATTCTAATGACAGTACGTAGTGTCAAAGGCTGATTTTTTGACGATACCTACTGTCAATATCTGTCAAATCCTGGCTAATGCGTTTCATGTTAATGCAAACACGATCGATCTCGATCAAATAAAATCTCATGCAGCTAAACTATTAATTTTATATATTGTATGATAAAGTCATGTGCCTGGATAATATCTTTTACCCCGAAACTTGATCAACGTTTTCAAGTTTTGCAAGTAGAAAACCAAAATTGACCGTTTAAAAGGTAAAAGGTGTCAAAGTGTGCGTATTGAGTATTGAAACATTTTCTTCTTTAAGATAAAATTAGATAACTTTAGAATTCATATGTCATGGATGTTTATTTATGTGAAGACGTTATGTATTGTTCAAAATTGATGAAATATTCAGTGCAACTTCTTAGAATATTAAATATTCAATTTCTTTCATGAAAAAAAAATTAATATTAGATACGTTTTTCGGTTTTCTCAAATGCAGTTCAAATAGCCCAACCATACATTATAGATTTTTTTTAACTAAGTGCGCCTTGCTCACAAAACTTTTCCACTAAAAAAAGCGATAATTGTGCGATGAAGAAATGTCAAAAGTGACCATATTACCTCTGTCACAGCTCATCACAAACTCAAGATGCTTCGTACCAAAATATTACCAAATTTTCACGCTATGCGACCCAGGAATTTTTGACATCGGACTATGCATCTAAAACCAGCAGTATGAAACAAATGAGTATATTTTTATCAGTGTAAACAATATTCCAATCATCTCTGCGATATTCCATCATCATTATTAAGTAATTGAGTCGTAATTTGGTGTTTCATCTGTGTTGTCAAATATTGAGTTTCTGAAAATGCTTTATATCAGGAAATATATTAAACGAATGCATAATAACGGGGATAATAAAAAAAGAACGCCACAGTACGCACAAAAATCTCATTAAAAAATATACATCTCCGTTTCAAATTTCTACCCCGACTCCTCCATTCCAGCCAGTACATGATTCCTCCCCGAGAAAACTTCTATAACGCCCAGCTTTGGGCGACTTTGTCGGCATTATTCATGGCCCCCATTCATCCAATAGGCAGCCATGACACAGAACCCCAGAAAAAGCTTATCTCGACCATTATTCCTGACAACCAAGCCCACAAACTCACACAAATCCTTGCATAAAGATACGTAAAGTATAGACGTGCTGGTGAGGGGTGGGGAGGGATGGTGGGAGGAGGGGATGGGAGGGGGGAAACGACAAGGAACCCAAGCCACGAAAAAGAAAACGCAAACCTAGTAGCTTCAAAGGTAAAATTGTCCTTTATTGGCATGCTATAGATATACGAGAGTAGATATGCAACTATATTTTTTTCAGAGCGCCTGAAAGGGTCTTTCAGCGTAGATTTCTTTCCCAGCTACCCACTCACTCGTCGATATCTTCTTCCTCTTCCTCATATTCGTACCCGGTGGAGATGGTGGTGAAGTTTAGGGAATGGTCAAAGTTTACAAAAGTTAATCTTGATTATCGTGATAAATATGTTTAAAATTTATTACAAATTATCAACTTTGTGGTTTTGACAGATTTGGAATGCTGGAATCTTATTCTTTAACATGCAAAATATCCGAGATCAATCGAACAAAATTGGGTGAAGTTATAGAGCATTCAACATCTTGCGTACATCTTTGTCGGAATCATTTAGAAAATAAACTGCTTCCGGGTTATGTCGTGTGTCAAGATTTGTTAATGCTGACGTTTCGCGAACCATGTTGCTCGCTTCTTCAAAGCTAATTGAATACTGAAGACCTACCAAGAAACTTTCCCTTATATGCCTGTATTTACACCTCAATATACAATTTACACCTTCGATAGTAATTACCAACCCTTGCCAACACCTTCACGTCATCGAAAATCATTGTGTGTCCCGACTCGTGGCAGTGTTGAGCAACAGCGGACTGTTGAATCTTGCGTAGCCGGGTGTCTCTACTGTGCTCCTTGACTCGACATTCGATACTTCGTCCTGTCTGTCCTACATAGCATGTTCCACACTCACATGTTATCTTGTATACCCCTTCGTTCTTCAGGAGGGGTGTGATATCCTTTTTGGGTTAGGCAAAAGATCCTTTACCTTTGCTGGTGCTCTGTACCTTACCGTGATACCCGATTTCTTCAGTATTCTACCGATTCTTTCTGATGCCCCACTTACGTATGGTAAGCAAGCGAACCCCTTTGACTCTTGTCGCTCCTCTGAGACTTGCTTCCAAAAATGGCAGCTGATTATGCTCTTCTATTTCCATCGTGAATTTGATAGAAGGATTAACATTGTTCAGGTGGCTAAGGAACTCTAAGTTTATCTCTACCGTGTGGCCAAACCACAAAGGTATCATCAGAAACATTATAGGTTTCAGGTTGGAAAGCCTTTTTTAAATTACCACTATCAGCCGAAGTGGAATCTAGACAATGGTCATCATCATCCTCTTCTATATTCTTTAAGCGTTCCTGCTTCCTATAAGCATAGAGCATCATCTGTTTCCGTTGTTCATGCATCACTTGTTCTCTACCTGGGAGTCTACTCTCTTCATCATTTTGAAGCGAATGCGAGACTTTTCGAATGGAGTGGGGTTTCACCGGTTTCAGTTAAACAGTTTATTCTGCTGGTAAACGTATTAGATTTTTTTCAATGATCGAGTATGTTTAGTTATTGGTCATATATTTATAGATTTTATAATTGTATTGTATATTTATTTATGTAATTGTTCAAATATATTATAATAGCAACATTTGCATTTATAAATGAGCAATATTGAGCAATAATGAGCATATATTTTGACAATAATTGCTTCCAAAAAGGGCGTTTTATTTTATATATTTACTCATTGAAATTGTATTGTTTTTTACTAACTGTGGACAAAAAATGGTACAAAATTTTAATAAATCGTGTTTTCATTCATATTTACTCAATTTAAATATTTCTTTGATGAACGAATTGTCTATATTGTGAAGATTGAAGTGAAGATTGTCTATATTCGCAATGATAAAATGTATCAACACAAAGTTATGAGTTCCTTTTTGCATGGCAAAAATACTGCATTATTATAATAATAATAATAATCTTTATTGGTGTTATTACAAAGAAAATTGTTTACACAAGTCAGAACAGAAAAAGAAAAACACTATGCACTACATATTTCTACGAAATTACAGTTAAAGTATTCATCGTAATTGAATATACATTTTTCAACCAAGAATTGTTTCATTACTGTCTTAAATCTGTTATTGGAGAAACACTTAATTGCTGGCGGCAGAACATTAAAAAATTTTAGAGCCCAGTAATTTGATGCGTTGCGCGACTTCTGCAATCTCAGAAAAGGTCGGCGATACTGCTGATTCTCACGAGTGTTGTACGAGTGAATTGCATTCAATGTCACAAACGTACTGGCATTGATCTTCGCGTACATTAAACATTCCAATATGTAGGCGGATGGAAGTGTCAGAACATTGAGATTTCGGAAGTGTTCACGGCAATCTTCCCTCCAACCGACTCCGAGTACTACTCTTATGCATCGGCGTTGTAGAGAAAACAATTTATTGCTGTGACCTGAATGGCCCCAGTTAAATATTGCATATGTCATCAAGGAGTGAAAAAAGGCAAAGTATGCAACCCTAAGACATTTTATAGAGATTGATTCTCTCAAGATTCTCAAATAATGAATCACCCTCGCAAGTTTTCCTGAAACATGTCCGACATGACTTTCCCACTTTAATTTGGAGTCAATAATAACACCCAAGAATTTTACACTCTCATTATCGTCCGTACTGGAACGCGCTTCATGTCGCAATGTAAACAATACCGATAAGCACTTATCCTGATTGATGCACAGCGCATTTGAAGAAAACCATTCTTTAATATATCTGTCACATAGGTCAACTGTATTAAGAAGCTGTTCATAATCATCACCTCCCTTAATTACCGTTGTGTCATCCGCAAATAGAATAAGATCAGTTGCTTCAGTAGCACAATTAATGTCGTTGATATAAATTAAAAAGAGAATGGGGCCCAAAACTGATCCTTGGGGTACCCCGTAACTGCAAAGTCTGTTCGATGAAATTGAATTGTTCACTTTTACGTGTTGGTAACGATTACTCAGATATGACTCCATTAACCCAATGCTCGATTTCGAAAAGTTATATTTCTTAAGTTTTTCTAATAGAACATGATGTGTGACACAATCGAAAGCTTTCGAGAGGTCATAAAACGTGGCAACTGAATGGTATCCGCGCTCAAAGTTGTTTAAGATTTTATTTATTGATAGCTAGACATTATTTTTGATAATGTCCATTGAATGTGAAATGAAAGGTGTATCAAAATGAATAGATATATCTGAATACACTGAGTTAGTCTTATCTTATTTGATATTACTTTAACACACATAGTATAACAACTAACAGTTCTTGTTCAGAAAGGTCCAAAGGAACTGGAGATTTGTTCTAAGAATTTCTCAAGGATTTTTCAAATGAGCCGCCATTTCTGTAGTTTCGTCAAAATAGAACGAACATACCTGACCGTCAGACAAGTGAAAGCAAACTGTCATAATTTTGGTTCAATAAAAGGTGTTTGACTCCAAAACACTCTGCAAAAACAAAAATAGAGAACTTTGTCAAAAATCTACAACTAAACAAGTGTTTTTTAAGTCAGAACAAAGAAAAATCCTTCAATAATTTCAAGATTTTGGGTAAAACCAGTAGTTTCGTTTCAAAATTTTATCCTGTATACTAAAAAAATCAAACCAAAACAAAACAAATGCCTGCTATTTGTTTTAATACACTTTTATATGATTGGAGGCATGACAGAGACACCAACACACCAACAAAAAAAGAAAACGCAAACCTGGTAGCTTCAAAGGTAAAATTGTCCTTTATTGACATACTATAGATATACGAGAGAAGATATGCGACTATATTTTTTTCCAGAGCGCCTGAAAGGGTTCTTGAGCGTATAATTCTTTCCCGGCTGCCCCCTCACTCGTCGGCTTCTTCTTCTTCTTCCTCCTCTTCATATTCGTACCCCGTGGAGATGGCGTTGAACTTCGGTGAGTGGAAAAGACTCTTGTCGCCTTCGCCCCAAGGAAACCGCTTTGTCCTTCGGCGCAGATACTCATACTTGACGAAAGGTGTGCGTTTCTTCTCCTCGGCGTAAAGGACCAAGATTGTGGACAAGGCTATGATCACCGGGAATGCTACGCATAAACTGATCATTTTGAAGATTGTGCCACCACCTTTCCCTGAAAAAATACGGACGAAAATGACGTTTTAAGGTGGGGTTCGAAACGAGTAGGCAACCAAATATACTTCATAATACTTGCTCAGCGAAATGATTAGGTATTTCCATTCAGATTATACGTTGAACAGAACTTGAGACCTTTGCCGATAATACAAATAAATATCCGGCTCAATTCTGTCATGGATAGGTGACGAATTCTGTGAATATCGGCGTTTTTTTGTTGAACGTAAGAAGACTACGACATAGCCATCAACAATCGTAAAATCCGTCACGTAGACCCGATAGAATTGAGCCGGATATTTTTTGTATTATCGGCAATGGTTTCAAGTTCTGTTCGACGTATAATTTGAATGGAAATACCTAATCGTTTCGGTGAAATACCACAAAATACTGACCTCAAAATGTATGAGGTATATTTGGTTGCCTATCATTTCGAATCCCACCTTAAGTGTGAGATATAAAATTTAAAAGATTCATATGTGGAAATATGTCATAGACATAGTGTATATGTTACAGTAAAAGTTTAAATTGTAGTAAGTGTACATATACAGTTACTAGTCAGTGCAGATATTTACTTCTTGCCAGATATTTACTGGCTGTTTTAGAGTTTTACTATCAACTCTGTATAAAAATGTATACTATTCCTTGTGGATGTACGTACATTCACGGAAATATATATGTTCCTATGGCTATCTCACAATTTTAATATGCATGTTGGTTATAAAGGCTCATTATAAATGATTGTAGTCGAAGTATGCCATCATATCTGATATAAAGACCCGATATAAGAGTGATTATAAGCCTAATATATAATTAATCAAATACCGCAATTGCAATGGATTCATGCCTACTAAAGTTAAGTGTACGAGTATGTAATGCATTTGATTTAAATAAAATCATTTTTATATACTAAACATAAAAGTTTTTTAATATATGATGAGAAAATCTCACTTCAAGATATTCCGTAATATCACTACACGTTATATAATTTTAATTCATCTAATAAACATTTTAATTACGTAAGTAAATGCACAAATCAACCTTATGTTGCCAATAATAAATTATTATTGAAGACTGACTCATTTAGAATTAACATTAATATAATTAAAATGTATTCACTGAATGAAAATAAATTCACTAAATTTTAATTTCAATTTATAGTTAGGGTAATTTATTAGAAGAGATTTTTACTAATACTGTTACTTCTCGATATTTCATTGTATTTAAATTAACACACACAGATGGAGCATTATTTAGTAAGAATGTATTATTATAATCGAAATATTTATATTATTTTACAGCAATTAATAATTCAAAATAATTAAAATTATATTTTTCCTGGCAATGTAAACTAGGTTCCACTTAAGGGCATAACAGACCTTATTATAGCCTTTTTTAGCTTTATTCGATGTCATTTTTCAAACGTCTAGCTGTACTAGTTTTGGAAATGGAGGGGAGGATGGTTTTTATGCATTCTTGGGACTTGGAACTCAAAAACCACTTAACACACAGTTTTTTTAAAAAATTACATGTTTAACGATAGAACAATAATAATAAAATTATTGTATATTTAGATTCCAGCAAAGTTCGAAATTAATTTAAACACATCATTTTAAGTTAAATATCTCGAAACACAAAGTAAAAAGAAAGTCACCGTAAATAGGTATAAATTTGTAACAAATTAAATTTTAATTTATTTCGATTTTGCGAATAACAGTTCATATTTCAGTTCTAAAAGAGTCAATCTTCATTATAATCATTTACATCAAATTGATTTTTGCATTCACTAACTTGTGATGCAATATCTTGCAATGACATTTTCATTTCATGTAATAGAAAAAGATATGTTAATGAATATAAAATTAAATTTATATTTATTTGAAAGCAAGATTTACATTCCAATGTTTCTATCATTAGATGGAAACGATCGAACACGGTTACTCAAATAATAAACTTCGGATATAGTATGTACGAAGTATGCAGTGTAACAGGACAACTTTTTGCGCTGAACGGCCGAACGGTCGAGGCGAAAATCACAAAAAAAAGCATGGATATAGCGAATTTTCATACTGCTAACAGACATACTACAGAATGTCAAAATATGAACTAATATTAAAGATAGATTTAAATAATAGTGTATTTTCGTTTCCATCCATGCATACTTAATCAAATTATTTATCTGAAATAAATATTTTTTGTCTTTACTATTGTAAATAATAGAAATCCTTTTGAGACTCGTTTGTACAATACGTATATTGTATATTTCGCGTTTAAGTGGCCAACAGAAGTCTGCAATCATGTTAATCGTGTTTTTCCTCGAAAATGCAGAAAAGTGAATAAAATTTGGTGATACTAATAGTCCAAATAGTATACACAATTGTAATAGGTTAAGATAGTCGATTAATGACTTTACGATATTGGGGTACAAGTCGACTAGTACTTAATAACATATTAGATAGACTGAAATATAATAAAACAAGTTAATAAACAAACAAAAAAATGTTATAAAAGATACGTTGGTAGGTAAATTGTTTGGTAATAAAACTAAAAGTTAAAATGACACTAACACTATTGAGTTATACAAAATGCATTAAAATGATTACAAATTACCTCTCTTACGTGTTTAAACAAATTACCAATTGTTCTGTATCATAAAGAATTGCAATTTTAGAAAATCTATTGTGCAATTATTTGTGAATGATGTAAAGTGAATCTGATTCATGTGCTGCTGCTGAAAACGAAACAGAAATAAACACTGTAGAAGTGCTCAAAAGTGATACATTTTGCCCACAACAGTTTTTTAAACGAATGAAAGACCTATTGTACCTATTGTCCCTATTATTACGAAAGATCTCCAACAGAATCAGATTTTACTGAAGTTCCCCATGGGTTAGAAGACGTAAAACTGTACATTTGATAGATTGTGAATACTTCTACTATACAACTCAATACATGTGTGCCCAGATGATGTGTGATGTGTACCGTGTGCACCTGATGTGTACCACTCTCCACTATACTGTCAAGTCATTAAGTACATATTGTGTGTGGCTATCTTCATATTAAGCTATCTTTATAACAAAAGACCTTCTTAGACTTTTGCAAACGTTTGTGAATATGATTCTCTCATTATTTAATATTACATGAGACGAATTTGTGGACTAGAAACTGATGGATTCATACAAAGTTGGTATATGGGAACATCTCTTACTGTCATGTCCTGTGCTTGCTGATGGACCCTCAACTTTGTAGAACCTTCTCAAGCTGGTATTGAAGAACCTGTGGTGGATATGAAAGATAAGTCTATTCATCGCACTTTCTGACCAAGACTGTCACAACGCAACACTTTTCTTCGAAACCAAAACTCGTCTCTCTCACTGACAGATATCTCCGCTGTTTTGAGCACGGAGACCATCTACATTCTACAGGCGCTCATGCTAGAACAACACACCTGTAGTACCGTCGTATGGACCGAAACCAGTCCAAATAATTACATTGTAGAGGATGAAAATGGCAGAAATTTCTGACATCACAACGTCATCACTGAGGACCACACACTAAACGTGTTGCTATGATACCCGTTTTTGGTCAATTTTAGTCGTGTTTTGAGCCAGAGTTGCCATTTTTTTTCGTGTTGACGAATATGAATTTTATATTGTGAAGAAGCAAGATAATTGCACATAAAATGTTTTGTTTATGTTTCGAAATAGTCTAAAAGTAATCAAACATGAATATAATAAGAACCCATTGAGTGTAGATATCTTATAATGGGGTCAGTCCATCTGAAGTGGTCCAGAGGTGGTCGCTCGACCATTTCCAAAAAAATCATTTTTTTAAAATGAATGTTCTGGGGTACAAAACCATTTCTTTTTTTAATTATTTTACTCCGTTCAGAAATGGCGCCCAGTTTTGTGTCAGCGAATCCGACATTTTTGACACTGGTATGCGTGTGCGTTAAACAAAATATATTTTTTTTGGGATGGTCCTAGGGAGTTGTAATAAAACCCACTCTATTAAACAGATTTCTAGCTTTTCATGATTTTCTTTACATGAAGGGGTAGGTACTTCATTTGTCCATTCAATATTTTTTAGTTATAACCTTTTATGCAAAGGCCTTGTAATAAAAAAATTTGCTTTCTTACTCCTTCCCCCTATTGATAACAACCTATTGAAATTTGAACATTTCTCATTTTTGCGATATTTAATGTAAAATATCTCTGCTGGGACCAGGACAAAAAATCTAAAACTTTCATAATTAATTCACCTTTTTATAAGGTTTAATAAAAAATAAAAACTTTCTTACGTATTGCGCCGTGTTTGGAGTAACATGGGCCCTCAAACATGGGGAAAAACGTTAATCAGCGCTTACTAACAAATACGATAATTCCGTCCTGAAGTTGGAAAAGCACAATTATTTAAATATATTACATTTTATTACAATGTTATTAACTTTGTTCAGCTTAAAATAATTATAATAGAATAATTACTTAATTGTACAACACACATATTTCTATATAATAATATACATATAATATCAGTAAGAATATGTTATATTACTGCTTCTATAAAAATATAATGTAAATAAATAAACAGTTCCAGTAGCCTTGGATGTTTTCAATATGTTAATGTTGGCCACTACTGGACTGTCCCCACCGCTCCCTTAGTTGTGAGCCTGTTCTAACAGGCTAACTAATGAGCTGAGCCAGAAGCTAGTTATATGTGACTGTTTTCAGAAACATTTAACTAATTATATAAAACAAAATCTGTCAAGCATATCAAAACTTATATATTTCTCTGGTGGTGCAGCAAGTCAATACAAGAACAAAAAGAACTTTGCAGACTTATCGTATCATAAAAAAGATTTTGGGTTAGATGCAAAATAGCATTTTTTGGATGTGCAGTCTTCAAAGACCACTTAATAGCCAAATCCTTAATGTAGACGATATGTTCTCCTTTTGTAATGGACACCTACCAGGGGTAAACTACATCTTAGTGGGAAAAGAAGAGGTTTCAGAACACAAAACCACCCTTTATGATAGAGTTTAGAGATCCAAACAGATAAAAGGACCTAGAAGTTTTCACAAATTCTCTCCTCAACCAACAGAAGGTGTAATAAGATGTTACATCATATCAACTTCAGAAACGTATGAAGATCACTTAGTTTTATAAGTCTCTTTTGTGAAAATGACATAATTGCTATGAATAGTATGCTTTGTTTTGTATTTACTCTCATTTTAAAGGGCTGTCATTCGAAACATAGTGCTATATAATAAAATTATAAACCCCTAACCACAACAAGTATTTTCGAACCTAAATACGTATTTCAGCAACTAAGTTGCCATCTTCAGTAGAAACTAAAAAGAAAAGAGATTAGCACTTCATAGTATCTTTACTGGATATTGTCCAAGCAAATCACTAGTGGAAGTCTACATGTTTTGTTGAAACACTAACCATTGTTGGTAATTGAGATCTGAAAGATCTTTACAAAGTTTTAAATGCAAATTATATTTTTCTAACTCTAACCTACTTCTTTTTGCGTATAGATATTTAATTTCCAAATCAAGCCATTTTCTTTTAGCAAACAACGTCAAGGATTCAGTGAATCTTGACTTAACATTTAAATTAATATGAACAAATTTAGGAAACAAACATTGATTTTTGGATTTCTTTAGAAATGAAATATCTGCACCTATTTTACAAATCTTAGTACTAAGTGAACTATATCTATTTAACTCCGTTGACCGGGAAGCCATGTTAATAACAATATTTTGGAGACTGTGGCGAACTTAATAATAAAATTATAAACCCCTAACCACAACAAGTATTTTAGAACCTAAATACGTATTTCAGCAACTAAGTTGCCATCTTCAGTAGAAACTAAAAAGAAAAGAGATTAGCACTTCATAGTATCCTTACTGGATATTGTCCAAGCAAATCACTAGTGGAAGTGTTGTTATAGTGCTATACACAAAAATATTTTTATTTATTATTAAACCGTATGAAAAGATGAATTAATTTTGAAAGTTTATTTACAATTATATTTGTACCAGAAACCGAACTATATATAATAATACTTGTTCTTTTTCTTTATTTCAGATAAAGCAATATGAGAAACTAGACAACGTCGAAGACAGGCTGAAGATGGCCAAGGAAATCTACGACAATTTTATCATGAAAGAACTCCTATCTAGGTCACACGTAAGTTTAAAGTTATTTACTTTTCACTTCTCAGCTTCTGTATTATGTCAATCGCAAACCGAAATGCCCATTCTAAATACTGGATCTCAAGTGTTTCCAATAGATGCAAGGATAAATATTTTCACGCAAGCTACTTCAACAACAAAAATATCACTGAAAACTGTAGTCTAATCCTCGTAAGAAAAATATCTAAGTTTTCATCGTAATTTTCACTTGAGACCAAAACGGGAAGCTACCTACCTACTTTCAGTTAAAGACAGTTAGACCAGGATAATAAACACTTTTGTAATTAACAATTTACAAATTTAACCGCATTTTTTGAAGAATACTGACATAATATTGACTCAACTCTTCGTTTATACTTATGTAGGAAATAATTATTATCCTTGCTTGACATTGCTTACGATTTGTTTTGTTTTTTTGCAGGATTACTCAAAGGAATGCCTACAACACGTTCAGAATCACATCACGAGAAAGGATGTCCCTGTTACGTTGTTTGAGGTTAGTTTTGCTCGCTTTTATTGCTGGTTGTCGTCGTGCCATCTTGATATTTACGTCGTCGTGCATAATAAAAATCCCTCTCGGCGTTTGTAGGAATTTTTATGCCCCCAGACGCGAAATCAGATATTAAAGCGAAATTGTAAAGTTTTCGCATTGTATGGAATCGCTTTGTGTGGATATTACTGTATAGAAAAAGTAATAATGATACGGCGCAGTACAATTCTTCTTTGAGTCTTTTATGCGGTAGAATAATATATTATTATACGAGTTTTGTAAAACGTCAAATTGGTGCACGAGTTTGTTTCTAAATGAACGAATGTTTTCATGTTTTCGAGTCATTATAGAAAAATTCCAGCAAAAATATCGCTCGCAAACGTTTGGATTTTTGTCTTTAGATTGGTAACGACATATGAAGTAACCAAAATGATCATAAATTTATGCATTTTCGGATGAAAGAATCTTTTCAACAAATGGCATTGTTTGTTCACAGCACTGTCAAGAAAATTCTAGACTAAATATATTCATTAACTTCAAATAACAATATTACTTATCTACAATTGTCTGTTACATAATGTTACATAACAACAAAATAATCTCAAGAAAACAACAACCTGACCAATAACTCGTGATGTTAGTATGTCTGTTTTTTTTCCGGAATGGACAATTTTTTACTTTGTACCATAAGAGTCTAGGAAAAACAAATATAGGTTTTTTTTTAAATTTTATTCAATAAATGCATTACAATCTAGTCATAATTGACTAATGAGTAACTTAATTCTAACTTATTTTACTAGTATAACTTAGCCTAATCGATGTCTCTTAGTTAGTCCTGGTATACTGGGCACGTTTTTCTTGCGCACTACGTAGCACTGTCTCTGCTTTTAGAACTAACACCTAAAACTAGCACTTACTCTGCTTTTCCACTAACTCACATTCACACTAACTCAAAAGGCTTCTTTCTCTTGAGTCTTCGGATTAATTCGGTGTTGTCGAGGAGCTGGATGGCCTCAACGTTAACGTGATGGTGAAGCCTTTCCTCGTGACTTCTTGCTACTTTTTGGATTTCTTTGCACACAGACTCCATTTTGAGGTCCTTGTGGAGATCGTCATTCCTAATGTACCAAGGCGCATTGACAATGCATCTTAATACTTCGTTTTGAAAGGTCTGGACAATTTTAATGTTACTTTTGTTGGTGCAACCCCAGAGTTGAGCACCATACGTCCACACGGGTTTTAGAATTTGCTGGTACAAGAAAAGGTTATTATGTACAGACAGCGTGGAGTTTTTTTCCTAGAAGCCAGTCCATTTCTCTGTAACGGATTCCTAGTTCCTCTCTTTTCTTTTTGACATGGGCTTTCCAGCGGAGCCTGGCGTCTAATGTCATGCCGAGATATTTGGCTGTGTTTGCGTACGGTACTATTTGGTTATTAATAGTAACCGGGATGCGTTGTATTTTCTTGTTCGTGAAGTCAACATGTACTGACTTGAGTTCGGTCAGTTTAGTTCTTTTTTCCTTTGTCCAGACTTGAAAATGACCAAGAGCTGTTTGGAGTTTTCTCGTCGTTTCTTCATTGCTGTTCCCAACAGCTAGGATAGCCATGTCGTCTGCAAAAGTTGCGACAGTATTATTTTCTAGTGCTGGGAGGTCGCTGGTGTAGAGTAGGTAAAGGACCGGCCCTAAAACACTACCTTGCGGCACTCCTGCTTTTATTTCCTTAAGGACAGAGCGTGCATCGCCTTGTTTGACCCTAAAGTATCTCTCAGTGGGAGAATACTTCCTAATTTATTGTTCAGTCCTTCATGCCAGACTTTATCAAAAGCTTATGCCACATCTAGGACGACTGCAGAACAAACCTTTTTTTCCTCTAACGATTTTTCAATTATGTTGGTTATTCGATGTATCTGATCAATAGTAGAGTGCTTATCCAGAAATCCGACCTGATGGTCTGGAACAAGCCTTTTGCTCTCAATTATTGGCTTCAATCTATTGAGTAGTAATTTTTCGAAGATTATTGACATGATGGGCAGCAGAGAGATAGGTCTATAAGACGTTGTTTCATGTGGAGGTTTCCCAGGCTTCAGTATTGTGATCACCTCTGCTACCTTCCAGAGTTTGGGAACATACCTTAGTCTGAAGGCAGCATTGGTAAGATTTGTAAGCTTAACTATGGCCTTCCTTGGAAGTTCTTTAAGTATCTCTCCAGTTATTAAGTCATATACAAATATATGACAAATATAGGTGAAAACATATTATAACTTGCTTAGCTTGATCCTGTATTTGTTGTAGACTTTGCGAGAGTTTCTTTACTGTTAACAGCATGGATAGTGTTATGTTTATTTGTATTATTTCTATTTTTTAATAAATTTATAATAAAGTTCTGTTCAGTTTACTAAATTATTTTTTATAAGACTCACTGCGACTCACTGCCAACTGAACTGACAATTATGGATTTTTATTTTTGGTTACGATTGAAAGGAATAGTTGAACAATAGCAGGTCAGAATCATTTTTAATTGGTTTTTTTTTACATAACACCGAAGCTAAACGAATAAATAAAGTTATTATTAACAATTTTGTACGGCCATCACCTGCAATTGTACGTTATTATGTAAGCTATTGTTAATGGCATTGGTTATCTATGTATCTGTGCGTCACAGGAAATGTATCTGATAAAAATGTACGGACTGAAAAATTGAAATTAGCCACACTATTCGTCCATTTATAAAAGAATGCTGGACATAACCTGTTACACGTGCGTCAACGATTCGTTGTTGTGTTTTTTTTTTCACATCCACACGACTATGACAATTTAAAAAGCCATTTTTGCGGTGATTAGTCAGATATAATCTTGTCTCGGCTCGTGTACTTTGCTTAGATGATCATTATAGTGCAATTTTGTTGACCGAAGATCCGCAATTTACATATAATTGTAACAGATTCATTACAATACACGTAACATATGCCCTTGGGTTTTCTTGATTTTGTAGAGAGTAATGTTTTAATTAGAAGCATAAAATGCGGTTTTACGGGAAGTTTATGGACTGTTAAATGCATAATTATTCAACAAGCAATCAAATTTGTAGTTGTTGCTATTTCGTTATTTTAAAACCTTGGAGTGTATAAAATAAGCCCATGGAAATGATGTTACGATAATCGCGTTTTAATTTAAAAATAAACTAGATCTTGTTAATTTAAAGAATCGTACCGACTTCACAAGTGACTGATGTGAGTTACTACGGTCTTTATATTGATTATTTGTTTCCTTTTATCAATTCTGGAAAGTTTTATCAAGATTCTTAGGATATATCCGGAGTTGTGAATCTATGACTATGTTTAGTGGAATTTTTACAGTTATTGTTTAATTTAAAGAATCATACCTACTTCACAAGTGACTGATGTGAGTTACTGCGTTCTTTATATTGGTTATTAGGTTCCTTTTATCAATTCTGGAAAGTTTTATCAAATTTCTTAGGATATTTCCGGAGTTGTGAATCTATGACTATGTTTAATGCAATTTTTACAGTTATTGTTTAATTTAAAGAATCGTACCGATTTCACAAGTGACTGATGTGAGTTACTACGCTCTTTATATTGATTATTAGTTTCCTTTTATCAATTCTGGAAAGTTTTATCCAAATTCTTAGGATATTTCCAGAGTTGTGAATCTATGACTATGTTTAGTGCAATTTTTCAGTTATTGTTTAATTTAAGAATCGTACCGGCTTCACAAGTGACTGATGTGAGTTACTACGTTCTTTATATTGATTATTGGTTTCCTTTTATCAATTCTGGAAAGGTTTATCAAATTACTTAGGATATTTCCGGAGTTGTGAATCTATGACTATGTTTAGTGCAATTTTTACAGTTATTGTTTAATTTAAAGAATCGTACCGTTTTCACAAGAGACTGATGTGAGTTACTGCGTTCTTTATATTGATTATTACTTTCCTTTTATCAATTCTGGAAAGTTTTATCAAATTTCTTAGGATATTTCCAGAGTTGTGAATCTATGACTACGTTTAGTGCAATTTTTACAGTTATTGTTTAATTTAATGAATCGTACCGACTTCACAAGTCGCTGATGTGAGTTACTACGTTCTTTATATTGATTATTAGTTTCCTTTTATCAATTCTGGAAAGTTTTATCAATTTTCTTAGGATATTTCCTGAGTTGTAAATCTATGACTATTTTTATGCAATTTTTACAGTTATTGTTTAGTTTAAAGAATCGTACCGGCTTCACAAGTGACTGATGTGAGTTACTACAATCTTTATATTAATTATTAGTTTCCTTTTATCAAGTCTGGAAAGTTTTACCAAATTTCTTAGGATATTTCCTGAGTTGTAAATCTATGAGTATGTTTAGTGCAATTTTTACAGTTATTGTTTAATTTAAAGAATCGTACCGACTTCACAAGTGACTGATGTGAGTTACTACGTTCCTTATATTGATTATTAGTTTCCTTTTATCAATTCTGGAAAGTTTTATCAAAATTCTTAGGATATTTCCAGAGTTGTGAATCTATGACTATGTTTAGTGCAATTTTTACAGTTATTATCTAATTTAATGAATCGTACCGATTTCACAAGTGACTGATGTGAGTTACTACGTTCTTTATATTGATTATTTGTTGTTATATTTCCAGAGTAGTGAATCTTTGACTATGTTTAGAGCAATTTTTACAGTTATTGTTTAATTTAAAGAATCGTACCAACTTCACAACTTACTGATGTGAGTTACTACGTTCATGCTAATGTTTTTTTTTTTTTCCAGCCTTATATAGAAGAAATATATAATCACCTACGGGATGAACCCTTCAAAAAATTTTTAGAAAGGTAAGGAGTAACTTGCTCTGTTCAACAGAACTTAAAACAAAACAAAGCTATAGTAAATAGTAAAAACCTACTTAACTATTTTTCTTTTTCAGTGAAAAATACACAAGATTTTGTCAATGGAAAAACTTAGAACTAAATATACAGGTGAGTGTGGCATAAAAGTTTACAACTTTTCGTATGAAAACCAGCCAATTTTACTTTAGAAAAGAAACCACTTCAATTTCAAAAGCCTATTTTTCATCATTCAAGATGAACCAATTAATAAAATTCCATATTATCTTTTTCAGCTAACAATGAACGATTTCAGCGTACATAGGATAATTGGTAGGGGTGGTTTCGGGGAGGTATACGGCTGCAGGAAGGCCGACACAGGGAAGATGTACGCAATGAAATGCCTGGACAAGAAACGGATAAAAATGAAACAGGGCGAAACGTTGGCGTTGAACGAACGAATAATGCTGTCTCTGGTCAGCACAGGCGTGGACTGCCCCTTCATAGTATGCATGACTTACGCTTTCCACACACCGGACAAACTGTGCTTCATACTCGACCTGATGAACGGTGGCGATCTGCATTACCATCTCAGTCAGCACGGCGTCTTCAACGAAACAGAAATGAAGTTCTACGCAGCCGAGGTTATATTAGGTGAGATGTGATTCTATTCTGAATTTTAACTGAATACACAACAGAAATCGACATTGTTATACACATATAGAGGTTTTTTAACTAAGAAGAGGGTAAACTATTTGAAATTGCAAAATTATATTTTGTTGAAATGATTCAGAACACTGAACAAAACGTGGACGACTGCCTATAATACCTAAATTGTATCTATTGTTTTTCTTCTAGGTTTAGAACATATGCACCGGCGGTACATTGTATATAGAGATTTAAAACCTGCCAACATATTATTAGACGAACACGGACACGTTAGGATATCAGATCTCGGTCTAGCCTGTGATTTTTCGAAGAAGAAACCTCATGCAAGCGTGTAAGTAACATCTAAAATTGCATGACTGGTTTTTTTTTATATTGACAATTGACAAGTTTTGACAAACTTCTCTCATTGAATTTAAAGTTAGGTTAGGAAGTTGTAAGCGATGGCACGTAGCGCCATCTAACAACCAATCGACAAAGCATTGCAGATTTTAGGTTATGAAAAATGTTAATATACTCAAAAATATACAAATAATTATTTCTAATAGAGGAACGCACGGTTACATGGCACCGGAAGTGCTCTCGAAAGGTACAGCGTACGACTCGAGCGCTGACTGGTTCAGCTTCGGCTGCATGCTGTACAAACTCCTCAAAGGGCACTCGCCGTTTCGTCAGCACAAAACCAAGGACAAACACGAGATCGATCGGATGACGTTGACCATGGTATAACCTCAAAACTAACCTGTAAATCCACGATCTTTTAACGATTTCTTTTAGAATGTCGAACTCCCCGATTCGTTTAGCAAAGAACTGAAGTCGTTACTGGAAGGGCTGCTGCAGAGGGATGTGGACAAACGACTCGGTTGCCGAGGCAACGGGTAAGAGTTCTAAGGGAGTATTCCAGGGAGAAGACATAATTTTGGTGCGTTTTAGGTCTGAAGAGGTTAAGGATCATTCGTTCTTCGCTGGTATTGACTGGCAGCAGGTTTACATGCAGAAATACACCCCTCCCTTGATACCTCCAAGAGGGGAGGTCAATGCCGCTGATGCTTTTGACATAGGTTCGTTCGATGAGGAAGATACTAAAGGAATAAAGGTGAGTTTTGATCATTTGTAGTCTTTTTAAAAATCAGTAGCACAAAATCTGGAGAAATGGCCCTGGACTGGACCTCATATCGAAATGTTTGATGATATTATTATTGGACACAGTCGCCATCTGGTGGTAAAAGTGTCAGTTTTTGTTTGCTGGATACGGAGTACACAAATCATACGTGCGTTTGTCACACGAACATCTTTTGGAATTTGAGAAATGGCGGACTGGACCTCATATCAAAATGTTTGATATTATTATTGAACACAGTCGCCATCTGGTGGTAAAAGTGTTAGTTATTAGTTGCGGGATACGGAGTACACAAATCATACGTGCGTTTGTCACACCAACATCTTTTGGTATGATACGAAATGAACTTTTAGCACAAGATACGACAAACTTGATAATGGTTGAGGTCGTAAACGTGCTAAATCCGAATTGTAACGTTTCAGTTGACTGAATCCGACCAAGACCTCTATAAAAACTTCCCTCTAGTCATATCGGAACGTTGGCAGAACGAAGTCGCCGAAACAGTCTTCGACACTATCAATTTCGAAGCAGACAAAGTCGAACTGAAGAAGAAAGCCAAGCAGAAGATGAAGTTCGATCTCGATGAAAAAGGTATGAAAAATGACAGGAAAAGAACTCCCCCTACAGCATTTTTGTTTTTTTCGTGATAGTTTTGGATTTTGCTAATGTTATTTGCTGTTTAGAGTCAGATTGCATCCTCCAAGGTTATATCAAGAAATTAGGAGGTCCTTGGACATCTAGTTGGCAGATGAGATACGCCAAACTGTACCCGAATCGGATAGAGTTGCACCCAGATTCCGCAAAACCGGAAATGGTATTCATGGACCAAGTTGACGAAGTCAGTCCGGAGTTGGTCCAGGTCAAAAACGAGAACTGTATAGTCATTAGAATCAGAGATGGCAAAATTATTCTTACGTATCCCGTAAGTTACTTCGTTCTAACCTCAAAAATTCTTAACCTCAAAAATTCCTAACCTCAAAAATTGAGATTTTCACTCCACCGAATTTCTAGGACGAGATAAGTCTACGTGAATGGTTGACGTCTCTAAAAACAGCGCACAAGACGTCACAGGAACTGCTCGGTTCCATGGCTAAAAAGGCTGGTAAAATCTACGGGACGGAAACCAACAATAGGAACGCGATAATAGCGAACAGGAACACGAATGGTAACTGAAAATGACTCGACAGTGTCTCCTCATCCCCTCCACAGAAAAACGAATGCCCGAACTCAGTGCGAAAGGACTTAACCTCCAAAAAGCTCGAACATTGCCCGAAGTGAGTTCGACTGTTCTCCCGTTGTTCCGCGACATAACCAAACCAAAAATCCAAATCTACGTGCACGCAACACTTCATGACAAAAAAAAATATGTATGAAAAATTATAAATATATAAATAATATATATTATCGTTAAGCACAATGATGAAAAGAGCTAATAAGTCATTTTTTAGTTGTTTTTCTTTATGGTAGACTGTGTATAATGCTAGATCGTTATTATTATTATTATTATGGTTAAAGTTTACGTTAACTTTAACGTAAACTCTAACCTCAAATTATTATAATTTTGTCTCCCCTCCATAGTAGTGTAGGTACAGTACAACTCCATTAAAATAAACAAACGCGCACAGATAGTAGAAAATTTGATTCTAGGACAATTCTAAAGCAGGGGATTTCTATATTTGCCAAAAAAATAAAAAGTTTCGATACTTTTTCCGAAAAGGAATATAATCAGTATTAATTTTTTTATGGGACATTTTTATTTTTACGGAGACACCTTTTACGTGTGTAAATATATTAGTTTTTTTTTAATGTTCGTTTTGCGCTTTAGAACTCTCGTCACCGCTGCCAACACCCTGACATATTTAAAGTCACTAGCGTTTAGATATTGATTGCCGTAATAGAAAACACTCTGTATCGTATTTTTATTATTGTATTGCGTATTTATTATACAAGAATTAGTAGTATGTTATTCGCCTGTTTATTTAGTATCTTCGAGCCCTAGTATTTTTGTATTCCATTCACTGTGTATTTATTTAGTATACAGGGTGTTCATAAATCAGTTGTAAATTTGCTGCATTATGAACAAACCGATACATATTTATATATACAAATTTCTTGTTGCTTTTTTTCTATTTTTTTTTAAATTTTATTATACATAATTTATTTATATTATTGTACACCCTGTGTCATAAAAGCTCTCAATTTTTTTACTTGTTTATTTTTATATAACTAGACATGATGACTATAATAATTTAATAATACACAATTATTTTACATACGTACAAGTTTAAAATAGTCTTCCTTTTTATTACAAATAAAATATTTGCATCATGTTTATTTTATAATTATACTATTTATTTCTGTATGAGTCCGACACAACAAAATTCTAGATTCGCGATTATAATTTTATAAATTAATAATAATAAACTGGTAAAAGATATAAATTAGGACCTATGTACTTATTTATTTAGTTATAAAACTGCACGAAAAAGTTAAAAGTGACATTCACATTGTTGGTGATATTGCTAGGCATACATAGAATACAATTATATGTGAACATAGCCAATAATACTATACTATTTGACAAGTACATATTGTAGGTTATGTACGAGTCAAATATGACAACTTATCATCATAATTACTATAGTATATCATAATACATTATTTGTTGTTTGAGGTGTACAAAATTTGATAATAAATTGTTAATATTAACGTACGATGAGCATAAAATGTACTTATTATAAATATTAAGTAATTGAGAAATAGTTTAGACGTAATTTTTTTTTGGGGTCTAGAATTTTGGTGTGTCTTGTTGCGCCGATATTGTGATATGTTCTACGTAAAGTGATAATGAAAGGTAACGGTTTATGTCATAGGGTGCGCGAGTTATTATTTAGAACGGGAATCACGTGACTATCATGCATCTAGCTAGCATTGTAAAATATATTTATTTGTATTTAATTCATCGCAGAAGCTCGTAGGGTATTTTTCTTGTCGTTTAACCTCTTATTATAAAGTATAGTCGTTATTTTTGTAAATATTTTTTATTGTATCCAAGTGCAGATAAAAAGAAAATAGTCAGTAAACACTAAATTAACGTATTATTACAGATGTTATTAGCCTCTATTACGATTATTATTATATTGATTATTATTATTTTGAAATTAATAAATGTGGTATTGAAAAAAGTAACATATTAACTACTTAATATTATTTTTATTATCACGTCAAGAATTTTGATTATATCGTTATTATACTGTTAGTTTTGTACATGTGACAATTATTCTATTTATTTAGTTCGTTAGTCGGAAAAAAACACGTGTAAACATTTAAAAGAAACGTTTCTCTGATAGCGGTAGTGTTAAGTACTACAAGAGGTGAGTGACCTTGAGGTACCTCGTTACAATGTAGAAGAATTTTCTTCCTAAATTTATTAAAGTAAATGTTTCACAGAATTAATTACGCATTTTCAATTCTTAAGCTTTATTTTACAATCAACCTCAAAATAGCATCAGCAATAATTTTGGTAACACAATACAAAAATGTTGAAACATCAAATTAACCTCAACAATCTCTTATAGAAAACATAATTTTCAGTAACCTGGGATCAGGGGTTTGACCTTTCAGTCTTCGTTCCAATGACTCAAAATCGGCAACTTCGATCTGCAATAAAACACTTATGATCAACTTCAACTTACACCGAAATGTTCCGGTTACCTCATGGCATGGGTCTTCACGTTTTGTTGGCAACAAAGGGTTAAAAGCACGAGCGAGAATCCGTTCGCAAAGAGCGCAGATGCCACTAAAAGTTTTGAAGTCAAAAACATCTTGGTCACTCCACCCTACTGATTGTCGAAAGTCCTCGTACTGTTTTTCGGTAAACGCTCTACCCATCATTTCACCAAGTGCTTTTCTCATTGACTTCCCAGATATATCTCGCAGTTGCTCATCTTCTAATTCGTGTTCAATCTTATTCCTGTTGAAGACGCAATTGTACAACAATTTTCTGGCACTGCTGATCTTGATGTTATCTTTGATGTAGTCAATTGGTGTCATCGCTAGAATCATAGTTTGCAATGCTTGAACAATGTTTGAGGATTGTTTTAGTTGAGTATCAAAAATGGGTTGCAAAAAAAAATTCTTGCAACCCTAAGTGGAACATACTGGAAAACATCCTACTGTCGGGTGGCAGCTCAAACCTAGCACTGGATCTGCTGAAATTCCTTGGTAGTGACAACCAAAAATCAGGGTCAATAGTGGGAACTCGAAGTTCGCGATGTATCTTTTTCAATTCATCACAATCCACTTTATTTTTCTTGACTGTTTTCATAGCTTCCTCCAGTGCTTTCCTACGCTGAAAACAATCCAACCTAACCCTAAAAACTCCACCAAGGATCCACAAACCTTATAATTAAACTCGGTATCGACAACTTCCTCGTCCAATTCCCTCCTGAGCTGCTTCAAAATATCTTTACCCAGATAGGAGTCAACATCCAAAGAAGTCTTCCTTTCCTCCATTGGTTTTGGAGGAAGAACATCATCAACATCATAATTGGAGACAAGAGATGGCCTAGCGCTTGGGTTATGCGAGTCAATACCAATGGTGGCAATCTAAAAGATAAAATTACACTTTTCAAAGAAAGACTAAAGATCAACCAACACTGGATTACTTGAGTTTCTGGATCAACCGAAGATTGGACAGCTAAAGGCCCCCTAGACGAGTCTCTTCCTTTCTTATGCCTCTTCTTCCCCCGTCTCTTCATCGCAGCCTCATCTTCTTCCCCGCTGACATCTTCATCCGAAACTTTTTCATGGTCAATCTCGATTTTTGGTGGAGTGACCTCAATCATAGGCTCAGGTTTTAACACAGACGACTTAGGCCTTGCGCTATCCGGTTTCAATTTGATGGCATCCTTTGGTTTCTGAAGCACAGCAGGTTTCTGTTGCTTTACCGGTATTGGTTTTGCAAGTCTTGGGCTTCTTCTAGCTTGGTCAACGCTGGAGATATCCGGAGAACTCGTGGGAGCCTGCTGGATTCTGATGATTGGTGTTTCCCCAGTGGTCGAACCAAACCAGGAGATAGTATCCTGACTATGGCTTCTTCTTAAGTCTAAAATTAACTGGGTCTTCTCTTTTATTTGGGATGGTAAAGGGTCTGGTGTGACGCATCTTCTAGAGGCCGAGGTACGCGTGTAGTTACTCACGATGGTAGGTGCAGGTGTTAGTGGCCTTGAATCAGTATCAGTGTACCTAAAAGGTGCATTTTTATAAGTCTTTTATAAGAGTTTTATTGGTTATCTTCCTTGCCTTCTGAACAACTCTTCAGGAACACTACTTTCGATGTTATCAGCAGCTTCAAAGACGTTTGGTGGAGTTCTGTGGCCATTTTCTGATGTTTGCAACTGGTCTAAACCAGCTCGAATCGCAGCTACTTCTTCAGCAAGTAAGAATGATTTACCTTCTGTAGCCTTAATGAAAAGCATTTGCTATTTTCTAATCTCAGCATACACCTTAAGAATGTCTTACCCATGTGTCCTTAGCTTTTTTCAATAGGTCTTTGGCTTCATGATCGGCTGGATGGTTGCAGAGCAAAGAACATCCATACGAGAATGGATTATACAAACCAGCAAATGGTTTCAATGTATAAGGAGCTGGTATGGCTACAGCTTTTAAATTGACGGTAGGTTTCTGAAATGTTACGTGAAAAATTAATTGTAGCATAAAGAGACAGACGTTTGCGTGAGTTTTGGTGATGACACGCGATGTTGGTTCTGAAATATGAGTCGCTCCAAATGTGTTCCTTGACACCATAAATGTATCGTGATTGCTTTCCATTTCTGGGTTGAGTTAAAAATAAAAAAGAACGGCCAACGTTTGACTACCTACATGTTTTAATCCGCTTGCCACAAAAATTTTAGTTTTTGTACAAGTTGCATTTAGAGTATCTCAACTACTGAACAACTGAACAGAAAAAAATCTGATGTGGCCAGGCACATGACTTAATCATACATCATTAGCTGCATGACAATCTATTTGATTGAGATCAGTCGTCTCTGCATTAAAATAAAACTAGTGATGCTGATGTTTTGACAATATCTCACTATATCTACAGTCAACAGTATCAAAAGATCTCATATTGTGATACTGTGTACGGTCCTTGCCTGACGGCGTCGGATAGGCAGCGTGTCCAAAATGCATGCGTTCTGTTTGTTTTTGGTTTGAGGAAGTATGATCATGTATCGAATGGGCTGGGCGACTTGGGGTCGTTGAACATGGATAACACTAGGGTGTTGCATGCAGCAATATTATATCATAAGTTGCTATCCAAGAGGATCCCACACAGTGGCGTGCGGTCCATACGTGCAGAGCGTGCAGTGCACACCCTAAGATTTAGGGAAAAAAGAAGGAAGAATATTAAAAATAGTCCTGCCAAAAAATGATATATTATGTATTTATGTATATTCCGACATAATTAGTAATATTTCTTCGTAATAATAATTTAAAGTAATTTACACCACATGGTGTTAAAACTCCACTACATTTGTCCGGGCCAATCACACCATATCATTGCTACTTGCTAGAGCCGAGCGCTCCCGTCCCGACAGACACCCGCCTTTGCGACTACTGCCATGTCGTGCAGCCACAAGCGGTGCACCAGACTGTGTACCGCTTTAACTTGGGTTAAAATCGGCGAATTCAAGAATCATAGCTGCTTTATACGTATGTAAATAATGTATGAGCCTTCGCAAACTCTACCAACGACAAATTTAAAGTATATTCTAGAGATTGAATACAGAACACACCAATTTATTTGCCCGCTGTCCGAACTTTACTACCAACCGATACGCACACAGTGCATGTAGGAGGTATACATGCAACCATATCGCTCCAGCGTGCAGCGGCTAGGGGCGCACCGACGAACAGCAAACAATTACTAATGGTGTAATTCAAAAACTACCCAACTAATTTTGATCGGACTTTTACCTATGCATTCTTTAAACTCCAATAAATAGTCCGGAGAAAGCCTGATCAGATTTTTTATGTATTTCGCTTATATTTGTTAATTTAAATTCGCCTTTGCGCAAACGTATTTCCAGCGTGCAGCAGCTCCGATGCACAGTTGACGCTTGGTGTTTGGAAACTTGTGTTGGAAGTGTTTGTTGATTTTGAAGTTTGAATTATTTGTGTCCATGTTTTTATGATTTTTATTTAATAACTCAATAATGCTGATAACATGATGCATGTTGTGCCTATTGATGATAGTTTTGTCGTATTAAATTAAATTTATTTCAGTTTTACCTACACTACAGTCACTTTTATTTCTGGTTTAAATCAATGTTACTAATAATCTAAGACGGATATTAATGCAAATGTCATAAATGTTTTTAAAATGCGTAAAGGACATGTTATCAATAGCATATAAGTAAATATCTTTAATAGAGGATAGGAGTTAAATAACACCCTCAATTTTGCAAGAATGGGTACTTATGTACAAGTTTTGATCAACAAATCATTATTACCCAAAAACTAGAAAAACACAAGTCAATCACAAGAAACAACGCAAAATTTTAACACACAAAACTGGTGCATCATTCTGTTGCCTGATATCTGGTGCCTTGTGCATCTTGCACTTGATTTTGACTGTAAGCTTACCATGTTTATACATTTTTAAGCAACTTCTATCGTTTATTAAACATTTACAAGTATTTATTTTTCACTGCACACCTTATGAACAAAAGCACCGCACGCCACTGATCCCACAATACCTCATGCGGAAGATACGCTGTAGAACGGATGGCCATTACCTTAATTTATGATTCAGGGGTTTGTTTGCTCCACCTGCCCATCGCACTGAGCTGTATACACGGTCATTCTCCTACCAGGTCAGTCAGATATACAATGGTCTCAGGGAAGATATGAAAAAATTATCGTTAAACAGTTTTGGGGGAAAGGTGAAGTGTTGTCTGTTTGCTCAACAGGGGGGACTTTAGGCATTGACCGCACATCGGAAGCTGTTTTAATTTTTATTTTTATGGGCATGTGCGATATTTTGTTGAGTTGGATTTCTCGGAATTATTGTTATATTATTGGTACTATTATGTCTTAGTTCTAGTTTGCGTAAGGGGTTGAGTGGAAGAGCAAGGCAATATTAATATTGTTTTATGTTAATAAAGGAATTATTTATTTATCTGTCAAATCCTGGCTAACTAGTTTTATTTTAATTTAGACACGACTGATCTCAATCAAATAGATTCTCATGCAGCTACACTATTAATTTTATATATTGTATGATAAAGACATGTGCTGACCAAACCAGATTTTTTTTCTTGACACATAGTCGTATACTTGGCAAATACATATATGATATTGAATTCCAGCAATAATAAATACAGTTATTATACGTACTTGTTTGTACCGGACAGTAAAACTTTTGTTCGTTGGTAAAAGTCCAGTTCTACTATGAACTCCCATGCTGTACAACCAACTCTCTTGGACAATTTGTTTCAACTAACTCGCGTTTCCCCTACAATTCTAACCTTGTATCACTAACACCATTATATCGATCAAACAAATAGTACGCGTTATACATTTGCAATGCGTTTCATTTTCTACTTATATACAAAGCGATTTACAATGAGAGGAAATGTTTAAAGCACATACAGAGGGGTCAGAGTAGACCCACTTTTTCTAATGAAGCCCATTTCTTGAAAGTTACAGAGGCTAGCTCAAAACCAAATATGTCGTGGTCCAGAAAATAGTCAATTTGATCAAAGACCGTAAAAGAAAAACAATATTGTCAACAATATAGATATTTATTACACCATCTAATCCATATAAAATAAGCATATAAGCTGCCTGTGTACTACCAACATTTTGTACTGTAAAATGAACATATAAAAACAATGTTTGAAATCAACGTAACATTTGTTATTTGCGTCCTATGGCACCTATTCCTCCAGGACCTTGTTGGATTGGTGGGAGTCTGCCAATTGTCTCCAAGGCGATACTTATTATTCCATCAACGATCGGTTGTCCAGTCTGAACTCCTGTTCTACCCTGAGAAACATCGCGAATAACCTAAAAATTAAATTTTTAGAGACACTGTTCACTGTAGGTTGCCAGATCTCATATCTTTGAGCCAGAATTCATATCTCACATATTACTGTTCGAATGAGATTTCTTCAATGTAAAAGTTGATAAGTCCGATCCAAAATATGTAAATTAGTATCCGTAATTGATTAATACCTGATTAGGTGACACGAAATATTAGCAAAAATCGGGATATTCAATAGGCTGTATCTCGTTGACCCTCTGTTCAATCTTAATAAAACCAACACCACTCGATTCTCCTCTTCTTAAACTATAGGAATGACAAAAAGTCCGATCGCGATTATACAGCCTTGAAATAGCAGGCGTAGACAAAGATCGGCGTGTGATGCGACATTTTGCGTTCTCAATTTGGACTGCCGGCTTCCAGCCCCGCTTATGGGAAGTTACGTGTATAGAAAAATGCTAATTACTCGAGTATCCTGAGAGATATCGCAATGGAACTAACACTGTTCGAACGAGCATTCTTCGGCCAATATAAATGTGGAAAAGTCCGATCCGAAATATGTAAATTAGTATCCGTAATTACTTAATAACTGATTAGGTGACACGGAATACTCGATTTTTAACTACCAAAACACACATTTTTGTTAGAGATTAGAAGAATAGATTTCCCTTTTGTTTATTAGTTCTTCGTAATACGTGTTAGTAACAACATACAAACATTGCATTAATAATACATAAAATTAATTAAAGATTATGTCAAGAAACATGTCGAAGACCTATTTTCCACTTATTCCACTGACTGTATCTTGTATTTCGGAGATTGCCTGAAAAGCATCCATTGCAACACTTATTATACCATCAATTATGTCCTGGCCATCTGGTATGGGTAATCCGGACATACCTCGCTTTGTCTGAATACGTAAAACATGCAAAATTATTTGTTATTGGTTTAGTAACAAACACATTATAATACAGTTAGTTATCGTATAAATTTTAGCTACCTACCCTTATAGTTTGGTGTGGTTCATTTGGTACATTTCTTCCTTGGGCAAAGAACAACATCCCAATAATGATTAGGAATATATACAGGGTTCTTGCACGCGCCATTCTTGCTTTTGCAACAAACTGTACTGAACTGTTGCCTGGTCAGAAGTGTCGTTGGTAAAAAGTCATTCGTTTCATATAAAATGCCCCATATTTGGATTACAGGATGAAGATAATAACAACCGACAAAATCATAAACAATATAGCCATTAAGTCCAAGGCTTTTTCCCTTTATTGTTGCTGCTTAATAGTGTATAATAATCTATTTATAATGACGTGTATTACATATCTGATTGTTTTATTAGGTTGCCAATACGTCGAAATCAAAGTGATATATGAACATAGGACTAAATAATTTAACGTTTTAATATTGCAAATAATCAAAGTGAGAGGTATGTGCCTGGTGTGTCGACACTTGGCACTACATTTGTTAGCAACAATACATCCTTAGATAAAATCAGTAATAAACATTTTCTTTCTCTTTGTAACACTTTAAACTAACCTCAAAGGCAGCCGGGAAACTTGGTGGTGTCTCCATCTACCTGACAAAACGTAACTTAACCCCCACTTTTGGACATTGACCCATGTTTTACTTTGTTTACACATTCAGTCCACTCTCCGATGTTGCCAAAGACAATTATCCTGAATTCAGTTATACTAAGTTTAAAAAAGTTCCACGCGTCTTTAAAATATCTAGTTTACGATGGAACGCCAAAAAGAATTTGATCGGGCCATCACTAATGGAGACATCAACACTCTCATCGAACTCCGGTCAGGTGAAAAAGCACATGGGAGCGGTAGCTCCAGGTCATGAAACTTCTAAATATGAAGTTGGACATATTTCTGCTAAAATTTCAAAAACTTTTGTCACGATTACAATACTTTATCATACTATGTATGATAAAGTAAAAACACTAACAGTAAAACCGTTTAAAAAAAAAACAGATGGAATAAAAAAATATTTATTTAGACAAATATACATCCTAACATTGTACAGCCCTGCGTTCAAAACGTAAGAAAATATAATTTTAAAAACACCAACAGTCTAACATAATTATTGAATAAATAAATAAACGTGTAACATAATACTGTACGTTTTTAAAATTTTATATCTTCCTCTCGAATCTTCTCCTACGCTACAAAAACAGTAAAAATTCCATAGATTGAATTTCCTAATTTATTCTTTACTCTATTATTCAAAACGTTGCGCTAAAACTCGGAAAATAATCATCTAAAACAAAACACACAAATTAAGTGGAATTTTCAGTGCCAGTCAATGAAAACGTTATTTTAATTACAAATAACATCATGCCGGCGCTGACTAGAATATATTTCAAACAGGTACTCGCAAAAAAGAGAGCTCATTTATGGAAAGAAAAATAACAGATTTTATATTTTGGGTTCTCGCTATAATACTGAAAAATTTTAAATAAACAATTGTAGTCCTGGCCATATTTATTCTATCTGTCATAACAGATAATATACAAAACAATTCTCCAGCATTTTATCCAATCAAACAAACAAAAACCTACACAAAACATCCTATTGTCTTTTTTTCTTTAAACATTTTTACCTACATCGTCTAAAAGAAAAACATAACCTATAACAAACCGAAACGTACAAAATTTCTGCCCTCACCGCAAATTTACTTCAACGTCAAACCAGTATCCATTCCCAACAACTGTTTCGACATCTCGTAGGTACTAAACGAAACAGCGACCATGGGTATAGCCCTCATATAATTAATCGACATACCCCTATATAACCCTTTAACCACCCCGTGATCGTTATATATATGCGCCAACGTCGAGAACATTCCTTTTGCGAAATGTCTCGTCTCGTGGTTCATCATAGCCAGTTGCATTCGTCTCCTGGTCACGTCAAGGGGGTAACTGACGCTCTGGGCTATGGCTCCGGCGAAACCACCGCAGATGAGCTTTGCGGGAAGGTTCAGCACGAGCCCCCCCGTGTTCTTCTCGCACTTCGAGCAGGTTAGCTTCGGAAGATACTTCATGCATCCGTACTTCATGTACTCAAAAGTGTAGAAGGATAGGCCTGCGTATGGTACCATGCCCATTAGAGTGGGGACGAACCCCCTGTATAGTGCCCTGGTGCCTCCCTCTTCTTTGAAGATGGTGGTCGCTGCATGTGCTATCCCGGTGTAGATGTGTTCTCCGCTGATCTGTGGAAATATACAATATTTAAATAAAACTATCAAAAGAGAAGTAAGAGTCTTTAGTTAAATATATTGCCAGATTTTGTCGTAATACCAGAGTATGTTGTGAAAGGGCCACAATCTAACACAACGCGTTGCCTAGTAATGGTAACCGTTTATGTCAAACTGTCAAAATTACATATTCTGCTAACCTAAAAGTGTCAAAGCAAACGTCAAAACACGCCCACATAACCTTTAAAATGTGACAGTTTGATGTTTCTTTTTTAAATGACTGACTAACCTATAAACTTCATAGCTTGACAAGAAAATAACATATTTTACATCTTTTGCTATATTACAATTAATTGTACGGACTTTGTCCAAATTCCAACACGAGTGTCGGAATTACGGACATCAATATTGCCTAATTATTACACTAGCAGCAGAGAGTACCGATTTTGGCATTAATACACCACCTTTGGAGAGTTGAACTCATGCCTCATGATGTAAAAGAATCATTATTCTGGCCTCAAACACCCACAATAAAGTAAAAAGAAACTGTTTTTCTGTAACATTATTATCTAATGCTTGGAGAGTATATTAGTTAATAAAAAAGAAGAAAGCACAAAAGGAAATCTTTCTAAAGAAATAAGAAAGGAAGCGAAAACGCAACAGAATAAAAAGCTGTGCCAAGAAAAACGCTAAATATTCCAGATACAACAAACAGATGAGAAATTTTGAATAGTTATGCGATTTAAATATATCTCAATGAATTTATATGTAGAATTAGTGCTATGTAATGATGTTTTACAAAAACGGAATCAGACTAGAGCTTCCAGTCCCGGGATTACGGGATCCCGACAAGTAATTAGCTTTTTTCGGGATCCCGGGATTATAAATCTAAATCCAGGGATCCTAAAAAAGTTAACTTTAAATTATTTTCTTACATTTTAGTAATTAACGAAATGTGGGCACTAACTTACAATAAAACAATTGGGCTGCAATGTTTTAAGTGTGAAGTATCAAGCATAAATGTTCGTTTACTGAATATTTCATCAATTTTGAACAATAAATAACGTCTTCACATGAATAGACATCCAGGCATATGAATTCTAAAGTTATCCAATTTTATCTTAAAGAAGAAAACAAAAATAGGTCAAAATGTTTTATTGGCATCAATATGGAAAATTGAAAATTTGGCTCGATCAAACAATTTCTTTTGCCGTGACTATTCTTGAAACATTTTACAAAAATGCTAAATTTTTGAACAAATTTAATATGTAAGAGCAAGTTATTATCTAATAGAGAATATATTTTGTTTATTATTGATGTCAATACGCACACTTTGACACATTTTAAATTTTAAACCGTCAATTTTGGGTTTCTATTTGTAAAATTTGAAAACGTTGATCAAGTTTCGGGTTAATTTTGTAATCCCGGGGACCCGGGATTACAAAACCTTTAATCCCGAAATCCCGGGATAGCTATTTGTCCAGGATTGAAAGCCCTAATTCAGACGGTTTCACTGAAAACATGAAAACGTTCAAACTACACGCGAGGGAAGCCGATTATTTCTGTCTTCAAAATTAATAAATAGTCGGAATGCTATTAAATTCAAGGGATATGTATTGCAGTAAATATGATAATAAAAAAGTATAGTAAAATATGCAATTGTTTACGTGCATATGCCACTATCGTGTAAATATCCGTTACAGAGATATCCACTTCCATCAAAATCTTGTTTACAACCTTTATTACATAAAAACTGAAGAAAAGAAAAAACGCTAATCTATAGAAGAGCCTCTAAATACAACGTAAACAAAAATAGAAATTTTTATGGTAAGCGGTTTAGGAGGAAAAAAAATTTCTCTTACACTCATGTTTACACCGAGAGGCAAAAAATGTTGATAGTCTTACAACTTATGCAGTAATGATTCAAGAGTATGACTCACTTTATTTAAATTTTTTCTGTGCAATAGTTTGAGAGTTTGAGCCTTCAAACACAGGAGTCAATACTATCGAAATGGGAGATCGCAGTTAGTAAGTGTTTGGTAGGATTTGCAAAGAGTTAATATTTCACAAGTTGCGCTCTTAAAAATTACAAAATTTTTAATTGACTAATGATTGAACATAGTAACTAACTATAGCCATTAAAGATTAAGATAATTATTATTAATGATCAATTAATTTCTTAATTTGAAGAGGCTATCAATACAGGAACTGAAAGTGACTTTTGCACTGGCATGACGAAATTCTCAAGGGCAAAAATAAGCAGATATACATATCAGATGCGTCGGCATTTCATATCGAGATATATACTGCATATGAAGCAAATCAAAATCAGGCTTTTCTTTTTATAATCTCTTATATATTCAGTAGCTTATAGACAAAAAAATTCTTCACTTGCTAAACCCTCAGGTAGACATACAGATAAAAGAACATGAATTACATTATAGGAGAAAACAATATTTCGATATAATAAATTTCATCAGTTGTGGAGAAGATTTTTCTTTTATAGTGAAGTTCTACTGGTGAATATGCAGTTATATCTTGTTAATCAACAAATATCGACGTAAAATCTCACCTGAAAAGCTAAACGTGCCCTTATCGTGTCCAAGGGATAGGTAAGTGTGACGGCTGTAAGTCCGGCAGAAGCTCCTGCAATGAATTTATCGATATGGGAAGTTTTTCCGAATATGCCGTCGAGGTACTTCTTGTAAATTTCGAAAGAGGTAAACTGTGCCGCGGCATACGGAAAAATCCTGACCATCTGAGCTCCGTTGCCCTTGTATAGCGCCCATATGCCCTCGTTTTTGACGATGTGCTTGATGCCTTCGCAGACGCCGTGGCGAGCATGGTGCTTGCTATGTGCCTGCAGGAGAATCTTTACTCTATCTAACGGAGCAACTGTTGTTTTCGATACCATACCAGCAACACCTGAAATGTATTTATTTTTGTTAATTATTGGTTTTTTGGTTTATCTCAACATCTATATATTTCTGGAAGATATACAGTTTTAAGTAAACGTTTGTTATTTATTTGAAATGCTGTTAAATCTGATAGCTATTGTTTACTTATTTGAGTCGTATGTCATACATACATATTTCAGTACATCAGCTGAGAGATGATGGTCACAAAATGCAGAATGAAATGGAGTTTGGAAATACAAAATAAAAAGATTGTCGCATTGTTTTTATAACTTATATTTATTCAATGTATTCACGAGTTCCAAGTTTGCATATGTCGAAAACCTAAACTAGAAGCGTTTAATAAGTGAAAGAATATATGTTCTTAGGCATGTTGAGAAATAAGAGAAAGAATGAATTTATAAAGAAACAGATACAAGACGTAGTACAAGAGCAATTGCTATATTTTCCATTTCTTTCATTACCATTCATATATACCTGTTGCATGCAACAAAATTATATCATAAGTTGCTATCCAAGAGAATCCACAATACCTCATGCGGAAGATACGCTGTAGAACGGATGTCCATAACCTTAATTTAAAATTCAGGGGTTTGTTTGCTCCAGTTGCCCATCGCGCTGAGCTGTACAAACCGTCATTCTCTTACCAGGTCAGTCACATATACAATGGTCTCAGGGAAGATATGAAAAAATTATCGTTAAACTGTTTTGGGGGAAGGGTGAAGTGTTGTCTGTTTGTTCAACAGGGGGACTTTAGGTATTGAGCACACATCGGAGGCTGTGTTTATTTTTTTTTATGGGAGTGTGCGATGCTTTGTTGAGTTGGATTTGCTGCAATTACGTGTAATTAGACTCTAGAGTAATTTTTTGTTTGTGTTTCTTTTGAAAAGTTCTCGGAATTATTGTTATATTATTGGTACCATTATGTCTTAGTTCTAGTTTGCGTAAAGGGGTTGAGTGGAAGAGCAAGGCAATTTGGAAACAAGTGTGCTGACCTCCGCCCTAAAAAATTATTTTGTTGCATTTAATATTGTTTTATGTTAATAAAGGAATTATTTATTTATTTAATTATTTATTTATCTGTCAAATCCTGGCTAACTAGTTTTATTTTAATGCAGACACGACCGATCTCAATCAAATAGATTCTTATGCAGCTAAACTATTAATTTTATATATTGTATGATAAAGTCATGTGCCTGGCCACATCATTTTTTTAATATAATTTTGTCCTTAATAAATGTATTCGATAATCTGATGCTTATGAATTAAACTTGATTTTAACTGGTTCAAATCAGACAGGTTAGAAATAAATATTGAGCATAAATAATATGTTCATTTATATTCATACCACTGAATATGTTAATAATGATTATTATCTAGTCAGTAGATTCTGAAATTGTCTAACCGTCCATTTTAAATTGGTCATGAATCACTTCAACAAAATTTCTAGTAAATCTAGTAGATAAATAAGTTGATAAAATTTTATTCTTTTCTGGTTTTTATCATATTGTTCACATTTAACCTTGAGCAACTGCCAACGTTCAGCATAGAATCGTAATTTCTGCGGCGTTCATGTACATAAAATTATTTTATGTTCTACATGATCATAAACTGACATTTTCCATCTTAGATACCGGGGCAAAAACTTCTTCTTAGCGCCCGCGCGGGCATTAAGGGTTGCCATGGTTATATGTCAAATATATCAAATATTTGTCATTCAAATTGTAAATTTTAAGTCATCAATGTCAATTATTGGCGATTAAGGTTATAAGTGTGACCATTAGTCTGTACTGTCACTCGGCAATGTCAATTATTGGCGCTTAAGGTTATAAGTTTGACAATTAATTGTCTGTATTGTCATTCAACTCCGAATTGTTTTTATTGTTATTCAACTCCGTAGATACGCATGTCACTTGATAACGTCAAAATATTTATTAATATTAATTCAAACGGAGGAACAAACCCATTGTAGGACATAAAATTTTGTGTGCGCCTCGGGCATTACTTGATGTTTATACCCTCGGGGCATAAACATCCGTGTAATGCCCTTGGTACATAAATAACAATTACATTAGATAAACTATTATAATAATAATATTTAGTATTACTAGCAGAAGAAAAATGTTTGAATGACCAGTACAATCAAGCATGTAAACTGGCTAATACGCAGACCTTCACAATTAAAGGAACATCTACACCATTTTGCAGGTTCTCAACTGTGTTACAAAGCCATACAATACAATTCTCGGTAACGTCTAGACACTCTAAGACACTAGTAATACACTGCCCTAAATACCGACATACTTCTGTTGGATAAAATAAGAAATCTAAACATTGAACTGTATTTTAGGACATCCGGTTTGTTGATTTGACATTACACTTATCAACCCACAATCATTTCTTACTCTACCAACGTTCTAAATGTCAGAATATAACTTAAAAGTTTGACTGATCTTGATAATCGAGCGTTATGCTAAAAGTTGATTTTTTCCTTGTAAGGTAACAGCAATTTGAATTCTTTTTTACATCACTACAGGATAACAGTAATTAAGAAAAATTCTAATAATATCTATTTAGGCTGACTTAAAATTCTTTATATTTTCATAATAATACGGTGTACTAATCTCTGAACCACTATAATTATTTACAAATTCTTCAAAATCTTGTTGAAAAACTTTATTGCATAATAACTGATTAATTTAGAGCAGCAAAAATCGTAAAAAATTTTGACGGTTTAGTAGTTTTAGTTATGAACCTTCAAACGTAGGAGCCGCACTTTATTTCTTTATCCCTATTTGTTCTTCAACGAGTCTCGGTAGCAATACTAAATGTTATTATTATAATACTTTATTTGATGTAAAACAATTAGTAATTTACAATTATAATTACAAGGAAAGATGCCGTGTATAGCAGCCACGGAATTTAAGAGTCTAATGTTGCACGTGGTGGATGTCTCAAGGTTGTAGATGTGATCAAAATGATAAAAAGCACGAAAGAAGAAAACCTGATCTAAAATATTAAAATTCGGCGTTTTAGAATTACGAGAATATTTCACACAGTTCCTTCTGTTGAAATTCGAACACTTATTAGCACTTTTTTTATTACAACTAATTTGAATAATTACTGTACCTACATTCACTTACTACATTCTGATTCATGATACCTTATTATGACATATGGAAAGTCTGGTAATGACTTGTTGTATATACTAATAGATTGACTTTACAGTAAACTTTCCAATAACAACCCTAGCATACAGTGATGATGATTATCTTATGTTAAAATTGCAGCAAGTGGGCACAAAAAACTTCAAATTATTTACAAATAATATTCGTAGATGTCGAGATTTTTTGTCGTCTTTCATCGTTTCTCAACCTTGTTCGCGTTAATTTAAAAATAAATACAGTGTCCTACTTTTAAGTTTTAACCAACATTTTTAGGTAGTAAATGCCAAAGTAAAAGTACCGAGTAAAAAGATTTATATAACGAAAAAAAATATTGTAATTACAGACAATTATCACAGGTTAATTAATCATAGAAACAAACAATTGAGATCTAACGACACTCAATAACTTATTGCTGTCAACATTAGTAACAATATTTGTCTGTTTTCTGAACGAGGAGTTATAATTATAGCAAAGAATTAACTAACATGATGTACATCAATGGCGAAGCCGACAGAAATACATTAGTAGCATCCAGAATGTACGAACAGCGATATCCGGATAGACGGCATCCCCAACCAAGTGTTATAAACAGGGTTCGGTTGCAATTTGATGAAACAGGTAATATTAATTACCAGCCAAAACAAGAACTAAAACGGCGACCAAAGAGGGAAGAGGAGGTCCTACATTGTGGCCAGCAAGGTCTCCAGACCTCAACAAACTCGATTTCCTTTTATGGGGAATGTGAAGGTGCTGGTATACCAATCAGCACCTATTACACCAGAAGACTTCAAACTTCGTAAAACGAATAATTTTGACAACCTTAGAGTAAATAAGCGGTCCATGTTAAGAAATATCTCGAGATCTTTTATACAGCGCGTTAATGCTTGCAGAAGAGAAAAGGGGTGTCATTTTGAACAACTTGCAAATATTAATTAAAATAATACTTACTTGTTGTGTTTATTAAGTTTGTGTATATAAAATTAGTAGTATAGCTGCATGAGATTCTATTTCATAGAGATCGGTCGTGTCCGCATTAAAAATAAAACTGGTTAGACAGGATTTAACAGATATTTTGATTCTATTGAATTTTTTATTCTATTAGAGAAGTTTTTCTTCAATGTTTCATTTTTGCTTATTCGGAAACAGCATACATTTTTGTATTAGAATTTTATTGTAATTAGCCATATCAATTTTCCCCTAGAATTGGAAACCACTCTACAAATGTAAGATCGTATTGAACCCCCCAGTTATGCTTTTTGCCTAAAGCCAATTTACCACGATGACTAACAGATTTAAATAATTATAGGTACGTTTGTGATACACATTCGTGTGCAAATGAAATAATTAAATAAAAGCACTGTTAGAATCCGAGCAATAATCCTATCAGGACTTGCTGTGTTCTAAAGACTATTTTAAGTAATCTCGCCAATTAAAATCTTTACATAAGTTAATTATAATAATTAGTTTTCCGTAGGGAACTAAGTTCTCTTTTAGCAAATAGATCGTCATAAAAATGTACAATTTCCCCCCTACATTTCTATTGGTTGTGCACAATGATAATAATAATGATAAAATAGTTATTTAACCAACAAGTATATTAAAAAGAGCGATTAATGATCGAGACTGTTTAAAGCGCGAGCGAAGCGAGCGCGTTAATTGTCGAGATCATTAATCGCTGTTTAATATTCGAGTTAGTTACAAAATTTTTCCGTCGATCGTATTCTTCTAGCGTCTTCTACATAGATTTTCCTTCGCCGATGTCTTTTTTAGGTTATATGACAATTTATGTAACTTGACACTGACAGTTCTAGAGAGCGGTATGTTTTGATTGGAAGGTTTCATTTCACATATGTTCGATTGGCCAATCAAACGACGTCATTGCGTCTTGTGATTGGCTATAACAAATCATGCATTAATAGAAATCGTGCATTAATGGAGTACTTTAATAAACGATTTCCTATTCACTAAACTGACTCATAAATAAACGATCGACGGAAAACAATATTTAATTATGTAATTTATAATCACGTGTGGATTATAACGGTAAGTACACTATTAAAAAACATAGCGATTCTTCTCTGATTTTACCTAAACAAAAAAACAAAACCAACGTTTTAAAATAGTACCGGTTAACCGTCATAGAATTTAAAACAGTTCGTCAACGTCATCAGCGATTATCTATCATGCGATTATTTTAGACAAACCAAAGACGCGCAAGCACGCGGAATTTACCGTTATCTCAAATCACTTACAAGTAAGATTTCGTTGTGTGTGGTAAAAGCGATTACCGAAATAGCAGAAACGTCAAGAAAACTTGTGACCTCAATCTTAAGCGAAGCGGCGATAATATTTCCGTTGTGTTTGTGTTATTACGTATTCAAAATGTCAGTGGAAACCGATTTACAATGTCAAAGTTCGCGTGCGCATTTAGAACGCATGTATTGTCAACGTGCGCCTTGAAACCGATAAAAGGCATCTAGATCACGCGAGTAATTATGTTAGGATTTATTTTTAAATCAAATATAAAAAGTTCCATCCGCAAAAAAAAGCACCAATTATGTCGGTGAGGTTATAATGGAGAATTTTGTAGTGTTTTGTTTTGCGAACAAATAGCTACAATATCAATTACATCAAATGACAGAAGCACAACAAGTCAACAATAAATATTAACGTTTTGCCAACTTAATATAATACACTGATTTAAAAAAATGAGATTTTAGCGGAAATAGGTCTTTATGGGTCCCCTGAACATTTTTGATCTACTAAAGGTATCTGGACGAAAGTTCATATTTAGAAGTTTTATGACCAAACTTAGAGCTGAAAAGCTTTTGGTTCAAAAGGGTCCAAAGGAACTGGCTATTTACTCTTAGCATTTTTCAACGATTTTGCAAATGAGCCGTCATTTCTGTAATTTCGTCAAAATAGATAAGTAATAAATTAAAGTAGAGGAAATTTTGTATAATTTATGTCTATAACATTTTTTGGTAAAATCAATATTTTAACTGCAGGAGCAAATTCTATTTGATCGAAATCGTGTCTACATTAATAGTAGGTCGCCAGGAAATTTTGAAACTTTTGACAGTATTCAGAACGTCAGCGGATGCGAAACGTCAATTCAACACGCAAATGCATGGAGAATGTGATGAGGAGGAGAAACACGCGCGCGTACGCTATGTGAGACAATATTAAAGCAGCTTGGTGTTTCCATGGTGTTTACAAAGTCAATGTGTATTTCAGGTGCGGATTGCGGATAGCAATATTGTTATGCATTTTCACGGATTTTGTAGAGGAAATTTTGTATAATTTATCTCTATGACATCTTTTGGTAAAATTAATAGTTTAGCTGTAGTAACAAATTCTATTTGATCGAGATCGTGTCTGCATTAATATAGGATTTGCTAGATATTTTTATTCTAATGACAGTAGGTAGTGTTAAAGGCTGATTTTTTGACAATACCTACTGTCAATATCTGTCAAATCCTGGCTAATTCGTTTTATTTTAATGCAAACACGATCGATCTCGATAGAATCTCATGCAGCTAAACTATTAATTTTATATATTGTATGATAAAGTCATGTGCCTGGCCACATCAGATTTTTTAGAAGAGTATTAATGATAACTGTAAAACAAATGTTTTTTTTATAAAAATAACTACTGATAAAAAACAAAAATAATACGTATGTAATAATCATCTCATATTGACATGCACTCACTTGATACTTATCATAATTTCCTGACATTGTTACGAAAACTAAATAAAAAGACAATAGAACAATAGAATAAGGATATCAAATTTCTCAATTATCCAAGAGAAAAAACGCTCCTTCATTATAAATAAATAAACAATCACCGCATTACAAAACACGCGCAATAAATTGAAATCGAAAGTGAAAATCTTAACACACATTTGACAGTTTCAAATTCCGATACGTCACATTTTCCACACATGAACCGCATAAAAAATTATAGGTAAACACGGCCAACTATAATAACTTTCTCCATCCAAAACAGTCTGCACCTGTTGGATCCAAGTATGCCGTGCTTCGCGGATGTACGTAGTTTAAAAAAACTCCACCAGATTTCGCTAATTGTCACACCAAAAATATTTTCATCACATTTTCATAATAACCGATATAAAAAAGTCCGAAATAAATTTGAATTTTAAAATATTAATAAATAATTTACAAATTAAAATAATTACTCACCCCCGGCCAATAAGTTTTTCGAAATAATTTCCAAATTGCGATTTTCACTTTTCAGCGCCATCCTTGATCCCGGTGTCGACTTTCAGATGAAAACTATAAGAATTAATCGGTTGTTAACACTATATAAATTCCGCGCGATGTTTCGTCTTTCAATAACAGTTAAAGATTAATTTAACCGCTACAAGAACAATTATTTTATCGTTTCTACATCAAATGACAGGCGCGAAACATATTGCAACATATACATATGCAATTGATTGAGAATCCAGCACCGTACTGCACGGGACAGAAATTTCTTCAAGACTATCTGGGGATTTTTTCACTTTCTCTTTTTATGTTCTAAGATGCTGCGTACCTTGACACTAGATAATTATTCACGCCCGTGTTGGAATTTATGCAAATCTTTCCATAAAACGGGTTAAAAATATTCGACATTCAAATGTTTCGTATTTTTAGAACGGCTATGACAACAAAATTGCAAGTGCAAGGTTATGTCATGTAAAGATACGCAATAAAAATAACACCCGACGTGTTTGCGATGGAAACTAAATAATGTATAGTAAATTTGTACGCACCCTTTGCTAATCAATTCATTTTATCCGTGAAATATACGCTGAATTTGGTCGAATTAAGCAACACCGTATTCGTAACCTCACTCCTCACTTTGCCATCTTTACGAACTTCACGCCAGACTTGGCCATACTATTTCATGTTGCTAACTTCTGACTGAAATGACTGAATGCTTGCATATTTCCGATATAATTCCTAGAATTAAATCATTTTCGGGTGTTGTATTGTTATTGTACATAAATTATTGCGTTTTTGGGGAAATATTTGGATAATGTTAATATAAATTGACACTGGCGCGCGGATATTTTATAAAAACTGGTTTACCGACATCTCCCGGAGATACCGCAAATTAAATTATAATTTCTCAAATGTTTACTTTGTTTTTCTAAGCAAACAAGAATAAAACAATTATAGACGCTTTGTTATGAATTAAGTAAGTATTTATTAGTTATTATATATATATTAATTTCTTACTTTCTAAATATTGTTATTTCCGAGGTGGATGGTTATGTTTGCTTCACGTACTGTTTTACCGACGCAGCGCTGCTCAAACTCAACTGATAAATTCTCCATTATCAAGGTATCCTAACCTATAAATTTATTTATCGGACGCGATAAAAATCTTTCGAGACGCTATATAGTTTGTTTACATAGTCAAAATGGCAGTGCAGACCAAACTTTATAATTTATTCAGTAATATCAACACTTATCGGACGGTGCTAGCCAATAGGTAATATGACAACAAATATCTGAACCATATCTGAACATTATACAAACAAGTCCACATTTCAGGACCACGATTATCAATTTTACCCAGCCGATGGCTGGCTTGAGACTCGCAACTAGAGAGAAAATCAAAACCCTGCCCCCGAAGCCTAAGAAACCGGCCACCGCTTTCATTAGATTTTCGATGCAGCGTCGTGCCGACCTACAAAAGGAACATCCGAACGCTTCCGTCGTCGATATCTCTAAGATGTTGGGGGCCGAGTGGAAATCCGTTCATAACTCGGTTAAGGAGCGTTACGAGAACGAATATAGACAAGAAATGAAGGGATTTTTGGAGAGAAACGTTCAGTATCTTGCCAAGTTAACCGATGAGCAGAAAAAGTTCTTAGATGATGTTAAAACGGAGAGGAAAGAAGAAAAAGATAAGCGTTACATCCATAAGGTTTGTTTTTAAGTTGTTTTTAACAAATGTAGCTTGACTATTATAGAATATTTTCTAATTTATTTATTCACTGTATCTCCTTCCTAAGTTAGGCATTTACGGAAAGCTGGTTTGTTAATTCGAAAATAAATAAAATTCATATATGCAATAAGCAAATTCGAAAATAATCAAAGAAGCAATTTAATTTTGACCAAAAATTACGATTTTTTTTCTGTCGCAGCTGTATAAGGAGACCAACAAACCAAAACGTCCGCTCACGGCGTACATGCTCTTCATGCAGAGTAAAAGCGGCTCGAAAGGGGGCCTCAGGGCTGCTCTAGCGGACCACAAAGGCGAATGGTTGAAACTAACAGCGCCCGAGAAGCAGAATTTCATCCAGACCGCCGAAGACGAGAAGAAACGTTACGATCTCGAGATGGACGCGTGGGAATCGAAGATGATCAAAACCGGCAACACGGAATTGGTCCGAAAGTCGACCCTTGATACGATCAAACCTAAACGCCCGATCTCGACGAAGAAGACCGACAACAAATAGGGACGCGCGTGTTCTTACTCTGCGGGGTCCGTCGAGCACCGTAAGAGCACCAGCGCAGCCCCAATTATCGAATCTAACCCCGTAGTTGCTTCCCCGTTTGTTTCCGAGAAAAATAGAACTGTTACAATTTCGCAAAGTTCGGAAACATTCGCAAAATTGGATAAATCTCAAAAGGAATCTGATTCTGTTGTTCGTGAGAATGTTTTAAGGATAAACGACAATGCTAAGATGCCAAAGGTCGATGACGTGGAACTTTCTCTAAAAGCGGATGAGCGTGTGTCATTCGTTTCTAAAGAAAACGATTCCTCCACTGCGGTGAGAATTTTATCGGCGAGTTCCGAAAAGGCGGATGAAAATTTTGCGGGAGAACGATCTGCGTTACCGGAAAAAAGCGAAACGACGGACAAATTTGAGGAACAAGGTAACGAGGATCGGAAATCTGGTTTAGCTACTACGTTAAGGAATTTCTTTAAATTTTAGTTTGTGTTGATTTTTTACTTCTATGTTTTAAATACAGTTTTTTTTTTGTCAGTTAGTTTCTTTGTTTTGTGTTTTTTTTTATAACAAATACCCTGTCTAATTGTTTCAAATTTCAGGATTGCGAAGAACAACAGTTTTGAATAATAATAATCATACTTAAAATTACTTTCACATTACATATAGGCTTTACTTGTGTTGACTATAAAATTAAAACTAAATAGACTTTGATATAAAAACTGATATTTATAACAATTACAATCTGTAATAAATAAAGTTTTTTTCTATGAACTCATTTGTTTTTTGTGCGCTACTTTATAACATTAATACTCATTTTTTTTTATTTTGAGAACTGAGTTGATACTCAGTTTGATTTAGTTTACTTTTTTGATACTCAGCATTTTTTTATGTGTACTGAGTATCTAGTCAATACTCAAATTTTTAAATGTTAATATGTATATTTAAATTTTATGTATTGGTTTCCACACAAAAGGCTAAAACTAAATAATCATAATATATAAATATACATCACAGCAAACAAAAAAAATAAAAAATGCTAGGTGAACACAGCAAGTCAGCTTCATGCCAATAACAAATTAACATTTTTCTAAATCTATTGGTATTATTTTTATAAGCGAAATACTTATTTTGTCAACAGATCAAATCTAATTTCTTTCTACAATTAATAGAATCACTGTAAAAACAAACATTACATATTTAGGGTGCAAATTATGACAAAATAAGTACTTAGTACCTTAAATTCTACAAGCTAGATATAATTAAAAATTCGCAAAAATATCAAGAATTATTTTTATTAAAGTTAAATACATTTCCACCAGTCTTTTTCATACAAAAATTCCATTTAATCACACAAAAAATAATTTTACAAAATAAAACAACAACCAAATAAGTTATTCAACAAAATTTTCAATGACTAAATCCACCATGACGTACACAAAAAAGAACACCAAAGCGTCCTGCACGATTTTCGTAATCAAATTAAACACCTCGACAATTTTCTTCGAAAAATGCGGCGGAATGTTCCCGAAAAACATTAAAAAATTAATCAAACCGACAGCAGGAATTTCCGTCTTGATAACAAACACTTCCATAAACTCGTACAAGAAAAACGGCGCGAAAACCTTATTAGCTACTTGCGTATCCGAATCCGAAGCAAAAAAAGACACGAGCAACTGCAACAACCTCGTGAATATCGCTAAACCGACCAATACTATAACCTGCGTGCTCTTTTTAGCAGCATTGTTGGTTATGTTTGGTTCGTTAGGCGTCGGGAAATTTCTATTTTGGAATAACTGCGTCAATTCGACATCCGTGGGATCTTCTGGTATATCCTCTTCGAAGAATTCGCCTATGGGTTCTGTATTATGGTTCTGTTCACCATGATCCTCAGCTGGAACTAAAATAATCGAAATAAAATGCGTTTTTTGATCGGGAAATTGTGTACCTTCGTCACTTTGAACGCTTGTTATTCGTTTCAAACGTTTGTCCGCGTTTGCTAATATTTTACGTCGTCTTGCTTCCCTACGTGCCTCGATGTCTAACATTTTCGATATTTAAATAAATATGAGGTGTTCTGTAGAAGTTTAATTTAAAAGTTGTTGCAGTAGATGAAATATGCGATAAATAACCTATAAATTTTTGGTCGGTATGTTTTTGACTGTCAGATTTTGACGTACCGGGTGGTTTAGTTCTAGTTAAAACCGCAATAGCGCCACTGTTGCTTCTAAGAATTTTCAAATGTTTTTTTATGAATCGCAAAACGTGACCTTGAACTACAAAGTTTGTATAATAAAATAAATCAAGTATAAGACCCCAATTATAAATTGTTATCGCTGCTCATAATTTTAATGAATAAACCTCCTATTTAAATTCGTTTTTGTACCAATACAATGTTGCAAATGTACAGGATATCCATACGTAGTGATAGATTATTGAGTGTCGATCATTTATCTTTTTCCATGTTGTGAATTTATTGCATTTTTGCGTAGTGTGATTGTAAATTCTCACAGGGTTTTTAAAATTAGTATTACCTATAAACATGGAATCATAAACAAATACATGTACCTAATTTTATACGTGTGTGCGTAGGGTCATTTCTGTATTATCAGCAAGTTATTGTTTGTTATTTTCAAGCCCTATTATAGACTAAACATTAAACACTGTGTGGGCATGTCCCATTGGTTGTTTTTATAAGAAATTCAGTTCAAAATCGTTCCACTTACAGCGTGATACAGGAAAATTAAAAGATGGTAATATTATTAGATATATTTACAGAGAGGTAATGATTTTTGCTTTTTGTAGATTATACCAAAGAGACGGGGCAACTACGGTGATCTAGCAACCGTTGGATCCGCATCTGCTTTATTATTAGGTATATTCCATCGTTTTAAACTTATCTCTAAACTATAACTTATTTATTTTTTAGTGGGCAGTGTGTTCGTTAAACAAAATCCCTTACAATACCTAAGTAAATATTTTCATGCTTTGTTCTTTTGATTTATTACATAATATTTTGTAGTTTTAAGCTCATCGCTCATATGTCCTGCTGCCTTTGTGACGGAAGTGAAATATAGATGTTGCTTATTAGTGGAAGAATGGCAACATTTTTCTGTACGTTACGGTAACGACAGGAGAAGATTATTGCAAAACGCCTTCACGTTTTCGAAAAAATCATATGTTCCTGCGGCGATGGGTTTATTTATTATATTCTCTTGGTTTTCGCCGAAAAATCTACTGCAGGATTTGTACAATTTCGGATGCTATCCGTGCATGTTTACGTTTGCAAGTGGTTTGCTGCTTACGAAAGTCCTCGATTTGGTAAGTTATTGCAGAGTTTAATCGCAAAGAAATTTTTAGGTTAGGAAAATTTTAGAGGCTAGGAATTTTTTTTTATCTATACTTTACTTTAATTCACCGTAGAAGTTATAATTGATTGTCACATTAGAGATAAAATATACTTATAATAGATAAGATAAATAAAAAATGTATAAATTGGGATTTTAAATGTATAAATTAAAGGAAAATACTTGTATGGGTTTCCTAAATGTCAGAAAATGTCTATCGGATCTTTTTATCTCTTTGATTTCTTCAACGCACAACAAGTAGAACTATTACAGGCAAAAACCTAACCACAAAACTCTAGAACTAACAAACGAACAACGCAAAAACGGATTTAACTTACCTACGAACTTGATACCTTTACTTGATGGTAATCTTGATTATTTATTATGATTATATCATAATTTGTACTGCACGTAGAATGTTTGTTATATACCACTAGCACATTTTATCGTAATAGAATTATACTGATTAGGTGCATTGTTAGCAGGTTATTGACCAGAAATAGGGGAACCCCGTGCTCAATGTGACATAGAATATCATTGTTACCAACTTGTTTTATAAGTAGAAATATTATACCTATAGGAAAAGTCGTTCCTAAGTCAAAACTGACAAAAATATCAAAAATTCCACTACAAGATGAAAAATTGTAATTTTTTTTAGGATCATGGCCCACTGCATTTAAACCTACAACTCGAGAAACTCTGCGGGCTTGATTACGGTGCTTCGATGGCCTACTCATATTTTCATGGTTTTCTCGAAATAGTTCTTCCGGAAAAAGGAACGGAACAAAAAGGTATCAAAGAATTGATTAAAGACTTCGAAAGCAGTCAAGGAATCGAGTTTTCTCACAATCGTTTAGTTGTCTTGATACCGATGTCATTATTTTGCCCGCCCAACTTAGAAGAACACTCAGCTTCTATCGAAAGAGTGAACGTAAGATAGAATTATCCAAATAATATTATGAGATTAATAATGATTTTCATTTTAGTCATTAGGAGAAATTAAAGTGTCCAGAGGTGGTGTTTTTGACAGAGTTTACAAGAACACCGTGTATAAAATTAATAGAAATGGAAAGCGGTACTATATTTGCACTGAATATGCCACACCGTTAAGGACTTTATACGATATAATATCGAATAATAACGACCACGCTAGTAAGTTTGCAATACTCAGTTTTATAGGCAACCAATGTAACATAGTAAAAACTGACTCAACAGCGTATATTTGGTTGCCTATACACACCTTATACACAAATTGTTTTACTAATTCTATTATAATATTTCAGATATTTACAAGAAACATCAGAACGAATTGGTCATACAGTTCTACTTGACCTTAAAAGATATTTTAGATAACTCACCAGACTGTAAGAACTGCTGTGATTTGATATTGTTCCAAGGTTCGTACATTTGCGGCGATTATTTTAAGTCGATTTTAAATATGTATTGCGTATTTTTTGTTATTTTCGCAGATAGGACAGAAGACAACCAATTTCAGGATGTTGGAGACATTCTTCTGGAACATTTGAGACAGAATGACGTGGAGATTTAGTTTTTTTTACTGTATTCATTTATATCTATAAGGTTTATAAGAACGGTTTTGTGCCATATCTTTTTATTTTCAACGTTTTTTAAATATATCCAACCCAGCAGAATCGAAGGAATGCCTAATACATATTTTACCTAAACTTTTATGTTCAATATTTTTGTAATCTTTTGGATCGATTATCATTATCTTTTTGGAACATTGTAAAGAGTTTTGTTGAGATTATCACATACCATAATTTTAAAAATATAAATGAAATATAAATGTTTAGATTATTTTATTGGAATGGCCATCAATTGTCACATTTTTTCTTTTGATTCACTCTGATTTCTTCACAATTTTACTACACAAAATTTTTAAATTGGTTGAAAGTTTAGCTAAATTAATTTAAGCATTCCTTTCATTTTGCCGATCTATTTTGAGGTTTATTTTAGTTTATTGGCATGTATGTATTTATTATTAATAATATTTGTCATATTGAGTAAATAAAGTTGTGTTTTTATAAATTTTTATTCAGTTGGTTCCTATTTTATTCAATATAATATGACTGTTTCAGAATAAATATTACGTTTGTCGTATTGTGAGAATGTATTATTGATTTTTATAACTTTGTATCATGATGTTTTTTATGTTTAACATGTTTATAATCAAATAAAACATAACTTTCGTAAATCTAGTTGTCATTCTATCACATACCATTGGAATTTTTTAAAAATAGAAATCTTACGGCTGATTATTATTTTATTTCAAGCACGCTGTTCAAAGCCATGTTAATTCTGAACATTTTGGTGTTGAGTTTATTTAAATGTGTCTCAAACTTAGTACAAAAACGTCATTGTGGTTATCCCATGCTACGTTATCCATTATTTGTTGCAATCATGAGCAATATTGAAAAAATATTACGAAAACGTCATACTTTTTACTATTTTTTAACGCAATATTCTAGTATAAGTGTAATAGATACGTAGAATAGGTATGTAATAATCAAAATCAAAGCAACTTTATCAAGAAATTTGATTGTTCATGCGCTGTCGATAATGCAGGTCACGTGGCCACGCCATCCTCTTTTATATGCTCGATTTGCCCTTCAGATGACATTACAACGTACACCGCTGACCGGCGTTTGTTTCTAAAGCCAAAGGAGTCAAAGTAAGTACTATTTTACAAATTAAGCCATAAAATAGGTTACATAAACAATTCCTTTACGATTTAAATCAAACGAATCGTATTTAAAGTAGATAATTTAGCATTAACCGTAGATTCACTTGTTTTTTTTGATAATTGATCATGCCCTTAACCACCTTTGATTTATTCAAAAAGGTTTGACCTTGGAAATCAGAAAACATTACAATTTAATTTCTTCCGATTAGCTACAAACACAATGTCGAAAATTGGAATCAACGGATTTGGTCGCATTGGCCGTTTGGTCTTGAGAGCAGCCCTGGACAACGGTGCTCAAGTCGTGGCCGTAAACGATCCCTTCATCGGTCTCGATTACATGGTCTACATGTTCAAGTACGATTCGACCCACGGTCGTTTCAAGGGCACCATCGCGACCAAGGACGGCAAATTGGTAGTCAACGGACAAGAAATTGCTGTCTTTTCCGAGAGGGACCCTAAGGTAATTAAAAAAAGACAATTTTATGTGTTTATAATAACTTTTTTGTGGGTTTAGGACATCCCATGGGGCAAGGCTGGCGCTGAGTACATCGTAGAGTCTACGGGGGTCTTCACAACCACTGAGAAGGCCTCCGCTCATTTGGCGGGCGGGGCTAAAAAGGTCATTATTTCTGCCCCTTCTGCAGATGCTCCGATGTTTGTCGTTGGTGTTAATTTGGACGCTTACGATCCAAAATATAAGGTAAATCTTTGATGGTTTTATAAATATTTATTTGTTTTAATTTCTGGTTATTACATTATGTTTTAAATTGATGTATAACCTACTTCCAAAGTGCAGTTTTGTTATTTGCATTTATATCAAGTGTCTCTAAATACACACTTCAACTTTGATTTGTTTAAAAAGTTAGATATTGTTTATAAACTGTCAACACAAGCAAGATATAAGTTACTACCGCCACCTAGGGTTGGTTTTTGGAACTAAACGTAAAACCTAACTGTTAAAAATCTTACCAACCTTAAAATTTAAGGTTAGGATATTAGCAATCCATTTATTGCTTATTGCAAGTTCATAACCTTGATCTTAGACATTCCAGACCACAATATTGATATTAATACAAATTGTCTGATTGATAATAATTGATAAATCTTACAGAACTCTTTAGTCACATTTTGAACAATGTTTATAAGTCAGTCTTTCAACATGAAAAATATAAATATTCTATGATATTATAATTTTTTGTTGCATTTTGTAATGTAACAAACTTTGACCTACGAACCTTGCTATCTACGTTAGACACTCAACAAAAACTTTTCTGAAATATTATCTTATCCTGCTTCATTTTTAATCACTAAAAAACCAGCCTCCAAAAAGTTCATACCCGTACATTTATATATAAAAAGCAGTAAACGAATAAATTAAATATTGTTTGTTTATAAATTGTTTAACACTATAATTTAAAACATTCAACTCTCTATAATTCTCTGGAGTCTCACCAGGATATGGAAAGACAATAAAAAAACTCTAATATGTCTTGACCAAAACAAACTAAATTTTGGATTAACATATCTTCTGACCATGAGAATTCACAGTTTCTGAGATAGTACTTCTATTTTTCTAAGTTTAAATGGAATATCCTAAGTTTTATATTTCATATATTTGTTTGCAAATAACACCAAACAGCATTAGCTGAGCCTTGACCTTGAAAACTGACAGATAGAACTTCTGCCCAAGAGAAGTTAGGTTATGTTTACATTTCTTCTTCTTTAAAAACAGGGAATTTGGTGTGGCTTATACATCCCAACCTGCGTACCTAACTTCTCTCTTGAGTAGAGGTCCTTTATGTCACTTTCTAACGCCAACTGAATAAAAAAGAACACAAAACTTAATCCAAAACTTTTTTATAGGTAATCTCCAACGCGTCGTGCACCACAAACTGCTTGGCCCCATTAGCCAAGGTAATCAACGACAACTTTGACATCGTAGAAGGCCTAATGACCACCGTTCACGCTGTAACAGCGACCCAAAAGACCGTAGATGGTCCATCTGGAAAACTCTGGCGCGACGGTCGCGGGGCTGCCCAAAACATCATCCCGGCTTCCACTGGGGCTGCAAAAGCCGTCGGAAAGGTCATTCCAGCCCTCAACGGGAAACTAACAGGCATGGCGTTCCGCGTACCAGTTGCCAACGTTTCCGTTGTTGACTTGACTGTACGTTTGGGAAAACCAGCCAAATACGAGGAGATCAAGGCTAGAGTTAAGGAAGCCGCGGAGGGCCCCCTTAAGGGGATCCTTGCTTATACTGATGAGGAAGTGGTGTCGTCAGATTTTGTTGGAGATACTCATTCGTCCACTTTTGATGCTGCTGCTGGTATTCAGTTGAATGATAACTTCGTTAAGTTGATCAGTTGGTACGATAATGAGTACGGATATTCGACCAGGGTTATCGATTTGATCAAGTATATCCAGACTAAGGATTAAATGTTGTAACCATGGATTTTATAATGGATTTGTCGCGGGCGTTGATATGAAGTATTTAAATTAGGAACGCCCGCGGAGCTTTTTGGTTAATAATGTTATTTAAGAATTTTTATTGTAATATTACGTTTTTGTGTATTAAATATACTTATCGGTAACAAAAATCTTGGTTTTTATTATTTACAAGTACTTTATGACATATTAAGTCCTTTGCAACTTAGGTTATGTATGAATGCATTTATAACTTTTTCGAAATTAAATTTAATTCGAATATAATAAAAACTTTCTGGTGTCGTTCTTCCTTGTTGATTTATTAGAATATACTTGCCCTACATGTTTCGGCTACACAGTAGCCATCTTCAGGCAAAACGTAAAAACAGAAAGGGCTTCTTGCAGCACTCGTGGTCATATAATCAATTAAGATAACAATAAAGACAGTAATAAAATACGAGATTCGTGGATTTATTACTGTTTTTATTCTTTTTATTTACGCAACAAACAAATAAAGTAACAACCAGCAAACAGATCTTTATTTTTCTAAACTCAGAACACAACTAAATTCAGTTAACAAAATCAGATTTCTTCTAAACATCTGTCAAACATGAAAAAAAACTAAATCTACTTCTTCTTCTTGGTGTCCTTCTTAGCCTCGGCTTTAGCTACAACTTCAGGAGCTCTCGAGTCATCACTGACGTCCCTCAAACTCTGCGACTTCCTCAAGGCAATACGCTGCTCCCTCCGCTTCCTAGCCTCCCTGGCCCTTAAACGATGAGCCTCAGTCTGATCAGCAAGCAACTTAGCCCTGGCCATACTTGCCTTCTTCTTAAATATATACTCCATCATTACCCTTTTATTCTTAAAATGATTCCCCTTGACCTTAGCGTAAAGCTTACTATACAAATGCTTGTCAATCTTCTTAGCGTCACGATATCGCTTCAAAAATCGACGCAAAACCTGCATGCGTTGAGTCCAGAGCTTCTTAGCTGGCGTTCTGGCTTCAGCGGTGCCTTTGCGCTTCCCAAATCCGCTGTATCTACCTTTGAGGCGGGCTATGGTGTTCCTGCGGATTCTAAATTTGGAATGTATAGCTTCTGGTTTGCAGATTATCAGACCGTCTTTCAGGAGACGGCGGATCGCTTGTCTCGTGTTTGCACCGGCGATATCGACGGTTTCATTGGGATCTATCCATATTTTCTTGTTGCCACAACCTTTTACGGATGCTGCGAGACGTTTTTGAAGACGCAAGTTGCTCATTTCGGCAGAAATTTGTTGGGGAATTGGACAGAGGGATGAAGTTTGAGTTTGTTGACTTTTCTGGTTGCCTAGCAACCAATCAAGATCGAGGGTTTGGGTTGTAGTTACTAGATTTGACACCAGGGTGACAGAAAAAACTTTGGTTATGCTTCCTTTTTTACACTAGAAACGGTCACCTAACTTTGACGTTTAATAACTTTTGTAATTAATGATGGATTTAGATGAATTTTTCGACATATTGTAAACAAAATGTCAACTCAATGATTGCTCGGTGGAAAATAAAAACAAAGTATGCATATTTTTCTATTTATTCCATCATTTAACCTTACAAAACTAAAAAAATACAAGTATCCAACGATAATAATAACTTTAAACTTTAAATTTCTTCTTCAACTTCTTCAATAAGACTTCTTCACTCATAGGCTCAATGATAGCGCCTAATTTAGTCGTCATGGCTGGTTTTGTGAGTCTAGCAAAAGCTGTCTGAGGCACGAATGTAGCCCCGATGGGGGCCCTGATGCTAGCCTCGTAATCCTTAATAGACTTGAAAGGAAATGGCAACTCGCTAACCATATGAGCCTTAATCGCTTTCGAAGCATTTTCATTAATAATCAAATCTCCTTTATTCTTATCTCTCCTCGGTAATTCTTTAGGCAATCTAAGAATAAACCTATTTTTCTTCGCTTTTGAGGTTTTTATACCCTTACCACCCCATGAGCCCCATCCTGGTAAAGTCAAATCGATATCTTTGGGTGTGTCATTATCAATTTCATCGTTCTTTTCCTTCTGGAAATCATCGGTTATATCTTCGTCTTCAAAAGCTTCCGCGATGATTCCTCTAGCGTTAGATTCTTCCTCGTTGTCTTCAGTTGTGAATAAGTCGGGTGCTTCGGTGTCCAAATTCACGGGTTTGGCTTTTATGAATTTGTCTGGTTCAATGTGGTCAGTTGGGTTTGGAACGTTTGCCAGTATGATCGTCTTTAGGGTTTCCAGATCTTTATTGGTCGAGGTATCTTCGACTTTCCGGGTGGTTTCCAGCAGTGCTTCGTCGATTTCTTGCTTTTGGACTTTCTTCTTCAACGTCAAATCGATTTTTTTCTTGGGTTTCTTGGTTTGGGATTTGGTCGTCTTTTCTTTCTTGGTCAGAGGAACGTTTAGTTCGCGTTTGAGTTTTCTCGCTTTCTGTTCGAGTTTTGTCTTGAGGGCCCCCTCGAGTTTGTACGTCATGTCGTCGATGAAGGTATCGTCCACTGACCATTCCCCAGAGGGGCCCGAAACGATAACTTTCTTTGCCCTTTTCTTTTTCCTAGTTATTGGTGTTTCTTCTTCAGTTTCAGAAGTTTCCAACTTTCTTTTCTTGGTCATTTTTCGAGATAATTTCTTGTCTTCAATTACTGGAGACGTCTTCTTGTTTTTCCCTTTCTTCTTTTTGACTGCGTGTTCTTCCTTTTCCAATATTTCGCCATTGAATTCATCCTCAGCTACTTCTTCAATCTTCTTCACTTTTCCAGCTTTCTTCTTCATTTTTTTCTTCACTTTTTCTTCACTCTTCGTAATGAACACTTCTTCATCATTTAACTCTTCTTCTTCAGCATTATCCACTTCCTCCAAACCGTTTTCCAACGGAACTTCTTCACTATTTTCTTCATTTTTCTTCTCCGTGGGTTTGCCTTCCCAGAATTTGCGATACCCGCTCAAAAAATCGACGATTTCTTTCTCAGGCTTCACACCGTTCGTCCAGCAGTTGTCCAATTCTGTTGGATTGATAGGAATATCTTCTTCATCTTCATTGTCGTCGCTGTCGCTGTCAGGTTTCTGCTTTGTTGTCAGATCTCTGCTTATAGCGAGTTGTTGAGCTAATTCTTGCCTACTCTGTAAAAAGAAAAGACTGGTCAAATTGTCTCATGATGATTTTTGATAGCAAATATACTATTCTATTCTATACCTACCAAAATAAAAATAAACAAACAACATACAATAAAAATCAAGATCTTAAAATTTCTTACCTCTTGGTCGTATTTAGCCCTAATCTGTCGATTCTTAGCCCATTTACCAGTAGTTTTATGCCGCAAACTAGCCCTTTCTTCCGCCCTACTTCTCTCAATTTCCTCCAATTTTTTAAGAGCTTCCTCCGGGTCAGTTTTTTGCAAAATCTCGAACTCCTTCAGTTGTTCTTTCGCCTTCTCACGCCTTAAAACCTTCCTGTACTTCTTGCTCTTAATCTTATTCTGCATCCTAGTCTTTATCTCTTTATAACTCTGATGCCTACGCAGTTGCGCCAACTCCTTCCTCCGCTCCAACATCTCCTGTAACGTCAAAGGAACCTCATCTTCTTTCTCGATTTCGTAAACTTCAACTTTCGGCGGTTCCAAAGCTTCTAACGCTGCTTGTAACGGAGTTTTTATGACGTAGTTTGCTTTGAGGGTCACTTTTTTGTCTAATTTTGTATCTTGATCCAGTGGGAATGACAGGTGAGTTGCAGCTCTGTGTGCGGTAACCACCGGTTCCCATTTATCAAGGTCTTCCTTTGTTTTTTCGTATGCTACAGTCCTACGGATCTTCTCCGCTTGCGGTTTCTCCAAAGGTTTCGCTAACGTTTTTGTTTTTGCGTCAGTTTTCTTGATCTTTTTGCTGAGCTCCACATGGCTAGCCCGCTCCCTTAACGGTTTTGTCAGCTCGTGCAAGTGTACGGAATCCTTGTTGCCTGTTATCGACTTGACTAAATTGTATTCGGAAATAGCTAACGTTGGTTCAGTTCTTGACGGTTTCTTTACTGGTAGTTTACCGTCTAGGTTTTTGAGTTCGTCGAGTAAACGATTGTGTTTTTTAGTGTCTAATTCGTTGTCCGAGTCGGAATAATCACTGTTTTGATCTTCCATGGTGTCTAAATAAAGTTTGGAACAACTCACATGTAGCACATAAACAAATTTATAGGTTAGGTTGGGTTAGAATCAGGTCTGCCAACCTAAAACTAAGCAGCGCATTTTATTTATAATCAAAACATTTATTGATGCTATATTAGTAAAATAAAAACGTTAGTAAGCTAAAATACGGAATTTTTCATTACAAACAAACATTTCTTGCAATTACTAACGTCTTTATTACAAAAAACCTCAAGAAAATAAAATTGATAACTGTTTAGTTCAGCGTTTGGCCGTTTGACAGCGCGGCGCTGGTGTTCGGTTCATTCAAAATGTCCGCATCAGCTGGCGTGCCTAATGAGTTTATTTACGGTTAGCGTGCAAAAAATGTGAGTCTTCCGCGTATTTTCTGGGTGTGTTAAATCTCCGTGTCCCTGTCGCGTCAGATCGTGTGGTATGGTGTGAGTGGACGCGCACGATGTAAACATTGGCAATGAAAGAAAATGTCAAAGCCGTCTCTTGGTACTGTTTGTGTCAAATCGCAGTGCGTTCCAGTTTTGATTGAGAATTTGGGGAGGATTAAACTGTTGTTTTCGGCGCAATTAACGGAATTGAGCGACGAAGATGGGAAAACGAAGTACGACGTTACAGCGCCCATAACCGAGGATAGAATCGACAGTAATGATTTTATTAGCAGAGTTCAGGTGAGTGCAAAAGTAGTACGGATGTTAGTCATTTCGTGTAAGACGGAAGTTCTGAATCAAAACTAGGGCACTGCCTTACTTCTATGTTCATTTTTTTTACCCAAGACATGCACCAACACAACAGTCAAGTTATATACCCCAGTTCTCTCAACGCATAACCTATAAATACGTATCTTTTGTTTTATTTTTGTTTATCAAAACGTCAAAATACCCTGATTAGATACATAATTACAGTGGAAATTATCAAAAACAAAACAAAATTTGATTAATTACTCGTTTTGTTTCATTGTAATATCAATTTACATGTTATTTCGAAAGTATGGAGTTAAAATTATTGATTAGTTTGTGTAGGTGTTGAAATGTGATTGTTGGTGTATGTGTGCGGGGTTCAGACAGGTTCTTTGCTGCTTAGCGATTATGTGCATGTGTGTGGCAGTACACACGCCGTGCGTCTGTGATGATGTCCTCGTGACGTCACAAGCAGATCCGGGTTTGACGGTCGGTGAACCTTTTCTTGACCTAGTGCGCCGCGTGTGGGCTTTCAATACTCGTTTGGAGGATGCAGAATCTCTAATTTAGGTTGACCAATTATATTTGGGCAGATTACCCGAAATGTTAGAACATGAGTTATGTTGTAATTTGAAATTGAATTATTTTTTAGATATGCTGAGATATCCTATTCTATCTGACTGTAATAATAGTATTATTACAGGTGTTTTCTTCACTTTATCCATTGAATCATGATTACAGCGAATGGCTAGTTCACCATAAATTCAGAGCTCATTTCGAGGCTTCTTGGTAAACTGCCTTAACTGGTTTTTGTCAAATGGCGGAGACGACTGCCTTTAGTTTTTGCACGTGATCTATTATTTTCTTATTTCCTTTGTTTATTCCAAAATTTGTAAGCGTTGCAGTATTTAGATTTTATGAGAATATCAACAACATTTCTCCAGCTGATAAGCGCCACCAATCATACAGAGAAGAAAAGCTATGTTTTCTCCATGATCCATCGTCCGAGAGAGTTACCCCATCCTTTTATTTTTCATTATTTTCAATTGTCTTGTAGCCCTTTCTTCTTCTGCTGCTTTCTGCATACTTTGATGGCAAACTGCTTCTGTTGCGACAAATATAGTGCGAACATCTTTATCGTAAAATAAGTGAAAAATCTGACGAGGAAGGCCCCTGAATGCGCAAAACTTTTCAATTCCATCTGCACCTATTCTTATGCGCATGGCAACAATACTTCCTCTATTCATTTCGTATCCTTTTTGAACAGATTGGCAACTCGGAATGAAAGTTTGTTCAAAATTCTCACAAGAAACCACGATTTGAAATCCTAAGTCACGGTTGCCACTTTCGACCAATTTCGCATTTGATTTGCACGTTTTACACACTACAACTTGTGAAATTGCAGAAAAAACAGCAAAAAAGTTCTAAAGATGATAATTAAACGTCATCCACATCAACGTTGTAATAATCTTCAATCGACATTACTTTTTTTGCAGGTGTGGACTGTGGATACGTTATCAGGTAGAGGTGACTGTAGTGCCAAACGATTCAATGCTTGTCATATTAGTTCTATTTGAAAATCTGCTGCTTCCTTTCGATCACGATATACTCCGGAAAAGTCACTAATTATTTCTGCTATCTTTTACAATATTTATTTTTGAAGTAAAAAATATTAAAATAATTGATGTAGGGTCAACTTGATTCTGTGGTTAAAAAAGTCAGGCCGTTTCATCTCGCATGTGCCAAACCCAAACAGGTCTAAAAATTCAACTTCGCGGTTTTGGCAAAGAATTGATCATAATCGCCTATGCAGTTTCCATTTCCAAAAGCCACGTTCTACAGGATTGCAGATATTTTGCTCTTTTTAATTTTGTGTCTTTTTTAATTTTCTTATACGGCTAAGAAAAAACGTCTTTGAATACGTCGATTTTGTACTATAAAAATACTCATTTTGATGTAATGGCAATCCCATATTTGAAAGTTATTTTAATATAACATTTAATTGTCTTAATGGTAGCGAAAGAAAATTTATGGCTTAAGGACCATAATTGAAATTGCAAATATTGATAACTTTGAGTAGCATGGAGGTTGTAAATGGAACATAAAATGTACTCTGGAACTTTATTTGCCCTGAATACTAATGCGAACTCAAAATTACGTAAGACATCCGGAAAAGTGAGGTCAAATGTCGAAACTGTAATTTTAGCAATATTAGTAAATGTATGCCATTTGAATTCAATCTCCCAGAAACCTCAAAATCTGTATAAAATACACAATGTAACACCAATTTTCAACTATCTTTTTCTAGAAAATTTTCCTATGTACGGCCATGATACTATTATATGATGTTATTAAGCCAATGGTGTCATTACAAAAAATGTCGATTCCGTCTTAATTCAAAAACCATTGAAGGTCGGAAATTTAGTTTACGATAAATATGTATTTTTTTATTATTCAATAAGAGCATTACAATCTAGTCATAATTGACTAATGAGTAACTTAATTCTAACTTATTTTACTAGTGTAGCTTAACCTAACAGGCACCCATCGATGTCTCTCAGTTAGTCCTGGTATACTGAGCACATTTTTCTTGCGCACTACGTAGCACTGACTCTGCTTTTGGAACTAACACCTACAACCAGCACTTACTCTGCTTTTATCACTATCTCACATTCACACTAACTCAAAAGGCTTCTTTCTCTTGAGTCTTCTGATTAATGCGGTGTTGTCGAGGAGCTGGATGGCCTCAACGTTCACGTGATGGTGGAGCCTTTCCTCGTGACTTCTTGCTAATTTTTGGATTTCTTTGCAAACAAACTCCGTTTTAAGGTCCTTGTGGAGATCATCATTCCTAATGTACCAAGGCGCATTGACAATGCATCTCAATACTTTATTTTGGAAGGTCTGGACAATTTTAATGTTCCTTTTTTTTGGTGCAAGCCCAGAGTTGAGCACCATACGTCCACACGGGTTTTAGAATTTGCTGGTACAAGAGAAGCTTATTATGTACAGACAGCGTAGTGTTTCTTCCTAGCAGCCAGTACATCTCTCTATAACGGATTCCTAGTTCCTCTCTTTTGTTTTTGACATGGGCTTTCCAGCGGAGCCTGGCGTCTAATGTCATGCCGAGATATTTGGCTGTGTTTGCGTACGGTACTATTTGGTTATTAATAGTAATCGGGATGTGTTGTATCTTCTTGTTGGTGAAGTCAACATGTACTGACTTGAGTTCGTTCAGTTTGATTCTTTTTTTCTTTGTCCAGACCTGAAAATGACCAAGAGCTGTTTGGAGTTTTCTCGTCGCTTCTTCATTGCTGTTCCCAACAGCTAGGATAGCCGTGTCGTCTGCAAAAGTTGCGACAGTATTATTTTCTAGTGCTGGGAGGTCGCTGGTGTAGAGTAGGTAAAGGACCGGCCCTAAAACACTACCTTGCGGCACTCCTGCTTTTATTTCCTTAAGGACAGAGCGTGCATCACCTTGTTTGACCCTAAAGTATCTCTCAGTCAGGTAAGATTTTAATAGTTGTGCAAACTGTTTCGGGAGGATACTTCCTAATTTATTGTTCAGTCCTTCATGCCAGACTTTATCAAAAGCCTGTGCCACATCTAGCAAGACTGCAGAACAAACTTTTTTTTCCTCTAATGCTTTTTCGATTGTGTTTGTTATTCGGTGTATCTGGTCAATAGTAGAGTGCTTATTTCGAAATCCGAACTGATGGTCTGGAACAAGCCTTTTGCTCTCAATTATTGGATTCAATCTATTGAGTAGCAATTTTTCGAAGATTATTGACATGATGGGCAGCAAAGAGATAGGTATATAAGACGTTGTTTCGTGTGGAGGTTTCCCAGGCTTCAGTATGATGATCACCTCTGCTACCTTCCATAAATATGTATATGTACATATTTTGATAATTCAAAACCGAGTTTTTTTACATAACAGACCAATTTAGAGATTTTGTCATGTTTCAATACTTTGTGTTCTCACTGTATAGTAGCGGTTAGAACATTGGTCGAATAAAAAACTGTTGTCGGTTGATAAGTGTAATGTCAAATAAACAAACCGGATGTCCTAAAATAAAGTCCAATATTGTATATTTCTTATTTTATCCATCTAAACAGAAATATATCGGAATTAACGACAGTGCCTATTCCCTCAAAACAGGGAATCTCTCCTGACAGGTTTTGCATGTCAATGTCATCGACTGTCCTACATTTCTTTTTTTTTTTCGCCTTCATCGATGCTGTGATTCCGGACTTGAAATCGTACAACTTACGTAATCGGCACAAATTATATTTTAGCGGCGAAGTTGGCCTTGGGCGCGCTCGACTTGCATTGATTCGAGAAATCCGGCGTGCCCGAATTATATTCTCATGCCCAATCGACCCAATACCTACTAGATTTTGCCATTCATTCGATATACGTACGTTTGCACTTTGCAAGCGCGAATTAATATTGCGTCTTGCGATTTTTCGAGCCGGGATTTGCGATCAGCGTGGCCGTTCACTTCGGTCAAGCGCGGTTATCAAGATCGCAGTCGGCCGTTCCTTTTTTATTGCACCTGCGAGAGATTTTATCGTAATCGGAGATCACGAACGCTGACGCATAGCCGATCGCGTAGAAAAATTAGTAATATTAAAATAAGTAATGTATGCAGTAATAGTGTGTGCATTCTTATTCTATTAGAGAAGTGGAGAAAAGCGATTCGATCGTGTGGAAAGTGCTAGTTGAGTATATCCGCTTTGCGCCGGTGATGTCAGTTTAGACATGTCAGTAAACTTTTTAAAAAGTACCCAAGCAATCTTATATCATTTCTGGAACTACTTACTCGTTCCTTGGAGTAGAATATTTGCAAAATAATGGTTGGTCACCAAAATTGATGATGTATAGGTTTTTTTTTTGTTCAGAGTAGTATTGTGAAATGGCGTTCCTTATGAAAAATCCTCAGAATTGTCTAAAAACATCTATTTTTCAGTATCAACTATCCTCTAAGTTTATTCACATATATAAAATAAAAGTTTAGCTGCATGAGATTCTATTTGATTGAGATCGGTCGTGTCTGCATTAAAATAAAACTAGTTAGCCAGGATTTAACAGATATTTTGATTCTATTGACAGTATGAATTGTAAAAGCTTCAGTGTTTTACATCATGCAGCTAAACTATTAATTATACCAAAAAATGTCAGACATAAATTATACTAAATTTCTTCTAAATGCTTAAACTAAACATCCAGTACCTTTGGACGCTTTTGAACAAAAAGCGTTTCAACTTTAAGTTTCGTTATAAAACTTCTAAATAGGAAGTTTCGTCCCGATACCTTTTGTATAGTTTCTCCAGAATCGTCGCCACAAAAAGACGGGTACACTCACACACAGACTTTTTTTTTGTACCATGGTCAAACATCTGGTGTGGCCAGACACATTGCTTTATCATACTATACAGCAGTGCCAAACTGTGTCAAACTCTGATGTTTTGACAATACTGTCAATAGAATCAAAATATCTGTCAAATCCTGGCTAACTAGTTTTAGTGCAGTACGAGCGATCTCTATGAAATAGAATTTGCTTATACAGATAAACTATTAATTTTATCAAAAAATGTTATAGACATAAATTATTCAGAATTTCGTCTACTTTAATTTATTATTTAACTATTTTGACGAAATTACAGAAATGGCGCCTCATTTGCAAAATCGTTGAAAATGGTAAGACTAAATATCTAATTTCTTTGATTCTTTGTGAACAAAAAGCTTTTCAGCTCTAAGTTTGGTGATGAAACTTCTAAATATGAAGTTTTATCTCGACATTTTTTTGTACCTTGGTCAAAAATTTTCAGGGGACAAAAACCACATTTTTCCACAAAAATTAAAGAAAAAAAAAATTTGCGCGGATACAAGACTTTGTCATACTACGTATGATAAAATAAAAATGTAAAATTTTAAAAAATAACTGAATTGAATTGAATCTGAATATTTTCGAGTACTTAATAATTAATAATATTTAATAATCTAAGTATACATCCTGCAAAATATAAAAATTAAACATTATTTTTTTATGGAATGGCCTATATTTTTGAATTAGTTTCATCTTTTTAGTGCAAAAAGTAGTATGTATTATCTAAATATTGCATTTTAACAAACAAATAATATCTTACTATTAGAAATTTATTCGAAATATGTAGTTTATGACTAATTTCGGAATGAAAGGTTTTTAATCCAGTTATTCTAGATCCAGTCGATGAAACTGATATATCAATCGATAGCTTATAGTTCCCGTAGTAACATATTACAATGTTTAGAATCATAGCTAATAACAAAGCTTATAATTAATTTTAAAAAAACTTCGAAAATTGTGCCTGTCTGACGTTAATCCTTCAATTCTCGAATACCACATTGTACCGGACAAAATTTACTATCAAAATGATTCTGGAACCTATACGAAAAAACAGACCGTTTGATTGACATATCATCGACTGCATTTGATCTTCCTATGGACCATCTACAATGACTGGGCTATTTATCAACTTCAAAACACAGGAACTAGTTACTAAACAGCGTGTTTATTATTTGGGACTACATAATCATATATCAAGCAATTTCCGATTCAAGATTTTCCTGTAGGAACACCTGTACATTTTTGGAATGCATACACAGGGTCCTGCAACTAAGCTCCCGTCTTCTGTAGCTCACTTACTCATTAAGCTAAGAGTTTGACATTTTGCAAGCTTGCCCTGTACTTCAAGGTACAATTCAAGAAATTATTTTTTATTATACAGGGTGTTTCAAAAATGTGCAACGCCATGGTAATATATTTTTTTAAATTGCATGCTATACATTTTTCTACACATTTGGAAGCCTTTTATGGTTGCCTACATATCACCAAAATTTTATTGAAATCGGTTGAGGGAAAAAAATAAAAACAAAAAAAAAATTATTTTCCATCGTAGGCTTTAAAAATCAATAAAAACCACAAAATGCACCTCGTTAATAAAATTTTGCGACGTGCCTATTAAGTTAGATGTAATAGTCTCGTTAACCAAGTGACATTGATCCAAATTATACAGGGTGACCAAAATCGAGTGTCAAACTTGTCAAACTTCAAAGCGTGTTATTGTTCTTATTTTAAATTGGAACCCATAATTTTTTTTATGTGAAATGATGCAGAATTAAAAAATAAACATTGTTTCTAAATACAACCCCATAACAATTCCCAATATTTTAAAACTTATTCGCCAAAAACTCATTTTTCAACGTTTCCAACGGCAATTTTAGATAATAAATATCGTACGTGGCTTTGAAAAACAATTTATTTCATAAAAAATAATAGACGTATTTTAGATTTGAGTATACTTAATTAAGTAGTTATTCAAATGCTAAATTTACTGCATAATTTACCTATAGCGGTAAGGACGGAAATGTGGCTATAGGTAAATTTTGTAGTAAATTTAGCAATTGAATAACTACTTAATTAAGTACAGTAAAATCTAAAATACCTCTCTGCGTTATATTTTATGTAATAAATTGCTTTTCAACGCCACGTACGATATTTATTACCTAAAATTGCCGTTGGAAACGTTGAAAAATGAGTTTTTGGCGAATAACTTTTAAAATATTGGGAATTGTGATGGGGTTGTATTCAGAAACAATATTTATTCTTTAATTCCGCATCGTTTCACCTAAAAAAAATTATGGGTTCCAATTTAAAATAAGAACAATAGCGCGCTTTGAAGTTTGACAAGTTTGACACTCGATTTTGGCCTGTATAATTTGGGTCAATGTCACTTGGTTAACGAGACTATTATATCTAACTTAGTAAGCACGTCGCAAAATTTTATTAACGAGGTGCATTTTGTGGTTTTTATTGATTTTTAAAGCCTACGATGCAAAATCAATTTTTTTTTTGTTTTTATTTTTTTCCGCTGCGGTCACTAAACCGATTTCAATAAAATTTTGGTGATATGTAGGCAACCATAAAAGGCTTTCAAATGTGTAGAAAAATGTTTGGTTGCAATTTAAAAAAATATATTAACATGGCGTTGCACATTTTTGGTACACCCTGTATAATAAAATATAATTTCTTGAATTGTACCTTGAAGTACAGGGTAAGCTTGCAAAATGTCAAACTCTTAGCTTAATGAGTAAGTGAGCTACAGAAGACGGGAGCTTAGTTGCAGGACCCTGTACTTTGTAAAACCCTGTAAAAATAATGCTAAAACCAACTTGGAGTCACATAAGAAAGATTATTTTTGGTAATAGAAAATTTGATCAAAAAACACTAAATTTTGCACTAAAAGTAGAAAATTTCTGATGTCGTCGGTTGTAAACGTGCCGTTTTCGCGAGCGTGACCGCCAATAGCGGATCCGCTCGGCCGACATTTTTAGAAACGTGTCGAAAGCGCCTCTCTACGAAGGCCCAATAACCGAAGCGGACACACATCCGCATGGCCATGGATTTCGACACTGATTTTCGAGCCGAAGATCCGGATCGACGAGACCATAGCACACTTTATTTAGGAGAGTAAAGTAACACAACAGGATACGTATTATTATAATCTATCGGTGCAGGTCGCTCTCGACCTATATTGTGCATGCGATTCAGATTTCTATTTTCGATTGAAACGGAAAACTAACATTATTGCCAACAAAAATGACCTCTTTTGACGTTTTTTTCGCCCGATATAAGGTTCTCGGGTAAAAAAAAATATGTAGGAAAGTATTTTTATGACCTTAGTCCATATTATAGTAAAGTAAATTCACGTTTTAAATCATCATTTCACAAGAAAAACAACTCTTATGGTTAAAATTATAACGAAACAAAATTTGCAAGAATTTTGAAAAATTGACCAATAATATAACAATAATTCCGAGAATTTATCAAAACAAAAACAAAAAAATCTGATGTGGCCAGGCACATGACTTTAGCATACAATATATAAAATTAATAGTTTAGCTGCATGAGAATCTACCATCCGTACAAACATACTACTTGGTAGGTAATGGTAGCTAATGGCGGTGGTAGAATACGAAATTAGAGTATTTCTTACATATCGTGATAATGACACATATTAGTTTGCATGTACATAAACATGAGTCACTAGCATTTTTCTATTGGAAATACTATAATGGCGTCTGCTACCACTGCCATTATCACTAATGAAAACGCACCTTAAAAAGCTAATTCAAATTCTGACAGATTTATATTTGTTCATGACAGATCCCTACCAACATACTAAAATAAAACTACACTCATCGCTATACTTTATTTATAATTTTCTCAACTTATTGTTTTTAGAATTAGATATAAAGACGGGTTGATATTTCTTATTAACAAACAATCAAATTGGTGACCTTATTTTATTTGAAATTTGTATTGTGTACTTTGCTGCACTAGAGCGGCACCGTTTCATAGCAGTTCTCCAACCTCTGATGAAATCAGCTGTTTTCGAGTGTGACAGCACAAAAAATATTTGTCAAAATCCTGGCTACTATTTAGTTTCATATCAGTGCAGATGCGACCGATCTCGATCAAATAGAATTTGCTCTTGTAGCTAAACTATTAATTTTACAAAAAAAAGTCATAGGCATAAATTATTCAAAATTTCCGCTACTTTAATTTATTATTTAACTATTTTGACGAAATTACATAAATGGCGGCTCTTTTGCAAAATCCTTGAAAAGGGCTTAGAATAAACTACCAGTTCCTCTGGACCCTTTTGAACCAAAAGCTTTTCAGCTCTAAGTTTGGTCATAAAACTTCTAAATATGAACTTTCGTCCTGATACCTTTAGTAGTTTCTCCGGAATCGTCGCCACAAAAATCGTTTACACACAGACACACACACACACACACAGAAATTTTTTTGTACCTTGGTCAAAAATGTTCAGGGGACCCATAAAGACGTATTTCCGCTAAAATCTCAATTTTTTTTCGGCACGATTACAATACTTTACATACTGCGTATGATAAAGTAAAAATACTCTAGAGTCTAATTACACGTAATTACAGCAAATCCAACTTAACAAAACATCGCACATGACCATAAAAAAATAAAATTAAAACAGCCTCCGATGTGAGCTCAATGCCTAAAGTCCCCCTTGTTGAGCAAACAGACAACACTTCACCGTTCCCCCAAAATTGTTTAACAATAATTTTTTTATATCTTCCCTGAGACCATTGTATATGTGACTGAGCTGCCAAGAGAATGACCAATGTTTATACAGCCAGCGCGATGGGTAGGTGGAGCAAACAAACCCCTGAATCTTAAATTAAGGTTATGGACATCCGTTCTACAGCGTATCTTCCGCATGAGGTATTGTGGGATCCTCTTGGATAGCAACTTATGACATAATATTGCTGCATGCAACACCCTAGTGTTATCCATGTTCAACCACCCCAAATCACCCCAAGGACCGTGCACGGTATCACAATATGAGATCTTTTTACTATTGGCAGTAGATATAGTGAGATATTGTCAAAACATCAGCATTTGACACTACCGGTACTGTCATTAGACTGAAAATATTTGGAAAATCCTGGCTCACTATATAGTATTATATCAATGCACATGCGGTTGTCTTCTTTTAAACTATGCAAAAACGATATTTTTGCAGATTTTGCCTATATCTATGTCAGACAATAGTCAAAGCCAGTAGATAGATGAAACATCGAAAGATATTAGATTTACTATACAAGGTGTTCATAAAACTTAGTAAGTTTTGATGTTTTTCAAATGGCTTTTCCTTGAGTTTTTTAAATGGAACACCCTGTATATTATGTGCTAGTAAATTGCCCCCCGAGTTCCCTTTATATTATGTTAAGTATGCCATATGTCCAATTGTTGTAGTTTTCGTGATATTTACAATTGAAATATGCAATCATATATTGCATTCATACTTAGTGAAAAGCCAAAATCATTTTATGAACAGCAAAAAACAATCCTTGCAAGAAGATGGAGTACAGTGTTATCTCTGATTTTTCTCAGAACTATGCTTTATTCTTTATATTTGGATGCGGAGGCAAATTGAATGGATTGAAATATCTATCGGTTCGAAATTTAGGACGATTTGTAAAAGAACCGACCCTTAAATAATATAATATATAAATAATATAATTATTATATTGTTATTATCAATTTATTATTATTATGTCAAATTTCTTCAAGTACTTGTATATCGATTCCAATGCGTAGATAGTTGATCCAAGAAAATATAAGTTATTTAACATAAGTAAGTATTTTTTTCTTGAAAACTACAATAAATGCTTCATTTGTTTTATCAGGTTATAAATAGACAAATTATTATTTAATTTAAAATTTGGACACAAAAAAACGATTAGCGTTTTGTTATGAATCCTCTGTACACATACAAACCTGTGTAGCTACAAACATTTTAATAGACCTCACGACCAAGAAAGAATTCATAGAACCTGTTGGCTGACGTCAATTTCGGCCTGGTGTGACGTCTTTGGCTGTTCAAAAACGCCTTTTTTGTTTCGCAACAGTTTCACCTGCAATTCCTGTGGATATGGCATCATAATCCTTGCTAATATGTAGCGACACACAAACAAAAATAGCAAACCCAATCGAATTAATAATGTTTACTTGCGATTTGCACGTAGTTCCTCTTGTTTGTTGACGCATGTATAATATAACCCACTAATTGATGTACAATTTCAAAACATCCTTGTCGGTATCGCAATTCCCTACGCACGCTGTAACCAGATTACAGATTACCAACAATTATGAGTACATATCATAAATGCACCAAAGTCCATTAGAATCACCAATAAACGCGTGGTTTATTCACTGAAAAAGCTATTCTAGCAAGTTGTAATTGGAAAGTGCGCAATAGAAATGGTGGGACTGTTGTGTCGATTGGTTAGAAACGTATAATATATCGTTGAGTTCGTTCTTGTGAACCAGGATGCTTCTTTTTACGAATCGATAACCTTCAAATATTGTGCGGCGTTTTGCACCTTTCACGTTAGGTACCTATGTTAAAAGTTAATACGGTATGGCCGAAAATTTGGTATGAACTATGAGCTGTAAAGTGACTAAAGCAGGTGGAATTTGAAATGAGATCTATTGTTGTTGTTGTTGTTGTTGCCGTTCGTCTATTGTTTGTGGCTTTGGCCGTCGGTTGTTTGTTAATTTCGAGATAAGGAAGGTATATGTTGGAGATAGAGATAGCTGTAGTTGAGTATTTAAAAAACACAACAATATTTAGGTAGAGGAAATTTACGGTTAAAATGATAACAAGAAACCAATTTGGAATTGACATAATATTGCAAAATAAATTACTCTGTCATAACAATATTGTTGGACCTTACAAGTAAACCTTAACCTTAATACAATTAATAAATTACATTAAGAATGCCATGCAGCTATTTCGGCTAGTTCCTGTGATATTTGGAATTAAATAAATTCTGATGTGCCAAGGCACATGACTTTATCATACTATACAGCAGTGCCTAACTGTGTCAAACGCTGATGTTTTGATAATACTGTCAATAGAATCAAAATATCTGTCAAATCCTGGCTAACTAGTTTTATTTTAATGCATTAATTAATTGTATATATAGTATGATAAAGTCATGTGCCTGGCCACATCAGATTTTTTACTTTATCATACGTAGTATGTCAAAGTATGGTAATCATACCGATTTTTTTTTGTTGAGATTTTTGCGGAAATATGTCCTTTTGGGTCCCCTGAACATTTTTACCCAAGGTAAACAAAAATGTCTTTGTGTGTGTATGTCTGTGTGTGTGTGTATGCCTGTGTGTGTATATGCCTGTGTGGGTACTAGGGCTTCCAATCTCGGACAATATAGTGATCCCGGGATATCGGGATTAAAGATTTTGTAATCCCGGGATTGGTCCCGGGATTCATGAAAAAAGCGAAAATTGCCGCACCAAAAGCCTGGGATGAGTCTCAAGTCAGTAAGAAACGCCTAAAATATATTTTATTGGATAATATCTGTTAACCCAAAACTTGATCAACGTTTTAAAATTTTACAAGTAGAAAACCAAAATTGACGGTTTAAAAGGTAAAAGGTGTCAAAGTGTGCGTATTGACATCAATAATAAACAAAATATATACTCTATTAGATAATAACTTGCGCTTATATCTTTTATTTGTACAAAAATGTTGCATTTTTCTAAAATGTTTCAAGAATAGTCACGGCAAAAGACATTGTTTGATCGAGCCAAATTTTCCATATTGATGCCAATAAAACATTTTGGCATATTTTTGTTTTCTTCTTTAAGATAATTTTGAATAACTTTAGAATTCATATGTCATGGATGTTTATTCATGTAAAGACATTATTTATTGTTCAAAATTGATGAAATATTCAGTGCAACTTCTTAGAATATTAAATATTCACTTTCTTGTCAATGAAAAAATTAATATTATATACTTGTACGTTTTTCGGTTTTCTCAAATACAGTTCAAATAGCCCAACCATACATTATAGATTTTTTTATCTAAGAGCCCTTTCCGACAAAACTTTTCCACCTAAAAAAGCGATGAAGAAATGTCAAAAGTGACCATATTACCTCTGTCACAGCTCACTGGAAGAAACTGTTTTACTGTATTTTATTACCTATTTACTAATTTTGTACCAGGTAAAGAAATCCACCACAAATTTCTTTATTTTTACGTTTATGTGTTTTTCCTGTAGTTGAGGGTAAAGTAACTAAAAAGACATAAGCTAAGTTGAAAAGGTGCATGTTTGTCTCCATATCGAATTATATCTAGTACTTGCAAAATCTGTTCTTCCTATTATAGCAACATGTTGGTGTAAACGAATATTTTATGCTTGATACTTAATTTAATCAGAAAAGGTGCACACAAAAAATAGCAGCCCAATTGATTTATTGTAGGTCAGTGCCCACATTTCTATAATAAATATTCCCACAATTCTATAAAAAGAAAATAATTTAAAGTTAACTTTTTTAGGATCCCGGGATTTAGATTTATAATCCCGGGATCCCGGAAAAACTCATTATTAGTCGGGATCCGGTAATCCCGGGACTGGAAGCCCTAGTATGTACCACCATAATCATACTATGCATGATAAAGTAAAAATATGGATGAAATGTCGTTTCAGATAATTCATCAACACATAGATGCGCAACCTTGATCGTTTTTAAGTGTTTCTCTTGAAATAGACGAGACATTATTACACTCACACTAAAAACAGACACCATGTATAGCAGGTTCATTTTCGGGTCAATGTTTATCAAGAATTTGATCTTATTTTGATCTCTTTTATATGTAGGCCAATTATCTTAAATTTATTTTTCAAAACAGTTAATTTTTCGATATATTTTTAAGGATAGATTTTTTTTAATTTAATTATGAATAAAATTATCGTCAGTAGATGTGTATGTGTTTACTTAACTATGCCATTTGATAGTTGTTGCTACACAAATAGTAACACAATTTGATGAATAGAGTTTAGTCGTTTTTCCCATGAGTGTATGTGTAAACGTAAATTTTAAACTTAATATCAGCCTATTTTTTTCCCAAATCACAATTGTTTTCTATAATACTGCTCACTCACATAATACTAAACAATATACACGAATAATACAAGTGAATTGGGTGGTTCGAAAACAGTACAAGTCCAAAAAGTGAGTTCTGAGAAAATTAACAAATTTTGAAAAGTTTTTTTTTATAAAAAGTATCGTCTGGGTTATGAACAATTAATCGATAATTAACTGATAAAAAATAAAAGAATCCAGAAAAATAAAGTAAAAAAAAGAAAAGAAAAATAGAATTAAATTAAGTATTCAAGCTGCCAAATTAAATGTGTATGTATGTGGGAAAATATTGTTAATATGAAGTGAAGGAGTTTTGATTCATTGTTTATAACTAAAAAATAATAGTATTAAATTTTAAAAAAATTATTTCTACAAAAGAATTAAACCTAGAATTAATAAATATATAAATATACAGGATGTGCTATCAATTACCAAATTTCCAGAATAAACAATAGTTTGTTTACCCCAGAATTTTTTTTTTCCGTTTGAGAACTATATATTTATATTTATATATTTCGGTAATTTCGTATATTTTTGATTAATTGCTCATCACATATCTAGAATAAAATGAACTCCTGTATATTAAAATAGTATATTATTTGACGAGCACATAATTAAGGATATAAATCGCGAGCATGAAGTTTACACGCCAGCCGTAGACGAGCGTGTTATCATGCGAGCGATTTATATCCGTTATGTGCGAGTCAAAAACGACGTTTTATCTACGACTCATAAATTCCATATAATGCAAAATATTTTAAATGTATTTGTCAATGATGGCGAGGCGAACTGTCAAATAACTGTCATCCACGTAGGTTTTGAAAGACTGACACTAGCGTTGTATATAATGATGACAGTTCGTTGAAATAATGAGGTCATTATTATACAACGCTAGTGTCATTATAATCATTGGCACTGTTTTCGAACTCGAACAACCTCAAATATCGGAAGCCGTTTCGTCTATCAGACACCCGACAACAAATCTTTCCAGTAGCCATGCACCAGCAGACGACCTGCGGTCTCGAATAACTCGTTCAATCTCCTGCCCATCCTCCGTCCTTTACACATTTCTCCATCCGGTTGAGCACTGCCGCTGCACCACACGACGACGACAACGTCGTTCAATTTCTCTTTTTCGTGCTACCTCGACTCTTCGCGAGAGCCATTCATTCCACGGCTCGTCTACCTCGCGCTCGGTACAGAATCTCAAGAGAAATTGCGCTCTCTCGAACGGCCGCGCGCTGTGTGTTGTTCCTATTAATAATTTTAGTGCGCGCCTCTTTGATATACCAGGATGTGCCGTTCCGAGCTTATTATGTGCTACTGTGATGGTGCGGCGACCAGCAGTGCCTTCTGACTGCCAAAGAGGCATGGATACTACGCTAGATCCGGGTTTCGGCGAGATATGATTGTTACTCGCGAGGTAGGTTGTCTGGATTCTGTTTGTTTGCGTTTTTGGGTGGTTTTATGGAGGTTTTTTGGATGTTTTTGATGGGAGACTGTTTGTTTTTTCTTAGTTGCATGAATTGATTGTTAAAAAATCATTCTGTGGTAAAGCTAATAATGATAAAGAAACAAAACTCATGTTTTATAGTAGAAATATCATCTTTAGAAAACTTATAATAGGTCCAATCGCCATATTTAGGGAAGTTTTGTATTACCTGGAGATTACATCTTAATATGATGGCAGTACGTTTCTAGGAAACTTATAAAATATTCTGTAAACTTACAGTGACAATGCTGTATGTGCACAGGAATTTGTATGAGGAATATGTAAGTTCTGTAAAAAAAATCAGCACTATACCTGGAATCAAATAACCAGCGATGTTAATCCTGTTTTACAGCATTTTTGTTGAAGTTTATAACATTCATTTTCTGTAACTGTACAGATATTTCTCCCTGTGTTTCAACTTACATGTTCTTTTCATTTCCTTCAAAACTTACAGCACTTTCAAGTATTACCAAAGTAAGAAGAAACAAATTTCAAATAAAAAAATACGAAAACGAAAAATACAAACAGTTATTTCTACAATAATTAAATAAATTCATTAATAATTTCAAAAATCTCAGAAATAAAAATAAAAGGAAATAAACAGCAGGTTTTCCTTATATTTTCTCTTAAAATTTGTTAAATAAGTAAAAACCTTGCTCATATATACCTACACAATGTTGAAAACAGCACCCATACAAGATAATTATAGCCCGAGGCAAACATTTTATGTTAAAACCCCAAACTTTTATTAATATTACTGCTAGTACTTCAATTTATTTATTTTTTATTAAATTCCTTCACAAAATATTGAATATTGCAGTCTGCTTTTTCGGAAAAAAAATATTTTTTTAATATGGCTTTATTGTGATTAGCCTTGCAAATCACTCTGTACATTTATTGATTTCCTATGAATGGCACCGCCACAATTTCTGTCATAGAACCTCAGAACTTGTCTTGCAATAGGTTAGTACTTAGTAGGTAATCTTATCTGGAATGGAAAATCATATTGAAATCTACAACCTGCACAGTTATGTTCAGATTCATTTTGTCATACATTTGGATAGGGGAACATTATTGACAGTAAATATTGTTAGATTTTGACCAATAATAATTCTGTCAGGAGTTGTTTTCTAGAGATTATTTAGTTTTTATGTAACAGATAATTTTAAGTAGTCTTGTCACTTGCTGCCACTTCACTAACTGGAAAATGAGCTATCCTGTAAAACTGCAGTTGATTTTTCTCACAACATACTGTTTCTGTTATTTTGCAATACCCTGATCGAAAGTTAGCAATTCCAAAAAAATTTAATATGCCGAATATGACACATGTTAAGTATAGGCAAAACTGGGCAAAGTTAATCAGACAGTTAACTTCGTTAATCGATACCTTACAAGCAGAAAACCTAAATTATCGGTTTAAAAGGTGTCAAAGTGTGCGTATTGACATCAATAATAAACAAAATTTAAACTCCATTATGATAATACTTGCTCTTCCATCTTCAATTTAGTCGACGTTCTTGTAGAATGTTTCAAGAATAGTCACGGCAAAAGAAATTATTTGATCGAGTCAAATTTTCCATTTTTTATATTAAGGCCAATAAATATTTTGATGGTTTTTCTTTTCTTCTTTAAGATAAAATTGGATAACTTTAGAGTTCATACGTCATGGATGTTTATTATTCAAATAGACTAACTGTTTGCATTTTAAATAAAACGATTATTGTTTACAAAATATAATGACTTGTATACCAAGTTTTAAATGCGTCTTCAAGTAAACCGTTATTTATTATCGAAAATTGATGAAATATTCAGTCAAACTTCTTAGAATATTAAATATTCAATTTCTTGTCATGAACAAAATGAATATTACTTGTGCGTCTTTCGGTTATGTCAAATATAGTTCACATAACCCAACCCATATTATAAAATACATTTTCTACAGTGAACTTTTTGACACAACGTTTCCACTAAAAAAGCAAAAAGGCGAAAAATTGTGCCATGAAAAAATGGCAAAAACGACAATATTACCGCTGTCACAGCTCAATACAAACTCGAGGTATTTTACCCGAGACGCAATCTATGGCGTACATGCACTTCATGATGGAACAACATCATACCTAAATATTTCGTTAGTTTAAGGTAAATTTCTTAAACTGGAAGAAACTTGTAAATCGGAACAAGAAATGACATCGTTCGTTCGATTGGAGTGAACCATCGAAAGATTAATAACAACGATTAATAACAAATCATTTTTGGTGCAATTTGGGTTTCATTTTACATTTAAATATATCGGGGTTAATTTGTATCTTTATTTTGTACCTATTTTCCTTTTTTTCGCTGTATTTTATACCTATTTACAAATTTTATATTCTGTAGTACATCATAGAATACAGGTAAAGAAATCCGCCACTAATTTTTACGTGTATGTTTTTGTTTCTGCTTTAAATAAAGCCTGATTTTTGTTGTTGAGGTAAATAAAAAGACGCAAGCAAGCTGAAAATGATGTTTGCCTCCATATTGAATTATATCTACTTCTTGCAAAATCTGTTCCTCCTATTATAACAACATGTTGGTATAAACGAACATTTTATCCTTAATACTTAATTTAATCAGAAATGGTGCTGTTATAGATTGAAGTTCATACTTAAAAAATAACAGCTCAATTGATTTAATGTAGATCAGTGCCCACACTTCACCAATTAACAAAAAAATAAGAAAATAATTTAGCATGAGATCACAAGCCAAGAAATAAACAGTTACAGAAATACTGAAACAAGTCGTCTACTTTACTTTGATCGTCGCATAAACGAACAAACAGAATTATTGAACACCTCATGAGTCATGACACAAAACAAAAAAAAGAGGAATGAAAGTAGAAATTGCTGTATATTAACTTATGTATGTATGTAAACGAGTTAGCATATATTATGAATCTAATTGAAAACCAGATTAGTTCTTATTATTAGATCAATAGATCAAACAAACAAAACACAGCAGACATAATTAACACGTTGTTCGACAAGCACTACGCGACAAAATATCGAAAATATTAGACGATCTATATTTGGTTAGGCTTATGAAAATTCACAGTCGATAAATTAGGTCTAAATTATGCCGGACACTTAGCAAATCAATCTGGGTGGCTGGATAATTATCGCCAGCAGTTAATTAACGCCAAACATTACGCTTGCTAATTACCCAGTTTAAAGCAGACATAACCTTCGTCCGACCAACAATCTTGAATACCAACACCGTTTTATAATCAACGTAAAACTGTACATAGTAAAGAGACACACGTCTGGTGCGCCAAGCAGCAAAAATGTACCCGGATCTCAGGTCTCAGTAGGTGAAAAACAAAGCCATAATAAAGGAAACGAATGTTTTTGAGGTTTGTGTAAAATTGCTATAGAGGATTTGACTAAGAAGTTTTTTATTTTAAATAACTTTATCAATTTGTAAATAAATAGTAAAAAGATCTCATATTGTGATACCGTGTACGGTCCTTGCCTGACGGCGTCGGATAGGCAGCGTGTTCAACGTCTCCAAAACGCATGTGTTCTGTTTGTTTTTGGTTTGAGGAAGTATGATCATGTATCGAATGGGCTGGGCGATTTGGGGTGGTTGAACATGGATAACACTAGGGTGTTGCGTGCAGCAATATTATATCATAAGTTGCTATCCAAAAGGATCCCACAATACCTCATGCGGAAGATACGCTGTAGAACGGACGTCCATAACCTCAATTTAAGATTCAGGGGTTTGTTTGCTCCACCTGCCCATCGCGCTGAGCTGTATAAACGGTCATTCTCTTACCAGGTCAGTCACATATACAATGGTCTCAGGGAAGATATGAAGAAACTATCGGTAAACAGTTTTTGGGGAAAGATGAAGTGTTCGGAGGCTTTTTTATTTTTTATGGTCATGTGTTGCAAATTATGTATTATTTCGTGCCTGCTGTGATACCGTTGATTTTTGTTTGTTTTCGTCATGCTGAGCTAGACGCTAATGCACCGATTTGGCCTTGTTTATCTTTTGGCCAAATCCGCCTCTCGGTCGTTCAAAATCTATTTTTGGTAAACATTAATGTTGTAATTAGAAACTGCTGATGCCGGCGCCAAGATTATGCATTTTTTTTTCGGCGCTCTAAGATACTACCACATATAATGTGTACATATAATAATAATTGCTATCGCTAGATAGCTTCTGGTTTGAAAGTATGTACGTTATTTTTCGGCCAATTCATTTTGTTGTTCCTGTTATGCCCAGGGTTGCCAGGTCTCCGGCATTGCGCCGCAGTCTGCAGCATTTGAGGCTCATCTCGGGTCTCCGGCAGGCATTCAAGCATCTCCGGCAAAATCAAACATGAAGGACAAAGTGGTTACATTATTGTAAATAAATATATCGTCGGCTTAAGAGGTAAAATGGTAAAAGTCACTGACTAACAATTTGTTATATTTTATTGAAGCACGAATTAATTGTGGCCAAATGCTGATAAATGCGTATCTAAATGAAAATACGATCAATAAGAGTCATTGCAATAAGTTCAATAAATTCTTAAAATCCATTAATTCTCTTAAAAATGTCATTATATTTATTGGTATTCTATTGTAGTCAGGTTTTTGTAATTATTTGAAATCTTAGTTAGTTACTTTTCCTTTAAGCCAGACGATATGCAGACAGAGACATATCTTTGTTGAATTTTACATATTTAATATTATTCAAATTATTTTACACTACGCAATTTATCACGCAAAGTGTTCTACAAGTTTTTAAGCAATAAAAAATTGCGTATAGTGCCGTTAACAATAGTGTAAAACCGCTACTATACAGTGAGAACACAAAGTATTGAAACATGACAAAATCTCTAAATTGGTCTGTTATTAAAAAAAACTCGGTTTTGAATTATCAAAATATGTACACATATTTCTCGTAAACTAAATTTCCGACATTCAATGGTTTTTGAATTAAGACGGAATCGACATATTTTTTAAATGACACTATTGGCTTAATAACAGCATATAATAGTATGATGGCCGTACATAGGAAAATTTTCTAGAAAAAGATAGTTGAAAATTAGTGTTACATTGTGTATTTTATACATATTTTGAGGTTTCTAGGAGATTGAATACAAATGGCACACATTTACTAATGTTGCTAAAATTCCTTTTTTGACATGTGACCTCTCTTTTCCGGATGTCTTACGTAATTTTGACTTCGCATTCGAATTCAGGGCAAATAAAGTTCCAGAGTACATTTTATATTCCATTTACAACCTCCATGCTGCTCAAAAGTTATCAATATTTGCAATTTCAATTATGGTCTTTAAGCCATAAATTTTCTTCGGCTACCATTAAGACAATTAAATGTTATATTAAAATAACTTTCAAACATGGGATTGCCATTACATCAAAATGTGTAAGTTTATAGTAAAAAATCGACGTATTCAAAGACGTTTTTTTTTTCTTAGCAGTATAAGAAAATTGAGAAAGAAACAAAATTAAAAAGCGCAAAATATCTGCAATCCTGTAGAACGTGGCTTTTGGAAATGGAAACTGCATAGGCGATTATGATCTATTCTTTGCCAAAATCGCAAAGCTTTTTACCTAACTTTGAGGCGTCATATCTAAACGCAAAATAAAATATACCGTTTAAAAAACTACTCTAAATAGGGAATCTTCTAAAATAACTTTCCAGGTTTTGCCCAGTCTGTCTGAACAATTAGGCCCACTAACGACAAATTTAAGCAATTCCAAACAAAAATACCAAGCCGATTGATTTTTTAATTAATGGCCGACATTCAGCAGAACGGAAGTGCGATTTTCTCCATAATAAATCGACGGGACAACCCACATTGTGGTATATTCGTCTGTCATAGCGCTGGTCTCAAGACGAATTATGTAAAAACAGGTTTTTCTCGCCTCGTCTTGTTTCGGCGGCTCAACATGGGTTTTAATATCGTAAACGTCAATCGATTTGCAAGAAAGCCGCCGACAGGAAACGGACAGCCTTGCCACTAAAACGCCATAACTGTATAATTCGTAGCTAGTGGGTATTTCGATTCATAAAATCGCACTATTGGAAAAACCGGGAGATTTCATTGAAGGAAAGATTCCTACTGGTTTTTAGTTGGACCATTCAGAAAAAGTTATTATTTAAAAAGAGATATCGATCATGAACGATTTATTTAAAATATTACATTTGTTTCGCAATTTACATGAAAACATACGATACAGAGCAATTAAATCAATTTAGAGGCCGCAGTTATTATTGATATCCAAGGCAATATCAAACTCGCATCAAATTTCTTATCCAACTTGCTTTGGATAACAAAATATAAAAATAAAATAAATAAAAAATTGCGTTAAACCGCCAAATCGCACAAAAACAAAAAGTCATGTTGCAAGTGTCTATATTTCGACAGCTCTCAAGTGCGGATAATACCATGTTGAATATTGTGTAGTTATATTTCACTTTTGTTGCAATTTAGCTAATAAAATACCATGTCTCTGATTTTAGGATATTGTTTGTGTAATAAACAAAGAAACAAAAGAAAAACATAAAGAAGAATAGTGGATTACACGCTGAGGCTTTGATGTTGAATAACTTTTGTAATCTTTTACTGATTTGAATGATACTTTCGGGGAATACTAAACTAATTCATCATGATTATCACCTTTGCAATTTTTAAAAGTATCTTCTTCTTATACGTGGCACATTCACCCAAATCCGCTGACATTCGAACTGCCAGAAGTCGAATAGTTGGATAAAAATCACGCGTTCGGCGAGTGTCTCGCCATAAACCGCTTTATTTGTTCGCGTTCGCTTCGATCCATTCAATGTCGGTCTAATGACGCGGCTCAAAGGCTCTTTTGTGTGTACCCGAAGGTATTATTTACGACAGAGGTCTGATTTATCACATCAAACACGTGCGGTGCATCAATGTAACCCGATTACTATAATTTATCAGCAACAAAAAATCACATACACAAAGTTAAAATGGAATATATACCAGATGAATGATATTTATTTCTGTATTATTGAAGAAATGCAAATGCATATCAATAAATTAACCATCCGTATTATAAGATTACTAATGAAAATTAAAATTAATAGCAATATTAAATCAATAATTAACTAATTGGAACTAAAGAAAATAAATGATATAAAAAACCAGCGTTTGACACTACCTACCGTCAGAATGAAAATAATTGTCGAAATCCTGGCTAATTAAGTTTTAATGCAGACTGAATCTCGATCAAAAAGAATTTGCGCATACAGCTAAACTATTAATTGTACCAAAAAATGTCATAGCCATAAATTATACAAAATTTCCTCTACTTTAATTTATTATTTAACTATTTTGACGAAATTTCAGAAATGGTAGCTCATTAGCAAAATCGCAATAGCAAAAAATTAGCAAAAAAATGAAAAAATAATTCATGAAATTTTTTTCTTTACAGAAATATGTAGACGACATATGTAGAGAGGGCTGTTCGGGAACCGTCGCCGGCGAGGATTCCAGCTACGATTCGGACTGCGACGCTGAACCGTCCCCGTTTGACCACCAGGATGTCTCCAGGACGACCAGTGACACCCTCGCAGCTGAATACGCTGACTACGTCCAGACTTGCCCTGATCCAACCAGGAGTTACACAGCCAGGTAAAAATAAATACCTAAAACGAAGTCCACATTCCGCTTCATTTTTCTCCTGTTGTCTTTGGACTTCTTCTAATACCTCTCCCGCTCTATAAATTCCAGGGTCGAATTTGCGCTGAAATTAGGCTACACGGAGAAGCTCGTGCAGGCCGCTTTGCACAAACTCGGACCGTCTCCAGCCCAGAATGAGCTGCTTGCCGAGCTGATCAAATTGGGGGCCCAAAGGGGCAGCTCGTGCGATAACAGTCCTACCGAGCTTCAACCTGACGTACCTGAGATCTCCGAGCAACAACCAGTCGCGGTGCAAGCGCTACGCCCTATTGTTGTCGATGGAAGTAATGTTGCCATGAGGTAGGGTGCTGTTGAAATCTGTTTTAATGATTATTTGCAAATTAAAAAGTTTTGTTGGTTGCTAAATGTATCTCAAGATTCCTGTCGAGATTGCTATTTTTTATGAAAATGTAGATACCGTTATTATTTAGTCTTTCTAGCTTTGTCTTTGTCTTTCTAGCCTAGGTTCCTTCCAAAATATCTGAAATAAAAAATGGTCTTTTACAATTTTGTTTTTATTTTCAGCCATGGCAACAAGGAGATTTTCTCCTGCCGGGGGATCAAGATCTGCGTCGACTGGTTCAAGAGCAGGGGCCACCGCGACATAACCGTCTTCGTCCCGAAATGGCGGAAGGAGGCCCCACGAGGTGACAACCCGATCCGAGACCAAGAAATCCTCGACCAACTCGAACGCGAACGTCTCCTGGTTTTCACACCATCGCGACACGTCGGGGCCAAACGCATGGTCTGCTACGACGATAGATATGTCTTAAAACTAGCAGCGGAAGTCGACGGGATCGTTGTCAGTAACGACAACTACCGTGACTTATGCCAGGAGAGCGCTGACTTTAGGAAAGTTATCGAAGAACGGATTTTAATGTATTCGTTTGTTAACGATCGGTTTATGCCTCCGGATGACCCGTTGGGGCGATCCGGTCCAACGCTAGACAATTTCTTGAGGTTACAACCGAAGAAATCAGAACCACCTCCACCCTGCCCCTATGGGAAGAAGTGCACCTACGGGAATAAATGTAAATACCACCACCCCGAACGGGGGCCGTTCCCACACAAGAGCGTAACCGAACGTTTATCAGAACACGCACAGCGCCATCTCCAAGCGAGAGAAGGCGAAATCCGTAAAACTCCAGTCGGTCGGACACGCTCAAATATCCCCCCGACGAAAGAACCCCAACACACGATTGTCTCGAAAAGCCACAGCGTTGACAACGTAGGAACCTCCTATCAGAACACTGCGTCGGAAAACCTCCATCGGAAACTTCAGCGACAGCTAACCTTAAATCCGAACACCGACCCTCGTTTAGCCCGAAGATACACGCCGCATCAGATGCAGTCGCCCCCGTTCCTCTCCCCGACGAACTGGGAGGTGCACCCGCACGTAACGCGGATCGCCTCGGCTCCCGACTCTTGTCGGGCGTGGCCCCCGCAGCACCTGCAGCAACACAGGCATATGCATCGTATGTCGAGTTGCTCTGATCCGCAGTTAAATGTTTGGCAATGGGGGCCCGGGGGCCCCACCGCGGGGCCACTTCCGCAGAATCTTCAGGAGGACGCTCGACGGAAGCTGCACTATCATCTGGCGGCTATATTTCCCGAGGAGCAGGTTACGAAGGCGATGCAGCTGTACCCCGAGGAGAGTAATCCGCAGAAGATCTGCGCGGCCATCTTGGGGATGTTCCCGAAGCAGTGAGGTTGTTTTTTTTTAATATTTGATATAACAAATATTTGACGACACTAATTTTATTTTAAAATTCAAAAGTATCTAACTTGTTAGGATTTACGACGATATGACGGAGATATGATTATCGATTGGCGTAGGTTATGTATTGGAAACCGGTGGAAACCCTAATTATTAGGTTTTTGTTTTATTTTATTTTCAAATGTTTATTTTAGTTGTTGTTTTTGGAAACAAATAATAACCAGTCAAAATGTCTTTCTACCAGGAAAGTTGTGGGGTCGTTTTTAGTCATCTATTCTATGTTTTTTTGGGGTGCTGAAACTAAATCTGAAGTTTGCTAACAAACTTCCGTGCCACAAAAAGGCAAAAAAGTAAAAAAATATAAATAGTTTTGTCTTGACCTTGAAAAGTGACATATAGGACAAAGGTCTTCTCTTGGGCCGTCTCAGGCCCAATAGAAGTTAGTTACGCTTGTTGGTGCATAATAAAATAGATGTTCCTAACAAAACTGGTGACATTGCGTCAAAATCCGCACTACGATCCCTGTTTTAAAGACCAAATGTAAACATAACCTAACATGTTTGACTAATATTTCCTGAACAATTAGGTTATGTTTACATTTCTTCTTTAAAACAGGGAATTTGGCGCGGATTTTGAACGCATGGTCACCAGATTTGTTAGGAACATTTATTTTATTATGCACCAACCAGCATAACTAACTTCTCTTGGCAGAGGTCCTAGATGTCACTTTTCGAGGTCTTATACAATTTTGTATAATTATTATTTTTTGTTAGCAAACCTCAGGTTCGGATTCAGTACTCCAAAAAGACATTTAAAATGAAGGTAGTCAAAACTACCCCACAATTTTCCCGTTAGGGGCTCTTTTAAGCACAAATTGACTGCATTATAAATAATAGCTCTAATAATTGGGGGTTCCATCTTCTGCGAGCAGAAAAATTTTCCTTTGGGTGCTAATCTAAATTTCATGTGAAAATTCTGTTGCTAAATAATTCAATTCTTGTACTAAATCCTCTATATACTTACGAGAGAATAAGTATTATCAGAGGGTACAATTTCCGATGTGTTTTAAATGAAATTTTGTATTATGTATCCCGATGATGTGTAGAAACCTTCATATTGAAGTGTCAAGCTTCGAAACAAAAGCGAAGCTGTACAAGAAATACACAGAGAAGCCGTCGACGTACCTTTTTATATATGTATATGTTGATACTATGTATCTCTAGTAAAATTGTTGCAATTTTTGTATTATATATAAATATATAGCGTGAGTAAGAAATCTTTTTTTTAATGTAGTTTAATAGTAGTTTATATTAACCAATCTCTGTTTTGTAACTATTTTAAGAGATTTTTTATTATTATAAGAATTTTTAGCGAATACCCTAAGAACTAGATGAACAATGTTAACTATATCATTGATAATGTACATATAATAATTAATATTAGTAATAATTGATTGAATTATTACGATCGGCGTAATGTATTAAATAAAAGACTCCATTTTGTAGGTTATAATACTGTTGTTGCAGGTTGTTGTCTATTTCTTGCAGATGTGTATTGTGTGTTAACAATTTTTAAAATTATATGCCTAGTTCTAGCTTGTAGACACTAGATTCTAGCTTCTGTTAACATTTTCTTTGTTAAGTGCTATTATTTATTTGCGATTATTATTAAAATCTAATAAAAATGTTTTCTAAAAAAATATTTGTTTCATAACCTAACAATATTCTTGTACCCTGGTGTATAGGCAACCAAATCATCATCGGTGATCGCCACTAATTTATTTTTAGCATCGTACAGTTGGCACTTCGGCATTAACGATTATCTGTCAGATTAGTTAGGGACTTTTCGTGTTAGCGTCCATAACCGATTTGTCAAGATTGTCAGCGCTTGCTTTGGGTGTTGTGCTCGCCATTTTATGGGATCGATTATTATATAAAAACACAGTGCGACGATTAAATAATTAGCGCCGTTGTGGACTATGTGACGCAAGCTTTCTTCCGGGGTATTTTCTAGCAGGTAAGTTCACTCCCCACACGGTAATTGACATTTGAAGTTTGTTCGCCTTTCACTGACAGTTTGTGTTTCGCTAGAGAAAATTAACGCGTTTGTATAGTAAAAAAAACAGATAGGTACTATTAGAATGTAAACGTAAACAGATTGGTTTAACAAACGTAGGCAAAATACCGCACCTTAACGGTGAGTGTGAGTGTTCAATAAGATAAGATAACCACAGTTTGTTTATGAATTGTCCTTGGCTCAATAAGTATTTGAAATTTCCGCTTTGGAATTTGGCTACTATCACTTTGCAATGTGATAATCGATCTAACAGTACAAAATAGCTCAAATAACCCGCCTCGTAAATCCAATTAAATAAAAAACAAATGATCAATACTAAAGAACAGGGAACTATAACAAATAAGGAAGTGAGTCACTAACATTAATTTGATGAACATCTGTGTTGTTAGCTAACACCAACACACAGGAAGCCTTTTTTTCTCGCAGATAATAATACCCGACATATATTCAATATGCGTCATAACCTAATGTGAATGTATTTCGACAAATTTATTAACAAATTTATTATCGTTTTAGATGTTTTTGTGATGTCTCCATACTAAAAAGAGCAGAAATTGAGTCAAGATGCCTTTGCCGAAGAGAGTGGTGCTCCCAGTGCATGTGGCGAGGGGAACTTTGCCTGACGACTATCCGTTGCCTTCAGAACTCGAGGGGGTCACTAATGGCACCTTAGCGAACACCGTGAGGCAGTTATCTTCGTTGTCGAGGCATGCTGAAGATTTATTTGGGGAATTAGCAAGAGACGCGCAAGAGATTTACGATAGATCGAATTCGTTGCAAGCTAGAATTGACAGGTTAGCGATAAAAGTGACGCAACTCGATAGTACAGGGGAAGAAGTGTCTCTGCAGGACATTCATATGCGGAAGGCGTTCAAAAGTGCTATACATTTTGACCAACACGTAAGTTTGCTTGGGTTTTCTTTACTGTGAGTTAAAGCAAGGTTGTTCATTTTCAGACCGTTTTTTTTAAATGTATTATAAGAGTTGCGTGTTATTGGTATAAATTTACTATAAAACAACTCCAATTTTATGTTTTTCTTTCAGATATTCTCGAGATCTACGATGCCTACGGCGCTCCTGGAGATGTACAAGTCGTGCGATAGGCCTCCGCCCCTCGACAAGCTGAATTCGTACAGGGAAGACGGCAAAGACGGTCTGAAGTTCTACACCGACCCGAATTACTTCTTCGAGTTGTGGCGCGAGGAAGTCCTGAAGGATACGGAGAGGGTTATGCACGATAGGGGTAAGAAACCCCATAGGCCGAGGCCCGAGAGCGGACAGGGCGGCGGCAGGCACAAGAAGAGGGTCAGACAACCGGTCAATACGAAGGAGAGACAGAAGGAACGCGCCATCGGTCACGGGGAATATATTATGCCGTCGAACGTGCAGTACGGTCAGTTGCCGTTGCAAGAGAAAAAGATGGATGTAAGTATTTTATTTTTTAAATGTTTTGTGTTATTGTGTAATATATGTGTTACATATAGATATTTGTTCATCTATTAAGGCTTAAAGATATAAGAAAATAACAAAGAATTGAGAAAAGGGTATTAGAATGCTGCTACCTGAGAAGTAACAGCACAATATGTTTTTAAACATAGCATTTGACAACTTTTTACAACACACGCGCGACGCCCATACGTTTGATTGAAACGTATGGGCTTGGCGCGTCAGTTATTGTTCTTAGCAACAAGCAAACTTGCTCCTAGATACGTACCGGAGGGCAGCCGGTGATATCCCCACTCCTTTCGAAAAGTCTCGTATTTAAAACTACCAATAAATGAATATTATAGGTAATCCAGTTAATGAGACCTTTAGCTTAGCAACTATAAACTTTATTATCATGTATATAGAAGTAGGTCATAATGCAAATATATAACTAAACAAAGAAAAAATAATCACCTGCGTATGTACCATACACACATATATTACGCTTATCTCTATTTATAATGTTATCACTAAAATCTACGTCGGTAATTATTAATTCGGATTTCACCTTAGTTATACAGAATACGTCAAAATTAAAAGCGTTGCTAAACCATGCTGGAAAGACTTGGTTTCAAAACAATCATGTCCCACATTTTATGGATCTTAACACGTTTTATCCCTCTCCCAAAGGTCAACAACCAATGGGAGCAGCAGAAACCGTCCCGCCCAATCTCGATCGACGTCCAAAAATCCTACCCGCAACCGGAAGTCGACGGCCCCATCTATCTCCACCAACAGTACATCGTGGAAGCTACGAACCCGTACCAAGCGGGGATGTACCAGCAGGGCAACCCCGACAGCCCGGGCCCCCTTGGAACCCCGACGAAAGTCAACAAAATCCGCCCGAGCCAACCGCCCCCAGCGCCCCCTTCGAACCCGCAAACCCCGCAATCGAACACGCCCACGCGAAGCAGAAGCATGTCGAGCAAGGATCTTCCTCCGCCACCGCCGCCCCCCGAGGGGGCCATCTCGCCCCCGAACGGTCTCCCGCCCCATATTTCGAGGCAAAGCAGTCAGAGTCGTTCGAATTCGCCGCATTCGCACCAGGCGACTCCGGAACCGGATTTGCCGCCCCCGCCGCCTGTGCCCAAGCAAGCGTCGCCCCCGAAACAAGCGACGCCCATCGCTCCGCCCCCGCCACCTCCCCCTCCGATGCCGAGCGTGCTAAACGGGCCCCCTCAGATCACGAACGGAGATATCGCAAAGTTGATTTCCTCGGCTCCGATAAAACTAACGCCTGTGAAAGATCGACAGGTTAAGCTGCTTCCGGCTCCGGAAGGGACAAGAAACGATTTATTAAAGGCGATTCGAGATGGAATTAAACTTCGAAAGGTCGAGAAAATTGAGCAAAAGGAAGTAGAACGCGGAAACGGCTTGCATGACGTTGCTTCGATTCTAGCTAGAAGGGTTGCCGTTGAGCTGAGTGAGTCGGAATCGGATTCAGATTCGGATTGCGATAGTTCCGACGGTTGGGGGGAGAACGAGACGTCCGCGTGACATCGTAGGAAGGCTAGCACGGCTAGCCAGGTGTACTAAAAGGAGCTCTCTACGCGTGTAATTTCTAATAAGCGGAATTGAAAATCAAACGTAAGCTGTGTAAAAAACGTAAGTACGAATCACGTTAGTATGAATCCCGAGTCCCTAGTAAGGATGTAATAGCTGTGGAAGATGACGGTTGCCAAGATATTTTTAGGTTATGTGAAATGTGAATTTTACGGTTAAGAGTTTCTCGAGGTTTCCGTTTGTTTGTTTGTTGTCGTGAAATTGTTTGCTTGTAATAAAGGCTCTGATGCCTTGCCTTTTTCGTATATTTATGTCAAATTTCGTAATTTATAGCCAATCTCCCCCCGTAATACAAATATCAAACCTGTTGTTGTTATTATGATTATTATTATATGAACTATTGTTTTTCTATTATTTATATTTTTATATCGTTATAAGTTAAATTCAATTTTTAAATTAATCACTAACTCAATAAAATATAACCTCTCAGCTTACTAGAGGTTGGTTTCTATTGAACAGAGCCTTACTAAAAAAAAAAAATACTATTTTCCTGAACACTGCGCTTTATTTGTTACAACGACTTTATATTTATATTATGTATTTAAGTGTCGAGGAAAGTAGCCAGAGCTTTGTCAAATAATAACTCTAATAATTAATAAAATAGTTGCCAAACACAATAATCGCCCGATTATAGTTAAATAACAAATATTTACGAAATAATATTACGTAAGCAGAATAAAATGCATTCCCCACCCTGTAAGTTGTCATAGTTAATTATGCAGCTCTTGTTAGAATTTTTGGTGCTAAATAGAAAATACTGAAAAAGCACAATCGAGGGACAAACATGCAAAGCGTGTTACATCAATTTTTTACAATTCTGTTTTGTAAAAACCAAGTGTTTAACAAGTTTTGCAAATTTGCTCCTCAAATAACAAAACCCTAAATTTTTTTTTTACATATACTCTGACATGTTTTTTTTCTAAATAAATATATGTAATAGATACAAATAATCGAAATTGCAGTATTAGAAAAATAATAATATATATTGAATATGTATGAGTATGACATAGAAGAATAAATACTCTTGTATTTTTATTACACAAAAGTTCGCTTTTGAGTCTAGATGTAGACCACTTATTTTACATAAATTTGTATATTTTCCGCGTGAATACTGTATATATGTCTTGAATGCTTGTGTCTCCAATAAAAAATTTGTCTATATTTAATTGTATATTGCATGTATAATAGTCTACGCTGTACTTTTTTATGATTAGTGTCTATCGTCAGGTAATGAATAATTTGTAAAAATTTATTGTAACTTATGGGATAAATAAAGATTGAATGATTCCGATTTATATTTATTACTCAATTTATTCACTTTAATAGTAATAATATAATAATATCTTAACATTAGAATACATTAAGCAGTCCGCATCGGCGGCGACACTAAAATAACCCCATCCCCACGAACGAACAACATCGGAATGGTACGTTTTGTCGACCTGTAGACCTCCTCGTAAGTTTCTTCATCAATTTCGCAGCTAGTGATTGTCTCCTCAGCATCACTCAACACCATGTTCATGTGCTGATCGTAAGCATGCAATCTACCGCGTAATTCACGATCATTCCGCATTTTTACGTATATCCTTTCATCCAAACTTAACCTCACTAAATCCAGCGGCTCTTTTACGGTGATCGGGGGTATCTACAAAGAGTTAATCATGAGATAAGTTTGAATAATAAGTAATTGTTCACTTACGTTATCCAAATCGTCTGCCATTATGTCGAAAAATTATAGAAATTACTTGAGAATAGTGGAGTTGTTTTGTGAACGTTATTTTGTGGTTATGTCTACGCTGTCGCCTGTCACTTTTTCGTATCGCCATCTACACGCAGGTCGACAAAGCTAACGTTTTGTCGGTAAGAACGCTACCTTTTAGCGGATGCCAACCTAAACAATCACAAACCACCATTCCATATAAAATCAATGAAACAGATTCATTGAACAATACTATAGGTATGTTAGCAAACAGTTCATTGAACAAAAAGTACTACAAGTAGTACGAGGTACTGTATAATAAAGTATATATTCCGTGGCTTTTAGAATGCGAATGAATAAGAGCGCGAAATTCAAACAGTTGTGTTATTTATAACTACATAACAAGGTGTGGACTGTATGGGCGATTGAAATGTTTCAACTGCAGAATTCCGATCGAAAATAAAGCCGCAAGCACGTGCGTAGACTGGTTTATGTCTTCGTAAACTGAGTGGTCTATTTTTGTGTCTGGAATATTGAGGAAACTAGACTGAGGGAGTTGTGTTTCCTCATTTATGTTTCATCATGTATTACGAGTAAATGTTTACACCAGTTTACAACTAGGCGATACGCAGGTAGTTCCAGATAGTTGGGAACAGCAGTTTTAGTATATTCTGACTAGAATACCGGAGATAGACATGGAACCTGAGGAACTCCAAGGTAGTTCCAGTGATGACAACAGCACTGAAGATGAGACCGATAATACTGAAGTTACTAGGGTGAAACGAGGGATAAATTGGTATGTTATTTAGTATTTTATGTTAAACAGTAACCTATCTTATCTTGAGAATGGACGAGATAAAAATGTTTGTATGTATGTCAGTTTTCATAGAATATTTCTACATGTTACAATGTAAAAGGAAGTTGGGATATTAAATTTTTATTATTTAATTGGCCTTGTGTGCGGTTCATACGCTATTTGCATACATAAAGTACGTTTATTGTTTGATGTTTATGACGCCTAGCATGGTAGCCTATTTTTTAAAATGAGAGCATTTTTATTTTTGTCTGGATGTAAAGGATATTAATTATGTCTTTCTGTCCATAAATCGGTCATTTGTGTCAACATAGTTTAGAAATTTTAAATATAGTTGTGGATATTCGACTATAACATCTGGAAAAACTATTTTCTGCTGTTTGTTTTAGTCACTGATTTGGGATTTTTGCAACCGTTCTTTTTTCTCTAGTTTTAAAAATTATTGATTTTTTTTCATCAATATTTAGGTGTGGAGTTGAAGATGAACCATCCAGCAGTTCCTCACAGTCAGTTCCGAAGTTTTACTTCCAAGGGAATCCAAAATTTGGAAATAGAATGCAGCTTTATTCAAGAACAAACTATTTGTTGGCTGTCTATCACGACGGGATTCGAGGAACACAAGACCCAAACGACATGCATAGTAAGATATGTTTCAAATAAGTACGTAGGCTTTCACTGCCAGAATCATTTAGAAAATAAACTGCTTCCGTTTTATTCCGTGTGTCAAGATTTGTTAATGCTGACGTTTCGCGAACCATGTTGCTCGGTCCTTCAAAGCTAATTGAATACTGAAGACCTACCAAGAAACTCTCCCTTATATACCTGTATTGACACCTCACTGCGCACATCTGGAGCTACCGCTCCCATGTGCTTTTCCACCTGACCGCGTTAGGATCGACTTCCAGACCCTACTAAAGTCAGTACCATCCTCGCTATTGATGTTGTTAGGATGTTTGTAAAATTCGATGGCTTCTCTAATAAGCCTTCGATGATAATTACCAACCCTTGCTAACATCTTCACGTCATCGAAAATCATTGTGTGTCCCGACTCGTGGCAGTGTTGAGCAATAGCGGACTGTTGAACCTTGCGTAGCCGGGTGTCTCTACTGTGCTCCTTGACTCGACATTCGATACTTCGTCCTGTCTGTCCTACATAGCATGTTCCACACTCACATGTTATCTTGTATACCCCTTCGTTTTTCAGGAGGGGTGTGATATCCTTTGGGTTACGCAAAAGATCCTTTACTTTTGCTGGTGCTCTGTACCTTACGGTGATACCCGATTTGTTCAGTATTCTACCGATTCTTTCTGATACCCCACTTACGTATGGTAAGCAAGCGAACCCCTTTGACTCTTGTCGCTCCTCTGAGACTTGCGATTTTCTTTGTGTGACACCCCGTATGTCAGACTTGGTGTATCCATTCTGACGTAGAGCCCAGTCCAAGTGTTTCCGTTAGTCGTCCAAGGTGCTGGAGTCGCATACCTTCTCGGCTCTGTTTTCAACAGTTTTCAACTGTTCAATTGTTCAACTGTTTTCAACAGGGCCGAGAGGCAAACAATTTTGATAATCATATAACTTATGTAGAAAAGTTTCAGGAGTATGAAAATTGTGAACGTCTCGTCTTTTATGCTATCTCGATAAAATAAAGAAATGTCTGTTTGGTTGTAACTAAACAGCAACAATTATGTTTAGTTTTGTCATTCCAATATTCCCTCAAATGTTGCTTGGCTTTTCTGTGTCATGTAGCAGCCTTCTGTTGTTATGGTGGTTGGTATACTTCAGCTTTCTGTTCCCATCTAGCATGTCTTAGTACGTCACATCATGTCCTTTCAGAACTTTCAGGTAAGTACAAAACAAACAGACGACTTCACAAGTATATGCTCGCATCATCAATTCAATTTCTTGTTTTTTCGCTTTTTGTTGTACTTTCAATGCGTTATCTTTTCCAAAAAAACAAATACAGAAAAAAACAATCCTGTTTTAAGTTCTTAATAATTTTTTTACAGCACATTTTGAGGTTACAAATGCCGGTGACGTTGGTGATGTTAGACTACAACATCTTGAATCGGATTTATGTATTGCGATGACATGTGATGGTGATCTGTACCCCTCAACTGACAAGCATAATTGCGAAACTGTATTTTTGGAAAGGGGCCTTCACGGGGCTTATAAAACATTCTTGTCGAAAAAGTACAAAGAAAATAACTATTATATTGGTATAAAGAAGAATGGACAACCAAAAAATGGACAGAAGACAGCAATAAATCAAAAACCGGTCCAATTTATATCTTTAAGAAAGAAATTTGACGACTCCAACTAAATATTATGGATGCCTAACATAATTTATGATACATTTTTTATAAGTAAGAATAATAAACTTTGTTTTTGTTTAATCCTCTGGTTGGTTCTTAATCATCCCATTTTTGTTTTTCCATGCCCTCCACAGCACTTTATTTGACTTATTATTATATTTTTCAGCTTATTTGGAATTGAAGAGTGCTGAACAAGTTGGCCAGGTCAGAATTCAAGGTCAGCTAACTTTGATGTATGTCGCCATGGACAAAAAGGGAAGATTGTATGCGGAAAACAACATGTGGATTGAAGGAACAGTCTTTATAGAGTCTTTTCAAGGTCCTTACAAGACGTACCTGTCTAGGGCTTATGCCCATTTAGGTTGGTACTTAGGGCTGAAGAAATCGGGTAAATTTAAGAATGGCTCCAAAACAGCAGCCCGCCAGAAAGCGGTGAAATTCTTGTCGGTAAGAAGCAAATTTCAATGAATATTCGCCTTAAGACGTTGTTTTATGTAATAGTTTAAGAAAAATGAAACATAATTTTGATGTAAAAGAAGGAGGAAGCTTTATTATGTAACTTTTGTAAAACGTATACCTAGTTTAGCAATTTTAACATGCCTAACATATGCCGGACCTTAGATAAAATAGTTTATATTGAAGATATACTGAAACTGCCAATACAGAATAAGTACAAGTTATTTTTATATATGTAGTGCTATTATTTAGGTGCTCATTTATCAGTATTATAAGTAGAATGTAGATTATAATAAGTAGGACTAAATAACAATAAAATGGAGTATATTGACATATTATTTTGTTTCATTTATTTACCTTACAAACAAAAACTCAACTCTCTGTTATTGGAACCGGAGACTGTTTGCACAGGTTATACAAAAAGATCTTCACCATCTTCAGAAAAGTTTTAATCACCAATTTATTTTATCTTCCCGGCGCAACCACCACAATTTAAAATTTCAAATTGTGGTGAATGCGCCGGGAAGATAAAATAAATCGCGTAACGTCAAGATGTGTCGAGATTTTTCACCCGGCACCTCCACCAAAAGATAAATTGACTAAAGAAGTTCTCCGGCGCCGCCGCCAAAATTTCAAATTGTGGTGGATGCGCCGGGAAGAAAAATAAATCGCGTATTTTTTTGGCGGAGGTGCCGGGTAAAAAATCTCGACACATCTTGACGTTACGCGATGGATTATCTTCCCGGCTCAACCATTAAAATTTGAAATTTTGGCGGTGGCGCCGGAGAAACTTATTTCTTTTGGCGGAGCTGCCAGGTGAAAAATCTCGACACATCTTGACGTTACGCGATTTATTCTATCTTCCCGGCGCATCCACCACAATTTGAAATTTTGGCTACGTCGCCGGAGAACTTGCTTAGTCAATTTATCTTTTGGTGGAGGTGCCGAGTGAAAAATCCCCACACATCTTGACGTTACGCGATTCATTTTATATTCCCGGCGCATCCACCAAAATTTGAAATTTTGGCGGCGGCGCCGGAGTAACTTGGTCGAGAGCGTGTGAGAGTGTGTGAGAAAGTGTGGCTGTGTGCGAGCGTGTGGGAGTGTGTGAGAGCGTGTATGAGGGTGTGAGAGCGTGAGTGCGTGTGAGAGGGTGTAATAGCGTGTGAGAGCGTGAGAGTGCGTGCGCGAGCGTGTGAAGCGTGTGATAGCGTATGAGAGCGTGTGAGATCGTGTGAGAGCGTGTGAGAGTATGTGGGAGCGTGTGAGAGCATGTGGGAGCGTGTGAAAGCGTGTGATAGCGTGTGATAGCGTGTGAGAGCGTGAGAGTGTGTGAAAGTGTGAGTGTGAAAGTGTGTGAGTGGGAGAGCGTGTGAGACGTTTGAGAGCGTGTGAGTGCGTGTGAGAGGTGTGAGAGCGTGTGAGAGCGTGTGGGAGCGTGTGAGAGCGTGTGGTAGCGTATGAGAGTGTGAGAGCGTGAGAGTATGTGAAAGTGTGTGAGAGTGGGAGAGCGTGTAAGAGCGTGTGAGTGCGTGTGAGAGCGTGTGAGAACGTGTGAGAGCGTGTGAAAGCGTGCCAGATCGTGTGACAACGTGTGAGAGCGTGTGAAAGCGTGTGAGAAAGTGTGAGAGTGAGGGGTGTGAGAGTGTGACAGCGTGTGAGAGCGTGTGATAGCGTGTGAGAGCGTGTTAGAGCGTGTGATAGCGTGTGAGAACGTGTGAGAGCGTGCCAGATCGTGTGACAACGCGTGAGAGAGCGTGTGAGAGTGTGTGAAAGCGTGTGAGAGTGTGTGAGAGCGTGTGGGAGCGTGTGATAGCGTATGAGAGCGTGTGCGAGTGTGTGAGAGCGTGAGAGTGTGTGAAAGTGTGTGAGTGTGAGAGTGGGAGAGCGTGTGAGAGCGTGTAAGAGCGTGTGAGACGTTTGAGAGCGTGTGAGTGCGTGTGAGAGCGTGTGAGAACGTGTGAGAGCGTGCCAGATCGTGTGGCGTGTGAGAGCGTGAGGGGTGTGAGAGTGTGACAGCGTGTGAGAGCGTTTGAGAGCGTGTAAGAGCGAGTGATAGCGTGTGAGAGCATGTTAGAGCGTGTGAGAACATGTGAGAGCGTGCCAGATCGTGTGACAACGTGTGAGAGCGTGTGAGAGTGTGAGGGGTGTGAGAGTGTGACAGCGTGTGAGAGCGTTTGAGAGCGTGTGATAGCGTGTGAGAGCATGTTAGAGCGTGTGAGAATGTGTTAGAGCGTGCCAGATCGTGTGGCGTGTGAGAGCGTGAGGGGTGTGAGAGTGTGACAGCGTGCGAGAGCGTTTGAGAGCGTGTGAGAGCGAGTGATAGCGTGTGAGAGCATGTTAGAGCGTGTGAGAGCGTGTGAGAACGTGTGAGAGCGTGCCAGATCGTGTGACAACGTGTGAGAGCGTGTGAGAGTGTGAGGGGTGTGAGAGTGTGACAGCGTGTGAGAGCGTTTGAGAGCGTGTGAGAGCATGTTAGAGCGTGTGAGAACGTGTTAGAGCGTGTGAGAGCGTGCCAGATCGCGTGACAACGTTTGAGAGCGTGTGAGTGTGAGAGCGTTTGAGAGCGTGTGATAGCGTGTGAGAGCATGTTAGAGCGTGTGAGAGCGTGTGAGAACGTGTGAGAGCGTGCCAGATCGTGTGACAACGTGTGAGAGCGTGTGAGAGTGTGAGGGGTGTGAGAGTGTGACAGCGTGTGAGAGCGTTTGAGAGCGTGTGAGAGCATGTTAGAGCGTGTTAGAGCGTGCCAGATCGTGTGAGAGTGTGACAGCGTTTGAGAGCGTGTGATAGCACGCCACCACCAAAAGATTAATTGACCAAGTAAGTTTACCGGCGCCGCCGCCAAAATTTCAAATTGTGGTGGATCCGCCGGCAAGATAAAATATATCGCGTAACGTCAAGATGTGTCGAGAGTTTTCACCCGGTACCTCCGCCAAAAGAACTTGACTAAGTAAGTTTCTCCGGCGCCGCTGCCAAAATGTTAAATTGTGGTGGATGCGCCGGGAAGGTAAAATAAATCGCGTAACGTTAAGGTGTGAGGAGAGATTTTTCACCCGGCACCTCCGCCAAAAGAAATTGAGAAGGTAAGCTTCTCCGGCGCCGCCGCAAAAATTTTAAATTGTGGTGGATGCGTCTGGAAGATAAAATAAATCGCGTAACGTCAAATGTGTCAAGATTTTTCACCCGTCACCTCCGCCAAAAGAAATTGACCAAGTAAGTTTCTCCGGCGTCGCGGCCAAAATTTTAAATTGTGGTGGATGCGCCGAAAAGATAAAATAAGTCGCGTAGCGTCAAGATGTGTCAAGATTGTTGAGAACAGGATAAAATAAAACACATGATAGATAAGAATATTATATGTATTTGAACGTTATAATACAACAATTAGGTACTTAAAAGATCCCCAAAGAGCAATTTATTCATCATAGTACACAAGAAATCCGACAGGTGTCGTTAACATTCATCTAATGCGTCAATCAACTGCTCGATTCGTAGCTAATTCTTGTTACGTTAGGCAAGCATCTTTTGCGATTGTCCCTGATGATCTTAATAATCGTATGGCGACCGACTTTCTTTACAAATTCGAAAACGTTTGATTGTTTCCACGTCTCCCTTCTCCTAGTATGAGCTATGCTAAAAGAAGAGACGATAAAGCGAAACTAGAATTGACATCGGGTGATTGCTTTTTGTTTTTTTTATTCATTTTGACATTTCCAGGACGGCTTGGGATATGTTCTCGAAATTAACAATCTTTCTAATATAATATACTATACTACAGTACATACTAGTTTATTCTATTGCGAAGCAGATCACTATGTCGGTAAGATTTGACTGACGTATGTAGAGAAAGTTAGGTTATGTTTGGTATTTTGACGTAAAACAGGTTTCCGAACACAGCACGGCACTGCGCTGCGTTAGTTCTGCGTACAGAGCATTTTGAATGTTACTTAACCTAATTCCTTCATAGCATTTCTTTGCTGTTTGTCAGTCAAATCTTATTTTTATCGTAAGTAAGCTACACATAATTGTAAAAACAGTCATATCACACGTTATTATTAAACATTCTGCCGTAGGGGTTCTATTAATAGACCTATCGCACTACGTATTATTGCATTTTATATATAAAGGGTGTTTCACATGACTATCTTTCGGTATATATCTCGCAAGATGATCTTAGAAAACATTAAAAATTATTACTTTATTCGTAATGTTGATTATTAGATATTGTCTTAAAAAGAGTTTGCAATTTTGATGTTTTTTTTTGCTTACGTATTGCACGCAGTCTGTAAGTATTGAAAATATATTTTATATATTACAATTTTCCGCCTATTGGTCCGAAAAACTTTGGCTATACACTTTTTTTGCTATACATACGTACCTAAGCAAGACACAGCACCCTTTTCGGTTCATAAAAAATGGTTTCACTTCGTTTTCTAATTGTATATTTTAGTTGCGTAAGTTGTACTACCGTATGTTACTAAGATCTAATGTTACCGATTCGTTACAATCTTCATACTCTTCTTCTATGATGTCCTCTAAGTGTCTATGTGGCACATTCGTAATGAATTCCTCACTAAAAATAATAATAAGAGAACTAAACTAGAGAACATAGCTACACTACCTAATGCTTAGCCCAGGCAATTGATGTATTTGCATACAGGAAAAAAATAAAGAAACGCCTATACCGGGTGATTCAATTTCGAGCCTCACCATGGGGATCTCGCTTATTAGTGGAGATAGAGCCTATGTTTAAATTTGGCAAAGTTTCCTGCTAATCATGTATCTGAAAAGAAATTTAAGCTATCATTTTTCATTTTGAAGATATCCCCAAAAAACTGAAATGTTAAGATATCGTTTTTAATTTTTTATTCCAAACCAAATGTAGCTAGACATTTGAAATAAAAACATTCTAGAGTTCTAGAATGCAATCTACATGTTATTATGCTCTTCTAAATGTTCTTCCCGGAATAGCATTGACCGCATTTGTTATTCGATCCCGCAGATCGTCGATATTTCTGCGAGTATCGTGATAAATTTCGTCGTTCACAGTTCCCCAAAAGAAAATAGTCCAGAGGACTTAAATCAGGGGATCCACCACTACACCATTACCAATCCAGCGATTTGGAAATTGTTGATTTAAATAATTTCGTACAATTGCAAAGTTTGACTTGTGTGGTTGTTTGTACGGTTTCAATTTCTTTGTTCGTAATGGTCTGCAAACACGTGTTTGCGGCAATTCCAAGTTATGGGCTACTTCCCGCTTAGAAATCCGAGGATCGTCATTTATCTAAAAACCAGTCGTTGAAGCATTGCAAATTATGGTAATTTAACGTTTACCATTTCTAAAATACCTCTTTGATCAGTTTCAACAATTCCATGAGGATTTAAAGAATTGCAGGGCTTACTAAACGATCCATGGTCCGCTAAATTTCCGTCCACATTTGGTTTTGAATACAAAATTAAAAACTATATCTTAACATTTCATTTTTTTTGTGGATATCTTCAAAATAAAAAATGATGGCTTAAATTTCTTTTCAAACTCGGCTCGAAATTGAATCACCCGGTATAGCTTTTTATTTAAACATTCAAAATAACAAATTTTGTACTAACATTCCAATTTTTTACTTTATTTGAATACCTATATTTGGATCCTACTGTCTGGAGTATTTCTATAATCCATTTAATAACCAAGAGAATTTTTCTTGTCATACAAACATTCAAAACAATTTGCGCACTCATTTGGAGCTGTTCTGGACTTCCGTTCATTGAAATCAGCAGAACTAAATCCAGACATCAATAGTTTTATTATTATTATTATTTATATTAAGCAAGATGTTTTTACACATTCTTTGTGCTGCCTAACCTTGGTGTATACAAAAATTCAGGTGGGTTGCAAATTTTCCTAATTTGGCTGAGCTATGATGGAGCAAAATAAATTTATGTTCTACAAACTTCATTTAGACATATTTAGATACTTTTTAAGGCTTTACAGTCTTAAGAAGAGAACCTCAAAATAATTGAAATTTAACCGCTAAAAATCTGCTGACATATCTAATGATTTTTACCTACTTAGTGCGAACCGAGAGACTGGATATATTCCTTCTGGTTAGTAAATGGACTATAGTCACGCCCGTCACATCGTAAAGAGCCATAAGCATCATAAAGGTAAGTGAATACTTGTTCTGGCAGACAACAACGCGGGTAGAAAGTCTTCAAAAACCAATTCTTACTTACAAAACCAATCATGCAAACCAAGGCTCCAAATCATTGAATTGCTGATGACTAACAAAGAAAACGCATGCATTTTAGTAATAATAATAATAATCCTCCTCGTAAACTTCACGTTTAGTATAATAACACAACCAAACCCATCTTAGGTATCACATAACCTAAAAAAAAACCTACCTGTAGCTTGTAGGCATCCCTGCGTACTTAACAGCGTCCATCAGCTGCAAGACGTTAGCAGGAGTGGTGAAACTATGGGCTCCACTCGCTCCCCTAAGCTCCCTAAGTTCGACACCCCTGAAGAGATCGCAGCATAACACTTCTTCAATTGTAGGCAAACGATTGCTGCTCTGAAAGATTAGGCTCAAGACTTCGGCGACTTTAGGTGCCCGTTCGAGCTCCAGAACTAGATGAGTCGAGCTTGGAGGCGTTGGCAACTCATAACCGACTGTCATCTCGAATAAAACATAACCAAAAGCTAGAGTTTCTGGAGCGGCTGGTGCACGTGGCAATAGACCGAACAGTGGGTTTTCCAAACCAGCAAGCCTGGCCACACCGTGTTGGATTATCACGTTTCCAGAGTTGAGATGGTGGAATGGTGGGAAGTGTTTATTTCGGAGGAATAACAATGCTTCGAGAATCTGACGTCCAAGACATTGTACCTATAACAGGAAGAGGGTTTTTTGTGGTTATCAGTGGAGACTTTGAAGACATGGAGGTTACCTGTCGTAGTGGTAGGCCTTCTCCTTTGTTCAGATACTTGTATTGGTAGTTTTCATGCCAAGCACACCCGTAAATGATGTCCCTTAGGCTACCGGATGGATTTAATGGACATACCAGCGCAGCACCTTTATCCCAGAATTCCAAATCGAGGACCGGGTGGATGTAAGGGTGCTGGAGGCTTCTAAATAACGATACCACAGTCTCTTTAACCAATTGGGACGGCTGTATTGGACACGAAGATGGCAATGGCACCAGCGTTAGCAGTCGTTCGGCGTCCAAATTTTTATCTTGAACGACGAACCTGAAGAATAAGAAAACGAATGAAACGTCAAATCGGTTTTGGCTTTGTTTTTTTCGCCAATCGGAAGAAAAGTATATTGTTATTCGTGCAAATTGGTAATAACTCATAAAAACAAAACTAAGTGGATATAAAAACAATAAAAATGATCAGAAAATCATCAAAATTTTGGCAAAACACGCAAAACTTTCTGGGTATGCTGGAATTGTTGGCAGACTACGATCCATCTTTCTAAATGCATTTAAAACTCTTACTGTCATAAGTCATTCCAAATGGTGGCCACACTGGTGCTGCGATGGCAAATTCTCAACTTGAATTTTTAGATTTTATTTCAAGGATTACTTGTTCTTTATGTTTTATTGTATTTTTATTTAGTTGTCATTGATAATAGTAACAAATCAGGTTCGCTGTAGCTTGCTCTAAACAAAGCTTCATAAGTGCTTCATAACCTTAACAAATTAGACCGTGACGTCAACTGCACTGACCTGCGTTATACATAACCTCATTCCCGACTCCCACCTAAATAATTTAGACCCTAATCAAAGATTAACGGATTACTGCTGCTGCCAACTGGTTACATCGACCACGACAGCCAACCTGGGTGAACTACATCGTAAACTAATCTAATTTTCACAACATATTCAACGGATGGTGACCTACCAGTGTTTGTTATCTCTCGAACCTACGTTCCCCAGGTGTGTCTTCAGTTCATAACGATTACTGTTGGCCAGATATTTACTGCAGGTAGTGTACATGCCATCTCGCAGTTCCTTGTCATACTTCCTCTTCTCAGTGCTGGAATCTAAACTTAAAGCGCTATACTCATGCTTAGGACTGTTCCCTCTGAAACAGAAAGAGAACAACCTTTTACCCTGTGATGAGCTGCATATTACATACAGGTACTTTATAGGAGAAACAGAATGGTTGTTTAACTGCCTGCGTACACATAACCTAAACAAGAAAACGTTGGCTTGACGTTTCTTGAAACATAACCTAAAATATTTATAGGAAAATCGTGATAGTTATGTTCGTGGTAGCTCAAATGGGTAGTGTTTAAATTAAATTATGTACTTAGTGTCCTACTTTCTAAAAGTGGGTGGGCACCTTCTATTATATTATTAATAAACGTTCCTCATCATTTATTTCTTGCGGTATTTACTACGCGTATATCAAATATCGATCTTCGTAGTAACCTATATATAACTGCGACAATAATGGGATGGGAACGTTAAAATTACACGTGTCTGAGTGGTCCAATCGATCCATTGTCTAAAAATATAACCTATGTGTGAATTGATATTCGATTTATGCATGACTGTACACATAGGTATCATGAAAAAACCGTCTGTAGATATTGGGTATTTCGGCAATTTACCCCTTTATAATAAATACCTTTTAAGAAATAACAACTTAGACATAGACTCAGCTGACAGCTGTGGCGAGATGATTGGAATTTTTGGATTCTGTTCAGAGCTACGACTTCTGGCTGAGGAAAAAGCACTTCTTTTCTGTGCTGCGTCCAACTGAGTGAACTCAGCAACGCTTCTGGTTCTTCTAGTGAACCTCTTCCTTTTACGTATGCTAGATCTGGATGGCCTTTCTTGGCAGAACCTATCATGACCAATAATATCTAATTCTTTCTCCTGCTCTTCTTTCTTGTTAATATTTTGGTATAGGTTGAACATGTTCATGGATGTCTTAAAGTTAGTCGTTCTAGAAGACACTGTAATGTGGATAATTTTCTAAATTTGATTTAGATGCTCACAATATGTAGTAACTAACTTGTTGACTGCTACCAATACGACTGATCTTAAGCCACAACTGATTTCAAAGCGACACTAATTCTTTTATCTTGTTAGGGTGGATTTCTAAGGGTTCTTTTGCGTATCCACATACCTCATTAATTTCTGTAACGATTTCTTCCGTTACATATGATAATTGTTGATTTTTCCTCATGCCTTTTGATCATAATTTTAATCTATAATCGTGTTCAGACTAATCCTTCAAAATAATGCTTTGTTTGTGTCCTTGGTGCCATCAAACAAGGGACATTTGAAAGGGTGGTTTCAACGGAATGACCTCTCCAAAATGTCAGCTGAACGATCAATCAGAGCTACGATTGTTTGTAGTGGATAATTTATGTTAAAGGTTGTGTCACTTGACGTCAGCATGGCCTTTGTTAGTGGAAAAGGTCGAATATACAGTGTGTACAAAACTGTATACAAAACTGTATATATACTGTGTGAATACAAAACTGTTTAACGATAATTTTTTCAAATCATCCCTGAGACCATTGTATATGTGACTGACCTGGTAAGAGAATGACCGTCTATACAGCTCAGTGCGATGGGCAGGTGGAGCAAACAAACCCCTGAATCTTAAATTAAGGTTATGGACATCCGTTCTACAGCGTATCTTCCGCATGTGAATAACATTAATTACTTTCGGTACAAAACTTGCAAATTGTTATTGCCCATAAAATTACAAACTTAAGCGCTCAAGTTACGAATTCTTGAGCGTGTGGTCGTGACAAAACCTAAATGGGTATAATTTATATGAAAAGGCACTCAACTGGTGCTATTTAACGAACTACGTGTGCTTCAGTATTAAGGTAATGCATGCATAGCATGTGCTGACTCCTCACGCCTTGTGGTTTTACAACAGTTAAAAAGGGCAAACTTTAAAGTATCACGTCAGCTTTTTCAGATCGATATACCAGGCGAAATTAAACGCAAACACGTTCGCAGATAATTAAATTCCTTCGCGAGTGGCACATTTTACCGTCAGTGGAATGTTATTGATGGAAATTGCGTTTAGTTTTTACGTTTAGTTGTTTAGTTTCGAAGTTAATTTTTAAGTGTGTCCATCTATAAACACATAATAAAATCTGCATAATTCATACACTTTTAACTGCTTGTTTTGTATTATTATTAACTTGTTAAGAAAATAACTGTTTACTTTACATAGAGCTAACACTCAGTGACATTTTTTGATCGACAAAACTTAAAACCGAACCTAAAGAGAGAAACTGGACAAATTCGAACGTTTCGCGTCAAAATTGTTATTGTGACTATTATGCTATAGTCCGTTTAAGAACCAGGGGGAATTCTTCAAAATTTCGCTCGCGATTGACTTGATTACAGACTGTTTTAAAAATTGCATACAAATATAAAGTTAACAACCCGAATTCTTCAATGATTGCGGAGTCTAGTATAGATACCAAACGCCGAGTTTGTAGAAAGGGCAAGTGAACAACCTCGACGTTTGGTAACCTAATTAACGGTAATGACGTATTTAGGCAATTGATATAAACAGCAGTATAGCGGAGTATCACGGAGAATTGTTATTTGTCTATATTATTTACGAGCAAGACATCCGACACCTGTATTATCTTTAAATCTATTTACAAAAATTCATGTTATCAAATTATTTGGTTTATTTGAGGCTCTATTCTATGATACTTCACAAAACCTATCATAAGTTGGCATTACTGTTATGTTACTACAAAGCAGCACTGTTACTGGTTCAACATCAGACTTAAAAACTCTTATTATTAGTTTTTATCATAGAACTGATGACTGTTTCATTATATTTCTTGAGTTACATCAACTACACAGATAGACAATTTTACATACAGTCAAGGTTAGGGTAGCAAAGTGTACGCTGATTCGGAATCGGAACTTCAGATCATACGGTATTTTTTTTAGAAATTTAGCCAGACTCATGACATCAACTGAGGGGTAGGCTATCACCAGTCTCCTATTTACACTCAAGATAATGCCGAACTACGAGGAGACTGTTTACAGCACCATCTAACGATACAGTTGGATGAGGTATTCACAGAATCAAATATGATTCCTTCGGCGGAAGTAAACCTATTTGTAAACCTACCTAAGCAAAAATAGTTCTTTGAAAGAAATAAATCTAGTATAAACTAAAATCTATGTAGGATATGTGTAACACTAGTGTTATTTTGACGTAGAAACCCTAAGGTTTTCCAAAATTGTATGGTGAAGAAGCAAATCAACAATGACTCACCTGCATTTCCTGTAGAGGAACGCTGCCAGGCCAAACAAGACCGCAATCCCCACAAGAATAGACGTTCCAGCCAACTAAAACAAGACAAAACACGCAACACTATTAACAACCACGTGGCACTAGGCTACTATATTGCTGACAACCTTAACAGCTATCAACTAACTAACCCAAGTGTGATCTTCTGTCGACCCATCGTGCTTCGCAGAATGTTTCGTCTTTTCTAAAGGAAGTTTCATTTCCGTCAAACATCTCCTTGTGCTATCTCAGACGCAATCTCGTCCTTGCAAAACAATCGTAGATCTACGTAGATCTGAGATTAGCATTCACGCGGTTAACGACGCGTGAAAATCGGTGGAAATTTAGTTTTATAAATGGTGTTTTTCGTTTGTTTACGCCACCGGAAACGCTGCGGATAAACTGTGCTGAACGGCGGTCACGCAATACGACGGAACACGCGCGGTTCTACGCTGTGATCGCCGCATAGGGCCTACCGTACCCCCTACACGTCAATAAACAAATGAGGTACGCCTGCGCATGTTCGCTTCTCGCCGTATGTACAATGCCGTTGCGAAATATTGGTCTAGAATTGTTTTTTCCGTGGTTTTCTGGTAGTCTCCCGGCGCATCCGCCATTTTTGAAATAACGGAATATTGCACCTATCTGGAAACTTAAGACCTGAAATCGACATGAAACTTGCGGTATCTGACTAAAAGGAGTGCGCTGATTGCGAATTAACACATGATAAATTTATTAGGCGCTACTTAATTGGCAAAAAATAATACTGAAACATGAATAACTAACGATAAAATACAATAAGATGCAGCAAAATAGAGTATCATAGTTCCCAATCGGCGTTTTTTATTAAATAGTGGCAAATATCAGATTGAAAAACAATAAAACAGGGACTATGTTAGTCCACAAGGATAACGTACCTTTGAGACCAATCGTCAGCGCAATAGGCTCCCCAACCTATTTGTCGGCAAAATACTTGTCGAAAACCATCCAACCGTTTATAGGACAAACTACATCTTTTGTTAAGAACTCTGAACATTTTATTCAGATTTTGAAGGAAGTTGTTATTGACCCGCAGGATATAGTCGTAAGTTTCGACGTAACATCACTCTTTACGTGTGTTCCGGTTAAGGAGGCGGTCGAAGGCCTTCGGACAACACTTGTGCCCCTAGGTCTACTAACCGATGTACCGGATCTTGTAGAGTATTGTCTCTCGACCACATACTTTAAGTGGGCGGGAGCGATGTATGAGCAAGTAGAGGGTGCTCCCATGGGATCACCTCTTTCACCTAGGTCAAGTCCTTACAAACCCAAGCATTGGATTCAGATATGTTGATGATACCTTTGTGGTTTGGCCACACGGTAGAGATAAACTTAGTTCCTTAGCCACCTGAACAATGATAATCCTTCTATCAAATTCAAAATCAGCTGCCATTTTTGGATGTGCTGGTATACAGAACGTCAACGGGCACGCTTGGACATACCGTCTACCGTAAGAAAACACATACCGATCGGTACTTGAACGCCAAATCACACCACCATCCCCAACAGAAGAGAAGTGTTATTAACACTCTCTTCAACAGAGCCGAGAGGTGTGCGACTGCAGCACCTTGGACGACGAACGGAAACACTTGGAGTGGGCTCTACGTCAGAATGGATACACCAAGTCTGACATACGAGGTGTCACACAAAGAAAACCGCAAGTCTCAGAGGAGCGACAAGAGTCAAAGGGGTTCGCTTGCTTACCATACGTAAGTGGGGTATCAGAAAGAATCGGTAGAATACTGAAGAAATCGGGTATCACGGTCAGGTACAGAGCACCAGCAAAGGTAAAGGATCTTTTGCCTAACCCAAAGGATATCACACCCCTCCTGAAGAACGAAGGGGTATACAAGATAACATGTGAGTGTGGAACATGCTATGTACGACAGACAGGACGAAGTATCGAATATCAACAGTCCGCTGTTGCTCAACACTGCCACGAGTCGGGACACACAATGATTTTCGATGACGTGAAGATGTTGGCAAGGGTTGGTAATTACCATCGAAGGCTTATTAGAGAAGCCATCGAAATTTACAAATATCCTAACATCGATCGCGAGGATGGTACTGACATTAGTAGGGCCTGGAAATTGATCCTAACGCGGTCAGGTGGAAAAGCACATGGGAGCGGTAGCTCCAGATGTGCGCAGTGAGGTGTAAATACAGGTATATAAGGGTGAGTTTCTTGGTAGGTCTTCAGTATTCAATTAACTTTGAACTTTGATGGTTCGCGAAACATCAGCATTAACAAATCTTGACACACGGCATAACCCGGAAGCAGTTTATTTTCTAAATGATTCTGGCCGTGAAAGCGTGCGTACTAATGTGTTCCTCAGACAATTTCCCATGCGGTACTACCGTAAAATTATAAGTTTCCTTAATTTTTTTCCCCGCAATAATGTGCTGTTCTTTTCACTGTAGTAAGTTGATAATTTATCTTCATTTTATGATGACAGGTTGCGCCCTTTGTGCCCATATCGCTCGAATTATCTCGACATTGCACGCCATATTATAAATGGAACAAATAACCTGTTCTACAAAACGGAAATAATCGGAAACCCAAACAACTGGGCAAGTATTTGTTGTAGTAGATCGATCTCTAAGATATGAAATAAACTTGAATTAATGAAAGAATGACTGAGAGAAACAATTGGTTTATTATTAGGGGAAAATAACAATCGCAGATTATAAGAAAACATTTATTTATTACAAACTTAACCTATAAATACAGATATCACACTTTATCTATAGACATTTCAACATCTACACTATAGTTCATAAATAAAAATAAAGGATCCGGACAATATACACAAAAAAAAGATCTATAAAATCCACTTTTAAACTAAGATGGCACTGTATATACAAGGTATGAGAAACTGAAGTAAAAAAACAGAACAGAAAGAGGTGATTTTTTCGTATATTGGTCTGTACAAGTCTATTTTAACACCCTCTCCTATACTATATGCTGAAATTGGTTACAAAAGTTACAAAATAAATAGCGCGTCACAGAACGGAGAAACATCGTTTACGACCTAACCTATAAAAGAGGTTAGGCGGCAGTTTAACCTTACGAAAATACACACTGTTTGTTTTCGTATACGTTCTACAAAATTGTTAGTCGGTAAGATGACTTTTACAGCGCGTTTCTACAAGCCAATAAAATGTAACCTACGTTATACAACGCGTCTATTATCTCCTATATTCCGACTCGATATTTCACTGCTGTACGCTGTATTTATAATAAAATTAAAAAAATAACGCGGACGCCAAAAAAATTTTACAGCCGCCTACGACGCGCGCTTCAAAAGATTTTACGATCTTAACGCTCGCAACAATTAGGTTAGGTTATTTACATTCCGAACGTACGTTTTGCTCACTTTCGTACACCACTTGAAATAGATTCGCAATAAACGTTACCAATCTATATTCGGAAGAATCTATATTCTGCTTTGTTCTCAGTTAAAACGTTATAAATTATTTGCTGTTTTAAATATGAATCTAAACGAAAACAAAATGTGAGGTTAGAGTTGTAAGTTAGCGTTTAATAGGTTAGGTATCTGTCAAACTGACAGTACAAAACAAAATTTGTATGTTTTTGTTTTCGATCCTTTTGCGGTTTTGTACACCACTTGAAATAGATTCGCAATAACCGTATGTACCAATCTATTTGCGGAAGAATCTATATTCTGCTTTGTTCTCAGTTAAAACATTATAAATTATTGCAGTTTTAAATATGAATCGAAACGAAAACAAAATGTGAGGTTAGAGTTGTAAGTTAGCGTTTAATGGGTTAGGTATCTGTCAAACTGAGAGTACAAAACAAAATTTGCATGTTTCTTTTTCGATCTTTTTTCAGTTTTTTTGCGAGAAAGTGATAAAATTAAGCACTTTTTCAGGTAGACCATCCTATACAAAAATAAAGTACATTAATATTCCTATAAGAGCACTTTTGAAATGCATTAGTGGTTTAACGGTGTGGCCGCCAGAGCGCGCTGAAACATAGACAGAATAATAGACAAAAAATTCCATTGTTTGGAATACTGTTGAAGTTAATATGACTTCCGGCTTTTCCGGAAATGACGTCATCATTGACATTTTAAAAGTTATTTTTGCGTTGCCTTGCTGATAAAATTTGTCGATCGATATGTTTTTGTGTTCAGAATGTCATCCTGATTGAAAATACCACACAAAGATTATAGGGTGCCATTTAAAATTTCATGATGACGTCATTTCCGGAAAAACCGGAAGTCATATTAACCTCAAGAGTATCCCAAAGAATGGAATTTTTTGTCTATTAACACATTCCCCTAATAAAGCTTAATAAAAACAAACAAAAATACATAATGGATTAAGTAGTAAATAAAAAGAGCAAATATATAGTTTTTAATAAATAAATAGTAATAATATAGGTATCTACTGAATTTTTGGTGAAGGGCTCTTGACTGGGGGTTTTGCATAATGTGACATTTGTAGGGAATTTGATGTATGTAGTTTTATGAAATTCTAAGCTTTCTTGTACTTACACATACATTACTTAAAATAGAAAAATTTTGCCTTCTTTCAGCGCGCTCTAGCCGCCAAACCATTCAACCAAAAATTACGCTTGAGGGTGCATTTTATAGGAAATTTAGTGTACTTTATTTTTGTATATGGCGGTCTATGTCAAAAAGTGCATAGTTTCACGACTTTTTGGCAAGAAACTGAAGAGAAGTAGAAAATGTTGAGTTTTTTGCGACTTTCGTTGTGAAGCCATATCCGTGCGAAGTAGCAAAGTTGAAATATGGATTCAGCACTCCAAAAAAAGATAATGAAAGAAAACAAATTCTATATTGCCAACTTACATGAACCCATGAAGAAATAATCTAATAAGGCAATAAAACAATGAAACTTACTAAAACTGCGAAAAAATTAAAAAATTTGAAAATTTATGAAGTGTAATCTTTTGTCAACAAAAAGCGAAGAATATGGATGCAAAATTAGTTCATTCAGTAAATAAAAATGTCCCATAACCTCTTTTGAACCATGCATCGGCGGGCTCCATCTGGCGGTGTAACTCAGGAACTATATATGGCGGGATATTTAAACTTAAATGAATAATAAATAAGTATGTCGTGGGCGATTTTGAACATGAATCGTAAAATTAAATAAGTACGTCCTCCTTAACCTAATAATTTGTACACGTATACAGTTTCCATAAAAAACAAAACAAAAATTTCGACCTAACCAACAAAAAAAAAACCTATATACAAAATTCCACAGAATAAACCTCCTCAGATTATCGTCTTTATGGTACGATGGTGATGTATCCTCGGTTTCCGATGAGGATGTGACCTCGTGGAGTGTCGACTACTGGTACTCATCGTAGCTGTCAGATGTGGATGACCTTGAGGGTGGGTAACCAGAGGAATTTGACACTTGACAGGAATCTGCTTCCTGGGACCAAGCCTCTTGAAGACATTCCTCCAGGCTGTCGTTGTTTTCGTCGACCATAACCAAAAAATACTGCTAACACCAACAAACAAAGACATTAGATGTTTGAGCAAGAACGCCCAAAGGGCTGGTTTGACAATTCCTTGAGTCCACTCTTCGCGGTTGTTGTACTCGTAACAAATGCTAGCTAAAACGCATGCCGTTGGTATGATGTACAGTGTTGAGAGACCTCCTAGGATGTCACTTTCTTTTCTGGGTGAAGCACCGGTGAGTGGAGCTGCTGAAAGGGTCTGTGGTTTCTTCATGACGTAGATCGAGCCTATGACCAGAAGCACTATACCCATGAAGAGGTAGAGTGCTTGTGGTATTAGGATTAGCCCCAGGAGCATGCCTGAGTTCTTGTTGCCAACGTAACAAGTACCTGAAACAAAGGGAAGTGTTAGTTGGTTTGACAGGTCTTTTTTTTTTGTTAGAGGCAGAATTCAGAATTTTGGCATATCCCTGAATGATCAAACTAGTATTAATGAACAAACAGATAATACTATAAAGTTTTCTCGGCTTCGGCTTATCGTAACCTGCTCCAACTGTGGCCCGGCGCCGTTCATATGCATTAGACAATCTACTTATCTGCAAGAACCTCCATCTGGCAGCACTTAGTACAAACGCAACGACGTGTACCAAACACTTATAAACTATTACTTAATCTATATATGCATCTAGAGCCTTGAAAACAATAACATCCTTTCCAGAATTCCAAAATAATGATTACGCTATATACAGCGTACGTTTCATACGTTCATGCATTCAAACATTCATGCATAACGCAGACAAGGAACGTATAGGTTATGTCGGTCGTGAATTTCGGTTTTGCATACCGCATAAGTGCATGTGGAGTGGGCTAGGCTTCCACTAACAAATGCGACGCGCTGTGCTGAAACAAAAGCGGTCCGACGCGACTGCAGCTGTTTTGCATACACCATTCGGTCTGCGCGAGATCATTTGTTTTGCGAACCCGAGGAGCCGTCGCTTTGGTGACAGTCTTGGCCGGTTTCGCCTTTTGTTTTATCACAGGACTGCATCTTGATAGGTCCAGGAACAGCGGTTGTGCAATCGTCTGGGGGCAGGTTTTAGTCTGAGTATATGTATTTACAACAATACTAGTGAGTAAGTTGATGTAAAGTTATTTCTATGGCCTCATACTAAGCACCAAAAAAGTTGGCTCAATTTAAAAAAAAATAGTGGAAAAATATAATTGTCCCAATAAATTTGATTTTTTTGAAGGGTGCTTTTGCTTTTCAAGTTGAATAATTTTAACAATAGTAAGGTGTGAAATAAAAGTATAAACATATAATTCTAATACAACTTACTTAAATTGGGTCAGATATGTTCATGATACCTTTGTGGTTTGGCCACACGGTAGAGATAAACTTACCGAGTTCCTTAGCCACCTGAACAATGTTAATCCTTCTATCAAATTCACGATGGAAATAGAAGAGCATAATCAGCAGCCATTTTTGGATGTGCTGGTATACAGAACGTCAACGGGTACGCTTGGACATACAGTCCACCGTAAGAAAACACATACCGATCGGTACTTGAACGCCAAATCACACCACCATCCCCAACAGAAGAGAAGTGTTATTAACATTCTGTTCAACAGAGCCGAGAAGGTGTGCGACTCTAGCACCTTGGACGACGAACGGAAACACTTGGAGTGGGCTCTACGTCAGAATGGATACACCAAGTCTGACATACGAGGTGTCACACAAAGAAAACCGCAAGTCTCAGAGGAGCGACAAGAGTCAAAGGGGTTCGCTTGCTTACCATACGTAAGTGGGGTATCAGAAAGAATCGGTAGATTACTGAAGAAATCGGGTATCACGGTAAGGTACACAGCACCAGCAAAAGTAAAGGATCTTTTGCCTAACCCAAAGGATATCACACCCCTCCTGAAGAACGAAGGGGTATACAAGATAACATGTGAGTGTGGAACATGCTATGTAGGACAGACAGGACGAAGTATCGAATGTCGAGTCGAGGAGCACAGTAGAGACACCCGGCTACGCAAGATTCAACAGTCCGCTGTTGCTCAACACTGCCACGAGTCGGGACACACAATGATTTTCGATGACGTGAAGATGTTGGCAAGGGTTGGTAATTACCATCGAAGGCTTATTAGAGCAGCCATCGAAATTTACAAACATCCTAACAACATCAATCGCGAGGATGGTACTGACATTAGTAGGGTCTGGAAATCGATCCTAACGCGGTCAGGTGGAAAAGCACATGGGAGCGGTAGCTCCAGATGTGCGCAGTGAGGTGTAAATACAGGTATATAAAGGAGAGTTTCTTGGTAGGTCTTCAGTATTCAATTAGCTTTGAAGAAGCGAGCAACATGGTTCGCGAAACGTCAGCATTAACAAATCTTGACACACGGTATAACCCAGAAGCAGTTATTTAAGTTATTTAACAAACTAGTATATTATAAAGAGTGATTAACGATCGAGACTGTTTAACGCACGAGCGATCAGCGAGTGCGTTAATTGTAGAGAAAACGTCTGTAAAAGGAGTCTCCGAGAACCAAAGTTTTGTAATTCTAGTACCAATTTTAGCCAATATTAGGTTATGTATCTATATAGAGTTGAATGACACGCAATGTCGCAATCGAAATTAAAATATTTATTAAAATAAACAAAGAAGTGCCGGATGGATTCGGTCGATTGCCCGGTGTCCTTTTTGTAATTCAGAACCGAGCGGCATCTGGCGGTAAAAACTGGAACCAGGCTGAAGTCAATCCGAAGATGGTTGCTGGATCGGAACCATAATATCTGGTAAATAGTTCTCGGAACGGTGATCTCCAATTTTCGATAGGCATTTATTTGTCACAGTTGAGTAAGTGAAATGGCAATCAGAAGTTCTCTTACAGGTGCCACGGCGGTTTTCTTTCTCATTAAAGTCGATCGTTATATCGAAAATTACTTAGATTTTTATAACGGATGACGCTTTGTTTTTATATATAGTATACCAGGATCGAGTTACAAAGAAGAAACAATTATTATTACTGATTTTTCAAACATATCTCAACATAATTTTTAAAAAATGACTACAAGAATTTCCGACAGTGGATAAAAAATATTAAGAAAATATTCTTAATGAGAAGTTCAGAAGTTTTGATTAATTGCTCAAAAAGTTATTAGAATTAATTTTAGAATTAAAAACTAAAATCACCTGCGAAATGTCAGTTTTCAATGTGCCGTCTTGTAAAATCATTGGATTAGTGGTTGACCCACAAAAAGCTATATTATGCAATGCCAGCAATTCCGTTATTAGAAGAGCTAGAATAATAAAATATAGACTATAGGCTACCCAATAATTCATAGGTTTAAAGTTTACTACATAATCATTGTTTATCTTGCATTTTTAATACAAAAGATCGTGCTGAAACTCCGCGTGAATTCCGACGCTCTACGGTCTTTGGGGTGCTGCGGGGAAGGGAGGCGTTAGCGGTGCTGTCATGTCGGAGAGAAGCGACACAGCTGAGAGAACCGTGGTAGCTAGCTTATTATCAATACACAAAAAGACCGATAAGTTGTCAGGGTAGTAATTTTATCTAACAATTAAATTCTTAATTTCAAAAATCAAAATAAAAAAACTTTTACAAATTTAGCATCGTAAATTTGTAGACACATAAAATATTTTGCAGATCACTCATTAATTTTAAATGCTAATCCCGAAGCCCGATTTAAATTACCAAGAATTCCCATGGGAATTACCAAATAATTCGGTAATCTGTCGCCGGATATCCAAATTTCTTTGGCGAGGCATATTCGCCGTGTCGTTATATGTATTGTGTCCGTAAACACTGTTCTCCTAGTAACTAATGCACGTGCGATCCGCCACTACTTGCAGCGTCGCTGACGATCCCTTCCCCCGCTCACCCCAAAGCCCGAAGAGCGCCGCGTCAATTGCAGCAATCATGAGATGCTTCAACTCGATCTTTTGTAGGGAAAATGAAAGATAAACAACGATTATTTAATAAACTTTAAACCTATGAATTAGTGGGTAGCCTATAGTCTATATTTCATTATTCTAGCTATTCTAATAAAGGAATTGCTGGCATTGCATAATATAGCTCTTTGTGGGTCAAGCACTAATCCAATGATTTTACAAAAATGCACATTGAAAGCTAGCATTCCGCAGGTGATTTTACTTTTTAATTCGTTTAAATCTATGGATTATTTCCGGAGTAATTAATTGCTAAAGTTAAACGAATGAAATTTACGGGGCAAAAGCAGCGCCAATTCGTCTTAATTTGGAAAAATCGGGAAAGCGCCAACATATACAGCTTTCTAATTTTTATGAGTTGTAGCATATTAATGAAGGACAGCATCAGAATTTTTTCAAATTTTTCGCCCCTAGGTTTGCGAGAAAATGGACTTCAAAAGAGGGGACATAAAATCTTACGCATTACCTCATATTACGTATTACACATCAAATTCTCGTAAAATCACAGTGTAAATATACAATGACAATGTAAAAATACAATTGAGATGTAATATTACAATGATTGTCACAGGGCAAAAAAAAGCCTACTGCTCCTACCGTAAATTCACATCAAAATTTGTTTCAGTGTAGGTGTCAGATAAAAGTGACAACAACGACCGATAACAATTCGATAATTGCGAACAGTCAAAACGCCAGGAATCTGTTTAATACGACTTTTAATTCGCAAAAAGCTCGCGACTGCAAGCTTGACAACTTCTCGACAGGAGCTCCATTTAAGATTCCACGCAATTTTCACGTCCGTAATAGCTCTATCGTCGGTCGCAGTGTGCTGTGATTGACGAGATCGCTCCAGTTGAAACGAAAAAAAAAAAAGAAAGAAAAAACAAGTTCTCGCTCATCAATTGTTTTCTTTCGCACCGCTCTTTTTTACCGTTTCCTTTTTCTGTCGTCGTGTTTTTTTAACTATGGTGACATCATATTACCAACAACACATGTAGGTACTTCTTTTTTATTTGTATTTTCATAGTTTTGACTGTTGAGTAGGTAATCACATTGACAAGTTTGTTGATATATTTTTCTCTATAATAATTACAATGAAAAGAAAACGTACCAGTTAGTTCGTCGGTGTCAATTTCTCGTTTCACCAAAGCAGCAACGGTTTGGATTGCTGGAAAACCCCACGCTGCAATGTGGAGGCAGGAGCCAAGATTGCGCAGCTTTTCTGGAGACCAGGTTAGGCCAGCCTTGGCAAGCCACCAAGCGCATAGCGAAACCCACCTGAAACAGAAGATATCGATTTGTTAGATCACTGAAAATTGATATAACGCAGCAGTTTAAGCGCCAAGATTTTTCGTCGCAAGCTTTTTTTATTGAAGGCTACCCAATAATTCATAGGTTTAAAGTTTATTACATAATCATTGTTCATCTTGCATTTTTCATACGAAAGATCGTGCCGAAACTCCGCGTGAATTCCGACGCTCTACGGTCTTTGGGGTGCTGCGGGGAAGAGAGGCGTTAGCGGTGCTGTCATGTCGGAGAGAACCGACACAGCTAAGAGAACCGGGGCAGCTTATTATCAATACACAAAAAGAACGATAACTTGTCGAGGTAGTCATTTTAACTAACAATTAAATTGTTAATTTTTGCATAATTTTGATTGTAATATGTGACCCGGTACGAGAGAAATCTCTTCTATCGATTGGCGTTTATGTTTTCTTCAGTTTTTATACAATAAGGTTGTAAACAAGATTTTGATGGAAGCGGATAGGTCAAATAATATGGAGTTAGCAGATTTTCCGATTAGTGGTGAATTGTGGTGAAGTTAAGCTTGCTTGATAAACCCAAAAAATATTTAAAAAGTATGCCCGATTTTGTTATATAAATATTCAAACTATTATAACAGTTTCAACAGGTTATTTTATAATAATATTTTAATACATGCACAAACAATATAAAATAAATACAACTGTTGATATATTACATATATTACAAACGTCAGCTCTGAGCGTATAAAACTTAAAAATATCAAAATCCTTTACAAAATTTAGCATCGTAAATTTGTAGACACATAGATTATTTTTCAGATCATTCATTAATTTTAAATGCTAATCCCGAAACCCGATTTAAATTGCCAAGAATTCCTATGGGACTTCCAAATGCCTGTTCGTGGTTCTGCTATCTTACATCACTAATATTGGAATATTGAAAAGTGGGGTCCATCACTAATCCTATTCACGATTGAACACAACTGGGTTATTTGGTTAGGAGCCCCTAGATAATCAACAACAAAAAATCTCCAGAAAATGCCAAAGCAACTACACTAAATCTGGCCCACGACATTTCGACCATGTTTAGCGTTTAGCGGCGAATTCGGACTTTGGCCAGAAACAAAAGCGTATTTAAATTGGTCGAAGATTTACGAGCTACGTCTAACCCATGCCCGCACAGCCGTATTTCACGAACGTTGCCAACAACGAGCAAAACAGCCAAAACCCTATTGTCTTCTCACCGTCTCTCGTCTTTTTCCTTCTTCTTCTTCTTCTTCTTCGTGTTGGTCTTCGTCCTTCTTGGATTGCGCAACAAGAGCTCGCTCGAAGCCGTTCCTTCGTCTACCTGAGAGTCATGCTCCAGCCTAACGAGATCCGATCGTCTTTTGTCCGGTCGCATTAACAATGCCGCAGCGCCTATGTCTGTCTCTTTTACTCCCGCCCAGTTGGACTCGTATTGTGGTTAGCGTTGACAGCAAGCAAACACATGGCCGACTCGATGGTCCGCGTGATTATTTATTTTGTTCTTTATTTTTTTCGATTTGTAAATATTTATTTTCGTTGGCCGTCTCCTTGTATTTAACATGATGCTTGAGGAGCATGCAGAAGCTGAGGGGGAAGTGGTTGAAGACCAGAAAGCGTTAATTGGATGTCTTTGATTTTTTGTTGGTATTCGGACAGTACAGAATGTATTTCGACTATTGTGGAATTCAAAATAACTGAATGGTCAAACTTGGTATCAGGAAAGACGACGGAATGCAGTCCTTTGTGTATGTACTCTGTCCACACGGCTTCTGGCTGGAAGTCCAGTAGACAAGAAGTGGTCAGTCAATATTGATTGAAAGTCACTTACGTACTTTTCACACCACGCTGTGCCAACACGCCGCTGTTGTCTTAGGTACTCAACATGCTGACAACAAATTGATGGATGCCATGGTATTTTCTACTGTATTCAGCGGCGCGTTATACTATCATAAATTGCTTAACAATTTAAAAAACAAAATAGTTAAGAAGTAAAATATATTATCTTAATAAATAAAGGGCATTCTTGTCAAATATATTTTTAATATTTTAAATATTTCAATAACCGTAAAGTAACCAAATAAAAGGTTTAGGAACAAACTTAAAAAACGAGAAACTTGAATGACTTCTGTAGTATTTGCCAGTTTTACAACAACTACCAACTGTTGATTATAAAACTATTCTAGATTGTAAGATGACAGTCACAATTTTCGAAATTTATGTGAAATATATGTCGCAAAGTAGAAAAAATAGTATATAACACTCGTTTTATAAGACGTATTGGCGCACTCGTTCCATTTGGGCACTCCTCGCTACGCACGTCGTGCCCAAAACAACTCGTGCGCCAATTTTTGTCTTATAAAATTTTATTATAATATAGCTGCATGAGAATCTATTTGATTGAGATCAGTCGTGCCTGCATTAACATAAAACTAGATAGCCAGGATTTGACAGATATATAAATAAATAAATAGTATTTTTATTAACATAAAACAATATTAAATGCAACAAAATAATATTTATATTTACATATAACAATAATTCCGAGAACTCCAAAAAAATTACTCTAGAGTCTAATTACACGTAATTGCACCAAATCCAACTCAACAAAACATCGCACATGCCCATAAAAAATAAAAATTAAAACAGCCTCCGATGTGCGCTCAATGCCTAAAGTCCCCCCTGTTGAGCAAACAGACAACACTCCACCTTTCCCCCAAAACTATTTAACGATAATTTTTTCATATCTTCCCTGAGACCATTGTGTATGTGACTGACCTGGTAAGAGAATGACCGTTTATACAGCTCAGCGCGATGATTTTAATTGAAATCAGCATGCATGACTATGATTTGAAATCGTAGTAGGTGTCCTGATTAAAATTTAATGCACTGTCCAGACGATGATATGCGTTCGGCTGCTGTTTTAGCCGGAGAACAATGGCGTTTAAGGTTTCGAAAAATGCGCGAAAGCCGCAGGGAGACGCATAATGGGCCTGGTCCGTGCATACTTATAAGGATCTCGTGTACCAGACTGGTTTGCCGGCCGCCTAACAAGGAGCAATATCTCCGACTGAATGCGATTGTTTCCCGGCATACAATGGAACACTTTCAAGTATACCGAGGATTTATTATCACTCCTATGCATTATGTAAATAAGACAATGGTGCATGCCGTACCGGCGCAAGTCGTGGTGTTCGCTAACAAAAGACATTTTTAACGAAAAACCTAACGCGAACGCGATATGTGTGGAGTGTGGACTCTTAGGTATAGTGTGAAAAGCTGAACCATCAGACCAGTAATGGATACCGCAAAACACTGCGTTTTTAAGAGTTTTAAGTAAAAATTCCTATGACAGGCAGTTAGGTGTTTTATAGCGACAGTTTAGTGCTTTATTATCGTAAAACACTGAACGTCAGAGTATTATTAATAACTGTAGTATGTAATGTCATTATAATAAACCAAAATAACAAAAAATCAATTAGTAAATTACACACAATCATACCTGACTGGCGTAAGTTGAAATGCAGAAAAGCCCAGCGACCCACACAGCAACTTAACATAAACCAAAATAATAAGTTAGTCTAGGCCTTTCTATGAAAATAATGACAATAGATTCAAAAAAATGTCCTGAGCTTCATATATTATCAAAATGTTTACTGAATCTTTGATAATATTATTATTTAAAAGTATTCAGTATTCAGTTAGCTCTGAAGAAGCGAGCAACATGGTTCGCGAAAGCCTACTATTGAAATTTGTAGCTTTAGGAGAATTTTGCTGATGCAGACTTGACAGGATAGATATATCTCGGTTCTGAAATTCGTTGTTTGTAATGTACTCACATCTTTGCCTTTCGTGTATAATTTTTTCGGCTTTGAAATTGCAAAATATCCTTTTTTTACGATGTTCAATGTCAAATATCTCTGATGGAACCAGGAAAAAAATCTGAAATTTTCAAATTAATTCATCTTTTCATAAGGTTTAATATTAATAATAAATAAAAACATTGTTGTGTATTGCACTGTGCTTTGAACAACAGCCCTTTAAAATGAGAGCAAAATCACATGACGGTAAAACAAATTTAATTAAAAATTCTCAGTAAATACCAAAGAAAGCATACATTCATAAGAATTATGTCATTTTTTTTTACAAAAGAGACATAAAACTAAGTGATCTTCATACGTTTCTAAAGTTGGTAAGATGTAACATCTTATTACACCTTCTGTTGGTTGTGGGGAGAATTTGTGAAAACTTCTAGTTCCTTTTATCTGTTTGGATCTCTGAACTCTATCATAAAGGCTGGTTTTGTTCTGAAACCTCTTCTTTTGCCACTAAGATGTAGTTTACCCCTGGTAGGTGTCCATTACAAAAGGAGAACATATCTTCTACATTAAGGATTTGGCTATTAAGTGGTCTTTGAAGATTGGCTTAAACGTAAAAGTAAACTTTAGGATATTTTTCTTTTTTTAAATAGAAAATAAACGTAATCTACACGTATTATATACTTAACAGGTAGCTTGAAATCTGTTTTATAGAGTGATTTTTATTACAACTCTCTAGGACCATCCCCAAAAAAAAGGTAAAAATATTGTGTTTAACGCAAACACATAACAATGTCAAAAAAGTCGGATTCGCTGACACAAAACTGGCGCCATTTCTGAACGGAGTAAATAATTTAAAAAAGAAATGGTTTTGTACTCCCAGAACATAGGCAAATTCATTTTAAAACAAATATTTTGTCCTGAAATGGTCCAAGCGACCACCTCTGGACCACTTCAGATGGATTGACCCAAGAATCTAGTAGGTAGGTGAAAATACCAGACCTGAATTACTTTATTATGTTATATTATTTGTTTTACAATACATATTTTATGACGTTGACACTTAATTATCTTCACATCATAGTAAATGTCAGCAATATTTTTCAATTATCAGCAGTCACGATCTTCAGGCATAGGAATTAATTAATGTAAATAAGACGTGTGTTTCGCTTGCTAAATAGCTGTTTATCCAGCGCGTGTACCCGCTAGTCTCTTCGGCATAGAAACATGCAGACGTTGTAATGGAGAAGAATGCTCATCTTTATTTATTGGCCGCCGCTCTTTCTTATCTATTAACGAGTTCTGTCATCCCATTAAATTGTTTTATAAATCATACGCCTTTTAACGGTTAGGTCTTTTCGATTTTCCGTGCGCACGAATATACACTGTGGGCAAAAAAAAAAACGGTACAAATGTTCAATTAGTCCTATTTTCAAAGATTTTAAGTAAATTAAAGCACGCATTTCTTTGAAGGACTAATTGCTTATGTTGTGAGGATTGAAAACATACCATATTCGCAATTCCACTTCTTCTTTTTCAGTAAAAACAGCAAAAACCGATGTTTCAAACATACACACTGTATGCAAAAAAAATTATCCTGTATTCGATGCAATAAAATCTCTGCTGTCCCTTTTGACCAAAGGAAAAAAAAATCATTACCTGCTAATTTTATTACAGCTTGAATTTCACATTAAATTGACACGATGTTATCAGAAATGTTGCATAGCCTAACACAAAGCAACATAACTGTAGATTGAAACGTCCTGTTATTGCGAATTAGGTACGGTTTCAATCTTCACACTACAGGCAATTCGTTTTTAAAAGAAATATTTGAATTGACAAAATATTATAGGAAATACGAGTGATCAAAAATTTGTACCGTTTTTTTTTTTTGCCCATCGTGTATGTATTCTACTACACGCTATTAGTCCACTTATTTTTCATTGATTCATCTTACCCTATATTATAATAAAGTGATTTGATTTCCGTAAATTTCATAACAGCGAAAGATTTACAACACCAATAATATATCTCTGATCAAATAGGCCGCGATTATAGATTTTTAAGATTGCGTGCATCTGTCAGACAAATAGACACAGTTGGATTACCGGAGTGTTTGCTATCGCGACATAAAACGGTGAAAATACACAACGCCCGTAGCCTGTAGAACAGTGGAAATGCTTAGGAAGCCGTGCCGCGGAGCGCGAGCCGCTATCTTATCAATTAACAACCTTTTTACGACCAATAAATTAGCAGCAGATCCCTCACTGATGCCATTGTAAAAATAATCTCGTTTTTTTTTTCGGCTAGGCCCACACCGACAGCGAGAGATAAGGCATCAGTCAGATAGAAATTGATTTTGTTTTGAGATGATTATTATTATTTTTGATTTAGTAGGGTCTCGTTTTTCTGCTAGCAGCACGTTTATTCAAAAGTTATGAATGGTCGAAAAGCTAAAGACGTCTTTATAGATAGTAGATATATTAGAATATCTAGTCACCCAAATCCAAGTGTATAATATTCATTAGTTTAGTTGTATGTTACAACTTACAGTATATATATATACCGACAAAGACAATGTACAATATCTTATTATACCGTGTATGTAAATCCGTTTATTGTTTACGCGAATGAATCACCGGGTATATGGCATGACTCGTGAATGGAAAACGTAAATATTATGACGTCTCCAGCATGTTTTAGTGCCGTACCGTCGCTTGTTTGACTACGGCTTATTCCTAACACAATAAACCACATTAACATTAAACTGGACTGGAAGAACTTCAATAAAATACTGCTAAATACTCTTTTTGTTTAAGGATAAATCAATTCTGGATTAATATACAGTATATCTCAGTTTTATTAATTTATTATGAAGATATATATAATTGAGAATGGGGGAAACCACATACTATTTTATGCCTGACATTATCAAGACTATTTATTTGAGTTACAATACAGTACGACAGTTCTCTCTTCAACTACCGTAAGTCATTACAATACGTAATTACAGCAATTGACTATAGCAGAAGCGAAGAGAAAAGCAGAAGAGAAAACGATGATAATTTTACTCGTTTGCTGGCTATCAAAGGGTGTCTGTTTAAAAAGATTTGACAACTCTCTGATTAAGTTCTAGAGTTTTTTTTTTAAGACAAAGCAGATTCACTACGAGACAACTTAAGAAAAACACAAAGCAGACATTGGTTATTTGACAGACATATTTAACAAGTTCAATGAAACAAATTTACAACTGCAAGAAGACGAATTTCTGAATTTCCTGATTTGACAATTAACATAAGTAGGTATCTTCCGAACGATGCAAGCCCTAATTCCAATCACGAAACATCGTGTTGGTTAATTTGAACGCGTATCTAAACTACAATATTAACATTCCCTAATCGTCTAGGAAATTGGTTTTTAATTAGCCTCTTCATTGCACCGTTTTCGATGCGTATCTCGCGCATCCAATTTAGCTTGTGTCCCGATGGAGCAGCTGTAAAACTGGTCGTTGTAATCGGAAAGATGACTTTTAAATATTGGCTCTATACTGTGGCACGACGAACCGGTGTTTATCGCTTGTTAGCGCTTGTGCTCCGCCGGTAAATACATAAACTGTCAGGCGTCTGCCTTCAGACGACCCTTATACAAACACAGCAAACCTTCGTCACCGTGAAATAGTTCGTAGGCTAGATGGATGTATGGATAGGATACTATAGATAGACGGTGTACCTATCGGAAAGTTATGGTTCGGGTGCTTTGGTTATTTTTAGATTTGTCGGAGTTATGATTTTAGGGGACTACCTGAGGGACTACTGACTAAAGATTATGTCTGAAAACTGAGACGTAGAAACGAAAACTAATATTTTTTAGGGGAGTGGATTGTATATTAATATTAATTAATAATTAATCATACTGTATGTTAATATACAGGGTCTCCCACGAGACTCTCCCACGCTGCCATTGGAAAATTTGCTACCTTTCTATCGTTTATTAATGTGTAATTAATAATTTTTATTAAGAATTTTATTTGTATTTATATATTTGCTTCAGAATCAGTGACCTGTTATCCTAGAATTTTAGATTTGGTCTGATTGCCAACCAATATCGAAGAATTTTTATTACTTTGTAATATTCTGGAGTAAACATTGTTAATTTTTTATAAGAATTTAAAAATACATGTAAAAATACAGGCACAAAATGAACACAATTATTGATGATTTATTTAATTCTATAATCGTGTCAATCGAGCATCCGATAAAAAGTCTTAATAACAAATTGGTAAACAATAAAAGGTGAAAATAATATTTTAAAATGGAACCACATAAACGGAAAACGATGACTAAATATAAAGAAAATTTGACAAATTTAAAAATTCTGTGATAACAATCATCGACAACAAAATTCAAAATTCATGTCAACTAGTTAATAATAATTGTTGTTATATCAAAGCTGTATGAATGGTCTGTATGATAGGGTGACCAACCGTCCCGATTTGGGCGGGACAGTCCCGAATTTTAACAACTTGTCCCGACTCGTAAACCGTCCCGAATCTTGTCCCGATTTTTGAAATTTTTTTCCTTATGTCCAGGATTTTGTAATACAATGCGAATTTCCAAGATATCCATGAACATAAATTAGATTCCCAATGATTATCTGAAAGAAGGGTTGTCTATCTATAACGGATTTTAAGCGCAAACTTAGCGACTATAATAACTGTGAACACGCGTAGTGAATAGCCGGTTGATGGGTGACAATCTAATCCTTGTGACGGTGTACAAACGGTGCATATTGCGAAAACTGGTAAGTGATTTATAATAAAAAACTAATCTGACTTAAATAAAGTGCATGTCAGTCTTTTGTGGAGTCGTTTGGGCGGGGTAAGATTTAATGGCCAGGTCGCGTTGGATCAGTTTTATTTTTTGATTTTCAAATTGAATCAGTCAACACAATACAAAACATATTTTTGTTATTTTTAGATTTCTATTTTACACATTTGATGGTATTCATAAAAATCACAAATATATTGATCCTAATAATTTGGAATGAAAAGGATAAATATGTTACCGATTTATTTTATTCTGTTCTTGGGATTTCTTCATCTAGATTAATTTCTTCCAAAAATATGGAACACAAAGAAAGAAAACGCAAATGCACGTTCAATGACAACTTACAAAAACAATTTCGTTGTTTTGAAAATTACTAGGCCTAATTCCCAATTAGAACTAAAATGCTGTTTTTCATCGGCGGAGGTCGCCGAAACGATATTGCAAAACATACATCGAATAAACAGAAGCAATGCATGATGTAGCAAGTTCATCGAAATTAAGTACTTGTTTTAGAGCCGGGAACAATAAGAGATTTTGGCTTGCAAAGAAGGCACATATGGATACCACTGTCTGTATCACAACCACAATTTTTGATTTATAGACTGCACGTCAAAGCTTCTAACGTAAATGTTTGAAAAGATGTGTCTCGTACGAACTAACACAGAAGCAAGTATAACAAATGTGTTTTATCCTCTAGTAAAGAAAGAGTTAAGAAGAAATGTGAGGAAATGCAATTTCGTGACAATATTTCCTGACACATCTAGCCAGAGACATAAAAATACTCCCTCTCCTGGTTAGATATTTTGTTTTAGATATTATGTCCAAAAAGGAATTTAAATAAATATTTTAAATGTTCACGATATTATTCGCGAGACGGCTGAAGAATTGTCCAATAGAATTATGGATTCATTGCAGCAGACAGTACAATTACCAATTTTGGCGGTAAAGAAAAGAACGAAGAAGAGAGAACATTGTTTTTAAAAAAATATGAGGTCGTCTATACGGGAAGAATAGAGTCGAGTAATAGTGCAATTTGTAAAAGTTAAAGAAACTTTATTTAATTTTATTATATTTTGTTTTATTTTATATTTATTCTGGTATAGGTATGTTTCAATATTTGCATACAGTTTATTTGATGATTATTTTTAGTTAAAAAATACTATGATAATAAAAATGTTGTTTTAAGTTAGGTTCTTGTGGTAAAATTTATCAAAATTGTAGAATTGTGTTTGATTTATGTTGTGTTATGTTTCTTTTTTGTTTTAACTAGTGAAAGATAAAGAATGATTGTTTTATTTATATCGTTATTTCTTAAGCTTCTTTTCTTTTATTGTAAGTGAACACGTATAGTATAGGTCATAGTAAACATTAGCTGTTGTCAATTTACCCAATGGGGGAATTTGTTTATAGTTCAGTTTTATTTAATGTTTTCCACTAACCCAACCCAACCCCGATCCCCAAGCGTCCCGATTTGGCAAATGAAAAAGTTGGTCACCCTACTGTATGACCATAGTAGACAAATTTTTTAATGAACTCATGTCCGGAAATGTATTGTTTGAACGTTGGAGGGAGTCGGAAGATTGAACCAGTTTTACAAACAGTATAGGAAACATAGTGCCATGTATCATAGGACGGCACTTTTAAAGCCAAATAACATTTGTGTGACTGTTTTAAAATTATTTATCGTCTTTCAAAGGAGTTAATGAGAACCGTTTTGTAATTTTGATACCAATTTTGGCCTATTTGGGTAACCTTGAATTCTTTTTAGAGACGCTAAACAAATAAAGTTTTATATACAAATTATTTATATATTCTATAATATATTAAGGCTGTATGCAGTACCTAAACGGTGTCAGGTGTGTGGACATGAGTTCGATATCAAAAGGTCAGTATACTTTATCTATATTTTACACTTATTTTTAACACCCACTATACAGGGTCCTGCAACTAAGCTCCCGTCTTCTGTAGCTCACTTACTCATTAAGCTAAGAGTTTGACATTTTGCAGGCTTACCCTGTACTTCAAGGTACAACTCAAGAAATTATTTTTTATTGTACAGGGTGTTCCAAAAATGTGCAACGCAATGGTAATATATTTTTTTAAATTGCATGCTATACATTTTTCTACACATTTGGAAGCTTTTTATGGTTGCCTACATATCACCATAATTTTATTGAAATCGGTTGAGTGACCGCAGCGGAAAAAAATAAAAACCAAAAAAAATTGATTTTGCATCGTAGGCTTTAAAAATCAATAAAAACCACAAAATGCACCTCGTTAATAAAATTTTGCGACGTGCTTATTAAGCTAGATGTAATAGTCTCGTTAACCAAGTGACATTGATCAAAATTATACAGGTTGACCAAAATCGAGTGTCAAACTTGTCAAACTTCAAAGCGCGCTATTGTTCTTATTTTAAATTGGAACCCATATTTTTTTTTAGGTGAAGCGATGCGGAATTAAAGAATAAATATTGTTTCTGAATACAACCCCATCACAATTCCCAATATACTAAAAGTGATTCGCCAAAAACTCATTTTTCAACGGTTCCAACGGCAATTTTAGGTAATAAATATCGTACGTGGCGTTGAAAAACAATTTATTACATAAAGTATAACGCAGAGAGGTATTTTAGATTTTACTGTACTTAATTAAGTAGTTATTCAATTGCTAAATTTACTCCATAATTTACCTATAGCCACATTTCCGTCCTTACCGGTATAGGTAAATTATGCAGTAAATTTAGCATTTGAATAACTACTTAATTAACTACACTCAAATCTAAAATACGTCTATTATTTTTTATGAAATAAATTGTTTTTCAACGCCACGTACGATATTTATTATGTAAAATTGCCGTTGGAAAAGTCGAAAAATGAGTTTTTGGCGAATAACTTTTAAAATTTTGGATCATTTCACATAAAAAAATTTATGGGTTCCAATTTAAAATAAGAGCAATAACACGCTTTGAAGTTTGACAACTTTGACACTCGATTTTGGTCACCCTGTATAATTTGAATCAATGTCACTTGGTTAACGAGACTATTACATCTAACTTAATAAGCACGTCGCAAAATTTTATTAACGAGGTGCTTTTTGTGGTTTTTATTGATTATTAAAGCCTACGATGCAAAACCATTTTTTTTTTGTTTTTATTTTTTCCGCTGCGGTCACTCAACCTATTTCAATAGAATTTTGGTGATATGTAGGCAACCATAAAAGGCTTCCAAATGTGTAGAAAAATGTATAGCATGCAATTTAAAAAAATATATTACCATGGCGTTGCACATTTTTGGAACACCCTGTACAATAAAAAATAATTTCTTAATTTGTACCTTGAAGTACAGGGTAAGCCTGCAAAATGTCAAACTGTTAGCTTAATGAGTAAGTGAGCTACAGAAGACGGGAGCTGAGTTGCAGGACCCTGTATTTTAGATGAACAGCTGAGCAGTGCAAAAAGGTGCGAAGTACAGTAGAGCCTCGATAATCCGAAATAATTGGGACCGAAGGTCATTCGGATTATCAAATTGTTCGGATTATCAAATATTGCAACTAAATAGCAGAAAATAAGATTGGATAGAAGTTCAATTCAGTTTAGTTTAGTTCAGTTTAATAAAACCAATACCATTCGATTCCGCTCTTCATAAACTATAAGAATGTCAAAGTCAAAATCGAAGGGATATCGAAGGGACTTATTTATAACTTATTTATGATTAATTATGATTCGTTTATTATTTATTTATTACAGTAGAGCGGCGATAATTCGAACTACTTGAGTATTGGATAGAAGACAAAAATTATAAGTTTTTTGCATACTGAAACCGTCAAAATTTCAAAATCGATAATTTAGTAGTATTGGCCACTTTTGACGGCAAACATTATGTTTTTGAGAAAGTATTCTTTAAAATTTCGACTCGCCACTGAGTAGTGTTTTGTTTAGTTTTGACAAATTCAAAATTAATTTGAATGATTCTTGAGCAACTGGAGAATCTATAAACATAAATATAGTGTTTAAAAATGTTTTAAAAGATATGCTGTATTTAGAATAGTAATTAAAAGTAATTAAAAATTATTTTACGAAATGAATGTTATTTCTGCGTTACGAAAACTTGAAACGCCTTTTCTCGAATATAATGTTTTCAACTCTATATCTGAAAACGCACATGTCTGATGTTTGAAATTTCTTTCATTATGTCGATTTCTTGTTGATATTTTGCAGTTACTAAGTCCACTTCTTCTTTCGATCTTCCAACACAACAAAATTCCGCATGATAAACTCCAGAAAAAATCGTCAATATTACCATCATCCTATCCAAACACCATTCACGGTTCAAACGTACCATCCACTTAAAAGTAATTGTTGCGTGCATTTTCTGCTGGTTTGCCACGGACAATATGCTAGTACCGACACGACGAACAAAAGCTATCGGCGGGTACATCCCGGCACAAAACGGCCGACAACTCGTTTATTCGTTCGCTCAGTTTAAACCGTATAATTGAAGATGATTGGTTCCCGAGCGGGGTAAATAAATAATTGCTAATCATTAAGACGGTCTTGCGGATGATTTAGGAACCTAGTTGGCGTGGTACGTACTCGTTTCGACGAAGCCAACTTGACCTGTTTGGTCTCCTGGCTCCGCCCGATGTTTATATTGCTCTGACAGACAGGCATGACAAGCTGCTAAACCGGCATTCCAGCATAACGCGGTAACCAGTCAAAAGTAATTACCTGTCTTGACACCTGGACGGTCTGTCAGCTCGTTGAAGACGATGACTAGGAGAATTTGGAGAAATCCATAAGAATTGTTAATTATAGCTTCCGAGGACGTGTTGTACCAGCTTGTTTGCGGTTCTGGTGAAGTGACAAAAGGCATTTTTGATAGACGATAGATTTTTGTGAAAAAAAAACTACTCTTTACCTATCTATAGTCAGTGATGTACTACAGAATATAAAGTTTGTAAATAGGTATAAAATATAGCGAAAAAAGTATTGAAAATAAGTACACACAAAAATTTTACGGAGAGAATTTGCACGTAGTTAGTTGTACACAAAAAAGAGTGATTTTTTCTCCGAAAATCAGTTGATTGTGTGCTAAAAATTGTTGATATACGTAATATCGGAGTTAATTTAACTATACCGCACGGAGTTGAAAATAGTTTATATCCAAAATGGTAAAAATTTTCACTGGAGCTGTGAAATGAAAATTAACACCATGCAGGGTGTTGAATTAACTGACAAAATGAGAGAAAGTACAATTTTTGGAGTTGATATGACTGAACATTGTGACGGAGTGATAAAACTCCTAAAAGTAAACATTAATTCCCTGTGTAATATTGATTTCTAACTCCGTTTTGGAGTGAATAATCTCCAAAAACGTAATATTTATACTGTAAAGGCAAAAACTTACAGTTTGACAACAACAGGCGTCAACATGTCGCCACCAAGACGGTTTGCAGTTTGCTTCGCAGTGTGTTGTGGTCGTCACCCTAAGTTTGCGGCGTGCAGTTGAGAGTGAGTTTCGTGTCCATTACTCTTAATATTTTATATGTAAGTACATTATTATTTCAAATGGAGCAGGTGTATTTTCATACGAGTTAAATACGGACAAATAAAAAAATGGGTCAGAATTATTAACGATGTACTAAATTTCGACACAATTAATACTACAGGTAAGGTACTTATATTACTACATATGTATGTATGTACGTAGACATATGTATGCGTGTACATTACTTATTCGTTGTGCTCACATGCTTTTATAATTTTGTAGTTTATAAAAATGTTACGCACACTACTAATGTACTATAGAAAATAGCTTGTGAAGATACCGGCTAGTCAAATGCGCAGTACGTTTGTTGCCGCATTTGTGGTACCTTCATACCGAGTGTGACACTGCATTGTACCTACAGAATGCATATCGATTTTGGTGTTTTTTTTTATGAAATAGTGTGTATTCCTTTGTCCGGTAATGTTTTTTTTTGATTTTTTCTATTTGCCTTACAACATACAAAAATACAACAATTCTGCACATATTTCTTTTTTTATGTAGGTACAGTTGGCAAGCTATTTAAAATAGCAAAGACAAAATATCAAGATATCAAGTATTATGATGACGCGAGTTATGAAATCGACAAGGAGTTATTGGTAGACTTCATATGGCACAGTCAACGAGGAATTACTTTGGTGATAAAGACGGGCGAAGAGGATGACGATGTTAATACAAATCCTTTAAGTAAATATTAATTTTTATAAATAATATATTATTTGTTTTGATATGAGGTACACATTCCTTATAATAAGGCGATTATATTATATGTACTTAGTTATTAATGAAAGTACTCTAGACTTTATGTAGTCTGTTATATTTGATATTAGTTATTAATTTATTATTATTAATATTAATACGGAGATTATTGTTATATTTAGGATAAACTGTATTTTATTTATTGAGTATTGTGCAAACATGTATATTCATTTACTTGTTTTTTCGAAAAATAAATTGTTAAAATGTATTTTTGATTTTTACTGGTCCCCGTCATATTCCTAATAAAGATAACAACCGCTCTGAAAAAAAAAAACAACTCTATTTGGTACATATTTAACTTCATTACGTACGCAAACAACTCTTTTAAGGAAAGAATAATTTCGCCAATAAAAGAAAAGCACCCCGCAACAGGGTAATTTTAACACTAATAAAGGAGTTACGTAACATCTCCACGGATGGATGTATTTCACTACTACAGAAGAACTTTTGCACTCCGGAACGCGGAAGTTTGACACGCGGGGAGATTATTTTATGTCTATAAAGGAGTAAACCTGCATTTCCCTAAACATATATTTTCAACTCCGTTACAAATAATAATACCTATAAAAAGAGTGAATGAGCTCTGTAAAAATTCAACTCCGTCTGATTTAACTACATGCGCAAACGGTCGCGAGGGAGATCCATAGCGGAGTTGAATCGGTGTTAAATCCAACTCCGTATTTTTATGTGTGTAGAAAATAAAGATATAAATTAATTCCGATATATTTAGCTGTAAAATGAAATCCAAATTGTACCAAAAATGATTTGTTATTAATCGTTGTTATTAATCTTTCGATGGTTCACTCCAATCGAACGAACGATATCATTTCTTGTTCCGATTTTCAAGTTTCTTCCAGTTTAAGAAATTTACCTTAAGGGCCTACATTCAAAAAATGCCCGAAACAGGTGTCGCCTACTCCAAGAATTTATCCAAACCCTTTCGAATCTTGAAATCAAAAAAATAGAGCATACGCAAGAAGGATGCCTTCTTTCTTTAAGAGATTCTTTTTTTCAAAAAACCTGATAGGTTTCCAAAAAAAAAATCGCAAAGGTGGGCAATTTTCAACTATTCAAATCCAGATTGACAAGTTAATAATGCTTCAATTTGAATGGATTATGCATAAATACAATTGTTACAGTGTCCCCCAGGTTTTGAGAAAGCGGTTTTGGCATAAAATAGACCACAACACCATGTTTTGTGCAAAAATGTGTTTCCATCAGTGAAATTTGCAGGGTTTGGCAGTCCTCTGCGTGGTGGCGCTAGTTGTTCTAGAATTCCTGGCTTCGTTGCGAGCATTTCTATTGGTCTACGTAAAAATTAAGTTACAACCCACTTCTAACGCTGCGAGTTTGGGGCAGACGCCAAAGTTGTACCCCAATATGTGTGCAAAGATTTATTATTTCCTTCATAATATTGCAAACCCACAACTAAAATCAAATCACGATATTTTTCGTCCTGAATTTGCAGCTGTTTCATAGTCCGACCGACCAGGGCAACAGAATATGTAAGGAGGTATACTCACCTATACGTTGCGATCGCACGGCGCGGCGGGCCCGTAGTCTCGAGCAGAATCACGGAAATGGAATCGAGATCTAGTCGATTCGAACTTGTAAATTTAAATACTCTCAAATGACTGCCACTTCCGGTCAACCGGAAGTTGATATAAAATTTGTCACTTATCAAAATACACCAACTTTTTATCATGTGTTCCTATACCTAAATGCCAAAAGTAATCAGGAGTTATTTTAATTTTACCACATTTTTGTTGTTTGATTTTGCGAATCGTTTACATTGAATATCTTTTGGTTATTATTCGTGCTAACAGTTTCATGTTTATTTGTAGAATATATAGATTACGCAAAATATGATCAACAAAATTATAATGTTTGGTACATATTTTATACAGGCTGCGTAAAATGTGCAACGAGTTTAAAAAATTTAAAAACTTTTGATATTTTGAAACTGACCCCCTAAATGACGCGATATTTGTTTGTTTTGTTCCTGAACTATCCGGGGATCATAATATGGAAAGAGTGTTCGTACTGGTTTTAGTTGACTCTTACCGCTACCACTCCCGAGTGCCGTGAATTTTTATTTTAAAACAGACATAGCCGATCTCATAATTATTTATTATACATCGAATATTTATTGTACATAATTATGCTATATAGGTACATTATACATATACATGCTACAATGTAAATTTAGCTTGAGCTGTATTTCTTTGTATATAAAAAAATTATTATAAGATTTTAGTTAATTATTTCAGGTATATAATTGTGTTATATACATTCTACGAAAATTTGACTTCTATTGTAGTTGCCTTGAATAGGATATAATTTACTGTTGTGTTTTAGTTGATTATTTTAGACAAATATTTGATATACATGGAGTATTAGTTGTACATAATTATACATGATTTACATATTCACTAGTTGTTTTGATTTTCCATCTTATTTGAATTCATATGTCAGATGTATAGAAACAAAAACCTAGACAATGTTTCAATCATTTACATTTAATCTGTGCTTCTGTATATTTCGAATTGCTTTATTTCTCATTCCTAATATCTTTATCTACTGGTTCGAAAATTTTAAAATGTATCCCTAAATACTAAAAGTCTGCAGAAACCGGAAGTCATCCTTTATTGTCCGGTACAGCTGAACCAGTACTTTCTGAGCGAAGCGATTCGCAATACTACCGCATATCACATCGTAGGTCTGTCAATCGAGTCAATCAACAATAATATTGTCAGCGCTTTGGTATTCTGCTCGCCGGATACATGAAATAGAGCTAGTCAGAACAGTTTTGCTAACGGTCGACGGGTACCCTAGAATCGCTTTCGTACTACATAGTGCATACGATCTTCTCGTATTTACTGCTCTCCTGTTACGCCACGTTCATAAAAATTCAGAACGTGCGCCATTATACTCGATAGGCGTGTCTAAACTCCCTTCCACAAGATGACATATTCTCAGAGCCCACCTCTCGTAAGCTTGGTTCCCCTCACCGCTGCCCCGCTATACATGGGCCAGGACCGTGCATGTATGCTGTTAAACTAACGAAATATTTAGGTACGATGTTTTTCCATCGCCATAGATTGCGTCTCGTCGCTTTTGCCATTTTTTCATGGCACAATTATCGCTTTTTTTGCTCTTTTAGTGGAAAAGTTGTGTCAAAAAGTGCACTGTAAAACTGTATTTTATAATATGGGTTGGTGAACTATATTTGACATAACCGAAAGACGTACAAGGAATATATTCATTTTGTTCATGACAAGAAATTGAATATTTAATATTCTAAGAAGTTTCACTGAATATTTTATCAATTTTGAACAATAAATAACAGTTTACTTGAAGACGGATTTAGAACTGGGTATACAAGGCATTATATTTTGTCTATTTGAATAACAAACTTCCATGACGTATGAATTCTAAAGCTATCCAATTTTATCTTAAAGAAGAAAACAAAAATCATCAAAATATTTATTGGCCTTGATATAGAAAATGGAAAATTTTGCTCGATCAAATAATTTCTTTTGCAGTTCACTATTCTTGAATCATTCTACAAGAACGAAAATTTAAGATGGAAGAGCAAGTTATTATCTTACTGGAGTTTCAATTTTGTTTATTATTGACAAATTTTGGTTTTCTACTTGTAAGGTAAAATTTGAAAACGTCGATCAAGTTTCAGGGTAAAAAATATTGTCCAATCAAGTTTATTTTAGGCGTTTCTTATTGCGTTTCTTACTGACTAGATTGAGTATCAAAATAAAGTCTCTTTTTAACGTCTTCTCATTTCAAATGCAACCATATTGAACTTTATAACCAGTTTCAACAACGCCTGTGTATGTATGTATATGGCTTTAGCATAAATTCTATTAATCTCCACTTTGAAATGCGAGATTTGACAGCACACAACACACACGCACATACACACACACACACTGACAGCATGCGCTGTATCCTAACAAGAAATAAAATAAATGCAAAGCGGGCGTAGGCCATCGCTAATGGTTCCGAGAAGCTGAAGGCATGCATCTACGTCTTCAGTCCGAGGACTAAGAGCGTTTTACAGTTCCAGCCGTCAGGTGGCGTACCACCTCAACCAAACTCCATAAATTATCCGAACTACAGAGAAAGAGAAATAGAGAGAGAGACACAGAGAGAGGAAGACAGAGAGAGAGAGAGCACTATAAAGCTTCAACGTCTGGTCCTAAGCTTATGGTTATTTATCGATTCCTGTGTTACAAGCGAAGAGGAATGCGTACCATATGGGATGAGGACAACAACGCCGCTCTGTGTACATATATCTCCACCGTACGACAAATATCTACTTCGGAGAGAGAAAACGTGAAATAAACTGCCGCTATATCATGTCGTATTAAGCCGGACCACCATAATTGGAAGTCGATGGGAAGTTTTTTTTGTGTCGTTTAACAGCGTGGAGTCTTGGACATCAAGGTGGAATCGGAAAGTTATGAGCTTCGTACGCCTACGTTCCTCTTGGTGTGGCTGTTGGAAATATTATCTACCAAGGAATATAAAATATTATCTATCGTTGCGTTTGCATATTTGGAATGGTTCAATGATGGCGGTTCCCAAGTGGTTTTGCCTTGTGCGGATTAGAGCATCACATTCGCACAATGAGTGCACCGCTGCCTCAAAGGACTACCCACAGAATGTAAAGTCTGCGTTGTTTTCCAGTCCAAAAAGCTGGCCATAAATCAAATTTCTAAATTGTTAAATTCCAAAAAGAAACCCAGTTTCTGGGATAGGTAAAAGACCGATGTATTAAAAGGAGGCAATATTTTTTCACCTGAGCCCTGACCCACGTGTCCTTGTCAGCCTAAAGTTATATTTTACTATGGCTGAACATAGATGCACATAAGTCGACGCTCTGAAAAACGGTTGCAATTTTGTATTTTAACGATAAATGTGACTTTTATGTTATACATTCTTTAGAACCAAGTATGAACTTTCATTCGACATTATATTTATTAAAATTTACCCACAATTTTGTTTGTTGCAGGGCCGAGAACATTCGCTGTTATAAAATAACAGTTTTATTCAGAACTTGAGTGTTTTAGTTTAGTGTTTAGCTTTGTTAAGCTTTTGAAAGTGGTTCAAATTGTAGTATACATATTTGACATTAGAACTACTGGAAAATCTGCTGCGGATAGGTGCGGATGCGGTTTTTGTGATTTTATTTCTAATACGTTGTAAAGGAAAATCCAAAAATTTATGTACCGGCATAAATGTAATTTGGTGCAATTTCTTGATACCGTGATATAGTAGAAGTAATTTAGAACATATTTAACCATATTTAGCTATATACAAATGGTTACGGTTATCGAGATATTGACAACTTTATGTTCAATGCATCTTGTATGTTGTAAATGCCGTTATGTACGTATATTTTTCCGTTTTGGATCATGTATAGCAAACAACCCCGATGACCTAGACTCTTGAAATTCATCCGAAAAAAGCCTTAAACTTTGTACTTGTATATGCATTTCTTGGAAATTGGTTGCTTGAAGCCAATCGGATTCATATTCAAGGCAAGAAAATGCATCGAAAGCACCTACTCGCATACACAGTTCACTGGTTTAAATTGGATTCTTGTTGAGGAGAGACAATAGTAAGTATGTGAATAGAAACTGGTTAGGCGTTTTCGATAAATGTGTTTATGCGGAATGCGAATGCGGGTTCAAAACATGCGTATTATGGTCATACCACTCAAAGACGACCATTTCAGCTTGAAATATGATCAAATTTCTAAAGTTTTCATGGAAACAATAAGTATAAATATTAGACAATTTTGAAATAATACTAAAAATAATAGATTTTATAGTGATAAATATGGTAAAATAGGTTCTTAATTGCCTCTACTATCACGTCTTAAAAGGAATTCATCGAACGGAAAACAGCAGGAATAGCATATGTACCGTTTCAATACACAATATCGACTGGTGTAAACTTTCATTTTCTTCCTCTACCACTGGTCTTTAAAAATAAAACTTTTTTCAGGATTTTCTTACAACATAACAGACCCAAACATGTTATCTCATATAACTCAAAAACGACATGTATTGTTCAATTTTAAATCCGTATATGCTGCGCATTTAATCTGGACATGTCATATATTATTTTATGAATTTGACACGGTAAAACACTATAGAAATAAAATCACAAAAAAAATATTGATGGCAAATGTTGTAGCAGTAATTAATTTACAATAGGTGTAGTGCAGTGAAGAACAATTTTTAATACAGTTTGCTTTTCCTATTTTGTACTGTTTTATTGTGTTTATTAAGTTATTAACCTTCAAATTCTTAGTATGAAGGTTAAAATGTTAGACATAAATAAAACAAGACATCTAAAGCCTTTTTAGGTGAAAAAATAATTTTGGCCAAGTTTTCAGGTCAAATACCCCACTGTGCGACGTTACCCCTTTGTGGGTAATCACATTAAGGGCCTACATTCAAAAAATGCCCGAAACAGGTGTCGCCTACTCCAAGAATTTATTCAAACCCTTTCGAATCTTGAAATCAAAAAAATAGAGCATACGCAAGAAGGATGCCTTCTTTCTTTAAGAGATTCTTTTTTTAAAAAAACCTGATAGGTTTCAAAAAAGAAAATCGCAAAGGTGGGCAATTTTCAACTATTCAAATCCAGATTGACAAGTTAATAATGCTTCAATTTGAATGGATTATGCATAAATACAATTGTTACAGTGTCCCCCAGGTTTTGAGAAAGCGGTTTTGGCATAAAATAGACCACAACACCATGTTTTGTGCAAAAATGTGTTTCCATCAGTGAAATTTGCAGGGTTTGGCAGTCCTCTGCGTGGTGGCGCTAGTTGTTCTAGAATTCCTGGCTTCGTTGCGAGCATTTCTATTGGTCTACGTAAAAATTAAGTTACAACCCACGTCTAACGCTGCGAGTTTGGGGCAGACGCCAAAGTTGTACCCCAATATGTGCAAAGATTTATTATTTCCTTCATAATATTGCAAACCCACAAATAAAATCAAATCACGATATTTTTCGTCCTGAATTAGCAGCTGTTTCATAGTCCGTCCGACCAGGGCAACAGAATATGTAAGGAGGTATACTCACCTATACGTTGCGATCGCACGGCGCGGCGGGCCCGTAGCCTCGAGCAGAATCACGGAAATGGAATCGAGATCTAGTCGATTTGAACTTGTACATTTAAATACTCTCAAATGACTGCCACTTCCGGTCAACCGGAAGTTCATATAAAATTTGTCACTTATCAAAATACACCAACTTTTTATCATGTGTTCCTATACCTAAATGCCAAAAGTAATCAGGAGTTATTTTAATTTTACCACATTTTTGTTGTTTGATTTTGCGAATAGTTTACATTGAATATCTTGGTTATTATTCGTGCTAACAGTTTCATGTTTATTTGTAGAATATATAGATTACGCAAAATATGATCAACAAAATTATGTTTGGTACATATTTTATACAGGCTGCGTAAAATGTGCAACGAGTTTAAAATATTTAAAAACTTTTGATATTTTGAAACTGACCCCTAAATGACGCGATATTTGTTTGTTTTGTTTCTGAACTATCCGGGGATCATAATATGGAAAGAGTATTCGTACTGGTTTTAGTTGACTCTTACCGCAACCACTCCCGAGTGCCGTGAATTTGTATTTTAATGCAGACATAGCCGATCTCATAATTATTTATTATACATCGAATATTTATTGTACATAATTATGCTATATAGGTACATTATACAGATACATGCTACAATGTAAATTTAGCTTGAGCTGTATTTCTTTGTATATAAAAAAATTATTATAAGGTTTTAGTTAATTATTTCAGGTATATAATTGTGTTATATACATTCTACGAAAATTTGAAAATTGAATACATTCTACGAAAATTTGAAAATTGTAGTTGCCTTGAATAGGATATAATTTACTGTTGTGTTTTAGTTGATTATTTTAGGTACCTACACAAATATTTGATATACATGGAGTATTAGTTGTACATAAATACATGATTTACATATTCACTAGTTGTTTTGATTTTCCATCTTATTTGAATTCATATGTCAGATGTATAGAAACAAAAACCTAGACAATGTTTCAATCATTTACATTTAATCTGTGCTTCTGTATATTTCGAATTGCTTTATTTCTCATTCCTAATATCTTTATCTACTGGTTCGAAAATTTCAAAATGTATCCCTAAATACTAAAAGTCTGCAGAAACCGGAAGTCATCCTTTATTGTCCGGTACAGCTGAACCAGTACTTTCTGAGCGAAGCGATTCGCAATACTACCGCATATCACATCGTAGGTCTGTCAATCGAGTCAATCGACAATAATATTGTCAGCGTTTTGGTATTCTGCTCGCCGGATACATGACATAGATCTAGTCAGAACAGTTTTGCTAACGGTCGACGGGTACCCTAGAATCGCTTTCGTACTACATAGTGCATACGATCTTCTCGTATTTACTGCTCTCCTGTTACGCCGCGTTCATAAACATTCAGAACGTGCGCCATTATACTCGATAGGCGTGTCTAAACTCCCTTCCACAAGATGACATATTCCCAGAGCCCACCTCTCGTAAGCTTGGTTCCCCTCACCGCTGCCCCGCTATACATGGGCCAGGACCGTGCATGTATGCTGTTAACGTCTTTGCATCTTCGTGGGGCCGTAGCGGAGATGGTAGCTTCCCCGAGCGGATAAAGACTCTTCACAGCGGTTATACAGTTGATTTACTTGTTGTACGTTACAATGTTATGGTTCTTAATAACTACTTAATAACCGACTATGATGATTAACCAATTACGGAGTACATGCTGGTGTAATACAGATTAGTAGGTACTAACACTGATCTAAGTCTGATTACAATACAAAATGTTTTAATCTTCTATAGTAGCTCTCCAAGGTATTGGGTTGTAGCCGACTTTCCTGGTGTCGACTTATGTTTGTTGTTTTATCGTTGCACATTCCTACAACAAGGTTCCCAAAACACAAACTAACCTCGCGACTGATTATACTTTATGCTCTGGATGATCTTTGTTCCGTCTGTAAACAACAGTGATGCGGCGGAGTCTCTAATCTGTCTGAGCCTCTGAGGTTCCTGAGGTTCTTCCAAGTTTCATCCAACATTAAAAATGTAACAGAATAGTGCCAATAGCAATGAACGAATGTTATTTTGCACAAACATTACATTACATATTCGTTTGCACATTTTGGGATAGAGGAAATGCTTATGGTGAGCAGAATGCCTTTCTGTTTCACAGTTATTTTTCTAAATCCTGATATTTCTACATTCTGCTGACGACAATCTTCTCTACTGTGGACCTACAGCTGAACATGAACCCCGAAATCTCCGTCTTCTTTATCTTTGGTATATTGATCCACAGTTTTGCGTTTCTGTTAAAATCGATGCTCAAAAGACGCGCTGCGGTCGCTCACGGCGTTATCGCTTAGTTGTGCAAACAGAATCTCCTTAAAAACCAACAATTTACATAAAGACCGGCCCCGAAAAGAAATCGAAAATAAGACGAAAAAAAAAATTGACTGAAAAGGTTCCGAAGCGCTGCCGTTGGACCAACCAAACCTCATTTCCCTCGAAAATGTGCTGAGTTGGCGGCCGAACAAAGGCGCAACAAGGAGACATTTGAATAACGACGTTCCGATCCACGGCCAGCTTCGTGAAAGAGATACGATCGACCACAAATCATTGGCCGCAGAGCGGAGCGCGGTCAACTGAGGTACCAGAAAGGCCCAAGCATGGCCAAGTCTCGTTTAACGCCTTGTTAAAAAGGAACAACAAGAAGGGCCGCACCGTCTCCGTAGGAGAGGCAGGGAGGGGGAAACTATGAATATTTTACACTGGTTATTGCTTCGGACGCATTAACGGCTCAGTTGGTAAATAAATTTATCGGATTTACTCGTTTTTTTGTATTTATTTTGTTGGGTGCAGGCTTCGTTTGCTGTTTCTTTTTGCACCGGAGTCCGACTCGCGGTCAATTATCCGGGGAACACGTTTAACACGTTTCGAGTCGACGGTAATTGAGGTTATGTCACTCGGGTATTTATGACGCCCCGCGAAATTAAACGATTATTTACGAGCATTCTTCTACACTGGGGACGCAATTCCTTTGCGAAATTCTTGAAACGTCGGACAGGTAATCACGAATAACTCCTACGGTTTTATCTGTTGAGGTTATGAGAACGCCCGTAAACTTCTTTCGCCTGGTTTTCTTTTACACACATAGAAAAGATTTCTTGTGTTTAAGAAATATATTCTTTTGGGTCAATCATAGTAATCTAATCTTATGTGCATACGAAATGAACTTCATGTTGTCGAACGCCATGGGAAGAAGACCGAAGCTGAGATTATGCACGTGTTAATAGAAAAAAGGGCCGTATAAACGACGCTCATTATGGCTCACGTCACGGAGAGATAAACGAGCAGTCGACGATTAATGGTTACAGGATGCATCAACCCCCATGTCACTGGTAGGATCCGAACAACATGGGTCCAGAGGAGCGGCCCTGCGGCACGCCAAAGGAAAAATTCCGACCGGCGAGGTAAAACCAACAAACCCGGCGAGACGAGGGTTGGTCTGAGGTGTGCCTACAAAATTCGATGTTTTGCAATATTTTTTAGAATAACGGCCAGTTTGTCTTCTGTGTCCTCTGGTCTCCACTCCGTCTAAACCAAACCATTCGAGAAGTCTCGCATTCGCATTCAAAAAGATGACGAGAGTAGCCTCCCAGGTTTCATTACTTCAGAAAAAAAAATAAAATGCGAGATGGACGTTAAATAATCAAATTACAAAACGCAGTTTCCAAACGAAAGGTATTCTAGCAACTCTAGAAAGTTGCTAGATTGGATAGCTTGTAGATCCAATCTAAAATCCAGCAACTCTCAATCTCCACGACAATTAAATCTCTAATCCGAGCCAACAGCCCAATTATAAACTTGTGTAAATAAATACCCGATCGCGGACGCTCGTAAAAATGCCGATACCGCCCATTAATAATATTTCCTTTTGGGTAACAAGCATCCTACATAGCACCATAAATCTCAACGATAGGAACCTGTCCGAACGCAGGTATACTACATCCCCAAATCATCTCCCATCTCACTCAAACAACATCACAGATGCGTAGTTTTTTTCAGGCTGGGAGCATACTAACCATACCTCGAACACAACCGCCCTATAATACCATAAATACTTCGTCCCAGGCCCACTAGAGAAGCATCATTATCAATTTGGGTGGCTGTACTTTGAAAAACCAACAGAGCCTACCGCGATAGAACCCTGCAAACCAAGCTTAAACGTTGATTTGTGATCCGCAAGGTAGCGTTCTTGGCCCAACCTTCTCTATAATCTTAATTTCTGCCCATTATTTACTCAAGGGGGATAGATAATAAAGTACCATTAACACTGTAGTGCAATTTACCGCGAGACATGTGTTAAATCGCACATGGCATTCCAATTTGTCTTGTTAACATAACAGTAGCATACCGACTGAGTTGAGAAACGCGTGTTGTTCGTTAAACTTATGACCATATGGGTACGTATACAGCAATAATTAGTAGTCATTGTAGCAATAACCTGAACCGTAGTACAGCGGCACTGATTTATCAATGCATTTCTTGGAAGGCATTCCTTCTACATATATAAATTATACATAATTTCTTGACTTACCAGGCGTTAGCTGCCATCCCGAAATAGTAAATGAGGAGGAATACAAAGGCGCAGTTCGCGTTCGCCAGACCGTCCTCGTGGTACTCGTGGACGTTGCTGTTGCTCGAGAGGCAGGAAGTCGTGTTTCTTCCTGTTATGATCCGGACGATCCAGCCGGCGCTCAGGAAACAATAACATAGCGCGAGACTAACCAGAGGGCGTGCTTTCACCCGCCCGCCCCCTATCGTAAGAGTTATAACCGCGGCGAAGCTCAACCCGAAACAGATGATCGCCCACACCGAGATCCAAACCTGAAATTAAAAGAGATCGAGTTAATCATCGGTTACGTTTTATTGAATGATTGTTTTGTTGTGTTTGATTATATGGTTGCCATGTTGCCAAGAGTGTGTTGTGACGTATAGTTGTAACCATTAGTAATATCGGAAGAACGAATAAGAAGAAAGAAGCTAGAAAATGGAAGGAAGCGAACGGAGGAAGAAGAAAGGAAGAAAACGGCAGAAGGAAGGAAGACGACAGGAGAAGACCAAAGGACGACAATAGAAGAAGATCCTAGAAATAAGAAGGACGGAACAAGATGAAAGAAGAAGACGGAAGGTAGAATATGGATGAAGACGGAAGGAAGACGATGGTAGAATGAAGGAGGAAGACGGAAGAAAGGGTCAGAAAGATGGAAAAATAAGAACTGGAGAAGATGGAAGAATAATACGGAAGGATGCAGGAAGAAGATGGAAGGAAGGTAGAATACAGAAGAAGGATTAAAAAACACAAAATGCAGAAGAAGATGGAAGGTAGATGACGGAAGATAAAAGATTAAAGAGAAAGACGGAGGAAGAAGGAAGGAGGAATGAAGACGATGGAAGAAGACCGACGCAAGACGATAGAAAAATACCAAATATAAAAGAAGAAGATGGAAGAAGTATACGAAAAGAAGAAGACGGAAGGAAGAAGGCAGAAGGAAGAAGACGGAATAAAGAAGGCAGTAGAATGAAGGAAGAAGAAGATGGAAGGAAGAAGACAAGCAGAAGACGGGATGAAGAAGAAACGAAAAGGTGGAAAAACAAGACGGTAGGATTTTGAAGGAAGGAAGGATACGGAAGGAAGAAGATGGAAGAAGACGGAATGATTCTGAAAGAAGGAAGGTGGAAGTAGACGGAAGGATTCTAAAGGAAGGATAATGGAAGAAGATGGAAGGAGGAAACAGACCGAAAAAATGACAAAAGGAGACGGAAAAGGAAGAAAACTGTAGAAGAATAAGACGGAGGGATGAAAGAACAAGATGGAAGTAAGAAGAAGACGGAAGAATGAACGAAGAAGACAGAAAAAGAAAGAATAAAATGACGAAGGGAAGAAGATGGAAAAAAAGATGGAAGAATAAGTAGGGTTCGGAAGGAATGGAGAAGATTGAAGAAGACGGAAGAAGGAAGAAGAGGGACGAATGAGCAGAGGAGACGGAAGAAGAAGGAATGAGGAATGAAGACGATGGAAGAAGAAGGCCGACGGAAGACGATAGAAAAAGATCGAAAGAAGAATAAAAAAGAAGATGAAAGAAGAATACAAAAGAAAAAAAGAAGAGGGAATAATAAAGGAAGAAGACTGAATAAGAAGACGGAAGGAAGAAGATGGAAGGAAGCAGATGGAAGAAGACGGGATGAAGAAGGAACTGAAGGAAGAAGACAGAAGGATTATGAAGGAAGGACGAAGGTGAGAGAATAATTCTGAAGGAAGGCAAGGATGGAAAATGACTGAAGACAAAGGAAGAAGGCTTAAAAAACTACAAATACAATACACAAATACGAAGCTTATGAACATATAAAACAACATTCTTCTATTACTTCCTATTATTTCTTTTATTGCATACATCGTAAATAGATAACACCTTCACAGTGCAACATATGCCATATAGGAGTCGTTCATTAATACCCACTTGACACCAGTTAACCTGGCGCGGTGTGACCGGTTGGAGCCTATCCTATACCACTACCAATAACTTGCGCGGCCCACGATCTGCATTTGTTTTGTCTAGGTGTAGCGATCGGATCGGCTCGTTATTATTATAATTGAAGACAGCGGCTCGAAAGAAGTTTATAGTGGGTGGGTAGGCGTTAAATCGTGCCCGGCCTGCCTGATATAAGGCTCGCCGCGACAAGCACGAAGAGACCCGGGCAGCGCAACAGATTGTAAACTGGCTCTCCGCGTCGCTACACTGCGAGATACAGTGGCGTACGTGTCACCATGGCAAGGTATGAGTTATAAAGGTGGTTGGCGGTGGTGTTTAGGATGTTTAGAACGAAGAATATGGGAAAATATATCAGTTCATTCAGTAATTGATGATGTAAAAAGACAAGAACGAAGAAGAAGGCAGAAGGAATAAGATGAACGAAGAAGGAAAAAAGAAGACTGAAGAAGAAATAAAGAAGACAGGCGAGAAAGGCGGAAGGAAGACGAAAGAAGAATGAAGACGGAAGGGGGAAACGAAAGGAAGAAGCTGGAAGTAAGAAGTACGAACGAAGAAGATGGAAGGAAGAAGATGGAATAAGGAAGGAAAAAGATGAAAGAACGAAGGAAGATTTAAGAAGGAGAAGACTGGAGACAGAAGAAGGAAGGAAGAAGACGGGAGAAGAAAGATGACGGATGAATAAGGAAGAAAGAAGACGGAAAAAGAAAGAAGACGAGTGAATAAGGAAGGGATAGGCCGGGAGACAAATGAAACGCAGAAGACGACGGAATAAGGAATGAAGAAAACGGAATGCGAAAGAAGGCAGAAGGCGAAAGGATAAAGAATGAATAAAGAAGACTGAAGAAAGAAGAAGATGGATGAAGAAGAAACGAAGAAGACAGAATGACAAGACGGAAGGAAGAAGACGTTAGAAGAAAGAAGGAAAAGGCGGAAGACGACAGATGAAGAAAACTGAAGAAGTACGAAGATGGATGAAAAAGGTAGAGATAAACCAGAAGAAAAGGGAAGGCTTAAAATACGACGGAAGAATGAAGGAAGAAGACGGAATGAGAAAGAAAGCAGAAAAAAGAAGACGGCGTAAGAAGGTAGAAAAAAGACCGAAGAAGTCTGAAGAAAGAAGATGGACGAAGAAAGAAGGCAGACAGTAGAATACGAAAGAAGAAGGAAGGAAAAGACGGAAAGAAGAAGACGTTAAAAGAAAGAAGACGGTAGAAGAAGAGAGAAGGGGAAAACGGAATGATAAAGAAGACCGAAGAAGTCTGAAGAAAGGAGATGGAAGAAGAAAGAAGAAGGCGGTGTAAGAAGGTAGAAAGAAGACCGAAGAAGTCTGAAGAAAGAAGATGGAAGAAGTCTGAAGAAAGAAGATGGAAGAAGAAAGAAGACAGAAAGAAGATGATCGAACAAGGTGGATAGAAAACCAACGAAAGAAGATGGAAGAAGAAGACAGAAAGAACAAGACGGAAGGAAGAAGACAGAATGAGAAGACGTTAGAACAAAGATCCGGGAGGAAGAAGAGAGGTGAATACGGAATGAGAAAGAAGGCAGAAACAAGACCGAAGAGGTCTGAAGAAAGAAGATGGAAGATGATCGAAGAAGGCTGAAAGATAGCCGAGGAAAGACGATGGAAGAAAGAAGGCAGAAAGAAGAAGACGGTTGAAGAAGGAAAGAAGATGAAAGAAGACGGAAGGAAGAAGACGTAAGAAGAAAGAAGACGGTAGGAAGAAGAGAGAAGGAGAAGACTGAATAAAAAAAATCAGAAAGAAGACTGTTAAAGAAGGCAGAGAGGAGACCGAAGAAGTCTGAAGAAAGGAGATGGAAGAAAAAAGAAGAAGGCGGCGTAAGAAGGTAGAAAGAAGACCGAAGAAGTCTGAAGAAAGAAGATGGGAGAAGTCTGAAGAAAGAAGACGGAAGAAGTCTGAAGAAAGAAGATGGAAGAAGAAAGAAGGCAGAAAGAAGAAGACGATTGAAGAAGGAAAGAATAAGATGGAAGAAGACAGAATGAGAAGACGGAACGAAGAAGACGTTAGAAGAAAGAAGACGGTAGGAAGAAGAGAGAAGGAGAAGACAGAATGAGAAAAAAATCAGAAAGAAGACTGTTAAAGAAGGCAGAGAGGAGACCGAAGAAGTCTGAAGACAGAAGATGGAAGACGAAAGGAGGCAGAAAGAAGAAGACGGATGAAGAAGGAAGAAGACTGAAGAAGATGGAGAAGGAAGGAAGAAGACGGATGAAGAAGGAAGGAAGAAGACAGAATGAGTAAACGGAAGGAAGAAGAGATACGGAGAAGATGGAAGGACGAAGACGTTAGAAAAAAGAAGGAAGAAGACAGATGAAGAAGGAAGGAAGAAGACAGATGAAGAAAGAAAGAAAAAGACAGATGAAGTAAAGAGTAAGAAGCGAGAAGAAAGGTAGTAGACCAAATTAAGAAGGAAGACGAAATAACAACCAAGAAAAAAAGCAGATACTTCAAATAAAAACGTTAATACACAACTAATGTAAACATATTCCTTGAAAAAAAAATCACTATCCATAAAAAACCTAGACACAAATGTGAATAAATCGTACGCCACTGGGTCTTAACAAGCGGCCGGGCAGTACCATGGGCCGCCCATAATGCCTGGTAACGACCTAAGGCTCGCTCTGGTTAATTACATTGGGAATACATCAGAGCCGGCAACGAGCTACGACGAGATGGAGCGCGAACGGGATATCAAAAGAGCGAGAGGGCGCCTATTGTAAGGAGCCGGGTGCAGCTGGACCCCGAGCAGGTTCACTGCATTCGAAAAACACGAAAACGATACGGACTCTCTCGGTCTTGCGGTCGCATCGGACGCAGTAAAAGTGAATTGTGTGGATTCTATAAACATTTTATGGGGAGACTTTTGTCTGGAAAGCTTTATTACGAATGTGTCGTTAATATTATCGAAGAATAAATAGGGTTTTATTTTTAATAGGAGGCATAAACTCTATGGAGGTAGCAGCGTTAAAGTTTGTTCGGGCTAATGAGCTTAAAAGAGTCCATGGTTCATTCTATCTCAGCTTGAAAAAAAAAGCACTGCAGATCACATATGGTATGAGCAGTGGCGGACTGGCCAGGTGGTGCCAGGTTGCCCGATGGCAAGTGGGCCCCCCCCCCTTGAGTGGGCCCCCCTGAAGACAACATGTTGAGCATATTATTAATATATTTATTTATACTGCAATAGGCACGGGCGCCGCACGAAACAATATCAGGCAATAAGAGGGCCCCCACCTATTTGCAATAAATTCATGTCTGCATATTAACAGATATACACAGAGTAAAAACAAACCCTTGGCAGAAAATATCTTCATGCTTACCTACAGGTGTCCCACAACAACGTACCAACAAACTTATGTTTATTTATAGGAACACTAGGTATATTATTGGAATTTTAAATGAAGCTTTTTAACCTAAATGTTTTGACATCAACTTGTATTAGGCTATTATGAACTGTTTCTGAGATATTGTGAAATGATTGGTATTTTCCGAAAATTATTCTAAGGCAAGGGCCACGTTTACCAGTAGGCAAAACAGGCATCTGCCTAGGGCCCGGCGAAAGGGGGGCCCGTAAGCGGCCCCATTCGACCTAAATGCTGTAGGGGCTAGGGCCCACTAATTGTATATTAAATAAATCGACTTAGAATTAGAATTCGAAGTTATATATAATTTTCGAAAATTATATAACAATAATACTTTATACCAATAATAATACAATTTATTACAACCCAAATTCAATTGCATATCGCCCGTATCGATACTTCGGGACAGTGTTCAGAAATAGGCCCAGGAAGTCGGCGGACCTCTTTGCATGACTTCGGTAGTTTTTAGTAGACGAACCTACGTAACATCACATTTTTGAAAAAAGTAAATTAAATATTTAAAAAAATAAGTTTAGCATAACTTCCCAAAAAAATAAAAAAATGCACTTGGTAGAATTCCGTTAATTTGTGCATGCCAAATTTTCTAATAAGCATTTTTGGTCGCTCGTTTAACAGTACCTAATGAAATAACACTGTAGTGAATTTAGTCAGTGATTGCCATCTCCTGTGCATTTAAGTTCCAAAATTCAAGATTACATTTCAGGCTACCTAAAGAATGCAGTGCCAAAAAAAGAGTTTGCTGATATTTGATACAATTTTTGAGATTTTTGGTTAAAATCTAAAAAAACTATCGTAATGATCTGTTTTTCCTTGCGAGACACAAAAATGCTTGAACAATGTCGAGTATTCTCAAAACCGCACCGCAATGTACCAAACGCTTTATTTTTAATGTGACAAACAGCAGGCTTTTATATATTTTGGGGAATTCACATGATGTCAATGAAAATAATTCCTAAAACTTTCGTAAAGAAAATAAAATAATATGTAAAACCCATGTTTGGGAACTAGCGACTTTTCATACATTTGTAGACAAACGTACATTCAACAATATTCATGTATGCACAAAATTAATAACGAAAATTCAAAATCATGTTTATTGTTATATGTGGAAATTGCAAAAAATGCGTTTCCCTGAATTTAACTCTTGTAGCTCCTCAAATAAACGAGCAAAAAGCGACCATCCAGTATTTAAGATTTACGTTTAATTGCTTTTTATATAAGGAGAAAAAAATAAGGAAAACTGTAACGTAAACTGCAGAATCTATAACACTTTGGAGAGAGTATAAAAAAACTGAAAATGACAAATGAAGAGCATTTTTTTACAGTTATTATTCATTTGCGGTTCTAATATGACTTATCCGGAATAAATGGAGATTTGCTAAATGTCAAATAACTTTAAATTGAACACCCTGTATATCTTGACACACTTCGAAAGATGGATAAATCAACTTTCCTAAAATGTTTAACTCGGTAGGTCTATCGTTAACAGCTAAAAGGTTATTAAGCATCTAATGTGGCATTTGTAACTTACGCACAATATTAATAAATTAATATTAAATATCCAGATTGTTCGATGAAATTCCACAATCTCTCAATTATATATTTCTTCTTTTCATGCAGCTTTTAGTAATAGCATACTGCAATTTTGATTTATACATACGTATAATTTGTGATATTTATTTTCGTCAAAGTTAAAGAATTAGTAATGTATGTATAAATCTAAAATTTTTTAAATAATATTTATCAAAGGTATTAAATTGTTCATGGTGGTCCAACGTTTTGAAAAACTAGATCGCCTGATTTAGTCGAGTTTGATTTGTTACTCTGGAGACATATTGAGGAAGAAATTTATGGGAATATTACAACTACGATAGCGAACATGAACTTGGCTAGGCCCTGGTTTGTGTGGGGTTTGTACGGTTTCAATTTCTTTGTTCATAATAATCTCCAAACACGTGTTTCCGGCAACTCCAAATTAGGGGCTACTTCCCGCGTAAAAATCTGAAGATCTTCATTTATCTAAAAACCAGTAGTTGAAGCATTGCAAATTATGGTGATCTAACGTTTATCGTTTTCAACATTTCCATGAGGATTATAACTATTATAAGGATTGCGGGGTTTACTAAACGATCCATGCTCCGCTACATTTCTGTCCGATGTTAGCAATAGGTTCGTTCGAGCAGTCGTCAAAACCAGTCAAAACAATTGGGGATTCTTGTACGCATACGCAATGCAGACTTTTGCAGGGCAAAACCGCCATTTGGCATGCGCAGGAGAAAGAATAAGTGCTTTATGCACTTATTGTACTGCTGCTCGAACAAACCTAATATTGTACGATGGGGCCATTTCTGTGAGAACAATAATAAACCCTTAACATATCACGCCTTTCGTTATTGGTAAACGGCATTTTTTCTATAAAAATTTGTTTACACCAAAAACACTTATTTTTAATATTTATTCGAGCATTCTATTTCATAATATTTCAAGTTTTTTTTGCATTTTTCACTTTTTTCCCCGCAAGTTTTATCCAGTATAGTAAATGACACACAGAGTATAACGTTTCATATAGACCTATTATGTTTTCAATTTAGAACAAAGTTACAACCGTTTGAGTTATTAACAAAACCGCATTTCAACCGGCTCAAACTTCTTAAGCAATTGACAAAACCAAAAAGTCCATAAATGATACTTTTCCCTCCAAATGACTTGAACTATTTTCTAGAAAAAAAAAAATAATAAAAAGCGTCATATGAATTATTTTGTTCACTTACTTATTCAATTTGTTGATTTTGTTTCAAATATTTTCCATTAAATTGATTTTCTTTCTATCGTTCTAACGTGTAGTGGGTGTGTTCAAGCGGCTGAAACTTTTCGAGGAATTGAGAAAAGAAATAAGCCCTTATACAAAATTTATTCAGAATGACATTTGCTTTCTAAAAATAATTGTGCGGGGAAAAAAGTGGACACCTGTATATGTATATACCGTTAGCATGAACAAAAAAAAGTGGGCCCCCCCTAGGTTCATGGCAACCAATATTTTTGGACCCAGTCCGCCACTGGGTATGAGATATTCTCCCTATAAACGAATATTTGGTTAATGATACAGGGCTTAGTAACACTAATGCTTAAATGGCATCGATTTGACACATATGGCCTGTTTTGATTGATAAGAAATCCCAGAAAAGCAATACCATAATACCTCAATCACTATACCTTTCATCATTATTAAATAAACACGTTGTTTTTGCTACTAATTATTTATTATTTAAGAAGAACAAACATACTCGCGTCAATTTATGAGAGAGAGATTAAATTAATAATCAAGTTTGACATCAAATAATTGCTTCCAGTTATCGATACTCCGGCAATCTGTTTGAAGTGAAGTATACTAACTTATCGGTTCATCAAAACCGTCGATAAGAATCAAATTAAATTCATTGATGTTGAAGTTTGCCGACACTTGGGCTTTGGTCAACTAACTATTCGGTGTATTTTGTACTACCGTACATACGTGATAGCTTATTTGTGAAAGATGTTATCAATTCGAACTTAACATATTCGAAGCCAACGACAGTACACGTCAAAACAACCTATGAAACTCCAGAAAATTAATTCCGCTATAATTCACAAGCTAAACAGGACGTTAAACTTCCATCAAACACATTTAAACATGGCCCAATGTGTCAGCAAGTCGATTTAATATAATTAGATAAATTCGGTCGAGTGCGTAAACGTACGATGTAATGGGTAATAAATTTTCTATAACATCGAGAACGAATTTAGACACTGTTTGGATCAAACAGTGTTTAATCGTATTTTTCTTTTTATGATTTCTTTTGAACTCCCGAGGCACGTACAGAATCGAAATACTTGCTGGAAATAAACGGCCGGGAGCCCAGTGTGTTTGAAATCAGTCTACGAAAACAATTATTCTGAATATCTGGAGCAAACAAATTTGACTCGACTTGACACAGTGTTTGTTATGGTTTGTCCAGGAACATGGTGAATACGAGGGATTTATTTGTTTGATATTCTTAGGCCGGGTGGTATTATAAACGACAAATAAACAATGTACTATGTTGCGTTTTACTATTTACGAAGATTTTTAGGTTAGAATTCTTTAAAACACAACTGTCAAACAAAATCAAATACGAAAACCCTGCAAAACAAAAAAACAATGAAGACATATCGTTTGACGTTTACTCATAACCTATAAAACTAATAAGTTCTTACCTCTGCGAAACTTTTTTCTGCGCTGTCAAAAAGAATGTTTTTATCACAAAGCGGTATACACGGCCCCGAAATGTCATTTCTAGCATGGTTTGGGGGGCAGTCGTAAGCCTGTAATGAGATCCCCATGTTCCCGTTGACGTTAGGGACTAAGTTATCCTTTGGCCCTTCCATGCACATGTGTTCGTGGTTATTCTCAACGGGAAACTTGGTACAATTCAGGGTATCAGGCCAAGGGAATCCGAACTTCTCCAAAACTGGGTAACACAGGTCCCTTACACTCTCACATAGCCCCCTACAGGGCCCTATGGGGTACGCAACCTTCTCAGTACACATAGGCACGTACACCGAACACAAAAACAAGTTCAATTGTGAACTACACCCATAGTTTATCAAAGGTTTAAAAGTCCTCAGGTAGAACTCGGCTTCTTCTTGAAACTCGTTACCGCCGAGGTTAGGCATAGCTGTCATATTATAACCTAAACCTTTGCATATCTCCATACGAATCGGTTCGCACTGTTTCACCACGGATTTTGCCGCATGGACCGTCATTAGGACCATTATTATCAACACGCGCGACATGTTCGGATCTAAGCAACACAACCTGCCCGCAAAACGCACTCCGACAGAATGTTTTGAAACTCAAAAGCTCGCGCGGTCAAGTTAGGAATGTAGCCGCGTCGAGCGCGGCCGAGAACGGCCGACCGGTAACGAGGATTTAAATCAGGTTTGCGCCGCACGGGCGCGCGTATCGCCGCTTCGGAACTTTCAGGTTATGAGCGAGCGGAATGGGCCGAAAAAGCTAAACGGTGCGCTATTTTTGACGGCTTCCCGGCGACTGACGAACGTTACACATGTTTGTGTGTGTTTTTTCCGACGAGCCGGCTCGCGCCTATATAAATATTTGGGGTGATTTGTTTTTTTATTGCCGGGAGATGTTCAAACAGATCGCTGCTGTTTTATATAGAATTATAGTCGGGCTAACGAGCTAATTTTAATCATTTTGGATGGGGGGTTTTATTACCTACAAATGGAGGTATTATAGAAAGTTATGCAAGTAATTTTGCGGGAGTTATATAGGTTTTTCTGTGGCAACTGATTGAGATAAGTTTGCTATTCCAACGGACATTATCGCGATTTAGGGGTTCTTCTCGATGGGGCAAAACTCTGAGGGTCTGATGGCTACCAGAACTTTTAATTATCTACAATTTGAGGTATGAATGAGATTTATGCAAGAATTTTTGCAAAAGTTATGGACATTTTGCTGCAGCAACTGAATGAAATACGTTTGCAATTCAAACGGACATTATCGCGATTTAGGGGTTCTTGTCGATGGGGCAAAACTCTGAGGGTCTGACGGCTACTAGAACTTTTAATTACCTACAATTTGAGGTATGATAGAAACTTATGCAAGAATTTTTGCAAATGTTATAGACATTTTGCTGCAGCACCTGAATGAAATACGTTTGCTATTCGAACGGACATTATCGCGATTTAGGGGTTCTTGTCGATGGGGCAAAACTCTGAGGGTCTGACGGCTACTAGAACTTTTAATTATCTACAATTTGAAGTATGATAGAAGTTTATGCAAGAATTTTTGCAAAAGTTATAGACTTTTTCCTGCAGCAACTGAATGAAATACGTTTGCTATTCAAACGGACATTATGGCGATTTAGGGGTTCATGTCGATGGGGCAAAACTCTGAGAGTTTGACGGTTACTAGAACTTTTAATTACCTACAATTTGATGTATTACAGAAAGTAATATAATAATTTTTGCAAAAGTTATCAACATTTTTCTGTAGCAACTGATTGAAAAATGTTTGATGGTGCTGTCATTTTCGTACAGGCATTATCGTCATTTAAAAATAAAAATACCTCCTGTACGGCGACTTTTTGTGTTAACTGTATGTCGGAGAACTACAAACAGTAGGTAATCTCCATAATTTGTTTAAGAATGTCTCGACATCGGCGTCGGTAAACTACATACTGAAAAGAGGAGCGGAGCAAATATTTGTGTATTCCATGTTAAAACACTCTGTACGTGTTGGGATTGTGTGATGTGAAAGACCGTTTGTACCTTGTTTAAACAAAACCGCGACGCTTTTTCAATTTTGTTAAAGAACAAGCCAACTTTAAGGCTAAGAACCAAATTGTGAAACCTACGCATTCTTGGAATATACAATAAAATAAAAATTGCGTTAAACCTCCAAAATTTTCTGGAACTATAGTTAGATATCGGAAAACGCTTATCGAACAAAGACAAAAAGTCGTATTTTTTGAATATTTCTTTGTGTAATTATTGTTTAAGGGACATAAAGAAAATGGTGGATGTTTCTGCACTTATTTAAGTTATAGTATGTTTTGTGATAAATGTGAACAGTGGAATTACTTTCTGTGGATTTGATGTTGCATAACTTTTGTATTTTTTTACCGAATTTAATGATTTTTTCGGAGAATAGTAAACAAATTCTACACGACTGTCACCCGCCTTTGTAATTTTGAAAAACTAACTTTTCAGTTGCTATACCGGGACAAAAATCAACGAAATCCATTATTAATTACAAAAGTATATAGTTCACAAGCTTTTAATTCTTTGCCACGAAAATATTGAGCATGCTCTGTTACCTGTTACAAGAAGCCAGGCACGCGGAGTTCAAGAGGTACAGAGAAAATTTCTCTAGTAAAATTTCTCGAGTCAAAAGAAATGAAGGCGTATTAAAATTACTTCTCATAATATCGGGCCCTGTCATCACCAGGATGCGGGAAGTACCTAATAGGAGACACAGAAGCTTGGGCAAAGACATTTTGGAGCTACTGATATAGCTGCATAATATAGCATTACATTTCCATTTTGACTATAGGAACAAACCAACAGTGGTAATGAGACCTGAAATTACTCAGACAGTGAATAGATCTACTTGAAGTCTAAAGTCTAATGATTTGTTTGGTCAGTTTTAGCCTGTGATGTACCTAGATGAGGACTTGTTTCGCAGTTACCTTTACTTTTCTTTTTCTTCAACTTTTTCAGCGGTTCTGGCGCTAGTTAGCCCTTTTTTCTGGCATCAGTTGCTAAGTTACGAACGGTGTTGAATGTGTACCACTGCCTTTCGAGTTACAATCCAACTGGTTAGAAAATGTCTGGCATTTATTCACTCAATGTTTCAAAAATAAGAGTAACCTGCTCAAATTCTCGCCATTTTTTTCGTCTTCACCATTCAATTTTCACAAATTATAAAATAGTTGTATTGCATTATACCTGTCAAGGGCCGCTGGGCCGCTTAGTCGGAACTGGTTTGTTATGGCCGTGGAAGATAGGTACCTTGTGATACATGTACAATATTATATTTTTCAAAACGTCACAATCCTTACAACTTCCATACTTCTTTCGTCCAGATAATTCAGAATACCCTGTTCTAAGTCAATGTTAGAGTTTCCTGCTTCTTCTAAGCTAAGAATGACCAAGTTTTCTCTACTCTCAATAGTTCTAAAAAATCAATTCTGGATATCTCTTGTATCCCACGAGGAATTTTGGAAATACATTCCCGGGTGCAACAGAGTTTTCATCAAAGAATTGGGACACAATTTTTAAATCATTATCATCCGTGTAACTTAAGCCGAAACCCACTTTTGTATCTCCAGTAGGTGGTTCTGGTTCGTCTATTTTGATGTCGCTGTTCATTACTTTTGCCGAAATACATATCGCTGACAAATTATAATGCGTCTTCTAAACACATCAATACACTGGTACTTCACGTATATGTATATTCGTCACCCAAAGTAACAACACCGGTGATCACCAAGTGTGTAGATTTGTGGAAGAAAACGGAAGAAAACTAACTTTACCAGCGCTTATCTCGGTAACCGGTTTTCGCACATAAACCCCCTTTCCGTAGACCAGGTCACATATGTTATTCTATTAATTTACTTGATAAAAGTTCACAAAATTAACGTATACCAATAATTGCGGTATTTGGCTTCACTGCGCGGCGTCTTCAATCATCTTCGGACCACATCATCGTCATAACTCATTACGTTCCTAGAACGAGATCCACCCAGATAAGAGCTTTTCAAAAAACGCCGCTCCGGGTCGCCGTTAATCTGTTCAATCACCGAGAGAGGGCAGCTCGGTTAAAACAATTTACCCGAAAACAAATAAGCGACGGCAATTTGCATAAGTCAACGGGTGTAATAAGCAACCGCGCCGCAACGGCAACGGCAACGCCAGCACGGCCATATATAAATAAGAAGATTAACGAAAGTCGTTAAGATGCCCGTTATTATTCTTTGTTGACATACAAATTACATGTTACGGCCGCCACACCCCCTCTGCCCCGGGCTGAAACTCTGATCACTAAAACTTCCATCTCACCTCACGAATGCATCTTCTTCTTCTTTCTCCGTCTTCTTCTTTCTCCTTCTTTTTCTTTCTTCTTCTTGTCTTCGTTCCTCCAGTGCGTCTCGTCTTCGTTTCTCGAGTTCTTCTCCTCGCTTCTTGTTACTTAGTTAAGGTCGGACGGGTATGTGTTTTGATGACGAGGCGATGGCCCGTTCTGCTGGTAACTGCTGGACCACACGTACACTAACGATGAGATGACAGAACCGGCTTTGTGGTGAATTCGTGGTTTTGCTCGATGGTACTGTACCTCTGGTTTTTGGAGTTTTGTCTAGAAAGAAAAAAAAATGTGTTATCTTGGTTTTGTTTCTCGTGTCAAAACAAACCTGAATCCAAGGAAGGCACCTGGATATGATCACATCGTATCTAAGAAAGATATATTGCTATCAAAATGGTGAACGTTTGGTTGCTACAATTCGTAAGTTGCATCCAAAACGAGAAACCATTATAATCCAGCAAATGTGACTATGCTTGTGCACAAAGTCCCAATGTTAGAAGGTATATGAGCGAATGAAACCAATATTTCCATAGGAAGTCTATTGAATAACGGATAATAGAGAAAGCATTAGAAGAACAAACTCTCAATTGTCAATACAGAATAAATTACTAGTTGACAACCAAGAACTAAAACCGATTTCGTTATAAGAGATTCGACTTTGTGGTTAGGCTACAAAAGCAAATATCCAACAACACCAGACTTTCCAAAATAGAGTAGGTACGGTTGTTTCAAAATAAGAAGAGTGTCTGACGTCGTTTGCAGCCAAATCTGGTGTTTTAATGGAGGCTAAGAAATATTTCTTTGCGGATAAAAATGCATTTGTTTGCTAGAAAGACCGTTTATTTGTGTCGTTTTAGGGGGGGGGGGGGCAAAACTCTGAACATCATAGGGATATTCGGTCTCTTAATTACCTACAATTTGAGATATGATAGAAATTTATGCAAACATTTTTCCAAAAGTTATAAACATTTTTCTGTGGAAACGGATTGAAATACGTTAGCTATAGGAACAAACAATATCGCGATTTATTAGGGGGCAAAACTCTGAACGTCATAGGGATATTAGGTCTCTTAATTATCTACAATTTGAGGTATGATAGAAATTTATGCAAATATTTTTGCAGAAGTTATAACCATTTTTCTGTGGAAACGGATTGAAATACGTTAACTATAGGAACGAATAATATCGCGATTTAGGGGGGCAAAACTCTGAACGTCATAAGGATAATAGGTCTTTAAATTACCTACAATTTGAGGTATGATAGAAATTTATGCAAACGTTTTTGCAGAAGTTATAAACATTTTTCTGTGGAAACGGATTGAAATACGTTAGCTATAGGAACGAATAATATCGCGATTTAGGGGGGCAAAACTCTGAACGTCATAGGGATATTAGGTCTTTTAATTACCTACAATTTGAGGTATGATAGAAATCTATGCAAACATTTTTGCAGAAGTTATAAACATTTTTCTGTGGAAACGGATTGAAATACGATAGCTATAGGAACGAACAATATCGCGATTTATGGGGGCAAAACTCTGAACGTCATAGGAATATTAGGTCTCTTAATTACCTACAATTTGAGGTATGATAGAAATTTATGCAAACATTTTTGCAGGTTATAAACATTTTTCTGTGAAAACTGTTTGAAATACGTTAGCTATAGTAACGAAAATATAGCAATGTAGAAGGGACAAAACTCTGAACGTCATAGGGATATTAGGTGTCGTAATTACCTATAATTTGAGGTATGATAAAAATGTATGCAAGTATTTTTGCAGAAGTTATAAACATTTTTCTGTGGAAACTGATTGAAATACGTTAGCTATAGGAACGAACAATATCGCGATTTATGGGGGGCAAAACTCTGAACGTCATAGGGATATTAGGTCTCTTAATTACCTACGATTTGAGGTATGATAGAAATTTATGCAAACATTTTTGCAGAAGTTATAAACATTTTTCTGTGGAAACTGATTGAGATACGTTAGCTCTAGGAGCAAAAATTATCGTAATTTATGGGGGCAAAACTCTGAACGTCATAGAGATATAAGGTCTCTTAATTACCTACAATTTGAGGTATGATAGAAATTAATGCAAACATTTTTGCAGAAGTTATAAACATTTTTCTGTGAAAACTGATTGAAATACGTTAGCTATATAGGAACGAAAATTATCGCAATTTAGGGGGGGGGGCAAAACTCTGAACGTCATAAGGATTTTAGGTTTCTTAATTACCTACAATTTAAAGTATGACAACATTTTTCTGTGGAAACTGATTGAAATACGTTAGCTATATAGGAACGAAAATTATCGCAGTTTAGGGGGGGAAAAACACTGAACGTCATAGGGAAAATTGAAAATTGTTGGCACCAAAAAAAAAAATTTTTAGCTCAAAAGAATAACTTCAAAAGAATATGTTTTAAAAACAAGAAATCTGTTCTATCTCTGTGGTCATGTTGTAAAATATGAGAAACAGTGAATTCATGAAAAACAGCTACAAGACGTAGCACAAGAGCAGTTGCTGTTTGAACTTTTTGTTATTATTTTGTTCTTCATAAATGTATTCGATAATCAGAAACATCTGTTAGTAATCATTCTTGTTTAGAACGCAGTAAATATTGGACATCAGAAAAATTGTTGGCCCGAATTGATTGTTGGCAAACGGCAGATGCGACCCTGTCCATGATTCGCAGACGGGCAGTTGTTAATTTCGCAGACACTCCCGCTTATCTGGCGCGTTTCTCTCCGCTCGCTGCAGACTGCGGCGCACAAGAACTGCAGAGTGCGGACCAGAGTGCAGATTTTACGATGTGCAGTGGACGAGTTGGCGAGGCGCTCCGCGAAACAGCGCTGCGCCTCGTACTTTGGCGCGTCGTTAATTATTTCGTAATGAAAAGTCGTGAAAACGAGATTTGTTGAGTGCCAACGCCGATTAATGCCAAGATTCCCGTTCTTACCGACCGAGCGACCGACTTGACTGATCAGCGATTACCCAGCGTAGGCATGCCATTCCAGTAATTGCTTTGCCGGTCCTAAACGATACCGACAACTCGCGACTTTGACAAATATGTACTATCTTTTTAGCGAGAGTTGGCAAATTTTGACATGCATGTACCAAGCCGAAGAAAAGACACGGAGAAATACAACACAAACTAAAAAAAAAAGTTTTTTAACCAGTTCACAACCAGCTACACCTACTGACCATATTCAATAGGATGTATCTCGTTAGCCCTTTATCAAATCATAATAATAATAAATAATAAATTGTGTATGTATAACATTTTAGCCGTCATACTAAGAATTTGAAGGTTAATAACTTAATAAACACAATAAAACAGTACAAAATAGGAAAAGCAAACTGTATTAAAAATTGTTCTTCACTGCACTACACCTATTGTAAATTAATTACTGCTACTACATTTGTCATCAATATTTTTTGTGATTTTATTTCTATTATGTTTTACCGTGTCAAATTCATAAAATAATATATGGCATGTCCACTTTAAATACGCGGCATATACGGATTTAAAATTGAACAATACATGTCGTTTTTGAGTTATATGAGATAACATGTTTGGGTCTGTTATGTTGTAAGAAAATCCTGAAAAAAGTTTTATTTTTAAAGACCAGTTGTAGAGGAAGAAAATGAAAGTTTACACCAGTCGATATTGTGTATTGACACGCTACATATGCTATTCATGCTGTTTTCCGTTCGATGCATTCCTTTTAAGACGTGATAGTAGAGGCAATTAAGAACCTATTTTGCCATATTTATCACTATAAAATCTATTATTTTTAGTATTATTTCAAAATTGTCTAATTTTTATACTTATTGTTTCCATGAAAACTTTCGAAATTTGATCAAACTTCAAGCTGAAACGGTCGTTTTTTAGTGGTATGACCCTAATACGCATGTTTTGAACCCGCATTCGCATTCCGCATAAAAACATTTATCGAAAACGCCTAAACAGTTTTCTATTCACAAACTTACTATTGTCCCTCCTCAACAAGAATCCAATTTAAACCAGTGAACTATGTATGCGAGTAGGTGCTTTCGATGTATTTTCTTGCCTTGAATATGAACCCGATTGGGTTCAAGCAACCAATTCCAAGAAATGCATATACAAGTATATAGTTTAAGTTTTTTTCAGATGATTTTTAGGAGTCTAGGTCATCGGGATTGTTTGCTATACATGATCCAAAACGGAAAAATATACGTACATAACGGCATTTACAACATACAAGATGCATTGAACATAAAGTTCTCAATATCTCGATAACCGTAACCATTTGTATATAGCTAAATATGGTTAAATATGTTCTAAATTACCTCTACTATCACGGTATCAAGAAATTGCACCAAATTACATATAAGCCGGTACATCAATTTTTGAATTTTCCTTTACAACGTATTAGAAATAAAAACACAAAAACCGTATCCGCACCTATCCGCAGCAGATTTTCCAGTAGTTGTAATGTTAAATATGTATACTATAATTTGAACCACTTTCAAACAAAGCTAAACACTAAACTAAAACACTCAAGTTCTGCATAAATCTGTTTTTTTTATAACAGCGAATGTTCTCGGCCCTGCAATAAACAAAATTGTGGGTAAATTTTAATAAAAATAATGTCGAATGAAAGCTTTTACTTGATTCTAAAGAATGTATAATAAAACAGTCACATTTATCGTTAAAATGCAAAATTGCAACCGTTTTTAAGAGCGTCAACTTATGTGCATCTATGTTCAGCCATAGTAAAATGTAACTTTTGGCTGACAAGGATACGTGGCTCAGGGCTCAGGTGAAAAAATATTGCCGCCTTTTAATACATCGGTCTTTTACCTATCCCAGAAACTGGTTTACTTTTTAGAATTTAACAATTTAGAAAGTTGAACTAGAACTTTTATTACCTACAATTTGAGGTATGATCGAAATTTATGCAAGTTTATCCGTCAGCATCAAACTATTTAACAGCGAGCAGTGGTAAATGTGCCATCTGTTATGCGGTAGTGTTGTTAATCAGAAGAACAATGAGAAGGTAACTTTGGTTAATGAGGTTGATTATGAAATGAGTTTAACGACTTTTTTATAAACATACCCCATGATATTGTTCAAAAACTAAGCAAACCTGATATGAATCCACTGCAATACATAAAAATATAACATCTGACACCTTTAATTTTAACCATGTTTGATTTAATGACATGAGAGACACAATAAACTCATTAAAGAACTCAGCAAGTGCGGACTGCTATGGTATCAGTGTAAGAATAATCAGAACATTAAGAGATATCATATCGATACAGAAAAAAACTAAAAAACAAATATACATACATTTTGATGGGAACAACTTGTTTAGTGAATCTCAGTTTGGATTTAGGCATGGCAAATCTACCAGTCTAGCTATCAATGCACTTATAAATAAAATCTTAAACAACTTTGAGCGCGGATACCATTCAGTTGCCACGTTTTATGACCTATCGAAAGCTTTCGATTGTGTCACACATCATATTCTATTAGAAAAACTTATAAAAATATAACTTTTCGAAATCGAGCATTGAGTTAATGGAGTCATATCTGAGTAATCGTTACCAACACGTAAAAATGAACAATTCAATTTCATCGAACAGACTTTGCAGTTACCGGGTACCCCAAGGACCAGTTTTGGGCCCCATTCTCTTTTTAATTTATATCAACGACATTAATTGTGCTACTGAAGCAACTGATCTTATTCTATTTGCGGATGACACAACGGTAATTGAGGGATGTGAAGATTATGAACAGCTTCTTAACAGTTGGTCTATGTGACAGAGATATTAAAGAATGGTTTTCTTCAAAAAATGCGCTATGCATCAATCAGGATAAGTGCTTATCGGTATTGTTTACATTGCGACATGAAGCGCGTTCAAGTACGGACGGCAATGAGAGTGTAAAATTCTTGGGTGTTATTGTTGACATGGAATAGAAATTTCTGATCAAACTGTTAGAAACAGATTACTGGATAGATTTGGTCGTGGATCTGTGATGGTTTGGGCTGGAATCAGTATAGACAACGGAATTGATCTTCTTGTGGTTCCTGGTAGACTAAATACTATAAATTACGTCGAAAACATCTTGGAGGACCATGCGGTGCCTGCTGCATATGGCGTCGGGCAAAATTGCATCCTAATGCAGGACAATGCAAAGCCACAAAGCGCGGGCACTCCTAAACTTTTTACAAGAATGTGGGATTCAGGTCATGGAACGGCTGGCGTTAAGTCCTGACCTGAAATCTATTGAACACGTGTGGGATCAGCGTGACCGACGTGTTCGCAAGCGCCCTAATCCACCGCTAACCATACAGGAACTGACGCAAGCCCTGATTGAGGAATGGGAAAGCAAACCCAAAGAATCTCTTGGCGGACTGACACCTTTAATTTTAACCATGTTTCATTTAATGACATGAGAGACACAATAAACTCATTGAAGAACTCAGCAAGTGCGGACTGCTATGGTATCAGTGTAAGAATAATCAAAACATTAAGAAATATCATTATTTATCCACTTACACACCTTTTCAATGACTGCATTGAACAAGGTTGTAAGAAAAACATAAGAAAAATGACACGGGCAACTGTAACAACTACAGACCCATTTCATTAACACCGATCGTATCAAAAATATTCGAAAAATACGAAAAAAACAAATATACATACATTTTGAAGGGAACAACTTGTTTAGTGAATCTCAGTTTGGATTTAGGCATGGCAAATCTACCAGTCTAGCTATCAATGCACTTATAAATAAAATCTTAAACAACTTTGAGCGCGGATACCATTCAGTTGCCACGTTTTATGACCTATCGAAAGCTTTCGATTGTGTCACACATCATATTCTATTAGAAAAACTTATAAAAATATAACTTTTCGAAATCGAGCATTGAGTTAATGGAGTCATATCTGAGTAATCGTTACCAACACGTAAAAGTGAACAATTCAATTTCATCGAACAGACTTTGCAGTTACCGGGTACCCCAAGGACCAGTTTTGGGCCCCATTCTCTTTTTAATTTATATCAACGACATTAATTGTGCTACTGAAGCAACTGATCTTATTCTATTTGCGGAGGATACAACGGTAATTGAGGGAGGTGACGATTATGAACAGCTTCTTAACACAGTTGGTCTATGTGACAGAGATATTAAAGAATGGGTTTATTCAATTATCTTATCGGTATTGTTTACATTGCGACATGAAGCGCGTTCCAGTACGGACGACAATGAGAGTGTAAAATTCTTGGGCGTTATTCTTGACTCCAAATTAAAGTGGGAAAGTCATGTCGGACACGTTTCAGTAAAACTTTGTGATTCATTATTTGAGGATCTTGAGAGAATCAATCTCTATCAAATGTCTTAGGGTTGCATACTTTGCCTTTTTTCACTCCTTGATGACATATGAAATATTTAACTGGGGCCATTCAGGTCACAGCAATAAATTGTTTTCTCTACAACGCCGATGCATAAGAGTAGTACTCGGAGTCGGTTGGAGGGAAGATTGCCGTGAACACTTCCGAAATCTCAATGTTCGGACACTTCCATCCGCCTACATATTGGAATGGTTAATGTACGCTAAGGTCAATGCCAGTACGCTTATGACATCGAATGCAATTCACTCGTACAACACTCGTGAGAATCAGCAGTATCGCCGACCTTTTCTGAGATTGCAGAAGTCGCGCAACGCATCAAATTACTGGGCTCTAAAGTTTTTCTTTTTTGTTCCGACTAGTGTAAACAATTTTCTTTGTAATAACATCAATAAAGATGATTATGATTATTTAGGCTTTAGTTAATATAAAAACAGGCGACAGTTGTGCTCACACAGTCAGCTAAAAACCGAGCTAAAAAGCGCAAACCATCGTTCGCAGCGCTTACGTTCGATGGTCTTGGCCTTTACGCTCGGTCACCATAGCGAACCAGCATAGAACACGGCCCGATTGGTTTGCCTGAAACCGCCAGAAATGGATGAAGGTTGCATGCCCTTTGCAATCCGTCGCAGACAAGTCAACAGACTACAGAAGGCGGTCGGCGCGTATTTGGTCCCGTTAGTAAGCCTGCAGCGCACCCTGGTGGTAGGTAGCGTGTGGGTTTACTGGAGACCATAGCTAACCTCGGCAGCGACCTTCCTCGTGCCATGTCCAGTTAACAGACCGACGAGGTGGTAGCCGACGAGATAGCACTACGCATGACCGCAAACCTTCATCCCTAACTCTGGCGGGGTGCCCATCAACCAAAGGGTTTATAACTCTCGCCTGCTGTGGGAACGATTGGTGGTAAGAATTCTGCCGACTTTATACTAAGAAGTTGTCTCGACTAGCGAGCAGTGGTAAAAGTGCCATCTGTTATGCGGTAGTGTTGTTTATCAGAAGAACAATGAGAAGATAACTTTAGTTAATGACGTTGATTATTTAATGAGTTTCTAGAGGAGAGCTTCTAGAATATAAGAGTATCTACTACAATAAATTATCTACAATTTGACGTATGGAAGAAAGTTATGCAACAGTTTTTGTAAAAGTTATAAACATTTTTCTGTAGCAATTGCTTGAAATACGTTTCCTACTCACCCGGACATTATCGCGATTTAGGGGTTCTTGTCGATGGGGCAAAACTCTGAGGGTCTGACGGCTACTAGAACTTTTAATTACCTACAATTTGAGGTATGATAGAAGTTTATGCAAGAATTTTTGCAAAAGTTATAGACGTTTTCCTGCGGCAACTTAATGAAATAAGTTTGCTATTCAAACGGACATTCTCGAGATTTAGGGGCTCTTATCGATGGGGCAAAACTCTGAGGGTCTGACGGCTACTAGAACTTTTAATTACCTACAATTTGAGGTATGATAGAAGGTTATGCAAGAATTTTTGCAAAAGTTAGACTTTTTCCAGCAGCAACTAAATGAAACATGCTTGCTATTCAAACGGACATTATTGCGACTCAGGGGTTCTTGTCGATGGGGCAAAACTCTGGGGGTCTGACGGCTACTATAACTTTTAATTACCTACAATGTGAGCTATGATAAAAATTTATGCAAGAATTTTTGCAAAAGTTATAGACATTTTGCTGCAGCAACTGAATGAAATACGTTTGCTATTCAAACGGACATTATCGCGATTTAGGGGTTCTTGTCGATGGGGCAAAACTCTAAGGGTCTGATGGCTACTAGAACTTTTAATTACCTGCAATTTGAGCTATGATAGAAATTTATGCAAGAATTTTTGCAAAAGTTATAGACATTTTGCTGCAGCACCTGAATGAATTACGTTTGCTATTCGAACGGATATTATCGCGATTTAGGGGTTCTCGTCGATGGGGCAAAACTCTGAGGGTCTAACGGCTACTAGAACTTTTAATTACCTGCAATTTGAGCTATGATAGAAATTTATGCAAGAATTTTTGCAAAAGTTATAGACATTTTGCTGCAGCATCTGAATGAAATACATTTGCTATTCAAACGGACATTTACGCGATTTAGGGGTTCTTGTCGATGGGGCAAAACTCTGAGGGTCTGACAGCCACTAGAACTTTTAATTACCTGCAATTTGAGCTATGATAGAAACTTAGGCAAGAATTTTTGCAAAAGTTATAGACTTCTTCCTGCAGCAACTGAATGAAATATGTTTGCTATTCGAACAGACATTATCGCGATTTAGGGGTTCTTGTCGATTGGGCAAAACTCTGAGGGTCTGGCCGCTACAAGAACTTTTAATTACCTACAATTTGAGGTGATAGAAATTTATGCAACAATTTTTACAGACGTTATAACCATTTTTTCTGTAGCAATGTAGCAATAACCTCACATTTTCAACGCATTTCTTTAGTAAAAGACAAGTTTAGCCAATACACAACAAATACAACAAAAGAACAATAAAACAACCAAAAAATAAAAATTCCATATTTTTAATCAGTTCATACAGACACTACTCAGAACATCACTAAGAAATACAACAGCCACGCGCCAGATGATAAGCGTCACAACTTAACCGAATACTGTTTACGCAAAAAATAAACATCGTAAAAAAGTTACAATCGAAAAAAAAAAATACTACCACCGATTACTATTATTCCCCCCGTGGTAGTTCCCCCTCGGACGGGGGCCTCCTCCCCGGTTATTCGGATTATTACTATTATTATACCCAAATCGGTTATTATCGTTATTGAAGTTATTAAACTGAGCAAACTGTTGCTGCGGGGTACCTCGACTATACGGATTCTGATTCGGATAACTCGTCGAATACTGATTCGTGTAATTCCCGTAAGGGTTCTTAACGGGGTACTGCACGTTCTGCGGGGGATAATTCGGCCTTGCGTTGTTCGGGCCGAAGTTTTGCGGGGCTTGATTTTGGGGCACCATATTCGCCGGGGAGTTACCGAGGGAGATTCCGATAGGGTTGGTAAGTGAATCTTTTGGTAGTTCGGTTTTTGGGCTGGGTTCGGCTTCCATCTTTTGGGAATTTTGGATATTTCCGACGATGTTCTCTAGGTTTTTAACGTTTTCCGGAGACATGTTTCCGAAGGCTTTCAGGAGACCTCCTTGGGTGGAAGATGTTGAATTTGAGTTCGAATTCTCTGAAATGTCCTCGGATTTGATACTGGCCAACGCTGGTTTTTCGCGTTTCATACTGCCCATGATATTCGAAATTAAAGCCTTTGCGTCGAAAAGATCCAATTTTTTGGGTTCCTCCGCTAATTTCCGTTCCTTTTCTTTGTCTTCTTTCTCTTTAACATTCATCTTCGCCACTTGGAACACGTCATCAAAACTGTACTCTTCTTCCGAATCCATTTCAATTTTAGGCTTTTCCAGAACCTCTTTCTTAATATCTTTATCATCAAAATCCTCCAGGATATCATCGTCCAAAATCCCACCAGTGGGATCGTCAACCATTGGATTTACACTCCCTAGCCTACTAGAAAATGGAGACGTGGGCCGTCTACCGTCTTCCTTCTTCTCAGAGTTTTGCCCCAAGTTAACGAACTTCCGTAATCTTTCGACACGTTCCGGTTCTTTCGATTCTAACTTCTTTAGATAGGTGATCAGGCCGTGTTGTTCCTCCGTGGATAAATCCTTGAAGTTTTGCAGAAGGGTCTGAAGGTCCGAGTCTGAAAGCCCATCCATGCTGCTCAGCGCGTCAGGTCTTGGTGTCGGTGTTATGATTTTGTCGGGTTCTTGTTTCGGTTCTTCGGGTTTGGTTTTTGCTTGACTGAGGGATTCTATGAAATTCGCCGTGGTCATGGGTTTTCCAGCGGCTTTAGAGGCTTCTGCCATACCAACCTAAGAAGACAAATGAACATTGTGAAAGTTTTAGTCGTCGTAATCTAAATTAAAATAATCTAATTTAAAATAATCTAAATTAAAATTAAGCTAGCTTACCTAGTGTGAATCTATTAACTACTGGACACTAACTTATCAATTTAATGAACGTATGTATACCTCAGAAATGCATAGTGGCTATTCTACATGCGCCTAAGAATGTTGTAAAGAAAAATTCCTTTGTCTGCATAGTATCAGTTACAAATGCAGAATTGTTGAAACATAAGCTCAAACGTGCAGGGATATCTAAAAGTTCTTAGAATAAATATTAAATAATCTGGAGTCAGCTATACGAATTAGTGATGGGTAACTCGAAAACTTCTAACATAGTAGTGATGGAAATGCTCGCAACACGATTTGCAGTGTTTTCTCGCCCGACAGATTATGGGTTCTCACAACAAGTTTGGGTAACTGAACAGGATTTGACAGATATTTTGATTCGATAATATAGACAGTACGTATTGTCAAGAACCCAGCGTTTGACACTACCTACAGTCAGAATGAAAATAATTGTTGAAATCCTATCTAAATAAGTTTTAATGCAGACACGATCTCGATCAAAAAGAATTTGTTTATTAATTTTACCAAAAAATGTGATAGACATAAATTATACAGAATTTCCGTATACGAAATTACAGAAATGCAAAATCTTTGAAAAATGCTTAGAGGAAACATGCAGTTCCTTTGGACCCTTTGGAACCAAATGCTTTTCAGCTCTAAGTTTCGTCACAAAACTTCTAAATATGAACTTTCGTCCTGATAAAATGGGTACACACACACACACACACACACACACACAGACATACATACACACACACAGAGACATTTTTTGTACCTTGGTCAAAAATGATCAGGGGACCCAAAAAGAACTACTTCCGCTAAAATCTAAATTTTTTTTTTCGGCACGATTGCAATACTTTATTATACTGCGTATGATAAAGAAAAATAGTATTCACGGCATAAATTGTAAACAAACAAAAATCGGCTAAATAACAGCTACATTTGTGATTTAACCTAAAAACCAAAGAAAATAGAAAATGACAGCAGTATGTGCAACCGCTAAAAATGTGGTTATGTTAGTAGTTTGTTTTTCAGTTTGCAGGAAGACATTGGAGAATTGAAGATTATTCAGTTTAACCTGTACTTATTATTATTATTAAATATTATTAATGTACTACCTATATTTGATGCATTTGAGATAGAGGTAATATGAACAACCAAATACAATCAAATGAGAAATCGAAAATTTGAAATTCTTATTATATATGTCAATTAAAATTAATCTAATTGAACTAAAATTAAAGAACAATTCAAAAAATGCAATGAAATATCGGCTATACCATTAGCTAAGATATTTTTATCCATAATTTGAATAGAATTTTTTCAAAGTCCAGGCAATGAAGCTATAATATAATGTATATAAAGTTGTAAAACAAAAATTTGCTGTATTTATAGTACAAGAAAAATTTATATTTTCAATTTATTTTGTGTTTTTGGTATATTAGACACCATAAACTACAGCTGTTTTATACAAAGTTTTATAAAAGACAAATTAAAAATCATCCAATACGAATTAGCGATGGATAAATCGACCACTTTTAGCATAGTAGTGATGGAATTCTCGCAACCAAAACAATAAAAACAAAAGTTACTTACAACAGCGTTAATCAACTGCTCCAACTGCGCCTGCGTGACGTCCGTCTTCCCCTGACTGACCAGAGCCGTCGCGATCTGCTTCGCAATGGCCGCCTTATCTACGGTCCCGATACCAGGAACTTTAACGGGATCCACACTCTTCTCCTTGATCATCTCCCTCCTACGCTGGTTAGCAAAATGAACCAAACCCGCGATGCTCTTGATCGCGTTCTTAAACGCCTTCTCCTGCGCGTAATCCACCAAACCCGCTAACAACTGCCCCTTCAACTTCTCCTTGACCGTCTCGAATAAAACGCAATTAATCTCGTTATCGAGCAGAGTTTCCGACGAGTTCGCCTCGTGTTTCTCCATCGCCAACGCTTGCGTCAGCATGTCGATAATCTTCGGCCCGAGCGAGCCCAGTTTCTCCTCGAGCGCCGTTAATAACCTCAAAACTCCGACGACGTTAACGTCACCTGCGAATCAGAGATTGTGGGATTAATACAGGAGCCACGATTGGTTAAAATAAAGAAGTATACATGAAAATTCTATTCTATTCTATTCTATTACTATTACCTTCGTCAAAATCATCCTCGATGTGTTCCTGATCATTCTTTGGGGGGGTAAAAACAGGTTGCCGAGTCACATCCCGCATGATCGGCGGCGGTTTATAACAATCCGGGACTTTTTCCCCGTAACGATAATCCCTTTCTCTTTCCCTATCCCTTTCCCACGAAGCTTCCCGTTTACCATAAGAGCGCTCTCCGCGATCTCTAGACCTCTCCCTACGATATCTTCGATCCGTAGGACTACGGTAGTCGCGTTTATAGACGGGCGACCGCCGTTCGTAGCTGCGTTCGCGAGATCGCTCGTAGTAGTCGCGATCTTTGCTCTTTTCGCGCGACAGTCGGGACGCGGGACGCACTGGTTCCGTTTCCCACGGGCTGTGCGAACGTTTCGACGATTTCGTGTCGTCGTCTTTGTCGTCGATGATTATTATCTCGTGGTCCTGGTCGGGCTCGGACGCCATCGGGCCTGAAGGCCGCGTTTGTTTCGGCTGGTCGTCTTTTGCCGGTTTGGGCTTCTTGCCGGCGGTGATTTTGAAAGAGATCGGGGCCGGTTCTTCGGGTAGTCCAAGTCTGGAAAATCGGAAAATAATTTACAGGATGATTACCCAAATTATATTAATTAGTATTTTTATATCATTAGCTTTGCTCATAAGGCCACAAAAATCAAAATCATGATATTTCAGCAGCCGATTTCAAATGCAAATTACTGATGGATAAATCAATCACTTGTAGCATAGTAGCGATGGACATTTCTCAATCTATTTTATCGAACATTGCCCCAATTAAAATATTGATTTATTTTTTTGTAACACCCTTATTAAGAAGAAACGCTAAACGCATAAATACAAGACAAAAGTACCTTCGCCGTAACGCATCTTTCTTCACTTTTACGTCGACAATATGCAGCTCAGTCATCCTCTTGTTCCAAAATATGATCCACTCGGGCTTGAAGTCGTAGTTACTCACGTCTTTTCCTTCTCCTTGCAACTCCTTATACCTGCAAAATAAATTAAATATTTATAACAAAAAAAAAAAACAAAAAAAAGATAAAAATAAGTACCGTTTATTCCAGAATATTTTCCATTCCTCGCTGTACTGAGGGTGCTTCTCAGGGTTTCTTTCGTGCTGCTTAAGCGTCTTTTCCATATCGTTTTCGATAGCCGCTGCAAGCCTCTTGTATTCATCGAGCTTATCCATTTTTTCCTTTTTCTCCTTGTTGCGATCAATTGGGGCTTCAGTTCGGGTTTTCATGTAATCAGATCGTTGCCACGGGAGCACACCACGGTCACGGTCTCTGTCCCTAAACGGTCTCGGAGATGGTGAACGATTGTACCTTCTAAAAAGAATGAAAAAACAACATTGTAATGTAGTCCTGCATTGGGATCCGCTGTTTTTGCATTATTTCTGATATCTTGGGAACGTCATAACTTCCGAACCGCTCCAAGCAGGAAAAATCTAATGATACCAGCGTAACAAGCGTCAAAAATTGTATCACGAACCGCAATTTTAATTTGATTGAGGGCAGTTGAGTTTTCGCCGACAGGCTAAAATTTTGTAAGAAATCGCATATTTGAAACTATAATTTTGAAGTAGCACACATATCTCAAAAACTAGGACCCGGATCAACACGAAACCTATGCTATCCTACTAAAATGGGTGCGCTGATTCCAAATTCACATAGAAAAAGTCTCTGTCTCTACTGGTTACCGAGTTATGCTGAAATTACGCTTTTCCAAATAACACAAAAATAACTGAAATTGACCACATAAAATCAAAATGGTATATCTTAGGCATGTGAAAGTATATATATTTTTGATGTACTCATCGATAGCTATCATTTGGTGGCGGGTTAACCTCGCTATCACCAACGGTTGAAAAGTTCAAATTTTTTCTATCTGAATCTGCTAAATTTAGGCCAAAAATAATTTGCTAACTTTTTGAGAGATAGAGCGTTCTAATGTAGTCCTGCTTATGCATTGGGATGTGCCGAATTCAACGGTGAGGTCGGTTTTCCCGTAACTCGTACGGTTTGGCCAGAAAGTGGGAAACTATAGCTTCCGCGGTTTCTCGCGGTTTTCTCGCGAACCGTGCACTTTAGAGAAACGCGGCTTTCAGAATTGAATTCCTCGGCCAATTTCCCATCCGGTACCGTTTGAATCGTGAAGATTGGTCGATTAGATCAGACACAGCTTGCGTTAAAAGTTGCTAACATACTAAATTGGTTGTTTTTGCATTATTTTTGATATCTTGGGACGTCATAACTTCCGAACCGTTCCAAGTAGGAAAAATCTAATGATACCGGCGTAATCAGCGTCAAAAATTGTATCAAGAACCGTAATTTTAATTTGATTGAGGACAGTTGAGTTTTCGTCGACTGGCTAAAATTTTGTAAGAAATCACATATTTGAAACTATAATTTTGAAGTGGCACACATATCTCAAAAACTAGGACCCGGATCAACACGAAACCTATGCTATCCTACTAAAATGGGTGCGCTGATTCCAAATTCACATAGAAAAAGTCTCTGTGTCTACTGGTTACCGAGTTATGCTGAAATTACGCTTATCCAAATAACACAAAAATAACGGAAATTGACCACATAACTTCAAAATGGTATATCTTACGCATATGAAAGTATATTTATTTTTGATGTACTCATCGATACCTATCATTTGGTGGCGGGTTAACCTCTCTATCACCAACGGTTGAAAAGTTCAAATTTTTTCTATCTGAATCTGCTAAATTTAGGCCAAAAATAATTTGCTAGCTTTTTGAGAGATAGAGCGTTCTAATGTAGTCCTGCTTATGCATTGGGATGTGCGGAATTCAACGGTGAGGTCGGTTTTCCCGTAACTCGTACGGTTTGGCCAGAAAGTGGGAAACTATAGTTTCCGCGGTTTCTCGCGGTTTTCTCGCGAACCGTGCACTTTAGAGAAACGCGGCTTTCAGAATTGAATTCCTCGGCCAATTTCCCATCCGGTACCGTTTGAATCGTGAAGATTGGTCGATTAGATCAGACACAGCTTGCGTTTAAAGTTGCTAACATACTAAATTGGTTGTTTTTGCATTATTTTTGATATCTTGGGACGTCATAACTTCCGAACCGTTCCAAGTAGGAAAAATCTAATGATACCGGCATAATCAGCGTCAAAAATTGTATCAAGAACCGTAATTTTAATTTGGTTGAGGGCACTTGAGTTTTCGCCGACTGGCTAAAATTTTGTAAGAAATCGCATATTTGAAACTATAATTTTGAAGTAGCACACATATCTCAAAAACTAGGACCCGGATCAACACGAAACCTATGCTATCCTACTAAAATGGGTGCGCTGATTCCAAATTCACATAGAAAAAGTCTCTGTGTCTACTGGTTACCGAGTTATGCTGAAATTACGCTTATCCAAATAACACAAAAATAACGGAAATTGACCACATAACTTCAAAATGGTATATCTTACGCATATGAAAGTATATTTATTTTTGATGTACTCATCGATACCTATCATTTGGTGGCGGGTTAACCTCTCTATCACCAACGGTTGAAAAGTTCAAATTTTTTCTATCTGAATCTGCTAAATTTAGGCCAAAAATAATTTGCTAGCTTTTTGAGAGATAGAGCGTTCTAATGTAGTCCTGCTTATGCATTGGGATGTGCGGAATTCAACGGTGAGGTCGGTTTTCCCGTAACTCGTACGGTTTGGCCAGAAAGTGGGAAACTATAGTTTCCGCGGTTTCTCGCGGTTTTCTCGCGAACCGTGCACTTTAGAGAAACGCGGCTTTCAGAATTGAATTCCTCGGCCAATTTCCCATCCGGTACCGTTTGAATCGTGAAGATTGGTCGATTAGATCAGACACAGCTTGCGTTTAAAGTTGCTAACATACTAAATTGGTTGTTTTTGCATTATTTTTGATATCTTGGGACGTCATAACTTCTGAACCGTTCCAAGTAGGAAAAATCTAATGATACCGGCGTAATCAGCGTCAAAAATTGTATCAAGAACCGTAATTTTAATTTGGTTGAGGGCACTTGAGTTTTCGCCGACTGGCTAAAATTTTGTAAGAAATCGCATATTTGAAACTATAATTTTGAAGTAGCACACATATCTCAAAAACTAGGAGCCGGATCAACACGAAACCTATGCTATCCTACTAAAATGGGTGCGCTGATTCCAAATTCACATAGAAAAAGTCTCTGTCTCTACTGGTTACCGACTTATGCTGAAATTACGCTTTTCCAAATAACACAAAAATAACTGAAATTGACCACATAAAATCAAAATGGTATATCTTAGGCATGTGAAAGTATATATATTTTTGATGTACTCATCGATAGCTATGATTTGGTGGCGGGTTAACCTCGCTATCACCAACGCTTGAAAAGTTAAAATTTTTTCTATCTGAATCTGCTAAATTTAGGTCAAAAATAATTTGCTAACTTTTTGAGAGATAGAGCGTTCTAATGTAGTCCTGCTTATGCATTGGGATGTGCCGAATTCAACAGTGAGGTCGGTTTTCCCGTAACTCGTACGGTTTGTCCAGAAAGTGGGAAACTATAGTTTCCGCGGTTTCTCGCGGTTTTCTCGCGAACCGTGCACTTTAGAGAAACGCCGCTTTCAGAATTGAATTCCTCGGCCAATTTCCCATCCGGTACCGTTTGAATCGTGAAGATTGGTCGATTAGATCAGACACAGCTTGCGTTAAAAGTTGCTAACATACTAAATTGGTTGTTTTTGCATTATTTTTGATATCTTGGGACGTCATAACTTCCGAACCGTTCCAAGTAGGAAAAATCTAAAGATACCGGCGTAATCAGCGTCAAAAATTGTATCAAGAACCGTAATTTTAATTTGATTGAGGGCAGTTGAGTTTTCGCCGACTGGCTAAAATTTTGTAAGAAATCGCATATTTGAAACTATAATTTTGAAGTAGCACACATATCTCAAAAACTAGGACCCGGATCAACACGAAACCTATGCTATCCTACTAAAATGGGTGCGCTGATTCCAAATTCACATAGAAAAAGTCTCTGTCTCTACTGGTTACCGAGTTATGCTGAAATTACGCTTATCCAAATAACACAAAAAATAACGGAAATTGACCACATAACTTCAAAATGGTATATCTTACGCATATGAAAGTATATTTATTTTTGATGTACTCATCGATAGCTATCATTTGGTGGCGGGTTAACCTCTCTATCACCAACGGTTGAAAAGTTCAAATTTTTTCTATCTGAATCTGCTAAATTTAGGTCAAAAATAATTTGCTAACTTTTTGAGAGATAGAGCGTTCTAATGTAGTCCTGCTTATGCATTGGGATGTGCCGAATTCAACGGTGAGGTCGGTTTTCCCGTAACTCGTACGGTTTGTCCAGAAAGTGGGAAACTATAGTTTCCGTGGTTTCTCGCGGTTTTCTCGCGAACCGTGCACTTTAGAGAAACGCGGCTTTCAGAATTGAATTTGTCGGCCAATTTCCCATCCGGTACCGTTTGAATAGTGAAGATTGGTCGATTAGATCAGACACAGCTTGCGTTAAAAGTTGCTAACATACTAAATTGGTTGTTTTTGCATTATTTTTGATATCTTGGGACGTCATAACTTCCGAACCGTTCGAAGTAGGAAAAATCTAATGATACCGGCGTAATCAGCGTCAAAATTTGTATCAAGAACAGTAATTTTAATTTGATTGAGGGCAGTTAAGTTTTCGCCGACTGGCTAAAATTTTGTAAGAAATCGCATATTTGAAACTATAATTTTCAAGTAGCACACATATCTCAAAAACTAGGACCCGGATCAACACGAAACCTATGCTATCCTACTAAAATGGGTGCGCTGATTCCAAATTCACATAGAAAAAGTCTCTGTCTCTACTGGTTACCGAGTTATGCTGAAATTACGCTTTTCCAAATAACACAAAAATAACTGAAATTGACCACATAGAATCAAAATGGTATATCTTAGGCATGTGAAAGTATATATATTTTTGATGTACTCATCGATAGCTATCATTTGGTGGCGGGTTAACCTCGCTATTACCAACGGTTGAAAAGTTCAAATTTTTTCTATCTGAATCTGCTAAATTTAGGTCAAAAATAATTTGCTAACTTTTTGAGAGATAGAGCGTTCTAATGTAGTCCTGCTTATGCATTGGGATGTGCCGAATTCAACGGTGAGGTCGGTTTTCCCGTAACTCGTACGGTTTGTCCAGAAAGTGGGAAACTATAGTTTCCGCGGTTTCTCGCGGTTTTCTCGCGAACCGTGCACTTTAGAGAAACGCGGCTTTCAGAATTGAATTCCTCGGCCAATTTCCCATCCGGTACGGTTTGAATCGTGAAGATTGGTCGATTAGATCAGACACAGCTTGCGTTAAAAGTTGCTAACATACTAAATTGGTTGTTTTTGCATTATTTTTGATATCTTGGGACGTCATAACTTCCGAACCGTTCCAAGTAGGAAAAATCTAATGATACCGGCGTAATCAGCGTCAAAAATTGTATCAAGAACCGTAATTTTAATTTGATTGAGGGCAGTTGAGTTTTCGCCGACTGGCTAAAATTTTGTAAGAAATCGCATATTTGAAACAATAATTTTGAAGTAGCACACATATCTCAAAAACTAGGACCCGGATCAACACGAAACCTATGCTATCCTACTAAAATGGGTGCGCTGATTCCAAATTCACATAGAAAAAGTCTCTGTCTCTACTGGTTACCGAGTTATGCTGAAATTACGCTTTTTCAAATAACACAAAAATAACTGAAATTGACCACATAAAATCAAAATGGTATATCTTAGGCATGTGAAAGTATATATATTTTTGATGTACTCATCGATAGCTATCATTTGGTGGCGGGTTAACCTCGCTATCACCAACGGTTGAAAAGTTCAAATTTTTTCTATCTGAATCTGCTAAATTTAGGCCAAAAATAATTTGCTAACTTTTTGAGAGATAGAGCGTTCTAATGTAGTCCTGCTTATGCATTGGGATGTGCCGAATTCAACGGTGAGGTCGGTTTTCCCGTAACTCGTACGGTTTGTCCAGAAAGTGGGAAACTATAGTTTCCGCGGTTTCTCGCGGTTTTCTCGCGAACCGTGCACTTTAGAGAAACGCGGCTTTCAGAATTGAATTCCTCGGCCAATTTCCCATCCGGTACCGTTTGAATCGTGAAGATTGGTCGATTAGATCAGACACAGCTTGCGTTAAAAGTTGCTAACATACTAAATTGGTTGTTTTTGCATTATTTTTGATATCTTGGGACGTCATAACTTCCGAACCGTTCGAAGTAGGAAAAATCTAATGATACCGGCGTAATCAGCGTCAAATTTTGTATGAAGAACAGTAATTTTAATTTGATTGAGGGCAGTTAAGTTTTCGCCGACTGGCTAAAATTTTGTAAGAAATCGCATATTTGAAACTATAATTTTGAAGTAGCACACATATCTCAAAAACTAGGACCCGGATCAACACGAAACCTATGCTATCCTACTAAAATGGGTGCGCTGATTCCAAATTCACATAGAAAAAGTCTCTGTCTCTACTGGTTACCGAGTTATGCTGAAATTACGCTTTTTCAAATAACACAAAAATAACTGAAATTGACCACATAAAATCAAAATGGTATATCTTAGGCATGTGAAAGTATATATATTTTTGATGTACTCATCGATAGCTATCATTTGGTGGCGGGTTAACCTCGCTATCACCAACGGTTGAAAAGTTCAAATTTTTTCTATCTGAATCTGCTAAATTTAGGCCAAAAATAATTTGCTAACTTGTTGAGAGATAGAGCGTTCTAATGTAGTCCTGCTTATGCATTGGGATGTGCCGAATTCAACGGTGAGGTCGGTTTTCCCGTAACTCGTACGGTTTGTCCAGAAAGTGGGAAACTATAGTTTCCGCGGTTTCTCGCGGTTTTCTCGCGAACCGTGCACTTTAGAGAAACGCGGCTTTCAGAATTGAATTCCTCGGCCAATTTCTCATCCGGTACCGTTTGAATCGTGAAGATTGGTCGATTAGATCAGACACAGCTTGCGTTAAAAGTTGCTAACATACTAAATTGGTTGTTTTTGCATTATTTTTGATATCTTGGGACGTCATAACTTCCGAACCGTTCCAAGTAGGAAAAATCTAATGATACCGGCGTAATCAGCGTCAAAAATTGTATCAAGAACCGTAATTTTAATTTGATTGAGGGCAGTTGAGTTTTCGCCGACTGGCTAAAATTTTGTAAGAAATCACATATTTGAAACTATAATTTTGAAGTGGCACACATATCTCAAAAACTAGGACCCGGATCAACACGAAACCTATGCTATTCTACTAAAATGGGTGCGCTGATTCCAAATTCACATAGAAAAAGTCTCTGTCTCTACTGGTTACCGAGTTATGCTGAAATTACGCTTATCCAAATAACACAAAAATAACGGAAATTGACCACATAACTTCAAAATGGTATATCTTACGCATATGAAAGTATATTTATTTTTGATGTACTCATCGATACCTATCATTTGGTGGCGGGTTAACCTCTCTATCACCAACGGTTGAAAAGTTCAAATTTTTTCTATCTGAATCTGCTAAATTTAGGTCAAAAATAATTTGCTAACTTTTTGAGAGATAGAGCGTTCTAATGTAGTCCTGCTTATGCATTGGGATGTGCCGAATTCAACGGTGAGGTCGGTTTTCCCGTAACTCGTACGGTTTGTCCAGAAAGTGGGAAACTATAGTTTCCGCGGTTTCTCGCGGTTTTCTCGCGAACCGTGCACTTTAGAGAAACGCGGCTTTCAGAATTGAATTCCTCGGCCAATTTCCCATCCGGTACGGTTTGAATCGTGAAGATTGGTCGATTAGATCAGACACAGCTTGCGTTAAAAGTTGCTAACATACTAAATTGGTTGTTTTTGCATTATTTTTGATATCTTGGGACGTCATAACTTCCGAACCGTTCCAAGTAGGAAAAATCTAATGATACCGGCGTAATCAGCGTCAAAAATTGTATCAAGAACCGTAATTTTAATTTGATTGAGGGCAGTTGAGTTTTCGCCGACTGGCTAAAATTTTGTAAGAAATCGCATATTTGAAACAATAATTTTGAAGTAGCACACATATCTCAAAAACTAGGACCCGGATCAACACGAAACCTATGCTATCCTACTAAAATGGGTGCGCTGATTCCAAATTCACATAGAAAAAGTCTCTGTCTCTACTGGTTACCGAGTTATGCTGAAATTACGCTTTTTTCAAATAACATAAAAATAACTGAAATTGACCACATAAAATCAAAATGGTATATCTTAGGCATGTGAAAGTATATATATTTTTGATGTACTCATCGATAGCTATCATTTGGTGGCGGGTTAACCTCGCTATCACCAACGGTTGAAAAGTTCAAATTTTTTCTATCTGAATCTGCTAAATTTAGGCCAAAAATAATTTGCTAACTTTTTGAGAGATAGAGCGTTCTAATGTAGTCCTGCTTATGCATTGGGATGTGCCGAATTCAACGGTGAGGTCGGTTTTCCCGTAACTCGTACGGTTTGTCCAGAAAGTGGGAAACTATAGTTTCCGCGGTTTCTCGCGGTTTTCTCGCGAACCGTGCACTTTAGAGAAACGCGGCTTTCAGAATTGAATTCCTCGGCCAATTTCCCATCCGGTACCGTTTGAATCGTGAAGATTGGTCGATTAGATCAGACACAGCTTGCGTTAAAAGTTGCTAACATACTAAATTGGTTGTTTTTGCATTATTTTTGATATCTTGGGACGTCATAACTTCCGAACCGTTCGAAGTAGGAAAAATCTAATGATACCGGCGTAATCAGCGTCAAATTTTGTATGAAGAACAGTAATTTTAATTTGATTGAGGGCAGTTAAGTTTTCGCCGACTGGCTAAAATTTTGTAAGAAATCGCATATTTGAAACTATAATTTTGAAGTAGCACACATATCTCAAAAACTAGGACCCGGATCAACACGAAACCTATGCTATCCTACTAAAATGGGTGCGCTGATTCCAAATTCACATAGAAAAAGTCTCTGTCTCTACTGGTTACCGAGTTATGCTGAAATTACGCTTTTTCAAATAACACAAAAATAACTGAAATTGACCACATAAAATCAAAATGGTATATCTTAGGCATGTGAAAGTATATATATTTTTGATGTACTCATCGATAGCTATCATTTGGTGGCGGGTTAACCTCGCTATCACCAACGGTTGAAAAGTTCAAATTTTTTCTATCTGAATCTGCTAAATTTAGGCCAAAAATAATTTGCTAACTTGTTGAGAGATAGAGCGTTCTAATGTAGTCCTGCTTATGCATTGGGATGTGCCGAATTCAACGGTGAGGTCGGTTTTCCCGTAACTCGTACGGTTTGTCCAGAAAGTGGGAAACTATAGTTTCCGCGGTTTCTCGCGGTTTTCTCGCGAACCGTGCACTTTAGAGAAACGCGGCTTTCAGAATTGAATTCCTCGGCCAATTTCTCATCCGGTACCGTTTGAATCGTGGAGATTGGTCGATTAGATCAGACACAGCTTGCGTTAAAAGTTGCTAACATACTAAATTGGTTGTTTTTGCATTATTTTTGATATCTTGGGACGTCATAACTTCCGAACCGTTCCAAGTAGGAAAAATCTAATGATACCGGCGTAATCAGCGTCAAAAATTGTATCAAGAACCGTAATTTTAATTTGATTGAGGGCAGTTGAGTTTTCGCCGACTGGCTAAAATTTTGTAAGAAATCACATATTTGAAACTATAATTTTGAAGTGGCACACATATCTCAAAAACTAGGACCCGGATCAACACGAAACCTATGCTATTCTACTAAAATGGGTGCGCTGATTCCAAATTCACATAGAAAAAGTCTCTGTCTCTACTGGTTACCGAGTTATGCTGAAATTACGCTTATCCAAATAACACAAAAATAACGGAAATTGACCACATAACTTCAAAATGGTATATCTTACGCATATGAAAGTATATTTATTTTTGATGTACTCATCGATACCTATCATTTGGTGGCGGGTTAACCTCTCTATCACCAACGGTTGAAAAGTTCAAATTTTTTCTATCTGAATCTGCTAAATTTAGGTCAAAAATAATTTGCTAACTTTTTGAGAGATAGAGCGTTCTAATGTAGTCCTGCTTATGCATTGGGATGTGCCGAATTCAACGGTGAGGTCGGTTTTCCCGTAACTCGTACGGTTTGGCCAGAAAGTGGGAAACTATAGTTTCCGCGGTTTCTCGCGGTTTTCTCGCGAACCGTGCACTTTAGAGAAACGCGGCTTTCAGAATTGAATTCCTCGGCCAATTTCCCATCCGGTACCGTTTGAATCGTGAAGATTGGTCGATTAGATCAGACACAGCTTGCGTTAAAAGTTGCTAACATACTAAATTGGTTGTTTTTGCATTATTTTTGATATCTTGGGACGTCATAACTTCCGAACCGTTCGAAGTAGGAAAAATCTAATGATACCGGCGTAATCAGCGTCAAATTTTGTATGAAGAACAGTAATTTTAATTTGATTGAGGGCAGTTAAGTTTTCGCCGACTGGCTAAAATTTTGTAAGAAATCGCATATTTGAAACTATAATTTTGAAGTAGCACACATATCTCAAAAACTAGGACCCGGATCAACACGAAACCTATGCTATCCTACTAAAATGGGTGCGCTGATTCCAAATTCACATAGAAAAAGTCTCTGTCTCTACTGGTTACCGAGTTATGCTGAAATTACGCTTTTTCAAATAACACAAAAATAACTGAAATTGACCACATAAAATCAAAATGGTATATCTTAGGCATGTGAAAGTATATATATTTTTGATGTACTCATCGATAGCTATCATTTGGTGGCGGGTTAACCTCGCTATCACCAACGGTTGAAAAGTTCAAATTTTTTCTATCTGAATCTGCTAAATTTAGGCCAAAAATAATTTGCTAACTTTTTGAGAGATAGAGCGTTCTAATGTAGTCCTGCTTATGCATTGGGATGTGCCGAATTCAACGGTGATGTCGGTTTTCCCGTAACTCGTACGGTTTGTCCAGAAAGTGGGAAACTATAGTTTCCGCGGTTTCTCGCGGTTTTCTCGCGAACCGTGCACTTTAGAGAAACGCGGCTTTCAGAATTGAATTCCTCGGCCAATTTCCCATCCGGTACCGTTTGAATCGTGAAGATTGGTCGATTAGATCAGACACAGCTTGCGTTAAAAGTTGCTAACATACTAAATTGGTTGTTTTTGCATTATTTTTGATATGTTGGGACGTCATAACTTCCGAACCGTTCCAAGTAGGAAAAATCTAATGATACCGGCGTAATCAGCGTCAAAAATTGTATCAAGAACCGTAATTTTAATTCGATTGAGGGCAGTTGAGTTTTCGCCGACTGGCTAAAATTTTGTAAGAAATCACATATTTGAAACTATAATTTTGAAGTGGCACACATATCTCAAAAACTAGGACCCGGATCAACACGAAACCTATGCTATTCTACTAAAATGGGTGCGCTGATTCCAAATTCACATAGAAAAAGTCTCTGTCTCTACTGGTTACCGAGTTATGCTGAAATTACGCTTATCCAAATAACACAAAAATAACGGAAATTGACCACATAACTTCAAAATGGTATATCTTACGCATATGAAAGTATATTTATTTTTGATGTACTCATCGATACCTATCATTTGGTGGCGGGTTAACCTCTCTATCACCAACGGTTGAAAAGTTCAAATTTTTTCTATCTGAATCTGCTAAATTTAGGTCAAAAATAATTTGCTAACTTTTTGAGAGATAGAGCGTTCTAATGTAGTCCTGCTTATGCATTGGGATGTGCCGAATTCAACGGTGAGGTCGGTTTTCCCGTAACTCGTACGGTTTGTCCAGAAAGTGGGAAACTATAGTTTCCGCGGTTTCTCGCGGTTTTCTCGCGAACCGTGCACTTTAGAGAAACGCGGCTTTCAGAATTGAATTCGTCGGCCAATTTCCCATCCGGTACCGTTTGAATAGTGAAGATTGGTCGATTAGATCAGACACAGCTTGCGTTAAAAGTTGCTAACATACTAAATTGGTTGTTTTTGCATTATTTTTGATATCTTGGGACGTCATAACTTCCGAACCGTTCGAAGTAGGAAAAATCTAATGATACCGGCGTAATCAGCGTCAAAATTTGTATCAAGAACAGTAATTTTAATTTGATTGAGGGCAGTTAAGTTTTCGCCGACTGGCTAAAATTTTGTAAGAAATCGCATATTTGAAACTATAATTTTGAAGTAGCACACATATCTCAAAAACTAGGACCCGGATCAACACGAAACCTATGCTATCCTACTAAAATGGGTGCGCTGATTCCAAATTCACATAGAAAAAGTCTCTGTCTCTACTGGTTACCGAGTTATGCTGAAATTACGCTTTTCCAAATAACACAAAAATAACTGAAATTGACCACATAAAATCAAAATGGTATATCTTAGGCATGTGAAAGTATATATATTTTTGATGTACTCATCGATAGCTATCATTTGGTGGCGGGTTAACCTCGCTATCACCAACGGTTGAAAAATTCAAATTTTTTCTATCTGAATCTGCTAAATTTAGGCCAAAAATAATTTGCTAACTTTTTGAGAGATAGAGCGTTCTAATGTAGTCCTGCTTATGCATTGGGATGTGCCGAATTCAACGGTGAGGTCGGTTTTCCCGTAACTCGTACGGTTTGGCCAGAAAGTGGGAAACTATAGTTTCCGCGGTTTCTCGCGGTTTTCTCGCGAACCGTGCACCTTAGAGAAAGGCGGCATTCAGAAATGAATTCCTTGACAAATTTCCCATCCGGTACCATTTGAAACGTGAACATCGGTCGATTAGATCGACCACACGTTGCGTTAAAAGTTGCTAATATACGAAATTGGCTGCTTTTGCATTATTTTTTAAGAAGTTACTAATCTTAATAAAAAAAAAAGACAGAGGTGCTAGTGTAGATCAATCAGAAAAACATACCTTCTAGGAGGTGTCTTACTTCTACCGCGGTACCTCTGCGGCGGCGAGTATGGCTTGGGGCCCCGTTTCTTCTCCGGGTGCTCAAAATCGCTCAAATCGCTGCTAGAAATGCTCGAAACGCTGCTCAGCGATCTCCGATTTTCGCGGTTAGCGGGCCCCAAATTAGGCTTAGTCTTCTTCGAAGGCTTCGCTACGACCGGTGGCGACGGACTACGTTTTTTCGTTTCCGACGGTACAGTTCCAGTTTTTCTATACGAACGTTTCGCAATGTCTTCCGAAGGCTTTTGCATCACCGTCATTGGGACAATTTCTAGAAACAAATTTGTATTATTATTAATAAGCAACGTAAAAAAAAGAAAGAAACGTACCCTCGTTAACTTTAGTAATTTCCTCTTTGAGGATCAGATTTTCGAAAGTGATGCCGTTCTTCTCGCTGAAATGGGGGCCCTGGTAGATCTGCTCCCAGTATGAGGCTTTTTTCTCGTCGAAACCTTCCTTTTCGACGGGGTGTGGCTTCAAACGTCCATAACGTTGTTCGATAGCCTCGGCAATCTTGTTGACCGTATTCTGCCAGTTGCGCTTGTATTGCTTCGTCATGTAAGGCGATAGCGCTTGGTAGCACTTTATGAAGTGCCTCTGGAGGTACTGGAAAGTTTACAAATATATCGGAATTTAGTATTAATTAATAGTCAAAATAAGTATTAATTTTTTATAAACTGACGTCAAAGTACAAAAAATTCTCCAGGCCAAAGTATTGCTGATAGAAAGCTGTAATTTTCAGGATTGATTGCCTAAATGATCTGTGAGATCGACATATACAATAATAATTTTTATCTCATCAACTTTGCTTGTAGGGCCACATACAACATTTCTAGAAAAGCAAAACGACCAAATATAAAAAATATATAAACTAGTGATGGACGAATCAACAACTTTTAGCATAGTAGTGATGGAAATTTTCATCATCGATAATAACAAAATGCAAAAAATAAACCCACCTGAAATATATGATTGTAGCTCACGAGATGCGCTATAACAGTCCTCGGATCACCTCTTTTATCACACAGCATGCACAGATAGGACGGTTCCTTGTCCCGATCGTACTCCTGAATCTCCAACAAATACTCCAACCCAATCAAAGGGCTCACTGTGTATTTATCAAGACGATCCTTAAAAATTAAACAAAAAACACATAAAAAACCGCGCTTTCTTCATTTCTTATATTCCCCCACCTGAATTTGTGCGATTTTCTGCACTTCGCCCTCGAATCCGGGGGGCACAGGCTCTCCGGGGGCCACAAGCATCGGGGGCTGCTCCGCAACAACCCCGCAACGGCTGCGTTTTGCGCTGTTCTGCGTGTTGAGTGTATGCCTCTTCCCGATCTCGTGATGGTACACGCGCCCCATGACGGGGCACTCGCACATGTTGCAGTACCAGTGCTCCGCCCCCGCGACGTAGCTGAGCTCGAACACGTTGCCATACTGGCTGTTGGGCAGGACAGCTTTTAGGGTGACCAAACGTTCCGTTTCATTAGCCTAGAAATTTTTGGTGTTAGACAGTGTTGAATTTTGGGGTTATGCGAGGATTGAAAAGACACGTTGAGTATTTAGTTTCGAGGAAATTAATTAAACAGAGAATGCGGGATATAAAACGTTGTAATGGTATTTATTACTATACATTTTTTTTTGTTTCCGGTATTGTTTCGTGGAAGTTTGTTTATGAGGATAAATAATTGTGTCAGAAACCTGACAGTAATTCTAAGACATATACTGAAAAAGATTGTTAAATAACTTCTTAAATATATTTTTCACAACTCTGTGCTTGTTGAACAAAAAAAAAAACATAAATTGTCCAGATCACGAAAACCAAGATCTTAAAGCAAAGATTATAAATTTATAATCTTCCTAATGCACAAACTGTACAGTAAAAACAAAGTCAGTTTGTTCGACAGTAGTTTTTTACGCTAACATCTGTAACAATATCAATGATTATTACCTTTTACTGCAAACACTACTTACTTATTGATCGGTACATCACTCACTACTATACCAACAACACTAGAACGTTCAGTATCAATAATACTAAATTACTTAGAATTTTTAAAACCGTACCAAAAATGATTTTTTTGTTGGAATTATACATAGGCGTATGTCAAGCTGAGATACATTGCTTTTTATCAACATCTTTATCGAAATGGTCAGGTTATTTTGTACGCAAAATCATTGACCGAAAATAATTTGCCTGCACATGAAAATAATACCAATGGTTTCAGAAAAATGTCCTTAACATCAACCAATATGTTTTTGATCGATGTTGAGGACATTTTGCCTTGGTAGCTCAATTGGTTTGAGCTCTTGACTGATTCGGTATTTTTTTGACCAATTGGTCAAAACAGTCCTTAGACTTCCAGAATATACACAACAAAATCAGTTTTACATTAACTTTTGGCTCTTCATATCTATATTAAATTTATTTTTATTTGTTTTCGGTCAAAAAATAATACTCCAAACCGCTGTATTCTTCCTTGAAAATAAAAAAAACAAATGAATACAAAACTTTTTACTCAGAGTTAAAATCGCTTTCTAAAAACTATGGGAAGAAACTGAGACATCTGTATATCAAAAATTATGTCATCCCAATTAAAAATAACAAATAGGTAATAGAGACTTTGAGTAGATTTCTATCAAGTAGTTTTTAAAAGAAATGAATGTTAGTAGTCAAGTCATTTTAACTAGAAATTACTTTAAACGACGGACATACCATATCATACGAACTTACCGCAATGATGAAATATATTATTTATTTAAAAATTTACATCCCGCCTGTATATCACCTATATACTTTGAATATTTTCAAGTCATTTTAGACGCAAAATCATTGTACATTGTAAATAATTTGCCAGCCTATGAAAATAACAGCAATTAGATTCAGAAAAATATCCTCAATATGATATCAAAATGTTTAGTGAACCTTTGATATTATTATTCAAATTAATTAAAAATCACCCGTTTCTAAAGACTAATGTCTGCCATATTGACTTTTGACAAATAAAATGCGTCGACATTTTAATCACAAACGTCAAACCGAATCGAAAACTGTGTTTTGATTGGATAGAGTTACTGCATTTTCGTGCCTAGTGCCAAAAAGTGTTCATTACAGGCCGGGTTGGGGCTGGCTGGCAAATAGCATCTTTCGTGTCTCCATAGAGACGCAAAAATGACATTGTTTGGTCGAGGGATCTTTGCGTGTTGTCAAAAGTGACAGTCGTCTGAGAAGACGTACGTTACGTTGTACGCTGCGTAAAAAACCTGCTCCTAGGAAAACCCGCCTTTAACCCTTTTGTAAACCTACATCAGTATTTCTTAAGTAATTCTGTAAATGTGTTTAGCTATTTTATATTAAGGACCATGGATCATTATGGTTAAAAGATTAAGAACAGGATAACAAAAACATAATACACAGTTTATTTTAAAGTACGTACTTATTATAGAAAAATCAATTTTGAATGCTGCAAAACACGGTGGTATCTTTGCAGTCAGTTTTTACTAATCGTAACCAACAAATTCATACGGTTTCATTGCGTTTTACGAAAAACCTCAAATTTGAGACTTATTCCGACTGTTTTTCTGCCAACGCAGCGACTTTACGAGAACGAAACAAAAGTAATACTTACCTATAAGGATTTCTACAAAATACAATCAGTACGATCTTACGTCTACGTGTTCGGTCATCGTGGAGACATCTCTTACCTTTTTGCTGTACGTCGGAAGCGACAGAGGTACTTCGTCCTCCGTACCAGGCGCAGCGGGCTCCATTTTCTCACACACAGCACTTTAAACACTTTATTATTTTCTTCGTGTACACCGACTATAAGTTTCTGCAAGGAAAACAAGAAGACTTTTAAGCGCCATCGTATAACAAACTCACCTAAACGCAGAGGAAAGATCGTCTATAAGATTTCCTCAACTTACCGTACTGTAAGTGAATTTACAAGACCGTCACATTGCACATATCACGATTGGACACAGTGTGCTTACCTATTTGTTACCCTTTTTGAGGAAATAAACATATTTCGCGACAAAATATTGTTCATTTTAGAACTGTGTAAACAAACTTGACGGAGGTTAAACAAGAAATTAAAAGGGAATGTTTATCGGTTCTTGTTACCGAAATAGGAGGTCTTACCTTTTATTTGCTAAACAACACGTTTTTTAAATTCAATTCGCAGTATGTTAGGTATTTTTATCAATAAAATATCTTCCTATTCCGCCATTTGGAACAAACGTCAAACGATAGATGCGGCGTCCAACATGGCTGCCGGAACTTGCCCATTATATAAACGAATTTATTAAAACTTGCGAAAGTTTGTGTTATAACAATAGATAATGTTTAAAGAATTAACAAACTGTGCTTAATGATATTGTTAGATTCGATAAAATCCTTACTAGAGACCGTAATTCCGAAAAATAAACAAAACAGCAATCCCAAAAGTTAAATTATCATTTCTCAAACACCACAAAATAAACACAACATATACAAAATTATTTATTTTAACAAACAGAATACAAATTATAAGTTTCCTAAACCTAATTAACACTCTTAAGTTTACTGGAGATTATATTCTATAGAAATTATATCATTAGATCGTAAAATAGCAGTTTTGAGAGCCTGCGGCAACGGAGTTTGCAAATTTTCAACTAGAACGGTTTCCACGTTGGGCCTATAAGCTCTTGTTCTACAGGTTACTTTAGTATTTTCGTACATCTTAACAGTACATTCTTTACCTGCAAAAGAGAAGCTATAGATTCGTTAAAAACTTAACTACAAACTTACCGTTTAGCTGAGTTAATAACCTCAAAAACCGTTCACGTAAATTAGCATTCGCAGTCTGGTACACCCCTTCCAAACTAGCAATTTCAAATTCGTCCATTGTGCTAATAAACTAACAAATAGAACAAGTTTGATACAAAATAAGTGAGGTTATGTATCGAGTTTGAGGTTATGTATTACTACCACGAAGTTAGCAACTATACAAAAATAACGTCAAATAACTTAATATTTAGATATTTATTGTTAATAATCACATAATAAATAAATAATTAGGTATCTATATACATTAATACTACAAGACGTGACTTTTTATATCTGGAAACCTAGTTTTCGCATGCACTCCTTGTGCGCTAGAATAAAGTCCTCGCAGTTCTCTTGCCCGTGTTCCATGATGCTAGAAACGAACGTCTTTAGTAAATAAAGATCTAATTATCGCTAATTAACTCACCAAGCATCTCTGGCCTTTTTGGTTTCCGGACATGCACAGCAAGCTTTTAATTTCTTCGGTTCATCAGTTTTCTGTGCGGGTTGGGCTATTGCTGGTGCAGCAGCTTCAACTTTCTCACTCACGTTTCCCATTTCAACGATTTACTTCACTCTAGGATGTCAGTGCTTTGTATACTTGATGCAGCGAAATCTTGTGACAAATTTAACCTTCAAAAATCGAGAACTGTCGGCTGCGTTTTCAAATAGCGATTCCTGACCTTGAAATGAGCTTACCGAACGTCCGACCGAGAGAAGTTTGGCGCATAACGTCATCTGTCAAACTATAACGAATTACAGATGGCGCTTTTACAATTTCATAAATTTGAATGCGTAAATGCGTAAAAATAAATTCAACAGCTTTGTAAAGAGGTGTTTATTGTATAGTTGGAAAAGCTAAGGCTCCACAGGGACCTTACAAAAATCTCTTGCAGTACCGCATTATCTTTGGGCAGTATTTTTTCGCTAAATTCAAAAATGGCGCTGTAGAATCTAAGGGAATTCGAACGGTTGCGCTTTCTTTCTCATATACACGTACTGTATAACTCCTCTCTAATTCCTTTGTGGTTATGCCGGAAGCATCCGCGTCAAATAATTTTTGCTTCCAAACATCACGTTTTACTGGTAGAAAATCCGCTGTAGGATAAACTTCAATACCGCCATTACAAGCGGCTCTATCCATTTCATTCGTGTTATTTGTATGGCACGTATCTCTGGCTATCCTATAGAATATTAAAAATTCATTAACAAAAAAATTATGGCTGGTTCACAGATTCAACTGTCAAAGTAGCGCCATCTAGGACGAATAAACTATGTGATTTTGACAGCTCTTACCGTGTTAATGTTTCTGATCCTTTTGGACTTTCTGATCTGCTTGTAAAATTGGTCATGAAGTTATGTAGGCAAGCACCTAGGAACGCATGGCCTTTTCCGTCTTTTGCAAAACCGAAAATCGACTCGGAAATTGTCTCGGAATCAGCGGCGACTGCGAAATTTGGTGACAATTTATCTAAAGACTTGAGAACCAAAACGTCGGAGTCCACAAATATCCCACCATATCTAAAAATAATAAACAATATATAATAGTTTCGCGTTTGCAAAGTAGGAGACGGGAGCTTTAACAATCCATAGGCTAGAAGAAAGTACATTATTGGCGAAATGGGTATACTTTATATACATGAATGTACTTTGTTCTTAGCATGGGACACCTGTATAATTTAATCCAATAACCAGAACACCTTTTGTGCCTCTGACGTTTTGATTATACCTCATTTATACCTCCAAAGTGTTACAAGCCTCATCAATGCACTGGTGTGTTCCGTTTCGTAATCAGAAAACCTTAATTTTCCATTGGCGTACCATTTTTCCAATGGCGTATCCTTCAGAAACTTTGTAACGTTCATGTGCAGGATTTTAACGTTTCTCAAGTGGCTCAGGACCCTCAACATGAGATCGGATTCGCTTTGGGCATATTTTATCACTCCTGGCGAAGCATATAAGAGGTAAATCTTACGTTTAGGGTGCAATGTAGCTGCTGATTCGACCGCGCAAGCATGGCGCTTCAAAATTGCTATTCTTCGTACAGCATGTGAATGGCAGGAGGTGTCCAGAAAGAAAATTGAGTTGAGTTTTGGACGGTGCTTTTTGCTCTGGATGTCTCCCATAAGCGGATGATCGTGATTATAACATGCGAGTTGGTTATGACCTGTAAAAACGTTGGTTAGTCATTTGCTAATTGCTTGGGCATTAGAAATAACAGGCAAAAAGTTCTTATCATGGTCAATGATAGAATAGCCCATATGGTTCGTGAAACTGCAATTGTATTCACCCTGAAAAATCTTCATCGCTCTTACATGGTTCTGACAATAAAATTATAAATTTAGCAAATTATCGAGAGAGAATGTTTAAAACCGAAAATATAGAGGCAGAATAGAGAAAACTGAGCATTTTATAAACGTATCTTGAATTCTCTTCTAATTACCTACAATTTGACGTATGATAGAAATTTCTGACGGCAACTAGAACTTTTAGTTACCTACAGTTTGAGGTATGATAGAAATTTATGCAAGTATTTTTGCAAAAGTTATAGACATTTCGCTGCAGCAACTGAATGAAATACGTTTGCTATTCGAACGGACATTATCGCGATTAAGGGGTTCTTGTCGATGGGGCAAAACTCTGAGGGTCGGACGACTACTAGAACTTTTAATTACCTACAATTTGAGGTATGATAGAAATTTATGCAAGAATTTTTGCTAAAGTTATAGATATTTTTCTGCGGCAACTAAATGAAATACTTTGCTATTCGAACGGACATTATCGCGATTTAGGGGTTCTTGTCGATTGGGCAAAACTCTGAGGATCTGACGGCAGCTAGAACTTTTAATTACCTACAATTTGAGGTATTATAGAAATTTATGGAAGAATTTTTGCAAAAGTTATAGACATTTCGCTGCAGCAACTGAATGAAATACGTTTGCTAGTCGAACGGACATTATCGCGATTTAGGGGTTCTTGTCGATGGGGCAAAACTCTGAGGATCTGACGGCAGCTAGAACTTTTAATTACCTACAATTTGAGGTATTATAGAAATTTATGGAAGAATTTTTGCAAAAGTTATAGACATTTCGCTGTAGCAACTACAATTGGAGGTAGTGTAGAATGTTAAACGTTCTCAGTTAAATCAGTGTCCAATGATGGGAACTTTTTGCACGTTTTTTCTAATGCTCATACAATTTTTCCGAAATCTTTAAGTTTCTGGACCAAAACAGGTAAACAAAATTCACAAAAATACATACCCTTTTTGTGAGTACTGTGGGAATCTGTTGAAATGAAAGTAACAGTATATAGAGGACCTAATATTATATTGCCAACTTTGCATTATTCGCTTACCTTTGTTAGTTTTGTGCACCATCTGAAGGAGTGTTTTATGGTGGCCACCCTGTAGAATAAACAAGACAGCAAGGGTGCTCATTACTCCAATAATAACAAAAATATATTTTCTCGTGCAGGCCAAACTAAACGTAGGCAATTGAAATGGTGTTTTGTTGTCATTGTGCTGCGACATGCTTCTCGACTATATACGAAGCATGTAAATTATCAAACAATACATATAATAACATCCCACACGTTAAATTTAGTATCGCAGTAATAACAAGGTAGGTACATATAAAGATCTAAAAATAATCATCCGCCATCTTTCAATATGTTTTATTCTAATAAAATGAATACAATTAAAAATAATAATGTAATTGTCGTACAACTTCCGGACAGTGGTGTCTGGCTAGCTTCAAATATGGTGAAGTGGAATTGAGCATAATTCTTGCACGTGATGAGTATTCTCCCCACAGTCTTATCGTGTATTTGTGGCGTAGTTTTTTCAGGACTTTCCCGCGTTTGTCTTCAGCGAAATAAGTTTGCCACTTGCGATACTTTATCGGATAGAATTTCCTCGATGAATAAACGAACAATCCATTGCAAGATTTCGATACCATTCTGTTGATACCGTTATGACATTCGTTTGAAATAACGCTGAAAATAAAAAAAAGGGCATTTGATTAAGCATATAGATATTAGGGTTGTTCCTAATATAAAGAATTTATTATTTGTTATTTGTTAGAAGGCAAGTCCTTAGTCTTTCAAAAAATGAAAGTTTTGTGCCGCAAACCAAACGTTTTGTGCTGCATTCGTTTCCGAGTTATAAGCATTTTTCTGAAGGGGCTCTTTTCGTTTTTGAGAACGTTTTTCAGACATGGAATTCCGATTAAATATTGTTAAACAGCTTTTTAGTTATAAAGTCACAAAGACTTAATATTATGCATTCTTTTTAATCTCACAATGCCAAATCTCGTTGCTACAATATCATTGAACAATTATTACTTAAAAAATAAATAGTTGTCATAGATATTTGATAGTAAATGTATAAGCAACACATATTAATATAGTTATAATTATAATATAATTCTCTAAGGCAATATTTCATCTGTTAATATGTATTACTAGCATTCTGGTATTCTAAAACTAACACTCTATTGTTGAGCAAGATTGGGTTCTTAAATGTACGTAATTTATGAATATGTAGTCCCAATTTTACAAATAAATGATAAATAGTCTGTAAAGAATTTTTTTGCCATTTTCTGTAGATATTATAGTAACCATTTCTACCGTTGACTTCCTCCAACCGAACATTGCAAACTCGAAAACAAAAGGGGTACAAAACTTCTGGTTTTCGATCGAAATAGCACAAAACTAACACAAAACTTCTGCATAAAAAGTAGAAAAATGCTTATAACTCAAAAACAAAAAGAGCACAAAACTTCTGGTTTGCGGCACTAAACAGCACAAAACTAGCAGAATACTCTAGCATCGAAAAAAGTTTGATTTTAGTGCGAATTTGGAAGTTAGATCAGGCTTGTCCACAGCCCCTCAAAAAATAGGAAAGTAAATTTATATAAAATGTACCATACCGCACCATCGGATTTCCTTCGTTATATTCCGACAACTGCACGTCGTACTCGCTCTTGTACTGGTCTAAAACAACGTTCAGATACTTATGCCCGATATCATCCGACATAGACACTATAGCGTTATCAATAGTACCCCTATCGACAATCACAAAGTTGTGATTCAACCTACTAAACGCTTTCAATACAATTACATCAAAATCCATGTAAATCCCGCCAAATTTCCACAGTACCAATAAGCGTAACACATTTTTTACGTCCGGATATACTTTCCCTGTGCCGTTAGCTTTCACCAACTTATAATATTCTTCCAACGGAGAATCTTTAATTAAATCCGTAACGTTAACATGCAGAATACGAATGTTTTTGTAGCCTTTTAAAGACGCTAATAGTCTATCGGATTCTGTACCGTAGATTTTAATTTTTCCCGGCGACGCATATAGTAAATAAATTGTTCGCTTTGGGTGCGCTCTAGCTGCGGACTCCACAGCACATGCAGCTCTACGTCTAATGACAATTCTACCAACTTTACTGCTGGCACAGGATGTATCAATGAAGAAAATCGAACGAGGTTTTATCGTGTCATTGCTAGATATTTTCCGTAGGGACTGTTTTGGTTCCTCGTAGCATCTTATGTCATCGTTTGGTACTAAATTTTAAAAAAAATTAATAACGGTACTGTCTTTGTTGGTTTTAAACTTACCGTCAGGTATAGTGTCGTTAAAAACGGATCTCTCGCTGGTTATTTTGGCTGGAATTCGTAAAATTAGGTGGAGTTATTAGTTGATGGTGTAACATACGCAATGGTACAAATCGTATATCATTCGCTAAGAGATTTGTGTGGGTTTTGGTCTGTTTTCTCAGGGGGATATAAACGATCGGAAGCAGCAATATCAGCACACCGATGGTGTAAATATATATGCGTGCTGTCTTGTTTGTTAATAAACCTAAAAAATAACGTACCATGTTGTGTAAAAGAAAGCGAAAACAGAATTGTAACAATGACACCCACTTTGAAATGAAATACAACATAAACAGGTAATAAAAATATTACTTATTTTCTTATATACAGGATTAGTGTTTATTTTTATTCTAGAAATTTGGTATCCTTTCCTTTTTCAAATAGAACACCCTGTATATTTAATTTTTTTTTTTAAATTGTTCGTTTGGAGTATTATTTACCAAAAAGTCACCAAAAAGACTTTTAATCGTACAATCATTCACACAGAAAACCTTGGAAAATATTTTTCCGTTTGTTGGGAAGAAAATCCACCATTTTCTAAAATTGGGACAAAAAATCACCAAATTTCCGTTCCCTATATTTTAAACAGTACTAACCATTTTTATTTTCGATATTTTCCATCACTAAACATTTTAGTTCGGAAAAACAAAAAAAAATACTAAATTATAAATAATCCATTTAATTAAATATAAAATAAATAACCTAAAAGCAAATTTATGTATCTAGGATATCCGCAAGTATTTACAAATCCTCCAGGTACTCTCAAACGTTTCAAAATTATAAATTAATCAAATTCACAGTAGCGGTTTCGATCTTTTCTTGTAACTTCCGCTGCTCGTGCTTCCAACTGTTGTAGTCGGCAAGAATCGGCCTACCATACGTGGTGTGCAACTCCCAAAAAGTTATGCTCGCTTTCGACAGAGAATCCCTCGAAGACGAATCGTCCATCTTAGCTGTGAAAAACAAAAAATAAGTGCGATTGTGTCAATAAAACTCTCAAAACTAAAGAAATTCTGGGATAGGAAAGTTTTGTGTGGTTTTCTCAGGTATTACTTCACAGAATCGTAAAACCAAGACACGTAAATAAAGATAAAAGCAAGGTAAATGTCCTAAATTCCGATATATCTCTGATTAAATTGTTAAAATAAGAAATCTACAATATTGAAGTACATTTTAGGAAGGAATAAACTTACCGCCTGTTTTAGCACGCATGGAACTTTGATGTCCGTTTTCCGGCCTGTTGAAGGGGTTGTGCCTCTGTCTAGGGGGTGGCATGGGGGATCCAGTTGCTTGCGCTACCGGCAGGGGTTGTTCTAAAGGAACATACCATTGTGAGCTAGGCTGCGGTATTATTTCTTCGTCAGAGTAAAATTTGCTCATATTCGAGCTCCAGTTATGCTAAATTTTCCCGTAACATCACATAATCGTATTTAACAGATACACTATGTCAATTTAGCACATAAAACGTCAAAATGACAACAACAGGTTATCTATCTTATCTTATATTTATCTATTTATCAAGTGGTGATATTATAATTTATAAGTATGATAAAGAACCTTTTGAAAATAGTATATATAATAATGCAAAATCATTGTAGAACACAGAAAATTCATAAAAAACTGAGCCAAACATTTTACGTACCAATAAAATAATTTACGTACCGTCAATATCGTCTAGTTGCCTCTGTAAATCGGCGACCATGATTTTCATATAATCGTAACCAGCGCAAGCTAAAGCTTTCATCCATTGTTCCATAGCTTCCTGTGATTCCGCGCCCAAGACGTAACAGCGGTTGTTTGTGCCGTGAAACTCGATTTTAAAGCAGAATTGTTCATCTTCGGCCAATTCTAGAACACGATAAACTCTGTAAATGTCATTTAAAATTACCTCCGGACGTACCTATTGTGCAGCCTTCTAAAATAATGACGCCAACGGGTTCTTTGTCGCCCTTTTTGTCGAAATAGAAGAGCAAGTTGCCTTTGAGCATGAAATACCGCCTCTGGAAGTTCTTGTGGACTTCACCCCGCTTGATGAGGTAACCTTCTTTATCTACAGGAGTTGCTGAAATGGCAAAAGCGCAGAGGTTCTTCTCGTTTATTTTCATAGCGTTTGTTTATTGTTGAGATCGGGCGTATTTAAATGTCAAAGTTTTGAGGTTAGGGATCGCAGTCGAGCTTGGAGCTAACTTCGTGTGGGTAAACCAAAGTTCAAAGTTGACTGGCAATTTTCAGGATTTGTCTGTAACATAAACATGTATTATAATTCGTCTCTAACTCATCTACTTTTCTCGTAATGCCACAAAAACCAAAAACATAACATTTCAGTAACAATATAACAAATAAACAGACATTTAAAAAAAAACGGTAAACCACAACTGGTAGAGACTTGTAATTTTCAGGATTAATTACTTGATTTATCTGTGGCCTAAACATGTATTATTATCATCTCTATCCCATCTACTTTTCTCGTTATGCCACAGAAACCGAATTCATAACATTTCATACTACAGACAAACTCAAACTTTAAAAAAATCTGCTGACTAAACCAGAACTGGTAGAGACTTGTAATTTTTAGGATTAGTTACTTGATTCGTCTGTGACCTAAAGATGTATAATAATCATCTCTATCCTATCTACTATTCTCGTTATCCTACAGAAACCGAATTCATAACATTTCATACTACAGACAAACTCAAACTTTAAAAAAATCTGCTGACTAAACCAGAACTGGTAGAGACTTGTAATTTTCAGGATTAGTTACTTGATTCATCTGTGACCTAAAGATGTATAATAATCATCTCTATCCTGTCTACTATTCTCGTAATGCCACAGAAACAAAAATCATAGCATTTCAGCAACTATCCCACAAAGGAAATTTAAAGAAATTGCCCGTCAAAACCGGAAGTGGCAGAGACTTGTAATTTTCAGGATTAATTACTTAATTTATATGTGACCCAAGCATGTATAATAATCGTCTCTATCCCAACTACTTTTCTCGCAATGCCACAGATACCAAAATCATAACACGTCTAAAACTATGCTAGAAAAGTATCTTAAAAATTCATGAACTAGTTTTATATAAAACATATTGATTTATATTTATTGCAGGATAAAACAACACCAATAAAAAGTATAATTTATTATAATTTAAAATTTATTCAGTTTAAATAAACAAACGAAAAACGAGTAACAAAACCTAGATATAAATGCAAAACGTCTCCTCATTTTTTATACGTATTCGAAATAAAAAATACCGAAAAATATCATAAAACAAAAAAAAACTGGGACACATAAGTGGGTACTTCTTTTATACTACAAAATAATACATTATTGGTTATTTTTTTTATTTTAGGAAAATCGTGTCTTCCGTTTCACACATTATCGCAAAACGGAACTACACATTCCTCGAATCCGAAGGCCTCAGCAGCTGTAGTAAAACCTACAAAAATCACCGGCACTTTTTCTCTCTTTTTCGCAGCTAAATCGATCAGTTTGCGGGAACTTGTTGCACGCAGGTGTCGTTATTGATCGTAGTGCCATCGACGCACTTCCAAAGGCCGTAAGTCTTTCCGACCGTTGTTTGCCATAACCTCAAGGTTCCGTCCTCGGAACCGGACGCATACAACTCCCCGTCGGGAGAAAATCTCACGCAGTGAACTGGCCCAAAGTGACCTTTGAAAGACTCTAAAATAGAAACACATAGAAAATCACTTCAACATAAACACAAAAATGAAAAAATTGAAAAAAAAGTACCTAGTTCTGTTCCGTTGATGTAATCAAATTTGTAGACCTTAAGGTCGTCGCCCCCGGCAACGAATATTGTTTTATCGGGATGAAGTGATGCAGAATTGACAGTGGTTGGTATGGAGAAGTCTTTTATTTTTTGGAGAGTATCGGCGTTGATGAATGTCACGCACTTCGAGTGCGCAACTGTTAGGACTGACCCGTCCCGGGACACCTCCAAGCTGTTTGGGTTTGCGGGAAAGTCGAGTGTTTGCACCTCCTATAATAATAATAATATTATAAATCATCACAAGTCTGTAACAATACTACAAACAGAAAAATTTTAAAAATCTCCTGGCTAAACCAGAAGTGGTAGATAGTTGTAATTTTCAGGAATAATTACTTGATTTATCTGTGGCCTAACATGTATTATAATCATCTCTATCCCATCTACTTTTCTCGTTATGCCACAGAAACTGAATTCATAGCATTTCATACTACAGACAAACTCTAACTTTAAAAAATCTCCAGACTAAACAAGAACTGGTAGAGATTTGCAATTTTCAGGATTAATTACTTGATTTATCTGTGACCTAAATATGTATTATAATCATCTCTATCCCATCTACTTTCCTCGTAATGCCACAGAAACTGAATTCATAGCATTTCATACTACAGACAAGGCTAACTTTAAAAAAATCTGCTGACTAAACCAGAACTGGTAGAGACTTGTAATTTTCAGGATTAATTACTTGATTTATCTGTGACCTAAATATGTATTATAATCATCTCTATCCCATATACTTTTCTCGTAATACCACAAAAACCGCATTCATAGCATTTCATACTACAGACAAACTCTAAATTTAAAAAAATATCCTGACTAAACCGGAACTAGTAGAGACTTGTAATTTTCAGGATTAATTACTTGATTTATCTGTGACCTAAATATGTATTATAATCATCTCTATCCCATATACTTTTCTCGTAATACCACAAAAACCGCATTCATAGCACTTCATACTACAGACAAACTCTAAATTTAAAAAAATATCCTGACTAAACCGGAACTAGTAGAGACTTGGAATTTTCAGGATTAATTACTTGATTTATCTGTGACCTAAATATGTATTATAATCATCTCTATCCCATATACTTTTCTCGTAATACCACAAAAACCGCATTCATAGCATTTCATACTACAGACAAACTATAAATTTAAAAAAATATCCTGACTAAACCAGAACTGGTAGAGACTTGTAATTTTCAGGATTAATTACTTGATTTATCTGTGGCCTAAACATGTATTATCATCATCTCTATCCCATCTACTTTTCTCGTAATACCACAAAAACCGCATTCATACCATTTCATAATACAGACAAACTATAAATTTAAAAAAATATCCTGACTAAACCAGAACTGGTAGAGACTTGTAATTTTCAGGATTAATTACTTGATTTATCTGTGACCGAAATATGTATTATAATCATCTCTATCCCATCTACTTTTCTCGTTATGCCACAGAAACCAAATTCATAGCATTTCATACTACTGACAAACTCTAAAATCTGCTGACTAAACCAGAACTGGTAGAGACTTGTAATTTTCAGGATTAATTACTTGATTTATCTGTGACCTAAATATGTATTAAAATCATCTCTATCCCATCTACTTTCCTCGTTATGCCACAGAAACCGAATTCATGGCCTTTCATACTACAGACAAACTCCAACTTAAAAAAATCTGCTGACTAAACCAAAACTGGTAGACACTTGTAATTTTCAGGATTAATTACTTGATTTATCTGTGACCTAAATATGTATTATAATCATCTCTATCCTATCTACTTTCCTCGTTACGCCACAGAAACCGAATTCATAGCATTTCATACTACAGACAAACTCTAACTTTAAAAAAATCTGCTGACTAAACCAGAACAGGTAGAGACTTGTAATTTTCAGGATTAATTACTTGATTTATCTGTGGCCTAAATATGTATTATCATCATCTCTATCCCACCTACTTTTCTCGTAATGCCACAGAAACCGAATTCATAGCATTTCATACTACAGACAAACTCTAACTTAAAAACAACCTGCTGACTAAACCAGAACTGGTAGAGACTTGTCATTTTCAGGATTAATTACTTGATTTATCTGTGACCAAGACACGTATAATAATCATCTCTATCCCATCTAATGTTCTCGTAATGACCAAAAAACCTAACCTTCGATAACAACACAAAAATAATTCACAAAACAGCACCAACCTTTCCGGAAGACCTATCCCACACGCGGATAGTCTTATCATCGGCACAGGACACCAAGCAACGGTCATTTCGGAAGAACAGGGCATGCCGAATACCAGCAGTGTGCCCCGCAAATGAATCAGGAGCTACACAAAACAGAAATTAGCGTTCACAACAACAAAAATCGTAATATTATTCTTACTAGCTTCAGGTTTCTCCAAACTGAAGATCCTAACCAATTTCTCGTTGCTTCCCGTCACTAGGGCCGTACTATCGTGAGAAAAGCCTACGCTTTTTACGATATGATTGTGCTGAAACGAGTGCAATTCTTCCCCGGAAACAGCGTCCCACACCTTCCCGGTGAAATCCGCTGCCCCGCTCGCAGCCCTAGTTGCCTCCTGGTTCAAAGCGACACCCCAAACAGCTCCCTTGTGCCCCTCGAAAGTTCCGATCCAGTCTCCAGTGTCTCCCTGACGCAACATAGGCTTTCCATCTATGAAAAAATGTCATAATCTGTTATAAATCTTCAATTATACGTCACAGAATGGCTAAATAATTATAAATAGGTGATTTGACTGAGAGAAACGTTCGTTTTTATGCAAGAAATTACAAAAAAACTATCAAAATCTTGACTTTCCAAAAAACGTCACCGACTTTTGTATTTTTGAAACCATAATAATTTAAATAATAATAATAATCAATATGTTAGTTACTGTCATTAGATGTGAAATCGTGTCAAGAAAGTTGAGAATATAGGTGACATATATTTAATTATTACAATCACAATTCTACATGTGCAAATCATTGTTTTGCTGCAACTCAAACTCGGAACTAGATAAATTGACCTTATGGTTCTTAACCAAGGTAAGGTCGCTTCCGAGGCTGGTCTACCAAAAATCAGGCCAAGGTAATGGTTACTTCTGTTTTTTTTTTCTTTCATACACGTACAATGTTGGGTTATGTTGCTAATACTAAAAAACTTATACCTTTGCACGCCGATATTAGGTAGTAGCTGCTGCTTGTAACCCCGCTGAAGTCGAGATGCACCACCGGACGCGTGTGTCCGCTGCAAGTTAATGGGATTTGTCTTAAATTTGCCATCGCTGTCCAGAAACAGACCGTACGCAACACTTTACATGAGTCCAACAACGAACTGAATCAAATTGACAGCGAAAAACAGTTTCGCAGCCGAGATCGCCATGCGCGCCGCCCGAAGAATTCAAAAGGTGAGCGCAGATTAGCACAAACGCACACGTGTTCTGCGAAAATATAATTTATTACATCGCAAATATTGTTTAACATTGTTTAAATATTGTTTAACACGCGAGACATACATACAAAATATCGTAATTATTACCTAATTGTTGTTAAGTTGAGTAAGAAATTATTTAGTGCGAACACGCTGTGGTGTTGGGATTGCGAAGTTTGATTATTTATTGATTGTTAGCGTGTGTTCGATTAAATAGTATTGTTTTTCCGTTGTTTGAAGTAAAGTTATGTTTAGTCAAGCTTTGATTTGCTATTTTAAATAAATTAGTTGATTGTATTAGGTCTGTTGGTTATTGGTTCATAATGAATATGGGAAAGTTCGAGATTGCTGTCTGGCTGTCACCTGGGGGAATATCTGTTCGCAAAGCGACCTTTCGCATTCGCTCGCTAGCACAATTCTCTACGTTGTGTTGCGTACTGCGTTTGTCAGGTGCGTCAAAGAAGGTGGTAAGGTCTGGAAAGTACCCGTTAATGTAAATAATGCCAGTGAAGGTGGATATAACACCGCCACCGCCTGCAAACTCGAAACAACCGGGTGTAACGAAGTCCCTGCTTTACAACGGTTCAAAGTTTCACGGCTTCCAGAAGTCCAAAGGCAATTCCTATGAAGTCGAAGTCGTTTTACAGGTTAGAATTGATCTGTTATGAATATTATAATAGTAATCGCAGTAGGCGTGTTGGATCATAATAAAATTTCAACATAACGGCGATGCAACATCTATAAATACAGCATACGCGATTTGGCGCGTCTACTAATTCCATTTTACGCGGTTAATTTAAAGTTATACAACCTAATTTTGGTAATTTTTCTTTAGCATGTCGACGAAGAGAACTCGTATCTATGCGGGTACCTGCAAATCAACGGGCTAACAGACGAATACCCAACCCTAACCACATTCTTCGACGGAGAAATAATCAGTCAGAAGTATCCGTTTCTGACGAGGAAATGGGACGCCGACGAGGACGTAGATCGGAAGCATTGGGTAAGTTTTAGGTTACGTTTAACCCTGGTTTTTCTCGGGTAATTTACCGTTACTTCCTGTTGATTTTTAGGGGAAGTTTTCGTCGTTTGGGCAGTATACGAAATCGTTCAATTCTGATTCGTTCGATTATAAGGCGTTGGCTGACACGGACTACGTTTTTATGCGATGGAAGGAGCATTTCTTGGTTCCCGATCATACGATTAAGGATATTAGCGGGGCCTCGTTTGCGGGGTTCTATTATATTTGTTTTAAGAAGTCGGACGCTACTATCGAAGGATATTATTACCATCGTAGCTCGGAATGGTACGTTATAGTTTTGTCTTTGTTCGGAATTGGGTTAAAAGGTTGTTTGGATGATTTATTTAGTGTGTTGTTATGTTAAATTATGGTGTGATTGTCAATACTTGATTAGATCGTTAGTCAGATGATCTATCACATGTTCTAATAAAAAACACATAAGTATCAGTTATAGATAAAAAATGGTACATATTTTGTGGAAATAGAAATGGAAATAAGTAAATAGATTTTTATACTATAAATTCACTTTACAAAAAATATATACAAAAACCTTATTACACTTTGTTTTTCTTTGATATTTATTTAACAATTATGTATCACATTGGAATTTGTACACATGCAGCTGATGCAGACAAAATTTAAATTGCATTTGATAAGCTATAAATAAACATTATAATTAAGAATTATTATTGATCACAATAAAAACATTAAATTCCTTTCATTTTACTGGCAATGCATGTAAAACTTCTGTCAGTTTTTTAGGTATTTCTACATAGGATCTTTAAAACAATTATCCACTGAAAAACAAACTGCAAATGATAAGAAAGTCTCCTGACTAAACTAGAACTGGTAGAGACTTGAAATTTTCAGGATTAATTACTTGATTTATTGGTGACCAAAGCATGTATAATAATTGTCTCTATCCCATCTACTTTTCTCGTTATGCCACAGAAACTGAATTCATAGCATTTCATACTACAGACAAACTCTAACTTTAAAAAAATCTCCTGACTAAACAAGCACTGGTAGAGATTTGTAATTTTCAGGATTAATTACTTGATTTATCTGTGGCCTCACATGTATTAGAATCATCTCTACCCCATGTACTTTTCTCGTTATGCCACAGAACCGAATTCATAGCATTTCATACTACAAACTCTAACTTTAAAAAAATCTGCTGACTAAACCAGAACTGGTAGAGACTTGTAATTTTCAGAATTAATTACTTTATTTATCTGTGACCTAAATATGTATTATAATCATCTCTATCCCATCTACTTTTCTCGTTATGCCACAGAAACCAAAGTCATAGCATTTCATACTACAGACAAACTCTAACTTAAAAAAAATCTACTGACTAAACCTGAACTGGTAGAGAATTGTAATTTTCAAGATTAATTACTTGATTTATCTGTGACCTAAACATGTATAATAATCATCTCTATCCCATCTACTTTTCTCGTTATGCCACAGAAACCTAATTCACAGCATTTCATACTACAGACAAACTCTAACTTAAAAAAAATCTGCTGACTAAACAAGAACTGGTAGAGACTTGTAATTTTCAGGATTAATTACTCGACTTATCTGTGACCAAGACACGTATAATAATCATCTCTATTTCATCTACTTTTCTCGTAATGCCACAGAAACCAAAATCTTAATTTTGTAACACTTTTAATATAATATTTACTCATTTTCCAGGTACCAGTCGTTAAACTTAACGCACGTCAAGGAGCACAGCATCCAGATATACGAATTCAGGTGAACGCCGAACACGGCGAGACCGTAGAGCGTTCCCCCCACCCCCCAATCAAAAACTCCCGTTAAAAACTAGAATATAAGCATACTCAAATTTGTTTCTCCGATAATAATTGTTTCACTCGTTCAAAATTGACACACCCACACTAAACAGTTAATAAATAATGAACGGCCCACTTTAACGTAAAATAAAATATATCCGTAGCTGTAATATGGTTGTTTCCTACATTTTATTTCGATTGTTACTGGCGATTAAGGGACTTAGCTGACGAGATTGGAACGAGACTGATGTAAATAGCTATCACTACTTATGCGATGTTTGAGTGTTGTAGTTTTATAAGGAACCATCCGCGGTGACGTAAATATCGGCGTAACTTAATTTTTTTTGTAGTTTTGTCTATTATTTGTGGTCGTGTGATCTTTTTGACTTAGAAAAATGTTGATAATTGTTTGGAATTGTACGTTAGATCGGTTTTTACGTTACCGCGGATGTAGAATGATTGTTGGTACCGAATGTTCGTTAAGAAAATTGTATATCATCGATCTTCTCTGCGATTTGTTTTCCGATTCTTGCGATTACTTGTCAATTCTCACCGACACGCTTCTGCGTAGAAACCGACGTTTGTAATTTTGTACCGTTTACGAGGACGAATAAAAATCACTACGACAACCAGTTCTGTTTAGTACCTTTGTAGGAAATAAAGTATTTATTTAATTTTGTTATTTCCATGTATATTATGTACAAATGTATTAAATATATTTTTTGACTTGTTTTTCACATTAGTTCTGTTCTTTTACTTTACTTCCTTTACAATATTTAGTGATATTTTAGTTAGACTTCTTATGATGGTACTTTTTTTGTACAGTTGGGAAGATCTTGTTTGGATCATGTCTAGAAGTTCTTTCTTTACACAAAATTTTGAATAAGTATAACAAATTAATCATTTTTCAGTTGTTTTTCCTTGTTTAATTGAAATATTCTTGAAACATTTACGATATGTTTACATTTCTTCTTCTTTAAAACAGGGATGTCACCAGTTTTCTTAGGAATATTTATTTTATTGTGCACCAACCTGTGTATCTAACTTCACTTGGGCACAGATCATATATGTTACTTTTCAAGGTTAAGACTTTGCTAACAGCAGAAAAAATGATTTGTTATATTGATTAGTAGCATCAAAATCATCATGAAAAAAATAGTGGGATATATTTTTGATAAAACCCTAAGCTAAAACTTCTACGGTTGGCAGAACTGCAACCGTATGTTTACAACGTGCCAAACGTCAACTTCCTAAATCACGGGGGCACTTTCTGATAACACAGGGCGTGTAAAGATGTTGGACATCAACGAAACTCAAATTCGAGCAATCGGCGAACTCCTACAAGACGAGAAGCGGCCCTTAAAAGAGCGTTTCAGGGCTCTTTTCACCCTACGAAACATCGGCGGACCTGTTGCTATATCGTGCATAAATTCAGCATTCGGTGATACCTCAGCTTTATTAAAACACGAACTTGCGTACTGTTTAGGGCAGATGCAAGATAAAAACGCGCTGGATACTCTCGTAAAAGTGCTGGAGGACAGAAACCAAGAGCCTATGGTCAGGCACGAAGCAGGTAGATTGAGGTTATGTCAAGACCTAACCTCACTTTATTGTAATTTTTATTATTCTTTCAGCTGAAGCGATTGGTGCGATAGGTTTACCCGGATCTTTAGACATATTAAAAGATTATTTAAACGACCCAATAGTAGAAGTTGCCGAAACCTGTCAGTTGGCGTTCGAACGAATAAAATGGTTAGAAAGCGGGGAAAACGTCAAGAAATTATCGCAAAATCCGTATAATTCGGTAGACCCAGCTCCACCGTTAACATCAACAGACGTAACCGAATTAAAATCAATATTACTAGATGATAACGCAAGTTTATTTCAACGGTATCGAGCTATGTTTTCGCTAAGAAATATTCGGAGTAAAGACGCTGTTCTTGCGTTGTGCGAGGGGTTATTCCACGGTACTGCGTTGTTCAAGCACGAGGTGGCGTTTGTTTTGGGGCAACTGCAAGACGCGGAGAGTGTTCCGTACTTGTCGAAAAGTCTATGCGATTGTACGGAAAATGAGATGGTTAGGCACGAATGCGCTGAAGCTTTGGGTTCTATTGCTACCGACGATTGTACGGATGTGTTGAATAAATATCTAAGGGATGACAAGCGTGTTGTTAAAGAGAGTTGCGAGATTGCGTTGGATATGTGCGAGTACGAAAATAGTCCTGAGTTTCAATATGCTAATACCTTGCAAACGGTGTCGTAGATTTGAGTTGACAAGGGGATGTATTATTTTGTTATGTAAGATTGTAATAAACGTTTGTTGTACTGATAATGTGTTTGATTGATTTATTTTGACTGATTGACAGACAACACTTGAAACATGGTCATCTGAGTTTGTTTTTTAATGTGTTAGACCTTAATAGTGAAGACGTTAATATATGAGATTAGTTTTCTTATTTAATGTAGTAGTCACCGCAAATAAATATTTTTTTAACTCTAAACTAGATGAAGATTTGTGATTAATACTGTAATTACGGAGTTAGACTGGCCTTTTATAAATTGCTGGTATGAATAGTAATTTGATTGTAGTCTTTGTTTTCATTTTAATGATGACTACTATTAAATCAAGGAAACTCGATTTTTCCAAATTAAGAAGAATTGGCGCTGTTTTTGCCCAGTATATTTTATTCGTTTAACTTTAACAATTAATTACTCCGGAAATAATCCATAGATTTCAACGAATTAAAAAGTAAAATCACCTGCGGGATGCTAGCTTTCAATGTGCATTTTTGTAAAATCATTGGATTAGTGCTTGACCCACAGAAAGCTGTATTATACAATGCCAGCAATTCCTTTATTAGAAGAGCTAGAATAATCAAATATAGACTATAGGCTACCCACTAATTCATAGGTTTAAAGTTTATTACATAATAATTCTTGATCTTGCATTTTCCCTACAAAAGATCGAGTTGAAGCATCTCATGATTGCTGCAATTGACGCGGCGCTCTTCGGTCTTTGGGGCGAGCGGGGGAAGGGATCGACAGCGACGCTGCCAGTAGTGGCGGATCGCACGTGCATTAGTTACTAGGAGAACCGTGTTTCCGGACACAATACATATAACGACACGGCGATTATGCCTCGCCAAAGAAATTTGGATATCCGGCGACAGATTACCGAATTAAAAAATAATGGCAAAATGAGTCAATAAGATAATAAGCCACGAAAAGGCATTAATTAGGAAGTCCCATGAGAATTCTTGGCAACTTAAATCGGGTTTCTGGATTAGCATTTAAAATTAATTAATGATCTGCAAAATATTCTGTGTCTTCAAATTTACGATGCTAAATTTGTAAAAGTTTTATGTAATTTTTAAGTTTTATACGCTCAGAGCTGACGTTTGTAATGTTGTAATGTTTGTAACTGTTATAATAGTTTGAATATTTATATAACAAAATCGGGCATACTTTCTAAATATTTTTTGGGTTTATCAAGCAAACTCAATTTAGTATTCACCACTAATCGGAAAATCTGCTAACTCCATATTATTAGCTCTATCCGCTTCCATCAAAATCTTGTTTACAACCTTATTTATTGTATAAAAACTGACGAAAACATAAACGCCAATCGATAGAAGAGATTTCTCTCGTACCGGGTCACATATTATAATCAACATTATGCAAAAATTAAGTATTTAATTGTTAGTTAAAATTACTACCTTGACAAGTTATCGTTCTTTTTATGTATTGATTATAAGCTGCCCGGTTCTCTCAGCTGTGTCGGTTCTCTCCGACATGACAGCACCGCTAACGCCTCCCTTCCCCACAGCACACCAAAGACCGAGTTTCAGCACGATCTTTTGTATGAAAAATGCAAGATAAACAATGATTATGTAATAAACTTTATCTCTAGGGGCTTTTTACACGTTATTTTTAATGTCGAACCAAAGTTCTATAGATATTCCAGCTGTGTTGGATGTTGTCCGAACCAAAAACTTGACTGGGCTATTAAGCAAAAAACAATTGTAAATCAGAATACCTTTTATTTACATTGATAACAGGCGACAGATTTTGTTTAGAATGTGAATAGTTTTTTTTTGCGGCGAACACGAACGGTACTTCAGACCGAAAAAATCACATCCTGTACGAACAGTTAGCGCAAAAAAGTTAACAAACGACTTTTTAATAGGCGCTACATCTACTTGCTTGCAGGCTGTCATTATTCATTAAACACAGAACTTTTCAAGAACACGTATGATGTCAAAAGTATCGCGTCGACCAATTTTGCGTGTGTCTCAATTCTTCTGAAATACTATTTTAGATCTGTGTAATTGGCATCAATCAGAACGATTATGTTGGACGTTCTTTTCAGTTACTGGCGATATATTGGATAAAACAATAGGCAGTGCATGCAGAAATTCACGTGTGTTACTCTGGAAAAAAATTGGTAAGTAGCCAATAAGTACCTATATACATAATAATTGGTTTGTATCTGACGCATTTCCATGATATGTACTCTGTCTGGTTGTATAACTGTATCCAGTTATACAATGAAAAATGTAATTAGAAAAAAAACAACGTATTATGCACAGGATTGTCCGAATAACAAATTACTTTCTGAAATTTGCACAACCCAAGGTGACTTTGGGCGCCTATAGTTCAAAAGGGAAGTTCAAAAATGGTACCCAGACAATTTTAGGTTTCATCCCTTCACCCCCCAGCCACCCCAATTTAAAATTTCAAATAGCACCCCCTATCTTGTGATACATCATTTGAAAAGGCACAAAATTATCTACCCAACCATGATAAAAAAAATTAAATCGATCGATTGGTTCTTAAGATTTGCCTATCTCACATCCTATCTATATCCACATTGGGGTATTAGACAAATTTCAAATTTCTAAATCGTGAAATTCCAAAAAGTAAACCAGTTTGTGGGATAGGTAAAAGACCGATGTATGCAAAGGCGGCAATATTTTTTCACCTGAACCCTGAGCCACGTGTCCTTGTCAGCCAAAAGTTATATTTTACTATGGCTGAACATAGATGCACATAAGTTGACGCTCTTAAAAACGGTTGGAATTTTGTATTTTAACAATAAATGTGACTTGTTTGTTATACGTTCTTTAGAACCAAGTATGAACTTTCATTCGACATTAGTTTTATTAAAATTTACCCACAAATTTCTTTATTGCAGGGCCGAGAACATTCGCTGTAATAAAAAAAAACAGTTTTATGCAGAACTTGAGTGTTTTAGTTTAGTGTTTAGCTTTGTTAAGCTTTTGAAAGTGGTTCAAATTATAGTATACATATTTGACATTACAACTGCTGGAAAATCTGCTGCGGATAGGTGCGGATGCGGTTTTGTGATTTTATTTCTAATACGTTGTAAAGGACAATCCAAAAATTGATGTACCGGCTTACATGTAATTTGGTGCAATTTCTTGATACCGTGATAGTAGAGGTAATTTAGAACATATATTTAACCATATTTAGCTATATACAAATGGTTACGGTTATCGAGATATTGACAACTTTATGTTCAATGCATCTTGTATGTTGTAAATGCTGTTATGCACGTATATTTTTCCGTTTTGGGTCATGTATAGCAAACAACCCCGATGACCTAGACTCTTAAAAATCACCCGAAAAAACCTTAAACTATGTACTTGTATATGCATTTCTTGGGAATTGGTTGCTTGAAGCCAATCCGATTCATTTTCAAGGCAAGAAAATACATCGAAAGCACCTACTCGCATACACAGTTCACTGGTTTAAATTGGATTCTTGTTGAGGAGAGACAATAGTAAGTTTGTGAATAGAACTGGTTAGGCGTTTTCGATAAATGTGTTTATGCGGAATGCGAATGCGGGGTCAAAACATACGTATTAGGGTCATACCACTAAAAAACGACCGTTTCAGCTTGAAGTATGATCAACTTTCGAAAGTTTTCATGGAAACAATAAGTATAAATATTAAACAATTTTGAAATAATACTAAAAATAATAAATTTTATAGTGATAAAAATGGTAAAATAGGTTCTTAATTGCCTCTACTATCACGTCGTAAAAGGAATGCATCGAACGGAAAACAGCATGAATAGCATATGTACAGTTTCAATACAAATTATAGACTGGTGTAAACTTTCATTTTCTTCCTCTACCACTGGCCTTTAAAAATAAAACTTTTTTCAGGATTCTCTTACAACATAACAGACCCAAACATGTTTACTTATATAACTCAAAAGCGACATGTATTGTTCAATTTTAAATCCGAACATGCTGCGTATTTAAACTGGACATGCCATATATTATTTTATGAATTTGACACGGTAAAACACAAAAAAGCTGTAATTAGGACAATTTTAGAGATAAATCAATGAATAAAAAATAAAAACAAAATGAAATATTTAAATTAATATTTTAACTTACAAGTGCGGATTTCTTCTTCTTTTTAAACAGGTTTTTCTCCAAACAGTTTTTTTTTTGCGGCTGGTCATTGCTCTATCGTTTGATGAACCAAGTCATGACGTAATTTATTATGTATTTTATATGTAATAGCAAAAAAAAACGTTCACAATTTTGTGAACTAAACCGTTGTCGTTTTGAGCGAAACCACAGTCGATATAAATGTCAATTATTGAAAAGTGGCTTGTACAATACACCAACCGTTTTTGTGCGATTCGACATTGAATGAGCCATAATTAGGTATTTTATCAAAGCAATTTTTGCATGTAAGCACATTACCCAATGATTGGAAACAATAACCGTGTTTACTTATTACCGTACATAATGCTTGCGGCTTTCTAGCATATAGTATACGTTGTCAGACTATAGTTTGGAGCGTATAAAACCATATAAAAATATAAATTCAAGATTACTGAATAGCCGTACGTCATAGGACTCATTGTTTAAAAGGTATGTGCCCACTTTTTTTTTAAATCGCCTTTCTCTTTAACATTTAGTTGGTCTATTTAGTAGGTCTACAAACCGACTTCATTTGTTCTTATCAAACAGATTAACTGCTATGACTGTAAGGTAGTTTTAATAAGCAGAATAATCCAGAATAATTACTCGATTGTTTAAAAACTTGACCGAGTGTTTATACAAATCAGATATTTCACGAAACAAATTTAACTTTCGAAATAATTAAGATTGACGTGTCAGAACTTCGGTGATTTCACTCTCTATAATCTCTATTATTATTATTAGTTAGCGAATGTTATTTTTCGCGGGTCCACATCACACGGATTCTGTTATATTCGCAATACTAATGACCAATTAAATACTATTTGACAAAAACACGTGTATGTTTGCAGATGTAGCTGTGCAAAGGTATATATAAAAAGATAGGATATACCGTAGGCAAACAGTGTGATTACAGGGGAAGGTTGTAGAGTCTCCTGTAATTTTGTTCGGCACAAATGACGCTGTAAAAGTCGTCGGAGGCTTAGGAGGGTTTACCACTACAAATATGGATAGAGAACATCAAGATTTTGACCGTACCTGTACGGTACTCCTTGTGGAGGCCGATATGAAGAAATACGTGTTCCATAACGAAAAGGATATGGACCCTACTAAGAAGACAGTCGGGAACACGTTATGGCAAATAGTGCCTCCGCTTTGTGGTAAGTAACCCTTTCATTTGCTTCTTCTTTTAACGTAAAATCACACAGATGCTCTATGAAATATGAGTGTGTAGATCTATTTTTGAAATTCTTTAAATACGTTTGTGACTTTGCCACTATATCTTCCTTTATCTTACGTAGTAAGTTGTTGTTTGTTGTATTCTGATAGAATAAACATTGTCTTATTAAACAATACTATTTTGAATTGGTCTCGAAATAATGAGGTTAATTGCACATCCCGAAGAAATGTGTTTGATTGTGACCTCATGTATATACAGGGTGTTGTATTATTTATTGTCTGTATAGCCGTTTTGTTAACAACTTTTTAAGCAATAAAAAATTGCGTATGGTGCCGTTAACAATAGTGCAAACCCGCTATTATACAGTGAGAATACAAAGTATTGAAACATGACAAAATCTCTAAATCGGTCTGTTAATTAAAAAAAAAACTCGGTTTTGAATTATCAAAATATGTACACATATTTATCGTAAACTAAATTTCCGACCTTCAATGGTTTTTTAATTAAGACGGAATCGACATATTTGTTAAATGGCTTAATAACAGCATATAATAGTATGATAGCCGTACATTAGGGTGACCAACTTTTTCATTTGCCAAATCGGGACGCTTGGGGATCGGGGTTAGGTTGGGTTAGTGGAAAACATTAAATAAAACGTGCTGAACTATAAACAAATTCTACCATTGGGTAAATTGACAACAGCAAATGCTTACTATGACCTATAATATACGTTTTCACTTTCAATAAAAGAAACGAAGCTTAAGAAATAACAATATAAATAAAACAATCATTCTTTATCTTTCACTAGTTAAAACAAAAAACATTTTTATTATCATAGTATTTTTTAACTAAAAATAATCATCAAATAAACTGTATGCAAATATTGAAAGATACCTATATCAGAATAAATATAAAATAAAACAAAATATAATAAAATTAAATAAAGTTTCTTTAACTTTTACAAATTGCACTATTACTTGACTCGATTTTTCACGTATAGACGATCTCATATTTTTTTTAAAACAATGTTCTCTCTTCTTCGTTCTTTACCGCCAAAATTGGTAATTGTACTGTCTGCTGCAATGAATCCATAATTCTATTGGACAATTCTTCAGCCGTCTCGCGAATAATATCGTGAACATTTAAAATATTTATTTAATTCCTTTTTGGACATCAAAATATCTAACCAGGAGAGGGAGTATTTTTATGTCTCTGGCTAGATGTGTCAGGAAATATTGTCACGAAATTGCATTTCCTCACATTTCTTCTTAACTCTTTCTTTACTAGAGGATAAAACACACTTGTTATACTTGCTTCTGTGTTAGTTCGTACGAGACACATCTTTTCAAACATTTACGTTAGAAGCTTTGACGTGCAGTCTATTAATCAAAAATGTGGTTGTGATACAGACAGTGGTATCCATATGTGCCTTCTTTGCAAGCCAAAATCTCTTATTGTTCCCGGCTCTAAAACAAGTACTTAATTTCGATGAACTTGCTACATCATGCATTGCTTCTGTTTATTCGATGTATGTTTTGCAATATCGTTTCGGCGACCTCCGCCGATGAAAAACAGCATTTTAGTTCTAATTGGGAATTAGGCCTAGTAATTTTCAAAAAAACGAAATTGTTTTTGTAAGTTGTCATTGAACGTGCATTTGCCTTTTCTTTCTTTGTGTTGCATATTTTTGGAAGAAATTAATCTAGATGAAGAAAATCCCAAGAACGGAATAAAATAAATCGGTAACATATTTTTCCTTTTCATTCCAAATTATTAGGATCAATATATTTGTGATTTTTATGAATACCATCAAATGTGTAAAATAGAAATCTAAAAATAACAAAAATATGTTTTGTATTGTGTTGACTGATTCAATTTGAAAATCAAAAAATAAAAGTGATCCAACGCGACCTGGCCACTAAATCTTACCCCGCCCAAACGACTCCACAAAAAACTGACATGCACTTTATTTAAGTCAGATTAGTTTTTTATTATAAGTCACTTACCAGTTTTCGCAATATGCACCGTTTGTACACCGTCACTAGGATTAGATTGTCACCCACCAACCGGCTATTCACTACGCGTGTTCACAGTTACTATGGTCGCTAAGTTTGCGCTTAAAATTCGTTATAGATAGACAACCCTTCTTTCAGATAATCATTGGGAATCTAATTTATGTTCATGGATATCTTGGAAATTCGAATTGTATTACAAAATCCTGGACATAAAGATAACATTTTTAAAAATCGGGACAAAATTCGGGACGCTCTACGAGTCGGGACAAGTTATTAAAATTCGGAAAATTGGACTGTCCCGCCCAAATCGGGACGGTTGGTCACCCTACCGTACATAGGACAATTTTCTAGAAAAAGATATTGAAAATTAGTGTTACATTGTGAATTTTATACAGATTTTGAGGTTTCTGGGAGTTTGAATTCAGATGGCATACATTTACTAATGTTGCTAGAATTACAGTTTTGACATTTGACCTCGCTTTTCCGGATGTCTTACGTAATTTTTAGTTCGCATTCGTATTCAGGGCAAATAAAGTTCCAGAGTACATTTTATATTCCATTTACAACCTCCATGCTACTCAAAGTTATCAATATTTGCACTTTTAATTATGGTCTTTAAGCCATAAATTTTCTTCCGCTACCATTAAGACAACTAAATGTTAAATATAACTTGTTTCATAAAATTCCATATCACTCGTATTTCAAATAATATTTAGTCAATTCAATTATTTCTTTAAAACATGAATTGCTTGTAGGTTAAAGATTGAAACCATACCATATTCGCAATAACAAAACGTTTCAATCCAAAGTTATGTTGCTTTATGTTTGACTAAGCTAAATTTCTGAGAATATCGGGTAAATTTAATGTGAAATGAAAGGTGTATGAACAAAAATCAATAGGTAACAACATTTATCTTGTTTTGGGCGGAAAGGACAGTAGAGATTTGATAGCATCGTATACAGGGTGATTTTTCTTGTACAGGATGAAAGTTTTAAACATTGTTTTTTATTGTTTTTACTCAAAATCAGCGGAATTGGACGTTTGTAACAAACACATTACAACGGCAATCTGCGTACTTGAGTTATCTTTAAAAATCGTAGAGAAAACATTTGTCTTGTTATGGGTGGCATGTTTGATTTTATCATTTTAGGTGGTATTTGCGTGAGTTTCAATATGATGTATCACACTTGCTGTTGAGCTGTAAATTTTAGACTGGAATCAACGTTTTTTAAGTAAATCACATCAAATATCAAACCAAGTCCTCGAACATCAGCCTGAACCCGGAATACATTGTGTTGCTCCCGTTTGTCCATATTTTGGACATTTGAGGATGTAACTTTTACGTAAAAACCGAACAGCAAAGACCTAACCGTCGGAAGTGAAAGCAAATTGCCATAATTATAGTTCAATACAAAATATTTTAATTTTAGTTCCGAAACTCTGCAAAAAACATAAAAATTTGCAAAAGACCTACAGCCCAATACGTAGTACAATATGTAAAACAGAAAATTGCTTCGAAAATTACAAAATAAAACATGGCGCCCATAAGAAAATTAAACGTTGGCCATAGTTTCTCCGCCATCTTTAAAGATAACTCATGCTTCAAAATTTCACGCTGTATAAAAAAAATCACCCTGTATACGATGCTGTAAAATCTCTACTGTGCCCTTTGACCAAAAGAAAACAAATACCGTTACCTACTAATTTTATTACACCTTTAAATTCGCATTAAATTGACCCGTTATCATCAGAAATGTTGCATAACCATACATAAAGCAACATAACATTGGATTGAAACGTTCAATTATTGCGAATATGGTATGTTTTCAGTCTTCATAATATAAGCAATTAGTTTGTCAATGATATGCTTGAGTTTACTTAATATCTTTGAAATTATGAGTAATTGAAAATATGTACCGTTTTTATTTTTTTTTTGGCCGGCAGTGTATATTATTTTTGTATAAAAAAGGAGTTCGTCTTAATTCAACATTGAATATGAGGGCCCCTAAATTTAGAATTACTCTTAAATTTTATATGGTCAAATTTTGCAATTTCCTCGAAAATGGAAGGGACGAAATTGCCATATTTTTATTGCCGACACGTAGTCCTGGCCTGACAATTACAGATATTAATTTTTGGGCCGAATACATACGATAAATAAGGAATGGAAGAAAGTTAGAAAGAAATGTAACTATTAATCAGAAAACAAACATTTCTTAGAACTAAATATAATTTTGCTAATGGTGCTAATGACAGCCATTAGCGAATTTCGTCTAATTATCTACAAACAAAAAAAAATGGGTGTACATGCTTTCAGTACGAGTTTGCGTTTTCAACTTGTAGGTCTAGAAAAACATCAAAACCACGTAAGAGAAACAAAGTATTTATGTGCTGGGTTAACCTTTCCGCTACCCAAGTTATTGTAGACATTATTGAGCATCATTTTTATAACAGGAAAAACAATAGCATTGCAGTTAAAACTGTCTACGTCAGCGTGCTGCCACAGCACGAGACCTCCTAAACGACCTAAGACGAGCACACGGAATAGAAATTTCTGATCAAACTGTTAGAAACAGATTACTGGATAGATTTGGTCGTGGATCTGTGATGGTTTGGGCTGGAATCAGTATAGACAACGGAACTGATCTTTTTGTGGTTCCTGGTAGACTAAATACTATAAATTACGTCGAAAACATCTTGGAGGACCATGTGGTGCCTGCTGCATATGGCGTCGGGCAAAATTGCATCCTAATGCAGGACAATGCAAAGCCACAAAGCGCGGGCACTCCAAAACTTTTTACAAGAACGTGGAATTCAGGTCATGGAATGGCTGGCGTTAAGTCCTGACCTGAAATCTATTGAACACGTGTGGGATCAGCGTGACCGACGTGTTCGCAAGCGCCCTAATCCACCACTAACCATACTGGAAGTGACGCAAGCCCTGATTGAGGAATGGGAAAGCATACCTGATATGAATCCACTGCAATACATAAAAATATAACATCTGACACCTTTAATTTTAACCATGTTTCATTTAATGACATGAGCGACACAATAAACTCATTGAAGAACTCAGCAAGTGCGGACTGCTATGGTATCAGTGTAAGAATAATCAAAACATTAAGAAATATCATTATATATCCACTTACACACCTTTTCAATGACTGCATTGAACAAGGTTGTTTCCCGCAAATGTTTAAAAATTGCGACAGTGATACCGATACATAAGAAAAATGACACGGGCAACTGTAACAACTACAGACCCATATGATTAATACCGATCGTATCAAAAATATTCGAAAAAATACTAAAAAAGCAAATATACATACATTTTGAAGGGAACAACTTGTTTAGTGAATCTCAGTTTGGATTTAGGCATGGCAAATCTACCAGTCTAGCTATAAATGCTCTTATAAATAAAGTCTTAAACAACTTTGAGCGCGGATACCATTCAGTTGCCACGTTTTATGTCTCGAAAGCTTTCGATTGTGTCACAACACATCATAGCAATACATCAATATTCTATTAGAAAAACTTAAGAAATATAACTTTTCGAAATCGAGCATTGAGTTAATGGAGTCATATCTGAGTAATCGTTATCAACACGTAAAAGTGGACAATTCAATTTCATCGAACAGACTTTGCAGTTACGGGGTACCCCAAGGATCGGTTTTGGGCCCCATTCTCTTTTTAATTTATATCAACGACATTAATTGTGCTACTGAAGCAACTGATCTTATTCTATTTGCGGATGACACAACGGTAATTGAGGGAGGTGATGATTATGACCAGCTTCTTAACACAGTGGGTCTATGTGACAGAGATATTAAAGAACAGTTTTCTTCAAATGCGCTTTGCATCAATCAGGATATGTCCTTATCGGTATTGTTTACATTGCGACATGAAGCGCGTTCTAGTACGGACGACAATGAGAGTGTAAAATTCTTGGGTGTTCTTCTTGACTCCAAATTAAAGTGGGAAAGTCATGTCGGACATGTTTCAGTAAAACTTTGTGATTTATTATTTTAGGATCTTGAGAGAATCAATCTCTATAAAATGTCTTAGGGTTGCATACTTTGCCTTTTTTTCACTTCTTGATGACATATGCAATATTTAACTGGGGCCATTCAGGTCACAGCAATAAATTGTTTTCTCTACAACGCCGATGCATAAGAGTAGGTACTCGGAGTCGGTTGGAGGGAAGATTGCCGTGAACACTTCCGAAATCTCAATGTTCTGACACTTCCATCCGCCTGCATATTGGAATGTTTAATGTACGCTAAGGTCAATGCCAAGTACGTTTGTGACATCGAATGCAATTCACTCGTACAACACTCGTGAGAATCAGCAGTATCGCCGACCTTTTCTGAGATTGCAGAAGTCGCGCAACGCATCAAATTACCGGGCTCTAAAATTTTTTAATGTTCTGCCGCCAGCAATTAAGTGTTACTCCAGTAACAGATTTAAGACAGTAATGAAACAATTCTTGGTTGAAAAATGTATATTCAATTACGATGAATACGTTAACTGTAATCTCGTAGAAATATGTAGTGCATAGTGTTTTTCTTTTTTGTTCTGACTTGTGTAAAGAATTTTCTTTGTAATAACACCAATAAAGATTATTATTATTATTATCAATTTACATTTTTAAGTGTAACTTAGAAGTACACAAACTAAACCATTTTTCTTTTCAATTCCAGCATGCCTACCATGCCTCGTCTTCGGAATGATGATGGGTTGGCCTAGCCCAACATTCCCAAGACTCCTCGAGGAAGACGCTGAAATACAAATAACCTGGGACCTCAGCGCCCTCATAGCTGGATTCTTAATGATAGGCAACCTCTTCGGCGCAACATTTTCACCGTTCAAACCATTCGGAGTCAAATTTGGGATCGTAGTTGGCGCATTCCTAATGGTAGTAGGCTGGGTCGTGATGTGGCAAGCCATAAACGTCACCAGCATCCTAAGCAGCCGATTCATCATAGGTTTCGGAAATGGTTACGCAGTCGTCAGAATCTCAGAGTATTTGAAACAAATGTGTGACCCAGTCATGAGGAGTTTTACGTCAAAATTCGCGCTGAGTTTCACGATGCTAGGTGCGATTGTCGCGTATACAGTTGGAGCGTTTTTGACGTTTCGGATGTTCTCTTTGGTTGCGTGCGTTTTGGGGTTGGTAGTATTCGTTGTGACCGCGTTTTTGCCGCACACACCCGAAGAGTTGATGAGGTTTGGCAAGAAAGAGAAGGCGATTGAAGTTATGAAGTACCTAAAACCGAATTCTGACCTAACTTTGGAGTTAGACGTTTTGCAGAACACAATCTACGCGAAACCAGATGAACTATCGCTATGGCATGTTATGAAGAGCGCTGAATTATCGACTAGGTTAGCCATTCTGGTCGTTTTAGTCTTCTTCCAACAGTTCACAGGACCACCCTCGATCATAGTATTCTCGACTATAATCTTCGATAAATTAGGTTGCCCAAACCCAGAGTTGTTCTCGATAGTCTACATCCTCTTTTACTTCATCTCACTACTATTCACATCGATATACTCGCAGAAATTTAACCCGAAATACTGCATGGCCATAACCTCACTTTTATCTTGCATCCTCCTCCTCTCAAATTCCCTTCTCGTCTATTTCATCCACGATGAAAAACTAGTCTATTTGAAAGCTTTAATAATGGTGATTTATATCTCCGTTCACTCGATGGGTATGGGTTTTATACCATTGGGTATAGCCCAAAGGTTCTTTCCATCATCCGCGTATGCTGTTGTCCACCGTGTTCAGTTTGGGTTTCATTCTGTTTGTGCGATAATTGCGACCAAATTGTTTCAAGTTGTGATAACTTATCATGCGTTTTATTTAGGGTTTGCGTATTTTTCGGTCGTAGCAGCTGTTGGAACTGTGTTTGTTTTGGTTTTTATACCGAGTCAAATAAAATTACCGACGTAATGAGATGGATGATTGTACTTATTGGAGAATTCCTCGCGTAATTATAGTGATACTTAAGTTGATTATAAGTAGCATTTTTGCAATGCAGGTAATAATTGATCTGTGATAAAAATGTATTGCCAGTTGCCCCTGTAGTATTATCTATACACACAAATGATTGTATTTTTTTACTGTACTTTCGGATATTGAAATGTTATACATGCATACAAACTAATTATAATGTATTCAATATAATATATGTTGCAGTTTTATTATTATCTTAGAAATAGTGTATTTCTTAGCTTTATATGGTGGACATTATGCAGTAAGTATAAACATTATGCAACTTTAGTTGCCTATTACTAGGAAATGTGCTATGACCTTCATTTTATTTACTGTAAGGCCTTTATTTTGTTTATTGGTGATGCGTTTTGAATAATTATTGTAAATTTCATAATCATTCTTCCATTATTTCTTGAGTTGTGAATTTTATTATCACTTTGGCTCATTTAAAAAAATCTACGAACCTTTTCAACCATTTTTGTAAGCTGCGATGAGTTTTGTATTATTTTTTGATGTTTATTGAATAATTATTGTACGGTTCATAAACATACTTCTATTATTTTATTATTAGTTGTGTTTTTTGTACCGTCTTGAGTGCAATTTTTATTACTTGGACTTATTTACAAAGAAAGACTAAAAAATCTAAGAACCTTATGGACAATTTCTGTAAGCTGCTATGGCCATTATATTGTTTGAATAATTATTGTAAATTTCATAATTATTCTTCCATTATTTTTCGAGTTTTGATTTTTTTTATCGTCTTGAGTGCACTTTTTATCTATTTGACTTATTTTCAAAACGACTTATTTAAATATACGAATCTTATGAACAATTTCTGTAAGGTGATACGGCCTTTATATTGTTTATTGATGCATATTGAATAATTATTGTAAATTACATTATTATTCTTCCATTATTTTTCGAGTTGTGATTTTTTTATCGTCTTGAGGGCAATTTTTATCACTTTGACTTATTTACAAAAAGACATTTAAAAATATACGAACATAATTTCTGTAAGCTGAAATGGCAGTTATACTATTTATTGGTGCTTATCGAAAAATTATTGTAAATTTCATAATTGTTCTTGCATTATTTTTCGAGTTGTGATTTTTTATCGTCTTGAATGCAATTTTTATCTATTTGACTTATTTTCAAAACGACTTATTTAAATCTACGAATCTTATGAACAATTTCTGTAAGCTGATACGGCCTTTATATTGTTTATTGATGCTTATTGAATAATTATTGTAAATTTCATTATTATTCTTCCATTATTTTTCTAGTTGTGAATCTTTTATCGTCTTGAGTGCAATTTTTATCACTTTGACTTATTTACAAAAAGACATTTAAAAATATACGAACATAATTTCTGTAAGCTGCAATGGCATTTATATTATTTATTGGTGCTTATCGAAGAATTATTGTAAATTTCATAATTATTTTTCCATTATTTTTCGAGTTGTGATGTTTTATCGTCTTGAGTGCAATTTTTATCTATTTGACTTATTTTCAAAAAGACTTATTTAAATCTACGAACCTTATGAACAATTTCTGTAAGCTGATACGGCCGTTATATTGTTTATTGGTACTTATTGAATAATTATTGTAAATTTCATTATTATTCTTCCATTATTTTTCGAGTTGTGATTTTTTTATCGTCTTGAGTGCAATTTTTATCACTTTGACTTATTCACAAAAAGACATTTAAAAATATACGAACATAATTTCTGTAAGCTGCAATGACATTTATATTATTTATTGGTGCTTATCGAATAATTACTGTAAATTTCATAATTATTCTTCCATTATTTTTCGAGTTGTGATTTTTTATCGTCTTGAGTGCAATTTTTATCTATTTGACTTATTTTCAAAAAGACTTATTTAAATCTACGAACCTTATGAACAATTTCTGTAAGCTGATACGACCTTTATAGTGTTTATTGATGCTTATTGAATAATTATTGTAAATTTCATAATTATTCTTCCATTATTTTTCGAGTTGTGATTTTCTTATCGTCTTGAGTGCAATTTTTATCCCTTTGACTTATTTACAAAAAGACTTATTTAAATCTACGAATCTTATGTTATAATTTCTTATAATTTCTGCAAGCTGATACGACCTTTATATTGTTTATTGATGCTTATTGAATAATTATTGTAAATTTCATAATTATTCTTCCATTATTTTTCGAGTTTTTTTTTATCGTCTTGAGTGCAATTTTTATCACTTTGACTTATTTACAAAAAGACATTTAAAAATATACGAGCATAATTTCTGTAAGCTGCAATGGCATTTATATTATTTATTGGTGCTTATCGAAGAATTATTGTAAATTTCATAATTATTCTTCCATTATTTTTCGAGTTGTGATTTTTTATCGTCTTGAGTGCAATTTTTATCTATTTGACTTATTTTCAAAAAGACTTATTTAAATCTACGAATCTTATGAGCAATTTCTGTAAGCTGATACGGCCTTTATATTGTTTATTGATGCTTATTGAATAATTATTGTAAATTTCAGCATTATTCTTCCATTATTTTTCGAGTTGTGATTTTTTATCGTCTTGAGTGCAATTTTTATCTATTTGACTTATTTTCAAAAAGACTTATTTAAATCTACGAATCTTATGAACAATTTCTGCAAGTTGATACGGCCTTTATATTGTTTATTGATGCTTATTGAATAATTATTGTAAATTTCATAATTATTCTTCCATTATTTTTCGAGTTTTTTTTTATCGTCTTGAGTGCAATTTTTATCACTTTGACTTATTTACAAAAAGACATTTAAAAATATACGAACATAATTTCTGTAAGCTGCAATGGCATTTATATTATTTATTGGTGCTTATCGAAGAATTATTGTAAATTTCATTATTATTCTTCCATTATTTTTCGAGTTGTGATTTTTTATCGTCTTGAGTGCAATTTTTATCTATTTGACTTATTTTCAAAAATACTTATTGAAATCTACGAACCCTATGAACAATTCCTGTAAGCTGCTATGGCCTTTATATTATTTATTGACGCTTATTGAATAAATATTGTAAATTTCATAATTATTCTTCCATTATTTTTCGAGTTGTGATTTTTTATCGTCTTGAGTGCAATTTTTATCTATTTGACTTATTTTCAAAAAGACTTATTTAAATCTACGAATCTTATGAACAATTTCTGCAAGTTGATACGGCCTTTATATTGTTTATTGATGCTTATTGAATAATTATTGTAAATTTCATAATTTATTCTTCCATTATTTTTCGAGTTGTGATTTTTTTATCGTCTTGAGTGCAATTTTTATCACTTTGACTTATTTACAAAAAGACTTTTAAACATATACGAACATAATTTCTGTAAGCTGCAATGGCATTTATATTATTTATTGGTGCTTATCGAAAAATTATTGTAAATTTCATAATTATTCTTCCATTATTTTTCGGGTTGTGATTTTTTTATCGTCTTGAGTGCAATTTTTATCACTTTGACTTATTTACAAAAAGACATTTAAAAATATACGAACATAATTTCTGTAAGCTGCAATGGCATTTATATTATTTATTGGTGCTTATCGAAGAATTATTGTAAATTTCATTATTATTCTTCCATTATTTTTCGAGTTGTGATTTTTTATCATATTGAGTGCAATTTTAATCCCTTTGACTTATTTACAAAAAGACATTTAAAAATATACGAACATAATTTCTGTAAGCTGCAATGGCATTTATATTATTTATTGGTGCTTATCGAAGAATTATTGTAAATTTCATTATTATTCTTCCATTATTTTTCGAGTTGTGATTTTTTATCGTCTTGAGTGCAATTTTTTATCTATTTGACTTATTTTCAAAAATACTTATTTAAATCTACGAACCCTATGAACAATTCCTGTAAGCTGCTATGGCCTTTATATTATTTATTGACGCTTATTGAATAATTATTGTAAATTTCATAATTATTCTTCCATTATTTTTCGAGTTGTGATTTTTTATCGTCTTGAGTGCAATTTTTATCTATTTGACTTATTTTCAAAAAGACTTATTTAAATCTACGAATCTTATGAACAATTTCTGCAAGCTGATACGGCCTTTATATTGTTTATTGATGCTTATTGAATAATTATTGTAAATTTCATAATTTATTCTTCCATTATTTTTCGAGTTGTGATTTTTTTTATCGTCTTGAGTGCAATTTTTATCACTTTGACTTATTTACAAAAAGACTTTTAAACATATACGAACATAATTTCTGTAAGCTGCAATGGCATTTATATTATTTATTGGTGCTTATCGAAAAATTATTGTAAATTTCATAATTATTCTTCCATTATTTTTCGAGTTGTGATTTTTTATCGTCTTGAGTGCAATTTTTATCTGTCTTATTTTCAAAAATACTTATTTAAATCTACGAACCCTATGAACAATTCCTGTAAGCTGATACGGCCTTTATATTGTTTAAGGATGCTTATTGAATAATTATTGTAAATTTCATTATTATTCTTCCATTACTTTTCAAGTTGTCATTGTTTTATCGTCTTGAGAACAATTCTTTTCTCTTTGACTTATTTACAAAAAGACATTTAAAAATATACAAACATAATTTCTGTAAGGTGCAATGGCATTTATATTATTTATTGGTGCTTATCGAAGAATTATTGTAAATTTCATAATTATTCTTCCATTATTTTTCGAGTTGTGATTTTTTATCGTCTTGAGCGCAATTTTTATCTATTTGACTTATTTTCAAAAAGACTTATTTAAATCTACGAACCTAATGAACAACTTCTGTAAGCTGATACGGCCTTTGTATTGTTTATTCATGCTTATTGAATAATTATTGTAAATTTCGTAAGAATTCTTTCGTTATTTTTCGAGTTGTAATTTCTCTTGTTAAATACAATTTTTGCCACTTTAGCTAATTTAAAGAATGTCTACGCCTTCGTTGACAGATTACGTAAACCCAATTCTAGTTAACGTTACTTGCCCTTGAGGTCAATTGTGCCTTTATTTTTAAAATGTTCTATTTGTCTGCCATAGAGTGATATTGAGCAAGCAATAAGTCCCATCATGTTTACATCAAAATAAATTAGTTTCACAAATTGACTTCAAACTGTGCGTATATCTCCAATACCAATAGTAACAGAGCGGTGTTTAGAATAAGTAGATTAGAAAATACATATTGCAAGTTAAACGGAATTTCTTTTGTAGTACCAAGTTCTAAACAAACGATTTATTTCAGAATTTATTAAGATCTATGTAAACATATTTAATTTATGCTTATAAATAGATATATTAGGTTGTTTAGGTGAATTCGGTAATGTAGGGAATATTAATTATGTTCAGTGTTTACAATAACGTCAATGTTTGTACTGGAGTTAACAGGATACACTATTTCAGTCAAAGAGACAAACAAACGTAGGTATAGATAAGTATTTTGCTGCGTCTATGCTAGCGCGTGACTTTACAGCCTTGTGACATTAAAAAAATAGACGCATAAGACGCTAAAATTTATCATTCCCATCACCTATCTCTTCGCACGTTTGGTAACGAATTAGCTGCTTTACAATCGCCATATTTAGATACGTCACGATCTCTAGCGTGACCAAACGCAATAAAGACGGCCTATCAGTCTGACTGTATATCATTTGACCACCTGCACGCTACTACTTAATTTGGATCTAAGCTAGCTAATTGCATTTCCTAACATACCAGGCCAAATAATCAATTATTGAAACAATTCGGACCTAGGGTGAATAAAAAAAACATCGATGATTGCGATTACATAAAAAAGCGATCTATTTTACGTGTTAGATGACGTAATTCTTGGAATGAGATTGTATGGTATTATAGAGCGGGTGTAATTATTGTTTATTATGTAATTTACGTAGAACTTTGTGCGAATAATGGGACTGGATTGGTGTTGCATGATATATGTTGGATTTAGCTGTTTTAATTGGATTTTTTCATTATTTCCGTCGATTTTGGTCTCTCACTAACAGAGTCAAACCAGACAGAAGTTTTGTGCTGCTATCTACAATTTCAGAAGACCCAAAGACAGGTAACATGTAATTATAGCCTTTATATTGTTTATTGGTGCCTATTGAATAATTATTGTAAATTTTGATAACCATTCTTCCATTATTTTTTAAGTAACATAATTAACCTTTTATTCTTTTTTGAGTTATGATTTTTTTATCGTCTTGCCTGCAATTTTTATTACTTTGACTTATTTAAAAAAATCTGCGAACCGTCTCAACAATTTTTGTAAGCTGCTATGGCTTTTATAATATTTATTGATGTTCATTGAATAATTATTCAAAATTTCATAATCATTCTTCTATTATTTTCGAGATTGTGATTTTTTTATTGTCTTGAGCGCAATATTTATAACTTTGACTTATGTAAAAAATCTACGAATCTTGTGAACAATTTCTGTAAGTAATTATGGCTTTTATAATATTTATTGATGTTCATTGAATAATTATTAAAAATTTCACAATCATTCTTTTATTATTTTCGAGCTTGTGATTTGTTTATTGTCTTGACAGCAATATTTACCACCTTGACTTGTTTTTTTTTTTAAATCTACGAACTTAATGACCAATTTCTGTAAGCTGCTATGTCGTTTATAACATTTATTGATGCATTTTGAATAATAATTCTAAATTTCATAACAATTCTTCTAATATTTCTTCAGTTGTGACTTTTTATCGTCTTGAATGGAATTTTTAACACATTGACTTATTAAAAAAAATCTACGAACCTTATCAACTATTTCTGTAAGCCTGCTAATGCCCCTATATTATTTATTGGTGCTTAATGAATAATTATTGTGAATTTTATAATCATTCTTCTATTATTGTCAAAGTTATGAATTTTTAACTGTCTGGAGTGCTATTTTATCTTTGAATTATATAGCGGATGTAATTATTAATTGTTTATTAGGTGATTGAGTTTTGTGCTGACATCTACAATATCAAAATACTCAAAACCGTTAAGTGTCACAGATTATTTTCATAATAAATCGACGATAATACCGTTAAAAAAATAACAACTACATCATCATTTTTATCTTTTACTTTATCTTAATTTTAAAAATAATCCTGTTGTCGAGTTACTTAAAAAGATCCTAAATAATTGATGAATAAATTGATTGCACATCTTGACGTACTGTTTCCTACTAATCTGTTTTCGATTGAATAAAAAATAATAACTATTATCAAGATATGAATTTTTCTATTGCATAATTACATTTCACAATAATTACGAGAATCATGTAATTATGAGTGAAAATTCACGAAACAAATTATAAGAAGTCACTGCATTGTTCTAAGAAGTATACATAGGTAGATATGTTTTAAAATAAATACCGCAAACGCCAATGATGCCCAGTTTCACAATATTGCGTTTGTACATTTCATAATATTATCTGCAGGGGAAAGACTGAGACCATTGCTTTTTCATCTACATAAATACAGAAGATTTGAAATAGTAAAAAATGCATATTTTTTTTGTATTTCACCACATTTTGATTTTATTCTGTTAAATGACAAAAAATGAAATTGAACAAGATAAACAATAAGATAACAGAACCACGAACAGCCATTTGGAAGTCCCATGGCAATTCTTGGCAATTTAAATCGGGTTTCTGGATTAGCATTTAAAATTAATGAATAATAAGCAAAATATTCTATGTGTCTACAAATTTACGATGCTGAATTTGTAAAAGTTTTACGATATTTTTTAATTTTATACGCTCAGAGCTGACGTTTGTAATATATGTAATATATCAAGAGTTGTATTTATTTCATATGGTGTGTGCATGTATTTAAATATTATTAATAAATAAACTGTTGAAACTGTTATAATAGTTTGAATATTTTCCATCAAATCAAATTTCCATCAAAATCTTGTTTACAACCTTATTGTATAAAAACTGAAGAAAACATAAACGCCAATCGACAGAAGAGATTTCTCTCGTACCGGGTCACATATTATAATCAAAATTACGCAAAAATTAAGAATTTAATTGTTAGTTTAAATCACTACCTTGACAAGTTATCGTTCTTTTTGTGTATTGATAATAAGCCGTCCCGGTTCTCGCAGCTGCGACGGTTCTCTCCGACATGACAGCACCGCTAACGCCTCCCTTCCCCGCAGCACACCAAAGACCGTAGAGCGTCGGAATTCACGCGGAGTTTCGGCACGATCTTTCGTACGAAAAATGCAAGATAAACAATGATTACGTAATAAACTTTAAACCTATGAATTATTTGGTAGGCTATAGTCTACATTTATAGTACATGGCGAGTTTCACGGACAATATCCGTCGAATCGAACCGTTAGGAACTTGATTAGAATCAGTTTCTTCGCATCGGATGGGAATTTCGCCACAAGACGAGAATTGATTGCAACTTTGCGAAGACAGCGGGAGTACTGATAACGTCAGACGCAGATACATAAACCACCAGGCGTTCGTAGAGAGCTCTCAACTGCCAAACTGATGCCGAGATAGAGTTGTCTATTGCCCATCACTGAGCCGCTTGCACGCGCTTGCTTCCAAATAAATAATCGCTAGTAGCCCGACCGTTTATAATTGAATACGGCCTCCTCGCAGTCTAGTTCGTTCCCAAGACGCCACCGGATAGGAATAGTCGTACCGCAGAATCAGTTTTAGCCGCGAACCGCATTTCAAGTAACCCAAAGTGTAGAGAACGTTCCCTAGGTGAATCCCTTACAAATTTGATTGCCGGAGTAAGACAGTTCGGTGAAAATTTGTATCCTTCGACGACCTGGTTCATGTATTTTGTGGAAATTACTTCGAGGATTATAGGATTTTACCAAAAAAGTGAGTTTATTTTGTTTGAATTCCTAATTATCAAGTTGCTAAATATTTAGGTTAACGTTTAGTATAAATGTGCGATTTTTTTTGGGGATAATCTTTGTGATAAGTGTTCTAAAAATATTGTTTTTTTTTGTGTAGGTATAAATAAGATAATTATTATTTTGATTAAGATTATCTCGTAGATAAGACAAGTGTTATCTGATGCTGTTTTTTTCCCCCGGTCTGGTTAATTCTTAGTTTATTTCGGTTTTGTTACTACGGCAACCAGGTTTGTTTATTTTCCAAGCGCTAATTATTTTGACTAACTTTAGACGTAAGAGCTGTCACCGGCATATTCCTCAAATCATGCGATTTAACCGCTTCGTTTATTTATGTATTTTTTTAATCGTCGTTTTGTTTTCTACTTGGGAACCGGTAAAATTAATTTTATTAACCCAATAATTCATAGGTTTAAAGTTTATTACATAATCATTGTTTATCTTGCATTTTTCATACAAAAGATCGTGCTGAAACTCCGCGTGAATTCCGACGCTCTACGGTCTTTGGGGTGCTGCGGGGAAGGGAGGCGTTAGCGGTGCTGTCATGTCGGAGAGAACCGACACAGCTGAAAGCATCGGGGCAGCTTATTATCAATACACAAAAAGAACGATAACTTGTAAAGGTAGTAATTTCAACTAACAATTAAATTCTTAATGTTTGCGTAATTCTGATTATAATATGTGACCCGGTACGAGAGAAATCTCTTCTATCGATTGGCGTTTATGTTTTCTTCAGTTTTTATACAATAAGGTTGTAAACAAGATTTTGATGGAAGCGGATAGATCTAATAATTTGGAGTTAAAAGATTTTCCGATTAGTGGTGAATACTAAATTAAGTTTGCTTGATAAATCCAAAAAATATTTAAAAAGTATACCTGATTTTGTTCATATTTAAATACATGCACAAACAATATAAAATAAATACCAACTCTTGATATATTACATATATTACAAACGTCAGCTGTGAGCGTATAAAACTATATCAACACCAAAAAAACTTTTACAAATTTAGCATCGTAAATTTGTAGACAAATAGATTATTTTGCAGATCGTTCATTAATTTTAAATGCTAATCCCGAAACCCGATTTAAATTGCCAAGAATTCCCATGGGACTTCCAAATGCCTTTTCGTGGTTCTGTTACCTTATTGACTCATTTTCCATTGTTTTTTAATTCAGTAATCTGTCGCCGGATATCCAAATTTCTTTGGCGATGCATAATCGCCGTGTCGTTATATGTAGTGTGTCCGTAAACACTGTTCTCCTAGTAACTAATGCACGTGAGATCCGCCACTAGTTGCAGCGTCGCTGTCGATCCCTTCCCCCGCTCGCCCGAAAGACCGAAGAGCGCCGCGTCAATTGCAGCAATCGTGAGATGCTTCAACTCGATCTTTTGTAGGGAAAATGCAAGATAAACAATGATTATGTAATAAGCTTTAAACCAATGAATTAGTGGGTAGCCTATAGCCTCTATTTCATTATTCTAGCTCTTCTAATAAAGGAATTGCTGGCATTGCATAATATAGCTTTTTGTGGGTCAAGCACTAATCCAATGATTTTACAAAAATGCACATCGAAAGCTAGCATTCCGCAGGTGATTTTACTTTTTAATTCGTTGAAATCTATAGATTATTTCCGAAGTAATTAATTGCTAAAGTTAAACGAATAAAATTTACGGGGCAAAAACAGCGCCAATTCGTCTTAATTTGGAAAAATCGGGAAAACGCCAACATATACAGCTTTCTAATCTTGTAGCGATGTAAAAGGAAGTGAAAACTGTTACTAAGCTATCAATTTATACATAGCAACGGTTGTACAAAATTATATGTACATCTACATATTCGTTGTTTGTAGGTGTTCTGACCACAAATTTAACAAATTCTCGAAAACCTACATAATTATGTAAAAATCAAGCAACCTAGTTCGCGAAACGTCGGCAATTACGAGTTTTGACACACGCCATAACCTGGAAGTACTTTATATTCGGTTTTTTATATATATATTATGGATATTATGTTAGTTCATGATTAGGTAATCTAACCATGAACTCTGAAAGTGGACAAGGCAACTTTTTAAGACAGAACCTAATCAAATGTTTGATGAAATTTAGATACTAATAACATAATGAAGAAGAAGTTATTTATAAATAATTCAGTTTGCGTATTTTGGTAAACATCTTTTGTTTTTATTTTTCGATAGACTTATGACGTAATTTGAAACAAGTTGACATTGAGCCTTCCACAACCGAGAACGAAAACGCGATTAAAATTAAATTAGCAGACAAAATGGTTAAAGAAAAACTAAGTATGTGTTCATACCAAAAAATCCATGTGTATTGTGTTTTTGTTTCCTATAATTATAAATACATTATTCGGCTTATTTTGGTAAACAATCTTTATGTTTAAAATTTTCGTCGAAAATTGGCAGGTACAATGTCAACATAAAAACAAACTAAAATTAAATTCAGCGGTTCCAAATTAGTAAACAAATCAACGATTAAATGACCTAAACAAAATCAGATGGCACACAGATGGCAAACTAAATATTAAAAGTAAATGCTTACGTTTTAAACAAAAAGAAAATAGAGCAAATATTATGATTTAATCATCCATAGATTATGAGTTCTGTTATCAATGTTAAGTTATTGCTGGTAATTTAGATCTTGTCATTAATATATCATCATATCATCAATATAGGTATACATATGTCCTCTGAATATGTAGGTACTTACTAAATTTGTGGTGTAGTTTTATAGTTTTTTTTTTTGAGATTTTAATTTTAATAAAATCGAATTTCCTATTTCATTTTCTAATATTACCTAATATTACCATGATTCCGATTCCATATCATCAAAAAAATACTATTATTCCGAATACCTTCTGCTATATCAGTTTTAACAAGTAGAAACGTAATAGGTCAATATCTGGTCCTCAAAATTTAGAAGAAAGCAATTTTGAAAATGTCTTGTTATAACTACGAAATACTTTTAAATATAAAGTGTGTTTAATTTCTTGGCATTTCAAATTTGTAGCTTAAGCAATTTACTAAAACTTTTATTGGAATATTTGACTTGTCAACTTTTTAGACAGAAATATATTGAGTGGTTACGTTCCTTTTTATGCACACTGTGTAGTCATAAGGACATTGCAAGATTTTCAGTTTTTCTCTTCTAACTTAGTCAATGTTTTCCCATTAGTCGCGTACAGTTTATTAGATATATTTTCCTTTATTGCAAAAGATATGGTTATTAAAAAAATCATTACTCTGGCCTGAAACACAAAAAAAAACATAAAGAAACTGTTCTTCTCTAACTAAACCATAAGTTCATATATTTCTAAACATATATGTCTAACAGTTCATAAAAACACTTCATTAGAACACTTAATATTTGCTTGACAAACATAGGCACTATTATAAAGCCATAGTTATTAATAATCACTTGTACCTAATCGGATATTTCTTCAAAAAAATAATATGAAAAATGACGCACTGGAAACCGGTTTGTAATAAATCACTTTGAGTCACACAAGAATTGATAACCGTAATAAAATAACGTTCTAAAATGACTACTAACAATTCACGTTTTGAGTCAAATAAAACAACAAGTTACTAGCAGCTGGTATCATATTTAATTTTTACATTCCATGTGCTGTGCTATGCTTTATTCAATACGAAACTATCATGTAGATAGCAACTTTGTTCTTTTGTTGGCCGAATTCAAAACAATTCCACTACGATAAGAATATATCGAATGTTTTCAATTTTAATCAGTATAAACTAGCTTTTTAAACTTATATCGCGTTATGATTGTTGTTTATACTAAGTGAATAAATGAGAAATTTATTTACCTACATGAAAGAGCTGAAAAGCTTTTGGTTCAAAAGGGTCCAAAGGAACTGGCTATTTACTCTTAGCTTTTTTCAACGATTTTGCAAATGCCGTCATTTCTGTAATTTCGTCAAAATAGATAAATAATAAATTAAAGTAGAGGAAATTTTGTATAATTTATGTCTATAACATTTTTTTGGTAAAATTAATAGTTTAGCTGCAGGAGCAAATTCTATTTGATCGAAATCGTATCTACATTAATAGTAGGTAGCCAGGGAATTTTGAAACTTTTGACAGTATTCAGAACGTCAGCGGTTGCGAAACGTCAATTCAACACGCAAATGCATGGGGAATGTGATGAGGAGGAGAAACACGCGCACACGTACGCTATGTGAAACAATATTGAAACAGCTTGGTGTTTACATGGTGTTTACAAAGTCAATGTGTACTTCAAGTGCGGATTGCGGATAGCAATATTGTTATGCATTTTTCAAGAACTTTGCAAATGAGCCGCCATTTCTGTAATTTCGTCAAAATAGTTAAGCAATAAATTAAAGTAGAGGAAATTTTGTATAATTTATGTCTATGACATTTTTTGGTAAAATTAATAGTTTAGCTGTAGCAGCAAATTCTATTTGATCGAGATCGTCTCTGCATTAATATAGGATTTGCCAGATATTTTTATTCTAATGACAGTAGGTAGTGTTAAAGGCCCATTTTTTGACAATACCTACTGTCAGTATCTGTCAAATCCTGGCTAATTCGTTTTATTTTAATGCAGACACGACCGATCTCGATAGAATCTCATGCAGCTAAACTATTAATTTTATATATTGTATGATAAAGTCATGTGCCTGGCCACATCTCTTTAAGCACCCCCTTAGAATTTCCTCACTATAGGGAATATACGGTCCCTAAATCCCTTCCCCATTCATCGGAAAACGGATACGGAAGTGCTAAATTTGATTCGCACTCAATCGTAACTTTAGCAAGTCCCATAAGTATATAAGTTTTGGGGTTCGAAATCCATGGGGTTCTGCCTATTCGTTCTTCAAGGGAAACGACTTTAACGGAGAGAACTTTGGACGCCGAATACGGAACAATAATACCAGCGAATCAACCGAGGTGGTGCCAATTGTCGAACAATTTAACTTTATTGCCCACTGTCTGTACGCATTGTGTCTAAATCTGTTTTTAAGTAACTATTATAAATCCTCTTTTAAGTAAGCGTAAACAACACCTTGCGGCTCGACCAAATTTTCTCGTGATGGTGGTGCAAAAATAGATTTTACAGTCTTGTAATGTATTTGTTTTTGTTGGAGGTATGTAAAAGCCGAGCTTGCACGTGCAGTATCACATGAACGTGAGTCGTAAAAGGTTTAAATATGAATGACTGGCTACAGGCCCGTTAAATTTTAATGAAATATTTTGTGGTCAGAAGAAAAATATGAATTATGTACTCGTTTATGTCATTTGCGGTCATTTTCAATCAAAATTGAACTGATAAAACAACTAGTTACCCAGGATTTGACAGATATTTTGATTCTATTGACAGTAGGTATTGTCAAAACTGGCCAATTCGTTTTATATTAATGCAGACACGACCGATCTCAATCAAATACAATTTGCTTATGCAGCTAAACTATTAATTTTACCGCCATTTCTGTAATTTTGTCAAAATAGATAAATAACAAATTAAAGTACAAGAAATTTTGTATAATTTATGTTTATAACATTTTTTGGTAAAATTAATAGTTTAGCTGCAGGAGCAAATTCTATTTGATCGAAATCGTGTCTGCATTAATAGCAGGTAGCCAGGAAATTTTGAAACTTTTGACGGTAGTCAGAACGTCAGCGGTTGCGAAACGTCAATTCAACACGCAAATGCATGGAGAATGCGATGAAGAAGAGAAACACGCGCGCACGTACAGTGCAACAATATTAAAACATGTTGGTGTCAATGTGTATTTCGATTGCGGATAGCCATGTTCTTATGTTTTCGCGAATAAATACAAGAAATATTGTAAGACGGTATGGTAAAACATTAAAACTTATTTGGAATATTGAGCATAATTATTTATGAACTTTTGTAGTTAGCACTGAAAACGGGGTAAAACCCGAAAATATAGTATGCTAGAAGCCAATATAATATATTAATCATCAGAACCAATAACCTTTTTACTTTATCATATGTAGTATGACAAGGAGGTTTAGTCTTAGCTTTTTGAAATATTATGCAAATAAGCCGCTATTTCTGGAATTTCGACGAAATAGTTAAATAATAAATTTATGTAGAGGAAATTCAGAATAATTTATGATGTTTTTTTTTGGTAAAATAAATATTTTAGCCGCATGGGCAAATTCTATTTCATCGGGATCGCTCGTACTGCATTAAAACACTAGTATTAAAACTAGTTAGCCAGGATTTGTAAGATATTGTGATTCTAATGATAGTAGGTAGTGTCAAACGCAGATGTTTTGACATTACATACTGTACATATAATCAAAATATCTGTCTAGTTCTAGTAGTTTTATTTTAATGCAGACGTGGCCGATCTCGATCAAATAGAATCTTATGCAGCTAAACTATCAATATATGGTATGATAAAGTTATGTGCCTGGCCACATCAGATTTTTTTGTACGTATTTACAATATTTATTTCGTCACAAGGGCATTTGAAGAATTTATGTTACATGAAAGAATATACCAAAAAATAATATACATACTAATAATGCAAATAATTTCGAGTATTCGATAAATTAAATATTGTTTGTTTAAACGAATGTTTTGATCACAAGCACAAAAATTTTGACCACGTTAGATGAGCAGAAAGTAGTACATCAGAATCAAAGTATCGTAATTTTGAAACCAATTTTATCCGATATCATGTTATCTTTAAATCTTTTTAGAGACGACATTTCCGGTTGGTCATGAAGTCCCTTTCGACAAATCGGGTCACAAATATCGTTGAATAACATTCGTTCATATCTCTTCTGATAACCAAATTATGATAACCCTAAAAATATAACACCTTAAAAATATAACTCCCAGGAAAACTACAGACAACAAAATACACTCCTTATCATTTCTCATTTTTAGATACTACAAGATGGGTGTGATTCTTTCGTACGTGAAGCCCCCAAATAATGACCCAGATCCAGCAACAGGCTTAACACCAAGAGAAAAATCTCTGGTCGTCGCAAGTTGGGCCTTAGTCAAAAGAGACGTGACAGAAAATGGCGCAGAAGTTTTTATGACGTAAGTAATTCTAACTCTCAAATAAAACCCAAACTACATAGTTTAAATTTGTTTTCAGCTTGTTCAAACATAAACCAGAATACCAGAAGTATTTCCCGTTTAGAGATATACCAATAGACGAGCTAAGAGCGCACCCAAAACTACGAGCTCACGCCCTCAGCGTCATGTATGCTTTGACTTCAATAATCGATAATTTGGACAATGGAGATATCCTCGTCAGCCTTCTGCAGAAGACTGGGGAATCACACGTTAGAAGACGTATACCTGAAGAGTCTTTCACGGTGAGTTTAGAAACGTAAATAATATTTATCAATATCTGCCAATAAACAGCAGAGAATACTTTATCCAGAGATTTTACCCATAGATAGATAGCGCTATCTGCATATTATATTTAACTTCGAGATATCTTATCTATCTTTCTTGGTGTAATCCACCCTAAGCGTTTTTCAATGACAAATTTGTACATTCTAGGTCTTAAAAGCGACGGTACTGGAAGTTCTTCAGGCAAAACTAGGTAGCAAACTTACCAAAGAAGGACTGGACGCATGGGAGAAAACCTTAACGGTTGCCTTTAAAGTCGTTGTTGATGCCCTGAAACAAGGTGCAGAAGAAGGAAGGGATTAGGACTGATAATATTGATGTACCTGATTGTGATGACAGATTATCAACCATGACGTAACCCAACCGACTAAACTAACTTTAACATTAAGAAGAAGCACGCGTTAATCGTTTCTTTTTCATAAGTTTATCGCGTTTTTTAATTCTAACAAACTTCATACTCATTTAGTTGTATGTATATATGCGAGAAGGGGGTGATTAATATAGGTTATGTATTACGTGTTTGTTAAATTTTACATTTTTTATTAACTAGCACTGAGTAAATAAACTACTTATTAAGTTTTTTCGGATCGTTTTATTATATGACATAACCTAGAACGTTTGACAGTTGGTTTGGTAACTTTCGCATAACCAATTTAAGAAAACTAATATCACTATGTGAGTGTTAGTCACCCACCTGTCACACCATGAAGTTTGACAGATGTTTGAAAGGTTACTGTCTAATACTGGTAAGAAACATTATAAAGTCTGCATATCTCGTTAGAATTTAATGGAAATACCATTTCATTTGGTTAGACGTTATTTTGGAGACGCATTTGTGTTAGATGCACTATAGATGTTAATTTACCTGAACTTCAGTATCTTTCCGATCATCTCGACCCACAAGAATGTCGGAAGCTTGTGGCTGCCTTGCATTTCAAATCATACGACCTACCAGTAAATGTGGAAGAAGCAGGTAGGTTTTTATTTTCAGAACATATTTTAACATCTGCTACACAACATGCTAAAATACTACTACCAAAATAGAAGAAATCTACAAGCTGTTACATAAATACAACATTACAAATGTTACATAAAAACAACATTGCTAACATTGTAGGTTAAATACAATATAACAAATGTTACATGAATACAACTTTTTAATATATACGTTAGAGTTAAGGTTATCGAAAGAAATGCCTTGCATACGATTGTTGTTGCATTGGAATACAACACCAGGAGAGGGGAGAGGCGAAACGCACGAAATTTTGGGACGAAGATTGAGACAACTTGGGCGTGCGGATCTCGCAGATTGGCTGGGAAAAACAGTTTTCCACGAGCTTGGGTTGGACATCGAAAGGAGTATGGATTCTCCGTTCAAGGAATTCCTGACCACGGAAACCATGTAACGTTGTCTTGAAACCAAAATTATCCTTTTTTATTGATTTAATCGACGAATTTTGATTAGAAAAGTTGGATATGGCCCACAACTTATTGCTGATGAAAACGCAACAATACCGAACTTTGATTGGTTACCGATTGACACAATATCTTATACGATTGTGTTGGTTTTGATTGCTGTTGTCGTCGGCGTGGTTTTTACGAGTATAATAAGAAAATGTCGTGGTGGGAAGAAGCATAAGAAAAAGTATGAAGTTCTTAGTAGGTTGTAGTTTTAGTTGATAGTTTCATCTTGAAATGTTGCAGGAAATGCTACAGGAAAGTGCGGACCGAAGACAAAGATTGTTCTTGTTCGTCGGACTGTTCATGTTCATGTACGTGTTCTGATGATAGTGAACATCACATCTAGTGTGTATTTTGTTATATTAAGTTTAAATTGTTAAATTGTTTATTAAGTAAAATATATATATTGATTGGAATTTATATATTCTTATTGGCAATAAAATAATAGTTGTAAACCAGTTTGTAAAAATCAGGTAATTTTTTTTACCTATACATACACTGCTCAAAAAATTAAGGGAACACTTTTGAAACCTGTATTTTTTTAAATAATTGATCCAAGCAAATCTAATTTGGTATGCTTTAAGGGCATATTTAACTAAAAAAGACAAAAACAGTGTTACAACTGTTAGTTACTTGGAAGTTACAGTTAAAAATGTAAATTAATAACGCAAAACAAAATATATTTTATTTTCTTTCAGGGTTTTGGTAGAATTTTCTCCAAAATGCCTGGGCTAAAGTCTTAATAATGGTAACATTAATAATAAAACTTCAACTTCGTAAATTAAAATTAAGGCTTTGTTATGCTTCTTCAATTTTTCTTTCAGAGCATTTTGATCGAAAATCTCCATCGCACATGCACAAAAATAACAAATTAAGTACTCACCAATCGTTTTCCTACTTCTCAAAGGGGCTAACCACGATCCTAAATTATTTTTCGGCCCTTTTCGTTGAACCCAAGACCAGGTATCACTAACATAACCTCACTTTTCTTAAACTTCAATTAACCGCGCTATATTTGCATGACATGATTGATAAATTGTTTCAAACGGCTGGTCGCACTCTACAGTACACTTATTAACACTAATATTAATTGTTCACCGTGTATTTTGTACGTTTTTCTTGGACTAAAATTTAGTCTGGCGCTGTCAAACGGGAAAAAGGGGGACTAAAAATGCATGTTCTAGCCAATAGGTGGCGCATAGAGCGGTGTAACGCTTGTTCTGCGTTAACAGACATTTATGCATAACCTCACTTTTTACTTGTATTTACCTTACCGCTCTGTTGTCGCGTGACATTCTGGATGGATTGTTTCAAACGGCCTCTCTCCCACTACCAACACTTTATTAACACTAATTTTAATTCTTGCGAGTATATAATGTACGTTTTTCTTGCATTTTTTGCGTTGAAATTTTGGGCTACCGCTGTCAAAAGGGAAACCGGAAGACTGGAAATTCAACCGCGAGGTGGCGCTTGAAGCGGTGAATCTCGTTTTGCTTTAGCGGGAAATGTGCATATTGTTTGATTTAATAGTTTTATTTTTTTGCAAAACGGCAACAAATAAAAGTTATTAAAGTTTTTAGTTACAGTTTTTTAAAGATATTTCGTCTTTATCAAAAGCTTCCCCGGGAAATCTTGAATAAGTAATGTTTTATATAAAGAATATAACAGACATACATATTTATAAATACTGACTAAGTTAACTATAAACTAAATGAACAAATGACCTTTTTAAACGCCGTTTGACGGATGTCAAACGGAATACTTCATAACAACGTAAAGTAATAACTATGAAAAATAAATTAATCAGAAATTATGTATTTTATTCATTAATAAACAGCATTTCCAAAAAGTTTCTATTTCGTCGATTTTCATAAAACTCCCACAATGTTTACATGATCAAAATAAAATCACTAATTACTATTACTATTTTGTTATATTAAGTTTAAATTGTTTATTAAATTAAATCTATTGATTGGCATTTCTGTATTCTTATTGGTAATATAATAATGGGTGTAAACTTGTTTGTAAAAATCAGGTAAAATATGTTTCAGGGTTTTGATAGAATTTTGTCCAAAATGACTGGGCTAAACTCTTAATAATGGTAACATTAACAATAAAATTTCAACTTCGTAAATTAAAATTATCTTTTGTGCAAAAGTGCATATACAAAAAAAAACTGTCAGTATATAATTTAAACTTCATCAGGTGTTTCTTCAGTCTCCTGCAAACTTAACCCATTCAAATAACCCTCTATCTCCTCGCAACCCTTCTGGTTCCGAACCAAAGGCTTATGCTTCTTCAATTTTTCCTTCAGAGCCTTCCCGCAGATGTTGACGAGCGACTTCAAAACACCTAAAACAAAACACCATCACATAATCAACCCAAAACCCAACAACCAAAATACCCAAAATCAACTCCTGGAAACCCTCATCCTCATCATCAAAGTGCACCAGCAACGTATCAATGAGATACCCATGGTGTCCCTTATAAGTATCATTCCTAAATCCTTCAGGAACTGATTCCAACACTGCTCCCAAAGACTTAATAGCGCAGATTCTCACTTTATCAGACGGATCATCCAACCTCTTTAGAATTTCCGGATATACCTTCCCGAAATCGTCCAATGTCCAAATTTGGCGACGCTGCGCGGTTTGTTGGAGGAGTACCAAGTCTTGCATTGCCAACTGTCTGCTTCTATAAGAGGCGTCTTGAGACAACGAGAGCAAAAGGGGAAGTAATTTGTCGAATAAAGGTCGAAGAATTTCACCGTCCAAGAATAGCTCGACGTCCGCGTTCGGGTTCAGAGCGCTGAAGAGGCACGAGGCTGCCATTGTGCGCATAGCTTCGGCGATGCGGCCGGCATGCCATACCAATGAGGGTACAAATACTTCTAAAAATGTAAAATAGATCAGTAAACACTTATAAATAAAGTACAGGTACTTGTTTTCAAAATATCTCTGAAAACAATATTCCCAATTCAACGCCCCGTGAGACACCCTGTATAGAAGACAGACGGCATTGTGAAAGATCTTACCTATGACCAAAACCTCCAAGAACTCATTCAAATCTCCACCGGCGCGTTTAAAAATCACATCTTTCGCATCCATGGCTTGGGACAGCGCCATAAACGTTTTCAGTCTAGATTCAGCATCAGAATCAATATTTAGAGCATCAACTAGAATCTGGCCAATAACCTTAAGATGCTCACCAAAGGCTTCGTCTACAAAACACCAAAACTCATGTCTCCAACCACAAAAAAACAAACAAAAAATAAACCTGATTGCAGTAAGACGACCTCAAAGATACATCTCTCAGCCGTAATTACGGTCCAATTCTTCGCATCAGTTCTGATATCGTCTAGCAACATTCCCAAATAATTTGACCACAATTGGTACTTATCATCGAGCTTCAAAACACCTTGTAGTGTCTCGAGGAGTTCCAGATCAATTTGCGAGTTTTCCGGATCTTTTAAAGCTATTGCTGTTACCAAAATCGCGAACAAGCGCTGCCCAAACGTTGAAGGTGTTCCACTGGGATCAAATTTGGACATTAAGGCTTCAGCGCACCTGACCAAGTCCCGTTGGTATTTCATCTAAAGATTCAGTTATTGAGTGCTTTATAATCAAGCGTCAAACCCAAGTTTCAAAACTAGACAAGCTTTTATAAACTTGGATATCTAATTCAGAAAAAAAAATATTTCTAGTTTTGTCAAGTATCGTTTCTAGTTAAAAAAACTTGTCTCAGTTTCTAGTCATAAACATAGTACGGTGTCATTCAAGCTTAAAACTACCAAATAACCTTTCTACTTTGGCAAATATGCTTCCCCGCGAGCAGATCAGCAATCTTCTCCAAATACCCTTCGATGTTTTCCTTCGGAGCTCCGCGAATCAGCGCAGCCAACACCATTAAATGACCGTAATGGGGCCCATCTTCTATGGCCGGCAAAATAATCTGCGACCAAGTTTTTACTGGTACGAATAAACCGATTATTTCACTAGCTCTGACCACCTGTAAAAGAGTTCTTTCGATAAAGTTCTTTCGATATTAAAGACCAGAAGAATAACGTACGTTATCAGATACTCTTTTGTCATCGTCGCGAGCTGCAGTGTACATGGCTGGCAGCAAATCCTGGAGATTATGGGTGATTCCTTCTTCGGCGTGGTGCACCACTGAGCATAACAATTGACTGCAGCGCACCCTGACGTCGGCCTGCCAACTGGCAAGTTCCCTGGATAGAGCTTTAGCCAGTCTGCTGACGTTTCGCTGGACCAGAACGCGGCAGCCCAAATTTGGTCGTTTCACTAGATTGAAAGACTATTCTATCAAAGCTATTTTAATTTATTTATTGTTATTATTATTATTATTAATGAAGAAGCGGTGGAAAGTGAGAGGAAATGATAAAATGTTGGTTTCCATGGTAATCTGACAGTTATTTGGACATAAAACATGTATGCTAACTAGTTTAACTTGAAGTACTAACAAAATAAAGAACAATAACAAATAAAACACCTATCAAACAATTCAAAAACGACTTCAAAAACTATAAAAACTGAATTGAATAATCAAATGAAGGACAAAAACATCCATTTGAAGCTTTCTAGAGATTTTTTAATGTAAATGTCATTCACAGTAAAAAGTTTGACGTCAACTTATTGGGGTTTCCAATTCTTAAAGAAATCGACCTCAAACCTATCTGGAACAAACTTTTGCGTGGAAAACATGCAAGAAAAACTACTTTAGGATAATTGTTTACCAAATAAGTTCTCTACACTATTATAGATCCAATTTAATAAGATTTTCCGTATTTTCTAGTATTTGAATCCCATCCAAAACGTGAATAAAAAAAAATAGTAGTAGGAGATAGTTTTGTAGTAGTTAGATTCTGAACCCCTTATTTTCCAGGAATTAGAATTTTTTTGTTTATATATAGGAAGTTTATCGTATTAACTCTACTCACTAAATATGTTTTTACTCATGCTAGAGATGGAAGTGCTACTTACAATCAGGTATATAATACTTAGGCGGCTCAGTCAAAAAATCCAACTGGTCCTTCAAGTCATTCTCATTTTCGTTCTGGTACTGCATTCCAATCACCGACCACAACTGATACGCCTCATCCCGTGTCTCAATAACTTCGTCATTCAACCTAACGCAACAAATTTAACATAAGACTACAAAACCCTACAAAAAAAATAAAAAAAAAACTTACCCTGTTAGAATTAACGGAAGCAACTTGTGCCAAAACGAATACCGATCTCGATATTCAAGCAACCATCTCGCCGCAACTTGCGCAACAGTTCTTCTAACAACCGGAATCTGATCAAACAACCGTTCCGCCAAAGGCCCCGTAACCTCATCTAAACCTTTATAACTACAGTGCAAAACGACCTCTCCGATACACTTAATAGCTTCGCACCGAATTTTAAACCTTTGGTGCCCGAAATTAGAAATAATCGGTTTTATCAACACCTCGGCTTGCGTGTTGAAATCCCTAGGTAACGCTTGTGCTAATTTAACGATACACTGACAGCTGATTTCTTTAATCGACGGATACTTATCTTGCACGGTTTCTTTCAAAATCGTCACAAAATCCTCCAAGAACGGCTTTAACTGGTTTTTATCCGAATACTTCTCGATTACCGCCACTAAAAATTTCACGAGTTGCAAACGTATCTCCTCGGATTCTTCGATAATCTCACAACTCCCCAAGCGTTCGGTTAGAACCGGAAAAACGTAAGATAAATAATAATCGTTCCTAGGCAGGATATCAAGAATAAATTTCGAGATAAACGTAATCGCTTGTTCTCGAACTGGCTCGGACTTATCTCTGATTCCGTTCAGCACGTATATGTGGGTTTCGTTGAATATCTTGTGGAAATCCTCGGGTGTGTTTACTACGTTTGATACGTAGCTTGTAAATTCGGAAAAGGCTTTCTTGCGTATGTTACGTTCGTCACTCTGAACGTTTGCGCAGAACTTCTTCGGGAAGCTTGCTTTATAATCATCGTTGTCACCTTCCCCTACAGACATCTTTCTGTTAATTAATATATCTTGCTGGTCAGAATTGTAAACCATTTGTAAATAACTCGTTGCTAGGGAATTAGTAAATAGTTACTATGGAAGTGTTGTCAGAACTTCATATAGGTTATGGTCGCGTCAACCTGTTATTTTTAGGTAGTGTGAAAACGTCTGTTTAATTTTTGGATCTATAAATTTACGGAAATGCATTGAAACACTTAAAATATATACAATTTAAATTAAATAAGGTAACTTTGTTAGGTTATGTTTTATATGACAGCGCGAGTCACGACTACAGCGCCACCGCCGTGCCGCCGGTAACTCGTTGCCATGGAAACTAAGGTTAGGAAGGTTTCTGTTTTACCCATTTTACCGACCGGGTGAATAAACGTCATGATGTTGCGATTTCAGTTTTGACAGCTCACAGAACTTTTGTAGAAAACATCGCCGCTTTGTGTTTTCTACTACCTCACACAATACAGCACCTTCAACGAAGAAATACCAGTTTAACACATCCGTTGATTAGTTATTCCCTAACCTCTATACAATATGGATCGTTTATTACGTTTGGGCGGCGGAATGCCTGGTTTAGCCCAGGCCCCACCGCCTTCCGACGCCCCCGTTGTGGACACCGCGGAGCAAGTTTACATCTCTTCTTTAGCGCTATTAAAAATGTTAAAGCATGGGCGAGCTGGTGTACCCATGGAAGTCATGGGTTTGATGCTGGGTAGGTTTTGAGGTTATGTAGCGATGATAAACATAATTTGTCTGGTTTTTCGATAGGCGAGTTCGTTGACGATTATACAGTACGTGTGATAGACGTCTTTGCCATGCCTCAGACCGGCACGGGCGTTAGCGTTGAAGCTGTGGACCCGGTTTTCCAGGCGAAAATGTTGGATATGCTTCGCCAGACTGGCAGGCCGGAAATGGTCGTTGGTTGGTATCACTCGCATCCTGGGTTCGGCTGTTGGCTCTCCGGTGTCGATATAAACACCCAACAATCGTTTGAGGCTCTGTCGGAACGAGCCGTTGCCGTCGTTGTTGATCCTATACAGTCCGTAAAAGGAAAAGTCGTAATTGACGCATTTAGGTAAGCATTTATGTTATTTGATGACTTTACAAGCGTGATATTTGGGAAATTATATACCGGGTATCTCATTTTTGTCCTGCAGAAGTGTTGTTTTAAATAATGCCGAGTAAAAAGTTACCATTGTGTTACCAATGTAAATATGAATTGTGTTCTTTGTTTTCGCAGTGTTTGATATATCTTTTTTATATTATGTTCTGTTAATATTTCAAACGGCTCTAACTTTTAAAGGATTTCAAAAAACAAATTGATCCATATGAAAAGTTTTGCTCAGAATGACAAAAAAAGTAATTACGGGAAAAAATAGGACTCTGCATATATATATAAATATAATATACAACGAAATGTCTATAGACTACAACAAAGAAAAAGGAAAACTTCTGAGAAATTTAGCCAAATTTGTCAAAACTATTTGCTGTTTTGAGCAAATTTGTCCCAATATCTGAACAGTTAAAGAAAAACTTGGCAAATTTAAACCTTAAACAAAATCTGAAGTGGCCAGGCACATGACTTTATCATAGTATATATAAAATTAATAGTTTAGCTGCATGAGAATCTATTTAATCGAGATCGGTCGTGTCTGCATTAAAATAAAACTAGTTAGCCAGGGATGTGGCAGATACTTTGATTCTATTGACACCTACTGTCATTAGAATGAAAATATCTGTCAAGTCCTCGTTAAGTAATTTTATATTAATGCAGACACAACCGATCTCGATCAAACAGAATGTGTTCATGCAGCTAAACTGTTAATTTTACCAAAAAATGTCATAGACGTAAATTATACAAAATTTCCTCTACTTTAATTTATTATTTAACTATTTTCACGAAATTACAGACATGGCGGTTCATTTGCAAAATTGTTGAAGAGCTTAGAGTAAACATCCAATTCTTTTGGAACATTTTGAACAAAAAGCTTTTTAGCTCTAAGTTTGGTCATGAAATTACGATACTTTAGTAGTTTCTTCGGAATCGTCGCCACCAAAAAAGCGGGTTCACATACAGAGAATTTTTTTTGTGTCTTGGTCAAAATTGTTCACGGGACCCAAAGGGACATAATTACAAACATTAAAATGCTGAACAAATGCTAAAACTGTTGCTTAATTTCTGGACAGGGTTTTCTGAACTTGGACCACTGAAACATCACGTCTTTTACAGATAGTGCAGCAGTACAAAATTGTTTTTTTAAACTTTTTTAGTCTGTCGATAATCTCGAGACGTTTATTTACAATATCCTCAAAGAATAATTAAAATCGTTTAAAAATTACCAATGTTATTTAACAAACAAATTTTAATACAATATTTTTGCAGATTAATAAATCCCAACATGATGGTCCTTGGGCAAGAACCGAGACAGACAACCTCGAATCTGGGTCACCTTCAAAAGCCGTCGGTTCAGGCGCTTATCCACGGCTTGAATCGCCATTACTACTCTATCAGCATTAACTACAGGAAGAACGAACTCGAGCAGAAGATGCTTCTTAACCTGCACAAAAAATCTTGGATGGACGGCCTAACTTTAGCCGACTATTCCGAAAATTGCACCGTAAACGAAAGAACGGTAGCCGAGATGCTCGATCTGGCCAAGAACTACAATAAGGCACTCGAAGAAGAGGAGAAAATGACACCGGAACAGTTGGCAATCAAGAACGTTGGAAAACAAGACCCCAAGCGCCATCTAGAAGAGAAAGTCGATCTTCTTATGACGAACAATATTGTGCAGTGTCTCGGAGCTATGCTTGATACAGTCGTATTTAAGTGATTTATTTTTGTGGTGAATAAAGAGACTGAATGGAAGGCTTTTCTTTTTTTTCAACCGGAGTTTTGCACTTGATCATACATAATATTGCCGTGTATTTGTCTACAGTTGATCTGTTTATGATTTAAATTATGAATAAACATATTCTTTTTATTATTGGATCGTATTTCTTTTATCTAACTTTATATAGCAACAGTTATGTTGAATATTTGCCCTAACATATTCGTAATGAATAAGTAATTAATAGATCTATCTATACTTCAAGAAAATAATGCCAAAATTCGAAATATTTTGTTTGAAAGGACAAATTTAATAGCCTTGGTAGCTCAATTGGTTAGAGCTGTTTAATAGACAAAACGATATTACATAGATGGCGCCACAAACCTTTCTAATGTCAAAACCAGACTCATAAGATAAAACAGATTTCTTCCTTACCCGCACCGTACTGATTTCAATCGTAATCGAAACAAATAACTATACTCAGCGATTTTCCTGTAATAAATCAGTAAATATGATGAAAACTAGTGGTCCGCACGGCTTAGGTAACTATTCAAGACCTATCCATCAACAAATACACCGCTATAATCAACATAACCTCAAAATTAACAAAAAAAAAAATGGGGTAATACACCGAATTTTATTGTTTTAATCAGGTGATCCTAATGATAAATCGCTAAGAAAAGTAGAGATGGAAGTGATGATACCAAAGAAAATGCGCGAGAAGGCTAGGCGGGAGAAATGCGCAGAGGAGGTACAGAAATTCTCGGAATGTTGTAAGGAGACGAGCTTGCTCATGGTGGCAAAATGTAGGACTGAAAATTCAGCGATGAAAGAGTGTTTAACGCATTGGTATAACAACGAGGAGTTTAAGCAGGAATGCACCAACGAATATTTACACGAAAGAAGTGAATATAGGAGGACGGGAATATCGCTAAAGCAGAAAGAACGTTTACCAGTTAGCATGTAAATTTTTGGTTTTGTAATTTTTTTTGGTAGTTTTGGTAGTAAAAATAAAATAAAATGATTTGTTATTAGTTTTATTTAAGCTTTTTGTGTTGGAATCCATCGTCGCATTAGGACTTCGTTTATCGAAAGTTTTACAATATCATCGGAGGATAATATTTGTAGACCGTTGGGCCAAACGAGCTGACAGATTAACAATTCTTTCCCGGTTGTTTCGCATAACCTGTTTAATCCGATTAAATTCGAGTAATTCATGCTTCTTCGTTTCTTTGAATCGATTCTAACTAAGTTTTCATCGACAATATCGATTATTACGACGTATGATGCATGGTAAAACGCAGATCCTTGTTTGTACAACACTAAAATTTAAAGAAAAAATAGCATTCATATATAAATTTTGAGGAATATTAAAGGAAACTTACAGAAATCACCTCCGAATTTCGTACCGGGTTTTATAACCCAGTTCTTGACACGAAAATAGGTATATGCAGCGTAATTAGCGATGAAGTTATTATCGGTATCGCAGAATAAATTCCAAATTGTTTCTTTATCGAGAGTTTTATCCGGGTCATTTTCATCGTAAATCGCGAGACATTCTAAATCAACGCATAAGAAATAAGCTTCCGGAAGGGAAAGGTGTAGATTTTCCTTAAAATCAGTTTTGTCTATCTCGTAGATTGGTTGTAAATCAGTCAAATATGATTCATTTTCCGAACAGTCGCTATCAGGGACTATGATAACTTTCCTTAAAGTTTTCCCATTTATTCCTAGTGCTTTCCTAGCTTGAAATTGGCGTTTCCTCAATATTTCAACACCTTTTCTTTGAAAATTTGGGAAACTTCTAGAGAGATTTCCTTTTCCAAAGTTACCATTTGATAACAATTGTTTCGCTTCCTCGTGGTCTTTAATAATTACAGAAAATCCGTTGAAATACCCTTTGGATTGTTGTAAAATAGGTAGAGCGATCGAATCTTTTTGACGATAAGCGCTTTTTATTTTCTTTCTTGGAGTTCGAAGTTCCATTTTGAGAAGCGCGCCGCAGGTGTGCCAACTAAAATGGTGACGTTGATAGTGCAGTAGCTTTGTTTTTGACCAGTCAATTACAATTGATCGTTTTTGTACCGTTGGCGGCGCTGGTCTCCAATATAATCACAAGACTGCGAATCCAGTCCGTTTCTAAAGTTCCAGCTGACTACCAAGGCACTTAAATTTATTGGTAATTATGTCTAATTCGCAAGTTCCTGCGCCCAGAGATTCAAAACTTCAAGATATGATGACATCTATAGACGATGACAAAATCGGTAAGTGAAATATCGCGGAAAATAACACGAAAACGCACTTGCCCAACCCACTTGTTCCAAAACTCCTAATTTTCACGTAGAATCGACTGGAAAACTAAGTAAACCAAGTAGATTTAAACGGTAGATTCTCGCGCCAATGTTTTCCTCGACTCTGCGTTTTATTTAGCCAATTCTATTTCCAGAATTTAGGAAAATGCTCTGATTCACGTGACAGCGCGATCAGCTGACTTCGAACTAAACCAGTGCTTCCAAACATTTTTTTAATCGTTTTTTTGTCAAAATTCCTTTATAAGAATGAATAATATTTCAGATATGTTGGCTGCTACGAGTGTTCTACAGCAGCAAGCTACCGATATTAGAAATGAACGTGTCAACTGGCAATCCTACCTCCAGTAAGTATTTGTATCGTAATATCGTTAAAAACCTACTATTTTTGGGGTATATTAGGTCTCAAATGATTTCCCAAGAAGACTACAAGTTCATCGTGGCATTTGACGTACAAGATAGCTCTAAACGTGAACAACTTCTAAGAAATGATATGTCGCAATGCGCAAGGACTTTTTTGAACCTCCTAGGTCATGTCTCCAAAGATAATACCCTACGGTATATCCTGGTTTTAATTGACGATATGTTACAGGTACTCAAAAAATTTCGGTTGTTATTTCACTAGATTTATATGTAAAATAATTTTTTAGGAGGATCGGTCAAGAGTTGAAATTTTTCACGATTACTCCAATAAAGCTAAGGAGTCTGTATGGTCCCCGTTTTTGAATCTGCTCAATAGGCAAGATGGGTTTATTACGAACATGACGTCGAGGGTTATCGCGAAAATTGCGTGCTGGTCTCACGTTCCGATGGAACGCAGCGACCTGCATTATTATTTGACGTGGTTGAAAGATCAACTGACCACTCAGGTATGTTTTTAATTAATTTGTTAAAAATATCGCTATCTAAAGAAGTACAACTATATTTATATTAAGAATAGTGATATGCAGTTCTAAAAAAATGGTTAATTTTTCTTTAAATATTTCGTTATATGTATTAAGAACTTAATGTATATTTGCTGTGTTATTATAATACATAGTTTAAAACTAATTTTTGGGAATCGCCAACAATAAGACAACTTTTTTTTTTAGTTTTTTTAAGTTTTGGTATTTTGCATTAAACAAAGCGTTGCTCAGTAAACCTACAATAAGTAAGTAATTCAAACAGTAATGTCAATAAAATAAATGTAACTATGTAAAATAATATTAAACCACAATATCCGAGAAAAAATAAATATTAATAAATTTTTGTGTCTAAATTTAGCGTTGCAAATTTTTTCTATTGTAGTTATTAGTGCCAAATCTGTGTCAATTTAATTCATTTTATTATAGAAATTTGATAACCTTCCTTTTGAAATTGAACACATAAATTATTAATTTTTTTAATTCTAAGAACTTTTTATATGAATAATTTCTTGGTAAAATAACGTTTTTTAATTATAAGCGTTTCTATTAAAAAATGGGAACGTTTGCAAATTTCCATAATAAAATAACCACACTGTATATTCAAGTTGTATTTAAACGAGAGTTTGTTTAAACGGAAACAACTTTTATTTGAACATTTTTGAACTTGAAGAATTGTTAGGCGTAATTTTGACTATTTTTGGTTAATAGCTTACAATTAAAAAAATAACGCATTTTATAAAAAATGATTCCTATACAAAATTTCCAGTATACTGAAAATATATTTTTCTACTTTGCGTTCGTTATGAACTCATAACGAAACCGGTTTCGGTGTCGTTATGAAAACACTAGGTCACAAACATTTGGTAATTTTTAGTTTTCCAAGATTGATGATATTGACGTTAAGTGTCAAATAAGGCTGACACCCATCTGACATCTCAATCGCTATTGGCTCCCGTGAGTCGAATTTGTGAGTTTTACTACAACTACCAACTGTTGAATATGAAACTACTCTAAATTGTAGGATGACAACCGCAATTTTCGAAATTTATGTAAATTTAAAGTCGAAAAGTAGAAAAAATTGTATATAACACTCGTTTTATAAGACGTATTGGCGCACTCGTTCCATTTGGGCACTCCTCGCTACGCTCGTCGTGCCCAAAACTACTCGAGCGCCAATTCTTGTCTTATAAAACTTGTATTATAATATACTATTTTCTACTTTGCGTTCGTTATGAACTCATAACGAAACCGGTTTCGGTGTCGTTATGAAAACACTAGGTCACAAACATTTGGTAACTTTTAGTTTTCCACGACTGATGATATTGACGTTAAGTGTCAAATAAGGCTGACATCTGGCTGACATCTCAATCGCTATTGGCTCGCGTCAATCGTATTTGTGAATTTTAGTACAACTACCAACTGTTGAATATGAAACTACTCTAGATTGTAAGATGACAACCGCAATTTTCGAAATGTATGTGAATTTAACGTCGCAAAGTAGAAAAAATAGTATATAACACTCGTTTTATAAGACGTATTGGCGCACTCGTTCCATTTGGGCACTCCTCGCTACGCTCGTCGTGCCCAAAACTACTCGTGCGCCAATTTTTGTCTTATAAAACTTGTATTATAATATACTATAAACGATACCTTGTTTAACCGTAGAACACCAGATATTGTAAATTTTACGACATTTAAATTTGGCATCAATGTGATATCAAAATAGACTGGTATTCTAGGGTTAAAGCCTTTTTTTGAATTTTTTTTGTTTAGATTTCTTAACGTTGGAGAATTATTTAAGTGTTTTGGTGTTTTTGGCTAACCCTGTATATTAAATCAACTAACTTAAATCCCATTCTCGAATAAATTTTAATAAAAAAATAGAGTACTGTAGAGAAATGCATATACTATTATATTGTTTTACTATTTTAGATGCTAATTATCTATCTTCTAACTTATCACTTGTCTCTTGTCTTGTACATATTATTTCTTCCCACTTTATTACCATGTAAAATAATAACAAGTGTGCTTGCTTAGACATGTTTAGAATAGAATAAAATAGAATAGAGTAGAATCGAATAGAATAGAATATGACGCATATAGAATAGATCGATGTTTCTCTTTGATTAGTGTTGCTATCTATAGCTAAACGCAGCCTAACAGCTAGGTGTGGAGCAAAACAAGGTTTTTACGGCAGCAGCTTTGTGTCCGATGTGCTCAAATCTAACACGCACGCACTGCGCGCCAGTATTTATCATAGGTGGTATGTATACGCTTTTAGTACGAGGCTCTCGCCGAGCACCAACATCAGGCGGATAACGCACGTTTGGCTGGGTTCGAAGTGACCGATCCTTTGGGTCAGCATGCGGGCCACATCGACGAGGACGGCTTTGAGATTTCGGTACTGCCCGTTGCACACATTAACAGTACTTTAACACTTTGCACAGAGACGCATGAGTATTTTACGCAGGGAGTATTTTTATTCGTAACAAATTGAGAGTATGCACGCCCAAATGTTTTTTTTTAAGCAATTTCGTTTTGATTATGTATTTGTTTATTTTATAAAACAAAGTGTATAAATGCCGATTTTACTATATTAGGAATTCTCGAAATGGACTGTGTTTGTTATAATCATGCGTTATTATCAGTTATGGTAAATGTATGGTATTGTTAAAACAAAGCTAATTGCGATTGTTTGGGTAATTTACAGGATTTTGATTGGTGTTAATTTTGAAAATTAGACTGAGTTAAAACCTACCTAATGCAAATAGGTAATACATGCTAGATTAGCAACAAGTTCCTAGATATTTTTCTATTTCAAGTTTTGAGACGGATTTTAAATGAGTAAGTAAATTCAAACCTTTTACTACAACAAATTTACACACCACAGTTATTAACTTAAAAGAAAAATTAATTATCTAACTTTTAAGTGTAGAAATTAGAGCATATCACATAGTTTCAGTACCTAATTTGTCAAAAATACAATAATCTAAGCTACATGACTATCTTGACCAACAGTGAACAAAATCTAACAAGTGATATTTGTTTCTGATAAGCTTTCTTCGTAGAATCTGAATCTGAAGGCAGAAATTTTTACTTGAGTAGAGTTCTAAGAAAAGCAGTGTTAAAATACTGCACACAATATTAAGAAATTCCAAATTGTGCCAAAAACTACACCAAATTTGGAATTTCCGATTTCAGATTGTACAGAAAGAAGCATATCAGAAACAGTTTTACAGCTTAGATAGTGTTTTTAACATATGAAATGTGTGAAATGCTCTAATATATAGACTCTCAAGTTAATAGATTATTTATTTTTTTAGATTTAGCTAATAACTGGTATTAGTCTTATCATTTTAGGCACAAAATTATTGAACATCATATTATTATTCGCTATTATTTGTCTACCCAAATCTAAAATAACTAGACTATGTAAGTTTATTGTGGTAAAAGAAAAAAAAGCTTTTTCTAATTTTTTAATAATATTATTAGATTGTAAGCTCGATTTTGAAATTGTTCTTGCATAAAATATCTATTTCATATCATGAGTTGGGCTAGATGTTTTATATTTGAAAAAAGCCAAACATGTAGAAGTAAAATTAACTTTCATCCAGGCCAACTTTTTATTTATCTAAGAATTATACTGAAAATTTCATAAACATTGAACAAAAAATAACGCTTTTATTTGAAAACGCGTTTTACGAGAGGTAGAAGTGGATCTTAACTCAGAAATTCTTAGTTTTTAGTTGATATTCAAGAAAAAAAGAAACAGATGTATTGGATTGTTTTTGCGTTAAATCGCCACACAAGATTGTAGGAGACATTTTTTTGTTCGTTGAGTTTACAGTTATTATAGCCTATTTCTATTTCTATAACTTGTTATATACCAACTTTCCAAGGAATGTATATTAATTTGACACTTTCTGAATCTTTGATTATATTATTATTGAAATTAGTTTAAAACTATCAGTGATTAAAAAGTTCGTCTTGGAATGTTTATATCAATATCTCGGAAAGTATTAAGCTTAGCAGAACAAACTATACACTGTTTTCTTTTTTTTGCACTTTTCATAAGAATCTATACATTTGTTTTACCATATATATTTGGGCATGCATAATGTCAGAATGTGTGAGCGATGCATGCAAGATAATATTTACGATAGGAAATAAATAGTTTGCACTTAATTGCGTTACTTTTATCTGGTTTATATCATTTTAACAACCAAAAGTCGACGTACTAACACAAAATTCCGTGTACAGAACAACGAATACATCCAATCTGTCGGCCGCTGCCTCCAAATGATGCTGCGTATCGACGAGTACCGTTTTGCCTTCGTCTCCGTAGACGGCATCTCTACACTGCTGTCGGTCCTTTCTGGCCGCGTCAACTTCCAAGTCCAATACCAGTTGATCTTCTGCATCTGGGTGTTGACCTTCAACCCTCTCCTGGCCGAGAAGATGAACAAATTCAACGTCATCCTCATCTTGGCCGACATCCTCAGCGATTCCGTCAAGGAAAAGGTGACCAGGATCATCCTGGCTGTCTTCAGGAACCTCATCGAGAAGCCCGAGGATGCCCAAGTCGCCAAGGAGCACTGCATCGCGATGGTCCAGAGCAAAGTCCTCAAACAGTTGAATATTTTCGAGCAGAGGAAGTTCGACGACGAGGATATTACCGCCGACGTCGAGTATTTGACCGAGAAGTTGCAGTCGTCCGTGCAAGATCTTAGCTCGTTTGATGAATATGCCACTGAGGTATTCCTTAAGTTCTTCTTTATTTTTTTTTTGTTTAATTATTGTGAATGTGTAGGTTAAGTCTGGGCGTTTGGAATGGTCTCCGGTCCACAAGAGCAAGTTCTGGCGCGAGAATGCCCAGCGTCTTAACGAGAAGAACTACGAGCTTTTGCGTATACTCATCCACCATTTGGAGACAAGTAAGGACCCGTTGGTTCTGAGCGTGGCCAGTTTTGATATCGGCGAATACGTTCGTCACTATCCCAGAGGAAAGCAGTAAGTTTTTAGCTCTCGTTTTTGTTAAATTTTAATATTGTTTAAATACAGTGTGTCCACGAGTCAACTTATTCAAGTCATTTCAACTTGACGCGTGTTGTATGGACGAATTGTATAAAACAGTTTCAATACGTGCTGAGGTTTCACAAATTAAAAAAAATAACGACTTAACAGCTAGAGACGATAATATATACTAATTAAATTTTCTTTGGGTGGCATTTTTCAGTCCAACAGATTAGGGGTTGCAGGAAAAATTTAGTGTTTAATCGAAGTAAAGAATGTGGTGATATACAAGCGGGATGTAAATTTTAAATAAATTAAAAATTACAGCCACAACCTGGATTTGACCCAGGGACCCTCACGTGTATATTTTAGTTGAATGGTTTGGCCGCTACAGCGCGCTGAAAGAAGGCCAAATTTTCCTACTTTATGCAATATGCGTGTAATTACAAAAATACCTAAACACCTAAAGACCAAAGTGATTCTTTATAACGTTTTTTTTTTCTGATAGAAATAGAGAGTTTTATCAACATATCGTCGGCTAAGAGTGTTAAGCTGCTAACTCCAGAAAACCAAACTTTACAGGAGGGAATATAAACTGTCTAGCCTTATTCAAAATAATTTTAATGCAAAGGTATCGACCTTTTTATTTTCTTAAAACCTTACTACAACTTTTTGAAGCATGCACAACTTGAACCGAATGGAAATATACCTTTTATGACTAATGAAAGGAGATAGCAGCTTTTCATTTTTAGAAGTAGTAAAAGTTAGCAGGTTTTCTCACTGCGGAAGTTTTAAAGTAAAGTGGAAATTAAGACAAAAAACAATAATGTTAACATAAATTATAATAATAATAATAAATTATAACGATTCTAATAAAAAAATATAACTTTAAAGTTTCATCATTCGTGAGGCAGGTTATTGTAATATTCGTGGTAATCCACTGACAAAGAACTTTTTAAGTCCTGTAAGTCGGCCCCCACTAGGGGTGGGCGATCTTGGAAATTTGTGATCGATCTTCGATCACAATTTGAGATCGATCTGATCGATCATGATCGATCTGATCGATCCGATCGATCTGATCGATCCGATCGATCTGATCGATCCGATCGATCTGATCGATCCGATCGATCTGATCGATCCGATCGATCTGATCGATCGTTCGATCTTTCAAATTTGAAGATCGATCAGATCGATCGATCGATTTTTTTGCCCAGCCCTAGTTAACATTGCTTTATGTTAGGATTTTGTTGCCTTTGACGCCGGTTGTTTTATGGGCATTATGATGATATAGGCAAAACTGGGAGAGCTGAAGATTACTCATAGATTTCAGCTGTTATTTTAGACATACGTTACAGAATATTTCTAAATATTGACGCGTGTTAAAACGAAATAGCATACTTTTCATACGTCTGCTGTATAATTTAAATGGGCAAGACAAAAAAGTACGTCTGTTCTTAGAACAATAAGAACGAATGACAGCGGTAGCAACCTAACCTCCAATTCGACCGCGAACGTGTGATGTGAACAAGATGTTTTCGTTGGTATGTTTTCACTTTGCTTCTGTTAAACATGCTAATGATGGATATATAAATTAGATAGGACAATTATCACAATTAAATGACAGTATTTTTAATAATTAAATATTAATCTTGAACGAACTACCTAGTAGGCAACTTAATATACACAGCTAATAATTTATTCACGCGGTACGTTCATAACTTGGTTCATACGATTTTAAGCGATGAATCACCTTCAGCTCTCCCAGTTTTGCCTATAGCCCTATGTTAACTACCAATAGAAATAAAAACCATCGATCTTTCATCGTGTTTGTATATCGATCAAATCAATCAGAACGATCAGATCGATCGGATCGATCGGATCGATTTGATCGATCTTTCGATCTTTCAAATTTGAAGATCGAACGATCGATCAGATCGATCAGATCGATCGATCGATTTTTTTGCCCAGCCCTAGCCCCCACCACGCGCGCGAGGAGATCGAGTTGAATCTTGTCCAGCGTACCGTTTACCGTGCTCGCATATTACCTGACGGAGTTAGCAGTATTTACGCTTTTAAATGAGTACGCTGGAGATAGCAGGTTTACGCATCGTAGAATTAAACGTTTTGATGAATAATAAGGAGTGCGCTGTTTTGCTGGCTGGTACAGCAGAATTTGTAGATGTAAATGACATTTAAAAGTAAAAATCACGAAAAAGTGGAGTTAGCAGGTTAACACTCTTAACCGACGATATTTCACCATTCAACTAAAAAATTAGTTATTACGCAAAGTTTATTCATTTATTTTTTATTTCAGTGTTATTGAGCAACTGGGTGGAAAGCAATTGGTGATGCAACTGCTTGCCCATGAAGATCCGAATGTCCGTTACGAAGCCTTATTAGCCGTCCAAAAGTTGATGGTCCACAATTGGGAATATCTGGGTCGTCAGTTGGAAAAGGAGCAATCCGGGGACCCCAAGCAAGGGGGCCCCGCGATATCCAACAAGGCGTAATCGACGAATATTTTACGTCACGATTGTAATATAGTGTTAGCGGTTCTTTTTAGAAATATAACCTTTATGTATGTATATAGATGTAACATTCCGCCTAATCGTATTATATTGTATCCATACTCACACACTCAAGTTTTGCTTCAAGTATTATATGTATATGTAAATAAATAAGTAATTGTATGAGGTGGTTTATGTTAAAAGTCGTTGTTCAGTCTGTTTTGTTTTGAAATAAAGTTATATGGCGTTAAGAACTGTTTTTTATTTATGGTTATTGTAGGGATAAAAAAAGAAGGTATGTTTTTTAAATTCTTTATTTATTTTTGTTAAATTTACTAGGATAAACTAACCTATCGTCACTCAAAGATCTATGGGTCGATTCTGTGTTGTTCGCAGAGTGAAATCTTAATTGGTAAAATAGAATATAATTAAGGAACTGAAAATTGTTGAAATTGTCTACAAACAAAACCACAGAATCGATTTATTATAGTAACTTATATTAATTTGGACAGATGTTTGTGGAATGTGTACGTATTCGTAACGATAAATTTGCACATTTGACGCGAATAAAATATAGAGACCAGCACATTTAAAGGGTCCTGCAGAAATTTTATTTTAATTTTTCCATATAAATAGGGAATAAAAATGTAAATTATATATAAAAAGGATAAGAAAATTAATTATTTAAAAAAATTGTTCCATGACTCCGTTATTGTGAATTTGTTAATAGTTTTGTAGTTCAATCCCTATAGTATTCTATTTATTAAACAATGCTGATCCATTTAAATAATGATTGCTGTGGACCATTTTCAAAAATAAACAAATACACAAGCAAATCCATAATAAAAACACCCAATAAGTTAAAATCCTCGTTCATTTGCTTATTACACTTAACGTTCCTATACAAGTGTAACCGGGTGCGTCTATATACGGTAAGTACATATATCCATATTACATAATGTATATCACAATATAAAAATTTGGCAGCCACACAAAAATCAAGTCCTAGTGAACAACATACTTCTTCTTTTACTGAAAACAAAAACAATTATAAGTATGAATTATTTCAAAATGTCACACTCCTGAACTACAACAAAAAACTACAATCGTTTAACCTAAAAACGAAAAGACGTAAACACACCAAATATTAGAGAATAAGTTATAACCCTGTATATGTCATTAATAATAATTTTATAAATTATATCAATCAACGCAACCAGCAGTTGCATCGAATAAATAAACTATGGTAACTTCCAAACGACTAGCATAACAACCACCGTCAAATTTATACAAATAAACTTGACGTTCTGTGACAGGCAATCATAAAACAAAAATAAAGCGTTTTGATACTGAAATAAACTCGATAAATTAAGTACAATAGGCACACCGGCAAATTTGGTTTATAAGGTGCCGCGGATATACCAATTGCTGCTCGGGACAAAGCCAGAGTAACTCCTTACGTTTTAACCCTGCGTCCAATTTTCGAGAAGCCGTTCCTGGCCCCCTTGTGCCCGTTCCTCAGGTCACCGTTGAAACGGTTCGACTTCGATCGTGACTCGAATACAACGTCAGAATCTGTATCAGAGTCGGATAGGTCCGCTTTTCTATTGGAATCTGAAAATTTTCCAAATTTTAGGTTAAGAGAAGTTTTTGTGATTTTACAATAAAAGTAGATGAGGCAAAACTCCCAGCGTCGAATAGCTACTACGTCTTTTAATTACCTACAATTTGAGGTATGATAGAAATTTATGCAACAATGTTTGCAAAAGTTATAAAAAAATTTCTGTGGCAACTGATTGAAATACATTTGCTAGTCGTACGGACATTATTGCAATTTAGGGGTTCTTGTCGATGGGGCAAAACTCTGAGGGTCTGACGGCTACTAGATCTTTTAATTACCTACAATTTGAGGTATGATAGAAGTTTATCCAAGAATTTTTGCAACAGTTATAGACATTTTGCTGCAGCAACTGAATGAAATACGTTTGCTATTCAAACGGACGCTATTGCGATTTAGGGGTTCTTGTCGTAGGGTCAAAACTCTGAGGGTCTGACGGCTACTAGAACTTTTAATTACCTACAATTTGATGTATGACAGAAATGTATGCGAGAATTTTTGCAAAAGTTATAGACATTTTGCTGCAGCAACTGAATGAAATACGTTTGCTATTCGAACAGAAATTATCGCGATTTAGGGGTTCTTGTCGATGGGGCAAAACTCTGAGGGTCTGACAGCTACTAGAACTTTTAATTACCTACAATTTGAGGTATAATAGAATTTTATGCAACAATTTTTCCTGAAGTTATAAACATTTTTCTGTAGCAATTAATTGAAATACGTTTGCTATTCGATCGCCATTTAGTGGTTGTTGTACTTTGGGCAAAACTCCGAACATCGAAGGGATTAAGCTGTTATTTTTATACTTACAAGGAGGCAAATCATCAGCGTCTTCTATCAACTTGTACGTCGTAGGCTTAGAGGAACGTTTTGAGCATCCGTTCATGCACAAATAGACAATACCCCACGCGGAGGCTACGATTGCCAACACGAAGCAAATTATTCCCACGGCAACGTATAAAATGCTCCAGCTACAATTTGAGTCTTCGCCGTTGTCACTCATGTACAGCTTAAACAAATCCTGCAAAATAATAAACACAATTTTATATGTAACAAGCCTAGAAAAATTTATTTCGATACAGAGACTGACAGAATTAAAGGAACGCCTAAAATCCATTTTGATTTGACACTTTGACTATGGTGTGTGATAATCTAAATAAAATTCTGTACAATGTCCTGAAAAAATAATGAACATCCGTCAAAGATTACAAAAGTTATTTAACATCAAAGTTTAGCAAAATTGGTTTTAGCGTATCTTTAATTATGCTATAGTCTCTGTTATTTTGCTTTTTAAAGAGTATTTCTTTTAATTCTCTGTATTCACCTCCATCCAAAACGCTTCGCAAATGCATTTCCTCGTCTTTTCGTTGCAAACCCCATGCCCGGAGCAGTTATTCTGGCAAATTGTCGTCTGCAGACCGCTTATCGTAAATCCTAACAGACCAGCGTCGATACGCAGTTTCTGCCGAAGATGGTGCACCACAGAATTAGCTGGTACTGCGGTACCATCCGCGGCCTCAACGTAGAATGTGATAATGGGCCGGCCAGTTCCCGCTTGCTCCTTGACAGAACGAATCTAAAAAAACATTTTTTAAGCCACATATTACGCAGATCACCCTTTAATTTCAAGAAATATCAACAAAAAATAAATAAAAAAAAGTGCCCACGACCGGGTTCGAACCCAGCACCCGCGAATTCCGGGTACAAAAATAAGATCATCCTCACAAACCTGTAATTTTGTGTCAGCCTGGATCAGCAACGTCAGTTTCCCCTTCAAGATATTATACTGCGCCTCTGTGAGCTGCTCGGCTTCAGCGTCGACTACCATATCGACCAGGAAGTACAGCTTAGGGTCGTTCTTCACAGTCACGGTCACGATATCGGAATCGCTCAAGCCCTGCTCGTCGTACACCGTCAAATTGAATATGTATCTTCCAGTTCTCAAATCCGTCACAATAAGCACCGATGTGTCGTCGGATCCTTCCGCAACGGACCCTAATGCGAGCGAGGCGTCTTCCCTGGTCCATTTCCATCGGACGATGGCCCAGTCGTCGCTCGATTTTGACCCGTTTACGTAGATTGCGTTTCTAGGCAGTTCGATGACTAAGTCTTCACCAGCGTTTGCTGACGGTTTCTGGTTTTTGTCTGGAAATAACGATGTAGTTTTGAGGTTATGTGTGACAAGTTCAAATTAGAAATACTTTGACAGCTGTCAATTTTGTTCAACTTTAGATTGTTTTTTGTTGTTTGACGTTTAATCTTTATTTATTTGTTTGGACCAATGCACTATTTGGTTTACTGTAGTATATTTTCTACTATTGATATTTTTTTCTACTTTCAGTCATTCATTTTTGTTGAGGTTATGATATGTTTGCTGTAACCGTGGTTACGGTTTCATAATAAAAACCGTTAATTATGAAACCGAAAATAGTGTTACAATATGTTCGTTATAAAACCTTAGTAGAAAAAAATATTAAACTATATGTCAGTTTTGTGAAGGTATAGAGGTTGAATCCAATGCCATTGAAACAAAACAGTCTCAAAGTAAAACATATAAAGTACAAAACTTTGTGGTTGTGCCTGATATCCTGAAATTTTGCCATCTAACCACACCGAGGTCTGAAATTTATAAAAATTGGCAAATTCACAAGTTTTGATATTTTTACCTTAACATGCAAACATTGCATGGTAGGAATTTTTTTAGTCAAGATTCATATTTAGCTTAGCCCCCTAGAATTCAAAAAAAACTTCTAAATTTTGCAAACATTGGCAAAATTAAGTTGTTTTTTTAACATTTTGACCTCTACTTTATAAAAAAAACTGACGTAACAGGCACATTTTGGGTTCAGATTCATATTTAGAACAATTATCAATTAATTTTGTAAAAAAAGAGATCACGTTAAAATACTAAATGTAAGCTTGATTTTGACACCTTTTTGAAGTTTATCATGTCATTATAAATTTGCGAAACATTGCTAAAACAAAGTTGACATTTTGTCTTCTAATTTATAAGATATAAGTATTTATATTCAGAACAATAATTACTCGTTAATCAGTTTATCATGTCTTTATAAATTTGCAAACATTGGCAAAATTAACTTATTTTCTTGACATTTTGCCGTCTAATTTATCAAAAACCTGACTTTCAGGGACCTTTTGAATTTGGATACATATTCAGAACAATAATTACCTAAATTTTTTATTTTAATAAATATACATCTTGTCAAAGTACAAACTTGACCTGAAACTGCTTGAAGTTTCAAAAATTTCAAGAATTTTCTTATGGAAACCCATTATACGACTAAATATCATTAAAAAAATTTGAAAATTATATTCTACTAAAAAGCCCAATACTAAAAATTTACTTACTTTGGTCAACCATCACATGAACAACATCCGTAGCAACATTTCCATTATCGTCAGTCACACTGATCTTGAACGTGTAGGCCCCCTTCGTCAGACCAGTAACGTTAGTTTTTGAAGCGTTCACATTACCAAACGTAACAGTTGACGGACCATCAACTTGTTCCCATCTAACAAAAAAAAATTGCGTTAATTAGCAATGCCAACAAAACATTGTCAATAAAAATCGTTGTAGTAAATATTTAACAAAAAGGGCTCTTTACCACTCTATTAATCACTACAAGGATTCTATTTGTGCCCCATTTATTAATTTCGGACCATTAATAACTCGGAAATCGTGGAAAAACGATTAATTCAAAAAATTAAAAATTCTAAAAAGCGGCTCTGTTAGGTTGTTGGAATATTGGTCCTGAGTACCCCGTAAAATTTTTGTTTCGATATTCTAAAACCTTAGCCTAAAATCCGGGAAAAACAAACAAAACTTACTGGAAAGCTTCTATCTTATTATCATCGGTACTATTCGAAGCGTCAACTTCCACCCACGTCTGCGGCAAGCTAATCGTGACGTTATGCCCTGCGTTAGCAACCGGAGGCTTATTTGTCGGCGGTTTTACGAACACGTGAACCTGCGCCGTACTGCTCTGGTTAGCGCTGTCCGTGACTTTTAACGAAAAAGTGTACATTCCTTCTTCGAGATCGGACAGTCTTAGATAGGGGGTTCTAGTATCTTGCATGTCGACAGCCTTTTCGGCATCATCTGGGCTCTTCGTCCATTCCCAAGTCGTAATCATGTGATCGTCGATACTCAGGTTCCCGTTTAAGGTTATTTTGTTGTGCGGGAGGTAAATAATCGTATCCTGACCTGCGTTTGCCTCGGGGGGATAGTCGGTAATTTTTAGTACGGTTATGTTCGCCGTGGAGACGCTTGTTTCTTTATCGGTGTCCGCTACGGTGAGTTTGAACGTATAGTTGCCCGGTAGTTTTAGGTCGTTCAGTTGTAGGGTTGGGGTGTCGTTCAGTTGCGGTTGGTAACCTAAAAGTTTGTAAGGTAAAGGTCTCAAATTCAGACACAATTTTGTACGTTTCTCTTATGATTGAGTGTTTATCTCTAGAATCTGCGTTTTTCTTACCGACAGGTCCTTGTTGTAGCTCCCAGTGGAAGGATACAATGCCATCATCGTCAGTGGAAGACGAAGCATCCAATACAGCGCCGGTGTTCGGTAGTTTTATCGTTTGATTGGCCGGAGTTATCACGATCTGCGGTGGTCGATTGTCTCGTGACGGTGGCAAGACAGTCACGTTAACAAAGTTTTCTCCGTAGGCGTGCTCATTGGATACAACAATCTGCAAAAGAAAAATATTTACATTAATAACTTCCAAACCGTTCCAAGAAGAACATACTAAATTGGCCGTTTTAGCATTATTTTTGATATCTTGGGAACGTCATAACTTCCGAACCGTTCCAATTAGGAAAAATCTAATGATACCGGCGAAATCAGCGTCAAAAATTGTATCAAGAACCGCAAGCTTAATTTGATTGAAGGCAGTTGAGTTTTCGCCGACTGGCTAAAATTTTGTAAGAAATCATCTATTTGCAACTATAATTTTGAAGTGGCACATATATCTCAAAAACTAGGACTCGGATCAACATGAAACCTATGCTATCCTACTAAAATGAGTGCTCTGATTCCAAATTCACATAGAAAAAGTCTCTGTCTCTATTGGTTACCGAGTTGTGCTGAAATTACGTTATTCCAAATAAAACAAAAATAAGGGAAATGGACAACATAACTTCAAAATAATATATCTTAGGCTAATGAAAGTATATATATTTTTGATGTACTCATTGATAGCTATCATTTGGTGGCGGGTTAACCTCTCTATCGCCAACGGTTGCAAAGTTCAAATTTTTTCTATCTGAATCTGCCAAATTTAGGTCGAAAATAATTTGATAACTTTTTGAGAGATAGAGCGTTCTAATGTAGTCATGCTTATGCATTGGGATGTGCTGAATTCAACGGTGACGTCTTTTTGCCCGTAACTCGTACGGTTTGGCCAGAAAGTGAGAAACTATAGTTTCCGCGGTTTCTCGCGGTTTTCTCGCAAACCGTGCACGTTAGAGTAACGCGGCTTTCAGAAATGAATTCCTCGGCCAATTTCCCATCCGGTACCGTTTAAAACGTGAAGATTGGTCGATTAGATCAGACACAGCTTGCGTTAAAAGTTTCAAACATATTAAATTGGCTGTTTTTGCATTATTTTTGACATCTTGGGAACGTCATAACTTCCGAATCGTTCCAAGTAGGAAAAATCTAATGATACCGGCGTAATCAGCGGAAAAAATTGTATCAAGAACCGCAATTTTAATTTGATTGAAGGCAGTTGAGTTTTCGCCGACTGGCTAAAATTTTGTAAGAAATCGCATATTTGAAACTATAATTTTGAAATGGCACACATATCTCAAAAACTAGGACCCGGATCAACATGAAACCTATGCTATCCTACTAAAATGGGTGCGCTGATTCCAAATTCACATAGAAAAAGTCTCTGTCTCTACTGGTTACCGAGTTGTGCTGAAATTACTTTATTCCAAATAACACAAAAATAAGCGAAATGGACCACATAACTTCAAAATGGTATATGTTAGGTCTATAAAAGTATATATATTTTTGATGCACTCATCGAGAGCTACAATTTGGTGGGGGTTACCCTTTCTATCGCGAACGGTTGCAAAGTTCACTTTTTTTCTATCTAAAAGTGCTAAATTTAGAGCGAAGATAATTTGATAACTTTTTGAGAGATAGAGCGTTCTAATGTAGTCATGCTTATGCATTGGGATGTGCTGAATTCAACGGTGAGGTCTTTTTGCCCGTAACTCGTACGGTTTGGCCAGAAAGTGGGAAACTATAGTTTCCGCGGTTTCTCGCGGGTTTCTCGCGAACCGTGCACGTTAGAGTAACGCGGCTTTCAGAAATGAATTCCTCGGCCGATTTCCCATCCGGTACCGTTTGAAACGTGAAGATTGGTCGATTAGATCAGACACAGCTTGCGTTAAAAGTTTCAAACATACTAAATTGGCTGTTTTTGCATTATTTTTGACATCTTGGGAACGTCATAACTTCCGAACCGTTCCAAGTAGGAAAAATCTAATGATACCGGCGTAATCAGCGCAAAAAATTGTATCAAGAACCGCAATTTTAATTTGATTGAAGGCAGTTGAGTTTTCGCCGACTTGCTAAAATTTTGTAAGAAATCGCATATTTGAAACTATAATTTTGAAATGGCACACATATCTCAAAAACTAGGACCCGGATAAACATGAAACCTATGCTATCCTACTAAAATGGGTGCGCTGATTCCGAATTCACATAGAAAAAGTCTCTGTCTCTACTGGTTACCGAGTTGTGCTGAAATTACGTTATTCCAAATAATACAAAAATAAGCGAAATGGACCACAAAACTTCAAAATGGTATATGTTAGGCCTATAAAAGTATATACATTTTTGATGTACTCATCGAGAGCTACCATTTGGTGGGGGTTACCCTTTCTATCGCGAACGGTTGCAAAGTTCACTTTTTTTCTATCTAAAAGTGCTAAATTTAGAGCGAAGATAATTTGATAATTTTTTGAGAGATAGAGCGTTCTAATGTAGTCATGCGTATGCATTGGGATGTGCCGAATTCAACGGTGAGGTCTTTTTGCCCGTAACTCGTACGGTTTGGCCAGAAAGTGGGAAACTATAGTTTCCGCGGTTTCTCGCGGTTTTCTCGCGAACCGTGCACGTTAGAGTAACGCGGCTTTCAGAAATGAATTCCTCGGCCGATTTCCCATCCGGTACCGTTTGAAACGTGAAGATTGGTCGATTAGATCAGACACAGCTTGCGTTAAAAGTTTCAAACATACTAAATTGGCTGTTTTTGCATTATTTTTGACATCTTGGGAACGTCATAACTTCCGAATCGTTCCAAGTAGGAAAAATCTAATGATACCGGCGTAATCAGCGGAAAAAAATGTATCAAGAACCGCAATTTTAATTTGATTGAAGGCAGTTGAGTTTTCGCCGACTGGCTAAAATTTTGTAAGAAATCGCATATTTGAAACTATAATTTTGAAATGGCACACATATCTCAAAAACTAGGACCCGGATCAACATGAAACCTATGCTATACTACTAACATGGGTGCGCTGATTCCAAATTCACATAGAAAAAGTCTCTGTCTCTACTGGTTACCGAGTTGTGCTGAAATTACTTTATTCCAAATAACACAAAAATAAGCGAAATGGACCACATAACTTCAAAATGGTATATGTTAGGTCTATAAAAGTATATATATTTTTGATGCACTCATCGAGAGCTACAATTTGGTGGGGGGTTACCCTTTCTATCGCGAACGGTTGCAAAGTTCACTTTTTTTCTATCTAAAAGTGCTAAATTTAGAGCGAAGATAATTTGATAACTTTTTGAGAGATAGAGCGTTCTAATGTAGTCATGCTTATGCATTGGGATGTGCTGAATTCAACGGTGAGGTCTTTTTGCCCGTAACTCGTACGGTTTGGCCAGAAAGTGGGAAACTATAGTTTCCGCGGTTTCTCGCGGTTTTCTCGCGAACCGTGCACGTTAGAGTAACGCGGCTTTCAGAAACGAATTCCTCGGCCGATTTCCCATCCGGTACCGTTTGAAACGTGAAGATTGGTCGATTAGATCAGACACAGCTTGCGTTAAAAGTTTCAAACATACTAAATTGGCTGTTTTTGCATTATTTTTGACATCTTGGGAACGTCATAACTTCCGAATCGTTCCAAGTAGGAAAAATTTAATGATACCGGCGTAATCAGCGGAAAAAATTGTATCAAGAACCGCAATTTTAATTTGATTGAAGGCAGTTGAGTTTTCGCCGACTGGCTAAAATTTTGTAAGAAATCGCATATTTGAAACTATAATTTTGAAATGGCACACATATCTCAAAAACTAGGACCCGGATCAACATGAAACCTATGCTATCCTACTAAAATGGGTGCGCTGATTCCAAATTCACATAGAAAAAGTCTCTGTCTCTACTGGTTACCGAGTTGTGCTGATATTACTTTATTCCAAATAACACAAAAATAAGCGAAATGGACCACATAACTTCAAAATGGTATATGTTAGGTCTATAAAAGTATATATATTTTTGATGCACTCATCGAGAGCTACAATTTGGTGGGGGGTTACCCTTTCTATCGCGAACGGTTGCAAAGTTCACTTTTTTTCTATCTAAAAGTGCTAAATTTAGAGCGAAGATAATTTGATAACTTTTTGAGAGATAGAGCGTTCTAATGTAGTCATGCTTATGCATTGGGATGTGCTGAATTCAACGGTGAGGTCTTTTTGCCCGTAACTCGTACGGTTTGGCCAGAAAGTGGGAAACTATAGTTTCCGCGGTTTCTCGCGGTTTTCTCGCGAACCGTGCACGTTAGAGTAACGCGGCTTTCAGAAATGAATTCCTCGGCCGATTTCCCATCCGGTACCGTTTGAAACGTGAAGATTGGTCGATTAGATCAGACACAGCTTGCGTTAAAAGTTTCAAACATACTAAATTGGCTGTTTTTGCATTATTTTTGACATCTTGGGAACGTCATAACTTCCGAATCGTTCCAAGTAGGAAAAATCTAATGATACCGGCGTAATCAGCGGAAAAAAATGTATCAAGAACCGCAATTTTAATTTGATTGAAGGCAGTTGAGTTTTCGCCGACTGGCTAAAATTTTGTAAGAAATCGCATATTTGAAACTATAATTTTGAAATGGCACACATATCTCAAAAACTAGGACCCGGATCAACATGAAACCTATGCTATCCTACTAAAATGGGTGCGCTGATTCCAAATTCACATAGAAAAAGTCTCTGTCTCTACTGGTTACCGAGTTGTGCTGAAATTACTTTATTCCAAATAACACAAAAATAAGCGAAATGGACCACATAACTTCAAAATGGTATATGTTAGGTCTATAAAAGTATATATATTTTTGATGCACTCATCGAGAGCTACAATTTGGTGGGGGGTTACCCTTTCTATCGCGAACGGTTGCAAAGTTCACTTTTTTTCTATCTAAAAGTGCTAAATTTAGAGCGAAGATAATTTGATAACTTTTTGAGAGATAGAGCGTTCTAATGTAGTCATGCTTATGCATTGGGATGTGCTGAATTCAACGGTGAGGTCTTTTTGCCCGTAACTCGTACGGTTTGGCCAGAAAGTGGGAAACTATAGTTTCCGCGGTTTCTCGCGGTTTTCTCGCGAACCGTGCACGTTAGAGTAACGCGGCTTTCAGAAACGAATTCCTCGGCCGATTTCCCATCCGGTACCGTTTGAAACGTGAAGATTGGTCGATTAGATCAGACACAGCTTGCGTTAGAAGTTTCAAACATACTAAATTGGCTGTTTTTGCATTATTTTTGACATCTTGGGAACGTCATAACTTCCGAATCGTTCCAAGTAGGAAAAATTTAATGATACCGGCGTAATCAGCGGAAAAAATTGTATCAAGAACCGCAATTTTAATTTGATTGAAGGCAGTTGAGTTTTCGCTGACTGGCTAAAATTTTGTAAGAAATCGCATATTTGAAACTATAATTTTGAAATGGCACACATATCTCAAAAACTAGGACCCGGATCAACATGAAACCTATGCTATCCTACTAAAATGGGTGCGCTGATTCCAAATTCACATAGAAAAAGTCTCTGTCTCTACTGGTTACCGAGTTGTGCTGAAATTACTTTATTCCAAATAACACAAAAATAAGCGAAATGGACCACATAACTTCAAAATGGTATATGTTAGGTCTATAAAAGTATATATATTTTTGATGCACTCATCGAGAGCTACAATTTGGTGGGGGGTTACCCTTTCTGTCGCCAACGGTTGCAAAGTTCATTTTTTTTCTATCTGAATCTGCTAAATTTAGGTCGAAAATAATTTGTAACTTTTTGAGAGATAGAGCGTTCTAATGTAGTCATGCGTATGCATTAGGATGTGCCAAATTCAACGGTGAGGTCGGTTTTCCCGTAACTCGTACGGTTTGGCCAGAAAGTGGGAAACTATAATTTCCGCGGTTTCTCGCTATTTTCTCGCGAACCGTGCACCTTAAAGAAACTCGGCTTTCAGAAATGAATTCCTCGGCCAATTTCCCATCCGGTACCGTTTGAAACGTGAAGATTGGTCGATTAGATCAGACACAGCTTGCGTTAAAAGTTGCTAACATACTAAACTGGCTGTTTTTGCATTATTTTTGATAACTTTTAATGTCAGAAACAATAATTCATTGCGAGGATACTCACTTTGAACGTATAAAGTCCCTCGGACAGTTTCGTCAACTGCAGAGTCTCTCCGTTTTGATGTTTGACAGCGCCGCTTCCTTCGGGTTGCGTAAGCGCGGTCCAATCGTACTGATACGTACCGGCTTTCTCATCAGATGACGATCGGCCGACCGTTGCTGTAAGACTAACCTCACTCTCCGGCAACCTAACTGTTTTGGATTCCGCAATAACTTGCAGTTGAGTTTTTGTGACAGTCATATTGGGAGAGATCATAATCTTATCGGAAAAGCTGTCGGTGAGTTCGCACTCGCCATCTGGTGTTGGAAAGTAGCCCAGTTTACACTTGCAAGTACCTAATTTTGAATGAGAGAAAGATACGTGTGAAAATTTGGAGGGTTTGATTAAAAAAATAATAATTTTTTTTGGGGGTTTTTCTGTACCTGCTCTGCTCTTCTCGTTGTTTGGGACGCATTCTTCGTTTATGCCGCAAGACTCTTGGACACCAACTTCGCAGCCATCTCCGTAACCGTATGTCGACTCTTCCATTTGAAGGAAATTTTTGTAGTCGTTTTCTATTTGGTCTTTACGAGAATATAGAGATCCGTACATCTCGCGTGTTCTGGGTTGATCTAGAGGTTGATCTAGAGCAAAATAGTAATAATAATAATGTTTATTTAGTTATTTAAAACTAATAATAATAAATTTGTTTTCCTTAATACTAAACTTATCAACAACATAAAGTTATAATAGTACAATAGAATAGAATAGGATAATAAAGTAATAAAATGTATTATAAATAGTATATCGTATAATTTGACAATTCATTATTTATACATTTATATACTATATATATAAAATTACTTAGCTAGGAGTTGAGACATATATCAATTCTATTGACAGGTATTGATAGGTATTGTCAAAACATCAGCGCTTGACACTACCTACTGTCATTAGAATAAAGATATGTCAAATCATGCAGCACTGATTATGTACAAATTGAACAAAACAGGTGCTAAAACAGAACCTTGTGGTACCCGCAACCTCAGCAAATGTCCCAATTTAAAATATAAAGATTAGACTTACAATAGTTTAAGTTTCTACTTACTTTCTTGGTTGTCCAACAGGTCCGACCATAATTCACTCTCGACAGGTTTCACCAAAACCATACTGATGCTATCCATGACTTCGTTATTCAAAAATTTCGGAAGACACAGCTCGTCGCTATCACACTTGATGTGATAACACTTCTGGTCAGTCATAAAAGCAACGTTACATTCGTCTTTAACGCAGCAGTCCAAAATACAAGATTTCTTCCGTTTGACGTTGGGAACTTCCGTATACACCCCGGCCGATATGTTCCCCCTCGGTACATAACCTTTAAAAACTTTCTGGTAGATCTTAGGACATAAAGAATTGTGTACTTCGTGACTCGCGGCTAGACTAATATCTCTTGCTTCCGCTAGCAGTGCAAGCCCTAACGCTACGATGATTACGCTGGTCATATCTAAAATTTAGAATATTGAGGACATCGTTCAGAAATTATATATTACCTAGTTACTTTTTTGTCAAACAATCGTTCATTCGTTATAAAATAGTTATAACACATCAAATATTGGAACTTGGGCTCAGCATTGTTTGGGCGAACTAGAATAGCTGTTTTTTTATTTGTAGATTTGACAGCTGAGCGAATTGACAGTTCTGTCAACATCAGAGCCGGTAAAAACGAAAACTGTATAGGTGCTTCTCACAAAATGTGTTGGTTTATTTTCTATCGATTATAAATCTATTCGTTTATTAATATTATATAAAACTTAATATTACAAAATTCTTATTAGCGGCGAACGGTGCCGCAATCTATTCAGAACCTTGTAAACTTGCCTAGAGTGGTACACAACCGGCAATCGCGCCAACAGATGGCGCTGAAGTTTGAGCGCTCCGTCGAATTTTGACGCACCTAACTTCACTATAGTTATGATCCAGGGCGAGGTTATGTGATAATTGATGTAGCATACCATGAAATAATAAGATAATTAGCGTTTATTCCCTAAAATGAATTCATACGGGTTGTTCTGCCTATTCTTACTATTTATTTATTATACAATTTTATGGTAACACCTCGAATTAAAAAGAAGGTATATCGTACAAATTTGTATTTCTAGGGCTGTGCCGAAGTTGTTATCATGGTTTTTTGAGCGGAAATTCAAAATCCTTCTTAGGGTTGGCTCGGTTAGTCTACCGTCGTTCAAGTTGCACAATGTAAACGTTTCTAGGAAAGGATTTTCTATAGTACGTCAGGCACCAGATAAACGTTTAAATCATTTAAACAATTTGATTTTGCAGGATATTGAGGAAATTAGTATAAGGAGTAGTTTTTTCAACTCGGAGATCACAAAACTGGTTACTTTGGTTATACGGGATGTCCGAATTAATAAAGATTTACCGGAAAAGGATATTATGCACGATCCGGAGACTTCGGGGCAAAAAATTGACTTTAGAGGAAAGAAAATTCATCATTCTATAATCACGTTCGCACAAGTAAAAATAAATACCTCGAAATTAATATCTGTGTTACAAAATTATCAATTTTAGTTTATGGCTGTCCATATGTACAATATATCTGCTATGTTTCTACGTTCGGAGCGACCCGGTGGTTTAATTCACATAACGGCAAGTGAGCTACACTTGGACGGAAGTGTATTACAAAACGCAAAGACCCTATTAGTGAACGTCAATCTCTCGGAAACGTCGGCAAAGATTTTGCGACGCTCCGAGAAAATTAGTAATGAAGACTCGTGTCTTGGAGAACTAAGTTTTGCTATAACTCTAGAGGCAACTTTAAGCGCTCAGGGGCCTCTTTCTTTCGAGAGTTTACAGGTCATTACATCGCAGACAAATGCTACGATCTACGATGGGTTTTGTAGCTTATTTCAAGAAAATAGTTCGTATTATAGTAAGGAAATGCAGGAAAATGTGAAAAAAGATTTGCCAGAAGTTGCTAGTTTGTATGAGAGGATGTGTCCTGTTATACCAAAGGTACAACATATATTTTCTGTTTTTACATAATATATTAGAGTAAATCTTAAATATATTGCAAAGAAAAATTTGTAAGTCTTTAAAATTGGAAAACTGCAGAAACCGCCATGAAAAGTAGTGATGTAACTTTTTCATTTTATCTACAATTAATCCTGAATTAGTATTAAACGATGTCACAGCCAATAAAGGAGTATAAATATTGAATATATTTCACAGAAAAATATTTTATGTCTTCAGAATTTGAAAACTAAAGAAAAGATGGTGAAAAGTAGTGATATAATGTTTTTAGATTGTCTATAGTTAATCCTGAATCAGTATTAAATGATGTCACAGCAATAACGGAGATTAAATCTTCTTTTAAGAAAAAAAAAGCACTGAAATTATAGTTTTTAATTCTTTCCGCAGAACTTTTCAATTATAGTCGAGGACACGCACTTACAAGGGATGCGAGAAAACGGACGATTAGATTTCAAGTCATCGTTAAATCAGTTCTCACTAGCGTGGCAATTCTCAAATCTGGAGGGATCGACAATGACGATGACCGAACTAAAAACGATCATCACCGAATTAAAAATAGACAATGTCAAGGAGCAACAATTATTCTTAAAACAAATTACTGTTTCGGCAAAAGTATGTCTCGCAAATTTCTTTATAAAACTTATTGTTAATCCGATATATTTCTAGTTGAGTAAAGAAATTTTAAACGTAGGTTTGAGTTTAGATACGTTGTCGATGCTTTACGATCATACGCCGATATGCAAGTGGTATAAAAGTAATTTTATGAAACATAAACCAATACAAAAGGGGGAGATCCATGTTAGTCGTACTAGAAAAAAGAATTTTATCGAAGAAACCCTCGAAAAGATTACCGTTAACGGTTTCATTCAACTTAAACGCATAACGGCCCTCGTAAAACTGGGCGAATACAATTCTACTTTTGGGTTAACGCACATGAAAGCTGCCCTCACACAATCTATAGAAACAAGAGGTAAAATTTCAATTAAAAAAAAGAATCCCGAAAGCCGAATGTTTTTTTTTTTTTCGCAGAGAAAATGTTACCGACGTTTCTCCCGAAGATTTTAGTCCTAAATCGACATTGGAAAACCGATTTACTCCTAGAATCCGTTTGGTGGAGCTTAAAAGAGAACCAATGTGAAGATAGCCGCTTAAAGCGTGTACATTATTGGGGAACCCCCGTCTACATAGGTATGGCGCTGATCAAGTGTTCGACGGTGTCGAAAGATGTCAAAATCGAGTGTATGTTGGACACGCTTCATTTCGAATGGTCGAAACTGTTATCGGAATTCATAATGTTCAGTTTGAAGTAAGTTAACGATTGCTAATTTTGTTTGCTGTTTTTTAAATTGGTATTTTTTTTTTAGGTGTATTAAAGATTACGATGTTCACATGGGCGTTGGTAAAGAAGGTTCCGATGTCAAGATTAAGCCGATTATTAACTTGAATTTGTCGCATGTTAATTTGTTCTTGCAGTCGGAATGTGAAGGTGAGGATTTATTTCGTTTTTTTGTTTTAATTATATGCTCGGAATTTTTTTCTAAGTAAGTTTCTAGTTAATAATAATATCTAAATCAGTCCAGCTTTTGAGATATTTGTTTAGCTTACATTATTGTATTTTAAAAAAATTAACTACTTGAAAATATATCTTAAAAATCAGTACGGTCTCTATCATCACGTATTTTGTATCAATGACAATTTTTTGTTTGATACAGTAACTATTGCAATTTAATATTCTACAGACTAAATAGGCTTACCTTTCCAATTTTTTTAAGAACGGTTATTCAAAGTTGATTTTAGTCAATTTCCCGTCACTATCTTAAAAAATCATTTTTATCTTTAACAATACAAATTTTTCATTGATGATAATTTTTTCTATTATACAGGAACTATTACATTTTAATATTCTACATACAAAATTGGCTTACCTTTCCAAATTTTTTAAGAACGGTTCTTCAAAGTCGATTTTAGTCGATTTCCCGTCACTACCGTAAAAAATAATTTCTATCTTTATCAATACATATTTTTTATTGTTGATAATTTTTTCTATTATACAGGAACTATTGAATTTTAATATTCTACCCACATAATTGACGTACCTTTCCTAATTGTTTTAAATATGATATTTCAAAGTCGATTTTAGTGCATTTTCTGTTACTGTCTTAATAATCAGTACTGTCTCTATCATACCTATTTTGTATCAATGACAATTTTTTATTTGGTACAGGAACCATTGCATTTTAATATTCTACAGATAAAATTGGCTTACCTTTCCAAATTCTTTAAGAATGGTTTTTCAAAGTCAATTTTAGTCAATTTCCTGTCACTATCTTGCCATTATTTTCACCAAAACATGAATTATTTGGTATTGTATTCAGAAAAATATTTCCAAACTAATAGGTACATGTAATTAAAATATAAAAATTTCTAATAAATTATTAACAAGAAAACCTAAATATTGTGCTAATTTTTTGTTTTTAATTTCAGAGTATATCATAGTACGTTTAGACAACCTACAATTAGACAAACAGAAAAAGATATCCACGATAAACCTGGAAAACTTCAAGCTCCTAACCTCAAAAGTATCGGACACCAACTACATCTGCCAACGTAGCGAAGACATAAAAAACTCCAAGATGTTCATAAAATCCGCGCACATAGAAACCGAGGAAAAACATTTATCAGAAACGCACATAGAATTACGAGAGGAAATAGGCGCGTACTGGTCGACCAATTTCCATCTACGACTCCTAACCTTAGTCAGAGAGATGCAGACATTCGTCAAAACGTTCTCGGAAAACCAAACGGCGAAACCTACGAAACAAAAACAAAAAAACAAGAAACGAACGATAAACTTACATTTTCTGGGTGTATCCGCGTTTTACATAGAAATTTCGGAGAGACACACGATTAAAATTGCTCTGGACGATATGTCGATTGCCCGTAAAAACGATAGTTTGTCTTTTATCAACCACACGGCTATCGTGTCTATCGACGGGGCTGATATTTTTACGATACAAGGGTTTACGCTGCAGAGAATCCTCGATAGTAAGATTATACGCGAGGAACGACAAGAAAATGAACATTTTGTGTTACCCTGGAATAATTTGTGGGGGCTAAACGTTGATTTATTCCGGGTTTCTTACCCTTACGAGCATAATTACGCGGACGCTATACAAAACGAGTTTATCTCGGTTTTTAAATGGTTGAAGACCGTACATAATATGAAGAAAAAACAATTTACGATTGACAGCCCGTTACCAAGTGATATGTTGATAAACGTAAGCTACCCATTTCAATCTTCTAAAATTGTTATTAGTATTTATTAATTTTTTTATTTTAGATTAAGGAATTTTTGTTTGAGACGAGCGACGATCCCTTTGAGGTTAAGTTACGTGAAAATTTTGAGTTGCTTGTCGATGAGTACAACGAAAGTTTGAAAAGGCGGAAAATGCTGAACGATAAAGTGGATGAATTGAGAAAGACGCATTTGCATCTTCCGGCTACAAAAGTCGAAGAGTTATACGCTAATTTAAAGAAGAAAAATGCTGAGATCTACGTGCAACGGTCTAAACAATTGAGCGCTGCGCCAGCTAGGACGAGGTTGTTTGCTTGGAGTATGACCAACATCGAGATAATGGTATGCTTTTTTCTATATGTTTTCTTTAGCTTGTTTTGGCAGTTACGCTCATGACACGTTAAGCCAAGGTCAAGTTTCTACGTTTAGGAAACGCTTATGTGTTTACGTTTTACAAGAATATTGTAAAAGATGTTTTTATTTATTTATTTTTTAATTACTTTTCACCATTTACAAACTAGCTAAGAGAAAAAAGACATGAAACATGGATTGAGCAAAAGTATTTTGATTTTCCGAAGGTTTTTAGTTTATTTTAAACTATGATCACGAGTATGACTGTTGGAATCTTAGAATATGGAATTAATTGTAATTGTGGCACGCAAAGAAACTGATTTTTGCAAAATTCATAAAAGAGGTAATACCTCAAAAACTTGAGCAGGGTCTCTGCTAAATACTGTTATTGTATATAAATCATTTTTTATTTTTTATTAGATGTATGCATTCAAATCTTAAAGACCAGCTCTGATACAGCTCAGATTAAATAAAGAAAAGTGATGTTCAAATTAGTTTAAAACAGAATTAAAACACAAAATTTAAAACAAACTTATTAAAACATGTTTAAAACAAGATATTTGTTTTAAAACATGTTATTTTGTTTTTATTTTAACCCAAAAACCTGAATGTTCGTCAAATATACACAGTTAGAAACAAAACATTGCGTTTTACCTTTGAGATCAATATATTTTGTAATCGTTCTTCAATTTTGATGATTTTATCACAACTGTGTAAGAAAATGTATTAAGACTACTACAAACCTTTGAAATTTAGGGAAAACAAAAACATATTAAAGTTATTGAGACAACTTGGAAAAACAATATATTTTTGCACGATTCAGGTCATTTTTATTAGTTAATTTCTAAATGGTAAAAAATCATTGAAAAAAAAATAACTTAAAATAAAAAAAATAAATAACAACCAGAAACAAATAAATAAAATGATCAAATAAACAAGAATCCACACAGAATCACATTTCGTATATAGAAAACAAACAACATTTTTATTTCTTAGGTGCTAGCAGATCCATCAATTCACGGTACGGATAACGTCGTCAGAATAATGCAGACCATAGACATAGAAACCCCATGGCCCGAAGACGGGTTGGAGTTTTCTACGCTGTGGTGTCGCGTTATCTCTCTGAAATGCGACGAGTGGAAGTTTCAATTGAGGGACTTCCCGCAACCACTTTTAGACATCAAGGATTACTACATATGCGGTCAACTCATAGGCGCTGAACAAGTATCCCCCAGGAGGGCAATCCGAACAGTTCAGATCGAACTTGGCGAACCGTGGGGCTCCGTCACCGTCGAAAGAGGCATGCAACCTTTGAAGTTCTATCACGACCTCAGCTGCGAAATCAAGCACTACAGCTACGCGTTTGGGCCTTGTTGGGAACCTGTTATAGCCCAATGTGATTTAAGTGAGTTTTTAAAACATTTTTTTAACTTTTATTTAAGTTATTTACATTAAATAATACTATTTATAACCTATAACGTATTTTTTCTACTTCGGTTTCATAATAAACACATTATAACACTGTTTTCGGTGTCATAATTGAAACTGTCAGTAATCATTTTGACAGCTAACAAATCCTAACCACACTTTCTAAATTTACATCAAATTATTGACTCGAAGTGAACAAAAATATAGATATTATGTATCGATACTTTGTTTTTTTATAGGTTTTGATAGAATTTTTCCACCGTCAAAAGATCCATCACCGCGTCTACCGTTTTGGGATAAAATGAGGTTAGTTATGCATGGCAGATTGACGATGGTTGTTCAGCAGCTGACCGTGTTACTCCATGCCTCCTTGGATCCATATAATACAACCGAAGAAATGGAACTAACCTGGAATAAAGTTATAATGGATTGGACTAATGGTAATATTTAGGTTCCAGTTTTATATAAAGTTTTTTACTTTTCGAAATTATTGTTTTATCGTGTTAAATTAATTTTCGAACGGCTGGTTTAGAAATTAATCATATCTATTGATTTAAACGTAATTATTTCTTTGACAGCGTTTTAATCTTGATTATTTTTTTGAACCTGTTGTTTTTTGGCAATAGATGTAAATCTGTTAGGTAGATATGTATCTATTTTGGTCATTTATTAGTATTTTCTCCATTAATTCATTAATGTTTTTGTTGCAGTTTAGTTTATAACCGATATTTTTCTGCATTTTAGCTCGATTCCTATTCAAAGGTGACTTCAACATCTTCGTAAGAACAGCTTCAAAATACGATGATTGTAAGCTATTGCATCTCCCGAATATGAAGTTAGTCATCGATATGACCTGGATATGTCTTGCGCATCCAAACGATCACCACAACGTTATTTACTGTGCCCCAGATAAAATACCTGAATACTCTATCAATCAAGTACAAGGAAATCCAAAAAATAAATAAATAAATTTTTAAAAAATCCTTTTTTTAGGTTCACGATTCTTTTCGGGCGTTTAGATCGCAGAACGTCAATCTAGCCGTTACATTGGAGACAAAACAAATCGCAAATCAGTCTCCTACGAGCTCTGACATCCCCGTTTTGTCTCCGTTCGGAAGCACTCTGCGGTGGTTCGAAAACTTGAAGTTGATATTGTCGGGAGTTACAAGACCGACTCGACGTGGGGCAATTTTTAATAACGTTCGTCCGAAGAAGGTCCAGCTCAGTCGACACTACAAACATGTCCACTTACGGATGGGAATCCACAAATTCCAAGTTTGTTATTGGATGTCATTCGCTATGCAAAGAGGCTGCGAATTACTCGGGGGAAGATTATCGCTATGTTCCGGTAATAATATTTTTATGTATTAACGTATTAACGGTTCAAGCCTACGCGTAGACGTTTTTTTAATTATTTTTTTAAAATTATTTAAAAGATAATACATATTTTGATAATTACTTGTAACTTTAAATTACTCTTTAGAACACACGTTAAGTATGGTACCGGTTGACGATGGGTTGAAGCACAGACCCAAGTCCGAATGGTCGGTCGTTTACATGAATTCCGAGTTGAACGATTCGGAAATTTGGTTGAAAAGCGCGTTGCAAGGGGATTCCGAGGAGGAATTTAAAAGTTTTCGGTTGCCCGTCGAGAAATGTTACTGCCTTTCCGTCGCGAAAGTATCGTATGGTCGGGAGACCGTTGTTCCCAATAGAGAACACAGCACGGAGAAGAATAAAGACACGCCTACGCATCGTTTGGTTGTGTACGATCTCAAAGGAGCTTGGACTAAAAGTAATAGGAACGTCGCTTTTTCACTTTTTGATACTTTCGTGAAAAGTAAGGTAAGGATTGTTAAGTTTTGTATTGTAATTTGTATTTTGTGCCTCATGTTATTGATCACCCTGTATTAGGTAGATCTCCCAAATCCGACTGTTTTACAATAGGTTTCGGATAAAGTTTCTCTTCGTCACTTGTATATAGTAGATAGAGAATTGGTCCAAATACACTACCCTGCGGTACCCCGGCTTTTACTCAAAACACACTAAATCTCTATTACTAATTTATAATATTAGAGCTAGAATTAATGTTATTATTAATTATTAAATTATTAATTTTCTTCTATAGCAAATGAAGAAGAATCTATCTACAGAAGCACTAAAAGGTTTTCGAAAGGAAGGAAACACAACACCTTTGAAACGGAGAAATACTGAACCTGGAACACCTCCAAATCCTGCGCTTCAGGTATGCCAACATCTTCAAGCATTATTTTATTTTGATTACTTAGCTCAAACTTTAACTTTTAACTAATTTAAAGATGCTCTAAAATTTTTAAGTAGATAAATATTGTTTTTTATTGTTAAAATAGTGCTTAAAAACATTTTTTTTATCATTATTACTGTTCTTACAGGCGCTGCAAACACAAGCAGCAATACAAGACACTCCATCGCCATTAACAAAACTCCAATCAGTCCACGCAGCAAACATGCTCCAACAACTTATAGCCGAAGCCGAAAACAAAGCAGTAGTTTTCAGTGACGATCTGTCATCGGCAACACGACAACAAAACCTCCAAGGCTTACAAGCTTGCCAAGAAGACGATGTGCAACACAAAAACTGGCAAAGTAAAACACAAAACTACCATTAAAATCATTCTACACTCAAATAAATCCATTTCTTTTTTGATTAGTTGCCCTGGTCAACGCCCAAGTGTTACTAAAAGGTTGCGAGACCCAAGGTTACGTCATCCTCAGTGCTGCAAAAGCTGAAATCGTGCAGAGAATCCACCGACCAGCATGGAAAGAAAGGACCCTTGTTTCTAAGACTACGTGGGTCGGAAACTTGGAATGTTTACAGTATTACGCTACGGTAAATGCCGGAGAAAATGATACGCTAAGCGAGAACATCATGTGGTTGACTGTCGATAATATCCAAGAAAAGGAGAAAGAGATTTCCGATATGCACGTTATATCGGATGTTCCGAACATGGTCGGAAGTGGCGTATCTGTCGGTGCTGTAGTCAGCGATACGGTTGGTGGAAGTAGTACTAATAATAATATACAGGTATGTTTCAAAAATATTTGTCGAAAAATGTATTTTTAATTTAGAAAAAATATATAGTTGCAACGTATTGTGTCCCGCTGCAAATGCGAGTTCTTCTACGTCGGCTACGGTGATATAAGCGTGGATCCAGGTGCTGTAGGGGAAGTCCCAGCTCCACCTCAGGAAGATGTCAGCCCTTGGGACCAGAGACAAACGGCAGTCGACGCGTTTACTTTGATGCATCACGACATAGATGTTTGCACAAATTCATTACAGGTATTAGTTTAAACAAACAATACATATCTCGGATTTGGCATTTGTTCTTCGAGAAAACTAGAATTAATTCACAATTTCTGTCTCCCTATTTAAATTCGATGGAAAAAGTATATAAGAATCGGTTGTCATTTGTTCGATATTTTGTGTATTATGATCCTGGACAGTGTAATAATAATTTTGTTCCAATTCTGATCTTTTAGACAAATTTATTAAATTAATGCAACGATTTTTGCAAAAGTTATTAACAATTTTCTGTACCAACTGATTGAAATGTTTCTTTATTCGAATGGACATTATCGAAAATTAGGGGTTCTTGTCGTTGGGGCAAAACTCCGAGCATCGTAGGGTTACTAGGTCTTTTAATTACCTACAATTTGAGGTATGATAGGAATTTACGCAACCATTTTTGAAAAAGCTATAAAGAACTTTCTGTAGCAACTGATTGAAATAAGTTTGTTGTTCGAATGCACATTATTGAAAATTTCGAGTTCTCGTCCATGGGGCAAAACTCCGAGCATCGTAGGGTTCCTAGGTCTTTTAATTACCTACAATTTGAGGTATGATAGAAATTTATGCAATGATTATTGCAAAAGTTATAACCATTTTTCTGTAGCAACTGATTGAAATAAGTTTGTTATTCGAATGGACAGTATCGAAAATTAGGAGTTCTTGTCCATGGGGCAAAACTCCGAGCATCGTAGGGTTACTAGGTCTTTTAATTACCTACAATTTGGGGTATGATAGAAATTGATGCAACTAATTTTCCAAAAGTTATAAACATTTTAAAAATAATAATTTTTCGTCAACTCTTGTTTTTTTGATTAATTTTGCCAAAAAATACTTATCTTGTGTCTGGCATTTGTTATTCTAAAAAACTAGAATTAAATAACGATTTCTGTCTTCATATTCAATTTTTACGAACAAAAAAAACCATAATTAGTTGTTATTTATTCAGTATTTGGTTCAATAATGTTGTTGAACAGCGTAATATTAATTTTTGATTCAATTCATTCTGAATCTAAATGCAGAAATAGTAAAATGTGCCTAGCTACAAAAACCTGATTTCTTTGGTTATTCCTATCGATATGATTTTGTAACATATATTATGTTTTATATTATATTACAGTATGCGATACTCTTAGATATCGTGAACAACCTCCTCCTCTACGTAGAGCCTCATCGTAAAGAAGCCTCGGAACGCCTGGCTCGGATGCGTTTCCAGCTACAGTTGCACAGCATAGAAGACCAGAGGCGACCCATACAGAATTTGCAGACACGCGTGAGGTCGACGATGAGCAAGCTGAGGAGATTAGAGAAAGAAACGTACCTCGTCCATAAGACCCTAATGGAAGACCCTGCAAACAAGGAGATTCTCCAAGAGATGGAGACACTGGAAAATTTGGTGTACGATTGCAAGATGCAATTGACACAGCAGAGTGAAGAACTCGACATGATGCTTTCGTGTTACAAAGAATCGCAGCTTTTGGCCACTAATAGGTTGGCGACACTGCGTAGCGATAAACCATTGACCATTGTGAAGGCCAACGAGATATTTTTCAAGCACGCCCAGTGGAGATTGACGGAAGCTGATGGACAAATTGGTATTGCTGATTTGGTGTTGAGTAATTTCTTGTAAGTATTAGATAAAACATTTTAGGTGTTTTAAATCGATGAAATAAAAAAATAATGCTATAATTTTTGACTTATTTTCACTTTTAATTTGACTAGACTATACAGGCTGTTTAAGAAACACACTGTAATGGAATTGAAATAAAGTTATAAAGTAGGAGTATTTTTAGTCATATTTTGTTTTTTGTTTTCATTGAAACAACTAATTTAATAATCGATCAATTTTAATTCTTCATTATACCAAAAAATTAACTTTCAGATACACGAAAACATCGAAGAGTGACGATTCCGTAGAACACCTCCTGGAACTAGGGTACTTACGAATGACAAACTTACTCCCCAATCAGATCTACAAAGAGGTGCTCTGCCCCACAGAAATCCAAAGCAACATGCCCGTCGAACATAAAAGAGTCGTCCGACTATTCTGCCGGGAGAAACCCCCGGTCGGGGGCATTTCCGTCAAAGAACACTTCGAGATCAACGTAGTCCCGCACACGATTGGCCTTACGAAGAAATTCTACAACACCATGTTGAAATTTTGCTTCCCCGAACGTGATCCGGAGAATATTGAAGGTTAGTTTTCGTTTGACAGCGACAGGTCTCAATTTTAAGGTTAACTTTGACAGCTGTCAGTGGTATATAAATCATTACCAACTCTGAGTCATTAATTTATTTTATTAGGAGATCGTGGTGAGGATATAGATCAAGATTCTCGAGGAAAAAAGTTACGATCTTCCACGAAAAGAAGTCGGGATTCGAACTTCTACGTACCTGTCGATGATGTTGAAAAGATGAAAGAACGTGCCGAGAAGAATAAGTTGTTTATTTATATCAAAATTCCGGAGGTTCCTGTTCGGCTGAGTTACAAAGGTAACAAGGAGAAAAATCTGGAGGATATACGGGATTTTTCGCTGGTTATACCGACGTTGGAGTACCATAACGTCACGTGGACTTGGCTTGATTTGCTCATGGCTATAAGGTCCGACAGCCGGAAGGTGATTTTGTCGCAGGCCATAAAGCAGAAGTTGCAGATTAAGAGGAATATTGGGGCTTCCGATGAGAGTTCTTCGCCTCACGAGGAGGACAAAGCCAGGATTTTACTTGGTCCTGGCATCAAACAGGTTAGCAGTTTTAGTAGTTCTGATAACATAGTAGTTTTAATAGTTTATTAACATTTCCGTCAAAGAATTACCGCGTGTTATGTTATTGCACACCACACGTTTCCTTTTTTTGAAAAGTTGGCTTTGTTTAGAGCAGCGTTTTTCAATTTTACTTACCTTTGTTTCTTTGACGATGTGTTTTTTTTTAAAACTGGCGGTAATTAATTCTGATTATGTATTTCAGGTTGAGTCTAAACCATCCAAAAAGGGAGTGGGCATCTTCAAAATGGGCAAATGATAAAAACTAGATAATCTGCCATCATAGTATTTTCTTTTATTTATTTATTTGTAATATGAACATGCATTATTTTTGTATATAACTCGAGATGTGATACATAACTAACTCATAATTGTTACTTAATATATAAATGTTGTAAGGTACTGCTGGTATTTTTATTTTCCACCAAAAAAAAACAACTGTTTATTATTCAAATTAACTTTTTATTGGTTCGATATTTACAAAGTCCAAACATCGGAAGTATTAATAGCAATATAAGTACAGATCGTAGAGATCTATGTTCTAAAAAAACATAGTTTGGATCTATACAGAATAATCAAGTAATCGATTAATAATATTTGCCGTACGACAAATATCAAAATCAAATTTATTCCATCTTTTGAAAATAATCCGGTTTTAAAGTTCTTATAATAAAACTTAAACCTACATTAGAAACTGTAAAAAAAATAACAATTAATATGACGTCTCGCAAAAAAAAAAACTAATAAAGATTATATCCTATTATACTTACGTAATCTTAAATCAAACGTTTAGCGCCTCTTGCGACCCGACGATTTCCCCTTGTGGGCCCCCTTGCCCCCCTTAGGCTTCTTCGAAGACGACAAAGAGCCTCTTTTCTTCCCGTTCCTGCCTGCTCTACGTTTTTCCGTAGGTTTCTCCGTAGATCTCCTTAAAAAAGAAACATTCAATTAGAAAAATCAATATGCAAAAAGTCCGGTTAAGTTCTTACTGTATTTGTTCCTCGTTAATCTGCCTATTTGCGGCTTTCTCGATATCGATTTTCGGCCGTTTATTCAAGATTCCATCGGCAATGTTGAGGTTTTCGCTTTTCTCTTGCTCTCCGGAAACGGGGGGGAGTTTGCGCTTCCTCGACGCCCCTGGTGTTATAGATGTTATGCCTTTTGCTTCAGTTTCTTTCGGCAGAGTTGCTTGGAATTTACCCAAACTGGCCGTAGATGCTTTAGCAATTGTTACCGCGGCTTTGAGCTGTTTAAAAGAAAATAATTTGTCAATATCTTCGAAACTATTAAGCTTAGCAAAACAAATTATGCATCATATTAAAGAGGAATAATGAGGGTATGTGAAAAACAAAAAATTAGAAAAAATATTGAAATACGTAGGCTTGACAGAAGGTAAAAGCTGGTTTAAAAAATTGGGGTTTTTTCGTCAATACTGACTATTATTTTATATTTTAGTTCCATGAATAACTTAACAGAGTTTGTCGTCAACTTGTGCCTTTAGTTATGGGAACTGTTTGGTCATTTTGATGTGAAATATTAGATCATATTTTTTAATATTGTATATTATGACTATATCATACAATATATAAAATTATTAGTTTAGCTGCATGAGATTCGATTTGAGCGAGGATTTGACAGATATTTTGATAATATCGACAGTAGGTATTGTCAAAAAATCAGCGTTTGACACTCCCTACTGACATTAGAATGAAAATGATTGTCAAATCCTGGCTAACTAGTTTGAAGGCAGACACGATCTCGATCAAATAGAATTTGCTCATACAGCTAAACTATTAATTTTACCAAAAAATGTCATAGACATAAATTATACAAAATTGCCTCTACTTTTATTTATTATTTAAATATTTTGATGAAATTACAGAAATGGCGGCTCATTTGCAAAATCTTTGGAAAATGCTTAAATATCCAGTTCCTTTGGACCCTTTTGAACAAAACGCTTTTCAGCTCTAAGTTTGGTCATAAAACTTCTAAATATGAGCTTTTGCCCCAGGAATTAAATCCCGGGAATTAAAATCTCTAAAAAGTTTATTATGGATTTTTTTTTGTAGTTACGGATTTTGATTGTTTCTGATATGTATTTAAGTTTTGATTATTCTTAATTCTGTTAAAGTTTTTGAGGAACATAAAACAGTTTTTTGTATTTTTATGGCTTTTTTGCACTGGTTCCTAAAAAACTTAGAAACCCCTGCAAAATTATTAATGAAAGTTAATAAAATTGAAGTGTTACAACCCCAAATATATTTTTAGATTTACAAAAGTTATGCAAATAAAAAAAATAAATAGAAAACTGATCAAATTCAATGTGTGTAAATAATACAACAAAATATACCAGATTCGATATAAAAAATCATAAAATATGGAAATTTTTTATCGTTAATTCTTCTTAATATTCATAATAAAACATACCTCTTTAGCTGACGACGTCTCCGAAAAAATCCCCATCCTAGGCACCTTAACGTTCTTCGATTTAGCGATATTTCTCAATCTCTGCAGTTCATTCTTCGCGACTCTTTCCGTTTTTGCCTCGGCCTTCTTAGCGAACTGATCCTCCATCGGATCCGCATTTTGAGGCACCTCAATAACCCAATCCTTCTCAGCCTGCGCTTGTGCCCTCTTGAACCCAAACAGCGGCACCCACTTCTTCAACTGTTCATCCCAAGACAACTTAGGCTTTTTCTTCTTCTGAATACCCTTCAGCTTCGCAAACTCCTCCCATTTCGTCAACTTACGAGGCCTAGGCACCTGCCTAGCCCTCGGCAAACCAAATCTCGGCGTAGGCAACTTTACGACTATCGCCTCTTCTCGACGCTCAGTCGGCAATTGCCATAATTGGTTGAGGAGGAGCTGGACGTTGTCCCGCGTTAAATTACGAAGATAATCGTCGTTATTTTTGTTTTTTACCTTTCCTTTGTCGAGTTCATTGTAGTCGCACGCAAGCAGATGTCCGAGGTCAAATTCCAAATCCAGGTGCTTCGTAACCGCTATGGTCTTATATTTGTCCAGCTCTTGCGCTTGCTGACTGATCACGCTCTCTAATATATTCATTTCTGGTCGGTTTTTATAACTTTATAACAAACTAACGTGTGCGTTATAACCTCACTTTCAAACCAAACACGCGCTTCACTGTGTAGAATTAACTGCTTACGGGGTATTCTTGCATTATTTAGTGTTGATTACACATTAGTAACTATAAAATTGGAAAAGGATTGAAATTATATGGCTTATCTGAGAAATATGTTGGAAAATTACGAGATAAAGACAAAAAGATCAACGTACCTAATCATAAAATAACCTAAAATTGCAATTATACCAACAGAAATCGCCAAAGCACCACGTTTTCACGATGCTGAGCGCTATCTATCATCGAATAACTCAAACGTAAACAAGCGGGAGATTTAAAATTTGTATTAAATATTGATTTAGTAGTTTCATTTATACATACAAATTCAGAAACACAATTAATAAGATAATTATCTTTACGATTTATATTTGAATTTTAGATTTAAAAGAATCTAGAAGCTTTTATGAAGAATAAAGAAGGTCTGAAAAGTTCATTATAAAGAAGTTTTCCATTAGTTCCATAAGATTTAAAATTTGTATTAAACATTTATTTTCTTTCGTTTATACATACAAATTAACAAAAACCAAACTATAATAAGTAAATGACTAAATATTTAACGTTTGTTTGACTTCTTTTTAATCGGTAAATCACCCAACACGTTATCCTTATTCGATAATTTGGTTCCGCAGCTACTCTTCAGTTGTGTCAAAATACCCCTTATGATTTTTAAATCATTAAAAGCGTGTTGCACCAGCCTACCCTCAGGGCTGTTCCTAGGTTCATATACAAGATTCTTAATCGATCTCGTCAAACTATCTTCGGCGGCTATAAGCATCGTTAAATATTTTTCCTGGTGTATTTCTTTGTTCTGGAACTGCTTATTCGCTAAGTTTACTTGAGTTCCGTGGAGTTGATATAAGGCAATCCCTTGAAGTCTCGATATTCCAGGTTCTAACGTACCTAGGAGTTTTATGATATCGTTGCACATTTCAATTTTTCGACTCATAGCCCAGTCGTTGTAAATATTTTGCTCGTAAAGCGGTATCATGTTCTGTTTTAATTCGAGGATTAGGTGGTGATTATTGGGGAACGATTGCTGCAAGCTTTGAAGAAGTTTTTCTGCTTCAATTAAGTTGGTTGGATCTAAAAAATATAAAGGTTTATAAGTTTAAAACAGATTTTCTTTGCATAAAAATGTAAATTACCTAAATTTCCGATACGATCAGCTGCAACCTGAATAACTGTTTTAACCATTTGGCCCCTTAAGGTCGTTTTGCAATACTCACAAACCCAACCCGTGGTATATATATCAGCAATCCCAACGTCAGGTACGCAAAACCCGTTTTTACATTTTGGACACCTTATCGAACTCATATAACTCCCTAATTCCGTAGGGTCTGAACAACGCTTGCAATTACAATCAAAATATTTCCCATTTTTCAAATGCAAACGCCTGTCGTTAGTTCCCTAAAAAAAAAATAACAGACAAAAAATAATAAATCAAAAAAAAATAAACGTAAAACTACTTTTAGGCAACTGCTGTAATTGAAAAATATAGATTCACCAGTCTTGATATTGACACTTGCGTGTACCGTCATCGTAAGATCATCGTCAATACAAAGATGTGTGTTTCCAATACAGTCGTGGGCCATTAACGAAGCTTTTACGTATAACCCGCGTAGGCATTCCGTAGAATTTACCATAAAATTGTTGGTTTGAGGCGGACGTAGCTCAAAAGTATTCACATCGAGTACCCCGCAGATTTTTTGGATAATTTCTTCCTGAAGATCTTCAACGTTTAAAATTTTCAATCCTTTTAAAACCTACACCAAAAAAAAATACTTCAGTGTAAATATAACGTAAAATAATAATTTTCCTACATCTTCCACAGCAAATTTGTGCGTATTCCAAATCCCAGTGCCTCGTCTCAAATCAATATGCGATTCTAACTTCATAATTGTTTCCCATAATTCCGGATTATAGCTCCGTGTTAATAAACATCGTAAAGGCATGATAATTTGTGGCTCGGTGAGAATTTCGACGGTTTTTAGTCCGGTGTTCTTTAATGCTTCGCATTCTAAATTGGAATGCTTCGAACCTGAACAGTCCTTCGAACAAACGGTTGCAACTTTGCATTGTTCGCAAACTTGAACGTTCTGTATTAAATTCTTACAGCATTTGAAGCAGATGTGCTTTGCTCGAATTTGGGCTCCGACAAAAGTTGGGTCTTCTTGTAATATTACCTCACCAGGTTTTATATCTCTATCAGCGACTAAATACCTAACAAATTAATTAAAATTTAGGGGTAATTTTTTAGATTTTTAGTATACTTACCGGCCGAAGATATCATTCGTTTTGATTGAATATAATTCAGACATGTTTGTAGTAAGAAATTATGGAAGGAAATAACGAAAATAGGCTATTATTTATAAATAGACTGCTATAATTAGACTTTGGTTTAGTTGTTTATTTTCTGCGCAGAATTTATAATAAGTGTACTTAAGCATTATCCATTTAATCATTATCGGGTTTCCTTTTTATTAACAATCCAGTAATTTAAATTATAGCGCCAGTAAAATAGCGTCCTCTACAATAAAATTCCTATTTGGCGGTTAAGCTAGTAATTTCTAACCTTCACCGTTGAAAGCCCTGGTGGGTTGGTATGCCTGCGCTTCCATAGACTAAATACTACGGAAACTACACCACCGCCTTCGCTCTAGCCCAATCAAAAGCCGGTATTTGCGGATCAAACAGTTCCCTTTTTAGTTCCCTCTATTCGTCGATAGATCTGCGCTAAAAACAACCGTGCGTGCCCGTTTTTCGACGCCATATTAGTTATTGGAAAGCTTCTTTCTGGAGGCTTTCGTAGATTTGTGACTGCAGTTGAACATCAGCCGTCAAAATTAGTAAGGATATGAACTATGGTCGGCCGCCACCCCGTATCGACGGGATGGTGTCCCTTAAGGTGGATAATTTGACGTACAGGACGACGCCGGAGGATCTTCGTCGAGTCTTCGAAAGATGTGGCGAGGTTGGCGACATTTATATACCAAGGGATCGGTTTACGAGGGAAAGTAGAGGATTTGCGTTTGTGAGGTAAGATTTCGGGTGGATTTTGCATTGTTTGGGTGTCTTTAGTGCGTGTAATTGTATTTTTGTTAGGTTCTACGATAAGCGTGATGCTGAAGATGCATTGGACGCTATGGATGGTCGCATGTTGGACGGAAGGGAGTTGAGAGTTCAGATGGCAAGATATGGACGGCCTACTTCTCCTCATCGGCGGTACGGACGTTCTAATCGTAGGAGGTAAGCCGTTTTCACTGTTTTACGAGCTAGTTAGTATTTCTACGGGAAACCCTATTTATGTTATTCTCGGTGGACATTTAAACTTTCCGAGGGGTATTCTTAACTATTTATTTGTAGATATTTATAAATATCGCAGAAAATTAATGATAGGACCTTCTCAAAGCGTTATATGATCAGGAAAAAAGTAATTATGGTATTTATTTTTATTTGCTCTGTATTCTTTTCTGTATTATCGTACTAAAACAAAATAATAAGCTTTTGGGCGTAGATATGTGTCGAAGGAACGGCAGATTTCCAGGTATTATTATCTACTAACAAAACAAGAGTCTGAAAAAAGATACTGAACAACAACTATAGATATAAAACAAATTAGGACAGATTCTGGTATGCTTTTCTTTCGTAGAATAAAAATTTGAAGCCAAATATTGGAAATTTTAGAGAATTTTACAGATTTTTTTGATTCAGATCCATGGAAACATCATACCAGATTTAGTTTTCGATTTTTAGATTATAATTTCTCTAGTTGTTTGTTGTGGACTTTATTTACACACCAGATTTTTACAAATTAAAGATTATAGTTATATCTTATTAGATACCAGACATCAAATGTACAAATAACAAGTATGTAACCTATACCTACAAGTGCTATATTATAATAGCCATTACACATAGATAATATGTAGGACAGGAACATAATAATATTCTTACTCTGTTTTTAAACAAATCTTTGTATTGGTAAGGTTCATAGTAACCATTTCTTTGAGAAATGCTGTAAAATATAAATTCTTATTAATAATACTTATTATATGGCGAATAAAACAAAACGTAACCAGTCAATATATTTCTCTCTAGAAAGTTGACAAGAAAAGATTTCAATAAAAGTTTTAGGAAATTGCTGAGGTTACAAATTTGAAATACTTAGAAATGAATCACACTTTATATTCAAAAGTATTCGTATTTATATCTTTATAAGTTATTTTGAAAAACGCCGAGCCGTTGACACGGTATAAATCTTCTTTCAACATTTACTTGACTTGTAACATTGTAACAACTGACCTCAGGAACATAAGGTTTTCACAGTTCACTTGTAATTCAAAAGATTATCAAAAAAACAAACAAAAAACAAAAATATACAGCATGCTATATTCAAAAATGGAATGTGGTCTGTTTCTTACGAATGCATCACTCCGTATAGTCAAAAGTCATTCAGGTTGATCGCTTAAGTCTTTTCCTAAACTTTTTATTTGGTTTATTTGACTTTGACACTAGCGTTGTATAATGATGACAGTTCGTTCAAATAATGAGGTCATTATTTGAACGAACTGTCATTATTACATAACGCTAGTGTCATTATAATCTTTCGCGCGTATAATGATGGGGATTATATAGTCATAGATACGTATGCAATGAACTTATTATATGTGAGTCGTAGATAAACATGTTTAAAACAAGATAGTTTAATACAAAATATTTGTTTTAAAACAACATATTTGTTTATTACTACTAATGGTACAAGAATATTACAGAAAATAACAATAATATTAAAACAAAAACTGTCATATAACTGTCATCCACACGAGTTTTGACAAACTTTAACACTAGTGTTGTATAATGATGACAGTTCGTTCAAATAATGAGGTCATTATTTGAACGAACTGTCAATATTATGTAACACTAGTCTCATTATAATCATTGTTGTGTATCATGATGGGGATTATATAATCATAGATATGTATGCAATGAACTTATTATATGTGAATCTTAGATAAAACTTATTTAAATACTTATTTATATTTTGTGACTTCACTCTGTTCAGAATTCAATAATAAATTTATTCTACCCTATTCTATTCTATTATGAGAAACAATCAGAAATCCTGCATTAATTTAAGGAACTGTCAGGTTACGAAGGATAGACGCGATACTACTAGTAAATAATTATTTCCTCGTCATTATTTTCAAATAACTGTGGTAAAACATAAAAGTTCAAAGATTCTATCACTTCCTGAAAAACCGGAAGCACATATTAACCACAAAAATATCCAAAAAAATGGTTATAATTTAATTTTGTCCATTAACTCTTCAAAATTTATTTTTTCGAACTTTATTTCCACGTAATTTGAAATTTGTTAGGTCCCGCTCCCGATCGAGGAGACGCAGCCGCTCCAGGTCTTATCGTCGGAGGTCTCCGAGCCGCAGCAGGAGCCGTTCGGACAGCAAGAGCTCGAGGGGGAAGTCCCGTTCGCGTTCCAAGTCGGAGAAGCGCACGGACAGCAAGTCGCGCTCCCGGTCAAAGTCGTAAGTCTCGAAACGGAACGTCGTCGTACGTCACCTAGCGTTCGTTTACCATTGCAGATAAGCTGACTGAGTCTCTCTTTGTTTGTTTGCAGACGGCACGCGAGCGCGCAGAATTATTCGTAAAACTTTTCAAAAGGTATTTACCAACATCATTAGTTTAAATAGTATGTACTCTGTTCTCTTTTTTTGGCTAATTCTCGACTATATTCAAGCCCGTAAGGTGGTTCTGTTTTTGTGTTAGTCGCCGAGATAATAGGTTTATTATTATTATAATAAAACTTGCAATACAGTGTATGTTTTTTGAATGACGAAATTATGGACGATGACGACGATGATAATGAAAACTTGAGCAGACCGGGCATCATTCTGTATTAAATTTTCCTCGGTTGCCCACGAGAGAATCGACTTTCTTTTGTGTTTAATTCCGATGATTTGTAATGTGTTTTCTTTTTGTTATTTCTGTGACCTTGTCGTATCCGTTTTGTCTGTCCCTTTCTTTTGGAAACACACTGTATGATTTTTGATTTGTTCTGTGCCACAAAATTGTAAAACATTTGTTCTTATCGATAAAGTATATCAACGTACGTACTTGTTTGTTTCTTTGATTTTGATATGTCTATATAGAGATTATTACAATTATTGAATCCAGTTATTCCAGATATATTTAAGTAAACGAAGTTTTAGTGGATCATCTCTAATTAATTTTTGAAAACACTCTAACTTTTATAAAGAATAAAATTTCCTGAGACATATATATAATTATAAATAATCTGCGATATACAGGGGTAGCCAAAATTACCGGAACACCTAAATAATTCTCCAACCGTAAGAAATTTCAAAAAATCGTACAAATAAAACTTTTTGGTTGTAAAGAAGCTATCGATAAATATATTTTTACTATATATTATTATATTTTTGAATTCTAAGATTAATTCTAAGAATTGTTTATAGGAATAAATTTTTCGTTTTAATTATAAGCTATTAAACAAAAATAGTCAAAATTACCGGAACACCTTAATAATTTCTTTATCAGCAAAAAGTAAGTAATTTCACTATTTTTGGTTAATAGCTTATAAATAAAAATCTGATGTGGTCAGGCACATGACTTTATCATACCATACATTAATAGTTTATCTGCATGAGATACTATTTGATCGAGATCGGCCACATCTAAATTAAAATAAAACTACTAGAACTAGACAGATATTTTGATTATATTTACAGTATGTAATGTCAAAACATCAGCATTTGACACCACCTACTATCATTAGAATCACAATATCTGAAAAATCCTGGCTAACTGGTTTAAATACTAGTGTTTTAAAGCAGTACGAGCGATCCCGATGAAATACAATTTGCTCATGCGGCTAAAATATTTATTTCACCAAAAAATTTCATAGTCATAAATTATTCAGAATCTCCTCTACATTAATTTATTATTTAACTATTTCGACGAAGTTCCAGAAATAGCGGCTTATTAGCAAAATATTTCAAAAATGCTAAGACTAAACCTCCTTGTCATACTACATATGATAAAGTAAAAATGTTATTGGTTCTGATGATTAATACATTATATTGGCTTCTAGCATACTATATTTTCTGGTTTTACCCCGCCTTCAGTGCTAACTACAAAAGTTCATAAAGAATTATGCTCAATATTCCAAATAAGTTTTAATGTTACCATACCGTCTTACAATCTTTTTGCATTTATTAGCGAAAACATAAGAACATGGCTATCCGCAATCGAAATACACATTGACACCAAGATGTTTTAATATTGTTGAACTCTACGTGCGCCCGTGTTTCTCCTCTTCACGCATTTGCGTGTTGAATTGACGTTTCGCAACCGCTGACGTTCTGAATACTGTCAAAAGGTTCAAAATATCCTGGCTACCTGCTATTAATGCAGACACGATTTCGATCAAATAGAATTTGCTCCTGCAGCTAAACTATTAATTTTACCAAAAAATGTTATAAACATAAATTATACAAAATTTCCTGTACTTTAATTTATTATTTATCTTTTATGCCAAAATTACAGAAATGGCGGCTCAATTGCAAAATCGTTAAAAAATGCTAAGAGTAAATAACCAGTTCCTTTGGACCTATTTGAACCAAAAGCTTTTCAGCTCTAAGTTCAGTCATGAAACTTCTAAATATGAACTTTCGTCCCGATACATTTAGTAGTTTCTCCGGAATCGTCTCCACAAAAAACGGGTACACACACACATACACACACACACACACACACAGACATTTTTTTGTACCTTGGTCAAAAATGTTCAGGGGACCCAAAAAGACCTATTTCCGCTAAAATCTCAATTTTTTTTTTCGGCATGATTACAATACTTTATTATACTGCGTATGATAAAGTAAAAATAATGCATTTTATAAAAACATGATTCCTATAAAAAATTCTTAGAATTAAAACATGCAACATACAGGGTTCTATTTATAAAACAATAGGTTACCAAATTTCTATAATAAAATGAGCACCCAGTATTTCACACAGTATATTTCAACGTTAGCTTGTTTAAAGCCAAAATACTTTTGTTTCAGGATTTTTTTCAAATTTGTTACTGTTGGAGAATTATTGAGGGGTTCCGGTAATTTGGCTAACCCTGTATAAATCTACAGTATGTCACCAGATTTTGTTAAAAAAATGATTGTTTTTTAAATTAGACTGTAAATTTTTTTTTTTTTTTAATTTAGATTAAGATATAAAACCATAGATTTTTGATATTTCAGTATCGAAAGGATATGTACAAATGAAATACTTTATAAGAATTCCAAATTTCGAGCGGTAAAAAAAGCCTCAATTGTTGGAAAAGGACTACGTGCTGCAATCTGGGGACATACTGTACAAAAATATAATCAACATTTATCTGGAATGATTGCGAATAATTATACTTACACCAAAGGCAAATATCTTTGTAAAAAAAACAAATAAATGACTAAAAGGTTACCCGAATAAAACAAAAAACTTCTCTAGATATTTGTCTTTGCCGTCCGAACGAAAAGTGCGTTTCGGATGATCTTTTTTTTCTGTTTTTTTGTGAAAGATGGTGGGCGATAGTATAACTAATATTTTTATGTGAACAGGCGGAGTTTGCCTGGGTGCTGTGGCGAGTAGCAGTGCTGAGAGAGAGAGAGCTGTCGATGCTGTTTGCGGGGTGGAGAGAGTACAGTAGCGGTGGCGTGCAGTTGCAGTCCCCCGCTGCGTGTGGGGCCCTCTTGTGTGCAGAAAACGACCGGCGTCGTTTGATTGCTGCCGATCTAGGCCTGTGCTATTTGGTGATATGTCGCGAACAATCAGTCAGGGTCTTAGAGCGAAATTGCTTGCAAAATTGCTTGCGAAATTGCTTGCAAAATTTTTACTGCCTAATCTTTCGAATCAAAGCACCGTTCATATTCTCTCTTTAAATTCACTTTCCCTCCTTTAAATCTCAGTTCAAACTCCACCCAATCATTAATTAATTCAAAAAGGATATTTATTTCGGATAAAACGAAAAGAAAAATAAGAAAACGTGAATTTTTAAGACATGTATTTTTTCCAGGGACCCAGGTAGGTATTCATGGTGAATCTTTTGACTCTTTATTTTATTTTTTAATGGATTATGTTGCAGGTACTAAGTTTCTTACTGTTTATTACTTTTCGAATAAAGGATTTACTACGTATTACCTTGTTTTATTAAATCTACCGTATAGTTATTTATTTAATAACATTTCCGATCCCTACAAAAAAAATAATTGTTAGGTATTAATTATCAATAATAAATTGATAATTCTGTTAAAAGTTGCAAATGACATGGTAAGTATTTATACTTTTGATTTACTCGTCGAGATATTGTTGCATTATTTTTGATAACTTGGAACGTCATAACTTCCGAACCATTCCAAATATGAAAAACCTATGCTATCGTACTAGAATGGGTGCGCTGATTCCAAATTCACATAGAAAAAGTCTCTGTCTCTACTGGTTACCGAGTTGTGCTGAAATTACGTTATTCCAAATAACACAAAAATAAGGGAAATGGACCACATAACTTCAAAATGGTATATGTTAGGACTATAAAAGTATATATATAATTTTGATGTACTCATCAAGAGCTATAATTTTGTGGGGGGTTAACCTTTCTATCGCGAACGGTTGCAAAGTTAATTTTTTTCTATCTGAATGTGCTAAATTTATATTGAAAATAATTTGATAACTTTTTGAGGGATAGTTTAATTTTTAAATAACTCAGAATGATTAAAATTGAAAATTAAGATATTAATGGAACCTTATTTTGTCTTCGTTATTTTTAAATATTTTCAGTTGATATTTTTAGTGAATATGTATACAATTTTAGCTTATATCAGCATACGATTTTGTTGTAAATGTTAAAAATCTCATCTGTAACGAATTATCAGCATTTCTGACGCAATTCTGACAATTCTTGGCGTGCCTTACACTTTTTCTTTCAACAATACTAGGTCAACTACTTTCATTCACAACTAAACGCTATAATAATTTTAAATTTCATCCTGCTGTAGCCAAGATAAGTCATTTCAATACGCGCTTTTCCCACAACAGTGTGTTATCAATTATCATATAGTTCTCCCAAAAAAGAAAACAAATCTAAATATCAAATAACAACAATTAAAAATTTAAATTTCGAGCACCTAATCGAAAAAAAACCGACAATACACGTGGAACGTCGCGAGTGCCATCTGGGGGCAGAAGTTCGCGCCATACGTCTCTGTCATTGTCACTTTTCCGTGCAGCCGTGTTTGTAGGTTGTGTTTTTTTCAGTCGCATTTTTCAGCAACAGACCAGCGGAAATGTCTTCCGAAAACGATAAGAACGATGCCGAATCTGAAAACATGTGCGTTGTATGTTGCAAACCTATCGAAGTATACGCTATAGGTTGTTGTGACCACCCAGTCTGCTATGAATGCTCAACGCGAATGCGAGTGCTTTGCAAGCAAAACGAGTGCCCTATATGCAGACAGGACATGCCCAAGGTAAAGAACTTAGGATTTGTTAACCCCTGAATACGGTGGATTATTAATAGTTTCGAAGTTTGACGGTCAAATATTATGTAACAAACCACCTGTACTATATGAGTATTGCACCAAGATATAGCAACAAAAATGTGTACTTTTTTTAGCAATGATTACAAATATATACAGTTTTAACACTAATAATGCATACATCCTGGATTTTGGCACCTTTTCTGGGATTCCCCTTTGCTCAAAAGTTGTACTTTGTAATTTATTTACATACTACATATATTTATATACGTCTACACTCGTATATAATAGTGATTACCTCTGATAATACAAAGGCTATCATGATATCAATAAAACATTGCACAATATTTTGCCACCTATATTACGATTATATTATTCTTCGCTCTTTTAGGTTATATTTACGAAAGAGAAAGACCATTTCGCGAATTTCTCGAGATTGACGGAACGTCACTACTTGCAAGAGCGGAACTTTGGCATGGTATTTGCGACGCAATCTGTACAGAAGGCTTACTATCGCTTGCTCGAGCACAATTGTAACATCTGCAAACAAGACAGGAGGTGGCCGTTCAAAAATTTCAATGATCTGAAGGATCATATGCGAAAGGAACACGAACAGTTCTACTGTGAATTGTGCGTTGCGAATTTGAATATTTTCACTAGCGAACGGAGGAGTTACACTCGAGCGGAGTTGGGAATGCACCGTAGAAGAGGGGATACTGACAATACTTCCCACAGGTGGGTTTGGATGCTTTTTTGAAAATTATAACCTATATAAAAAAGCTTGGGGTGCTACAGAAAAATGGTTATAACTTTTGTAAAAATTGTTGCATAAAGTTCTATCATACCTCAAAATGTAGGTAATTAAAAGTTCTAGTAGTCGTCAGACCCTCAGAGTTTTGCCCCATCGACAAGAACCCCTAAATCGCCGTAATGGCCGTTCGAATAGCAAACGTATTTCATTCAGTTGCTGCAGCAAAATGTCTGTAAGTTTTGCAAAAATTCTTGCATTAATTTCTATCATACCTCAAATTGAAGGTAATTAAAAGTTCTAATAGTCGTCAGACCCTCAGAGTTTTGCCCCGTCGACAAGAACACCTAAACCACGATAATGTCCGTTTGAATAGCAAACATATGTCATTCAGTTGCTGCAGCAAAATGTCTATAACTTTTGCAAAAATTCTTGCATGAATTTCTATCATAGCTCAAATTGTAGGTAATTAAAAGTTCTAGTAGCCGTCAGACCCTCTGAGTTTTGCCCCATCAACAAGAACCCCTAAATCGCGATAATATCTGTTTGAATAGCAAACGAATTTCAATCAGCTGCTACAGAAAAATGTTTATAACTGTTTCCTTCTGTTCTTCCTATCAGGGGGCACCCATTGTGTGAATTCTGCGACACGCGGTACATGGACAACGACGAGCTCTTCCGGCATTTGAGACGCGACCACTTCTACTGTCACTTTTGCGACGCAGACGGCAAACACCACTACTACAACGTCTACGAGGACCTGAGGGCCCATTTCCTCCAGGATCATTTCCTATGCGAGGAGGGCAACTGCAAGAACGAGCAGTTTACCTCGGTCTTCCGTAGTGACATCGACCTCAAAGGTTAATAACGAGTTGAAATATCTTTTGATGAAACTATGAAATTCTTCGTTTTCGATTTTCAGCTCATCAGGCTAGCGTTCATTCGAAAGATTTGGGAAAATTTGGCACTAAGCAAGCTAGGACTTTGGAGGTTGCTTTCACGTTGGCTCCGAGACCCGGTGGTAACCAGAATCGGAGACAGCAACATCAAAATAGGTTAGTTTTTTTAGGAATTAGTTTTTTCTTTTATTAATATCTAATAATTGTTTTTTATTAGTTTCTTTTTGTTTATTAGTTTTTTTCTGTTTTTTTTCTTATTAATTGTCTTTTATTAGTATTTTTCCCATTTTGATATTAACTGTCTTTTTTTATTTCTTTTTTCTGCGTCAATTATATTTTCTATACGTATTTTCTTTTCTTCTGTATTTCCATTCTGTTTTCTTTGGTTAATTCGAATATTTTTTGACTATATGTTTATTGATACGTTTGAATACGATATAAATGTTTTGGTGCGTCTCTAGGAACAATAGGGGTGCTAACGACGATGAGGAGGGCGCAACGGGTTTTGATAATTACTATATGGAGCCCGGAGGGAACAGGCCTGGTTACGAGGGTGGTCAGAAGAGACCGATGGATCCCATGAACGCTCAAGACTTTCCGCAGTTGGGAAACGGGCCAAACGTGTCGCAGTCGAGGCCGACGTCTACAGTTACCTTTTCCAAGTTTACTAGTAAGCCGTTTAGCGGAGACGACTTTCCTAGCTTAGGTATGTCACTTAATAATAGTAATAATAAGCGTTAAATTAATAAATAAGAATTATAAAATTAAAAAATGATCAAATTTAGGATTGTTGATTGGTTTTATGTTGGTTATTTGATTCGGTTAGTTCGGTAATTGGCAGTTCTATGCATCGTAAACTAATGAAATAATTAAAGCAAATTTGTCAATGGTTACCTTTTCAAAATGTTATATGACCAGACCGGCTGTGAAAGTTCAGAGAAATTACTTAATTCTAATTTAAAACATAAAATAAAAAATTGCTTACCATTGTGGTATTAGCTTAAGAAAAAAACTTTTCCCATAAACCTAGTTGTTTTTCAAATCCTTAAAAAGTTACAGACTCTTAAAATGTTAACAAAAAAATAAAATTAAACAAGAAAATACATATCAAACAATGCAAAAACAAAGAAAACACAATAAATACCCATAACAAAAATAAATATAAGTACAAAATTCAAATATTAAAAATAAATGAACTAAACAAATTAAGGAAGAAACAAAATAAATATGAAACTTTGATATTTAAGACATTTGTATTTCTACAAGTAAATGTCATACTGAGTAAAAAGTTTCATGTCGACTTAGTGGGTCTAGAATTCCTAAAGAAGTTAGAGCCGTTTAAAATACATTTTTGCTATTATTTCAACGGAATAAAGAAAACAAGTCCGTATAAAACATTTTGCTGTGTCCTGTTATACATACAAAAATATTTACTAAATAAGAAGCATGCTAAAAGACATGTTGAATGTGGTGTAAAATATTTTCTGTAAAAAAATTTAATTTTGTAAAAGCATTTTTAAATTATGTTTTTTTTTAACCTAAACTGTTTAACACAAAACTTTAAATTTGTTATCAGGTTACATTTAGAATATCTTCTATAGATTGGGGTTTTTATTTTCTTAAGTTTTTATGTAATAAATGCTGTGAAATTAACACTAAAATTAACGCTAATGTCCTTCCACAAAAGCCCTGTTTACAACATTTTTACATTGATTCTTATACAAAAAAAAAACTCCCATCTATAGATGAGATTCTAAACATTACCTGATCTAAATTTGAGATTTTTGTGGTAATCGGTTTGAGATAAAAAAAAAACGGAAAGACGAATGTTACTTCAAACCTGCAAGAATCGTGTACCTTTTTTCACTTCTTTCGAGCTCATGTTTAAATCAATAGGTGTAAAATCTTGGTAGTCTTATGTAGAAATGATTTAGGAGTATAACAGACTTTATTTCAATTTTTATTGTTGAGTAGTTTTCGAGTTACGAGCGTTTAAACACATCGTATATAAAACCCCCAGTATATTACCTTCCGTGAATTTTTTGTTCTCTAACAGGTGGTGGCAGTTCATCGAATCATGCCCCGTCCGCACCTAACGTTACCATTACGGCACATAGCAAAGTAGTAGCTTCGAGAGCAAACGAGGTTACGATAACACGAACTTCTAAAAATCAACCCAACTTTGCTATGCGGTCGCAAAACTTTCCCGCACTCGGAGGGGGGCCCTCCGGTATTGGAAATAGCACCGTTAGATTGAGTATTAGGTAATTATCTATCTACCTATCTAATTTCTTATTCAGTTTAGTCATTTTTTTTTTCAACGTTAACGTTATAAATCAAATTATTATAGTAGTGGAAATGGACAGAGTAGACCTCAATCGTCCCGATCGAACGTATCGATTCACGTACGAAATCCGGCAAACGTTGCGATTACTACGCGCATAAATACAGCGCCTACGAGTACGACGATACAGGTGCGGCCGAAAGTGACCGATTTTCCGGCGCTTTCCGGCGGTAAAGTGGCTGCGCCACCGGCGCAATGGGTGCAGCAAAAATCGAAGAAAAAGGAGACCAAACAGGATCCCGCCAAGGTGAATCCTGCGCCGGTTTTGCCTCCGAGTAGTTTGGATTTTCCTGTTTTGCAGAGGGGAACTACGGGGAACGAAACGAAAACGGCGAAGAAAAGGACAAGCGTTACGATGCCCGTGTCGAACTCTTGGGTGAATTTGAACAATTTTAATAGCGAGAATAGGAATTGCGGGGACAGAGCTAGCCAGGCGAGCGCTGGTAACGAATCGGACTTTGTGGAGTTGCAGAATAAGAAGGAGGAGAAGAATAGAGGTAATAGTAAAGGTTGGTATGATGTGGAAGGTTTTTTTTTTTTTGATTTGAATGATCTTGTTATTTAAAAAATATAACTAATGTTCTATATTTCATTCGTAAACTGTTTTAATAATCATTACAAAGTTACGTGAAATTTATCAGTTGTTTTCATTGCCAATTTTCAGTTAGTAAACAGTAAATAATTACTAATGTTTTTTACAATAACACCTGTTTGTCTTTATCAAACATAAAGTTTGTATACTGTATGTTAATTTGTTACATGGAACGATAAATTATTTATGTAAAAATAAATACTGATTTTTATGATTCTACATAAAAAATAATGAAACTCTTGTTTGAAATAGATTTTGCATAGTATTTCTACAAACTAGTACTAGTACTACTTTCTGTATGTGAGAAATATTTTTATTCCAAAAAATTTAACCATATACCCAGGGGGTGTTTTAATAAGAAAATTGGCTATCTTGGAACAGAAATTGTTTGAGTTGTCCTGTATCTTGAAATTGATAAAACCTGTTTTGAATAGACTTTTGTCTTAAACCGATTACCAGGAAAAAATGTCTAATAATTGAAATATAATTTTATTCTTACAATAATGTTTTTTTAGACAAGTAAGGCAATAATTCAAAAAATGTATGAATTTGGGTATGAATATTGCACTAACACGTTGAAAAGAATTCTAAAATATACATAAAAAGATGTTGACCTGGTTATAAAGATTTATTTATATTATTTTCAACGTTTCGATTATGATAATAGGGTGACAGTAATTTAGCCAAAGTTCATGATTGATATGTTGATATTGGTACACTAAAGTGAAAAGTACAGTCAGCAATTATGATAATACTTTTCATATATTTTTAGTAGTAGATATTTGGAAATAAAAATCTGTCAACCCTATTTATAAGTGTCTCATGTTTGCACTAAATGTGCCCTAAATTTACAAAAACTTAACTAAACAAGAATTGGCAATATGCAATATTGACAGTAGTTTGACAATTTGACTTTAAATGAAATAATTTAACAGTTGTCAGTTACTACAATTATTAGTTGACAAACCAGTGGCCAGGCACATGACTTTATCAGACTGTATATAAAATTAATAGTTTAGCTGCATTAAATTTCATTTGATCAAGATCGGTCATGTCTGCATTAAAATAAAACTAGTTAGCCAGGATTTGACAGATATTTTGATTCTATTGACAGTAGCTATTGTCAAAACATCCGCATTTGACACTACCTACTGTCATTAGACTATTAATTTTACCGAAAAATGTCAGACACAAATTATACAAAATTTTCTTTACATTAATTTATTATTTAACGATTTTCATGAAATTTCAGAAATGGCGGATCATTTTCAAAATTGTTCAAAAATGCTAAGAGTAAACATCCAGTACCTACGCAAAAAAAATTATAAATCATATTGAAAACATATTTAAAATCTGTTTTTTTTCTTAAAAATTTCGATTAAACTACTTTTTAATAGAAAATTAACATTTTATCTTCTGCTATAGGTAAAAAGGACCAAAAACAAAAGAAGACCAACAATAAGAAGAAGAAAGGCGATTACGAGACCGAACCCACAACGTCAACGGAAGAAGACGTAAACAAAAACCTAACGGAGACGAAATCCGTAAACGGCATCGTAAAAAAAGTAACCGAACTAAAAATCGACAACGTGAACGGAGACAACGGATACGCGTCGGGCGGCGAGACCCGCCGGGGGCCCCCTCCGCCCGGTTTCACCGTGAAACCCCCGCCCGGTTTCGTCAACTGCAACAACCACTCGCCGAGCGACCTAACCTTCACAAACAGCAGCGGGCAGTCGTTCCCGATATTACCGACAGCGCTTGCCAACGAGTATCGGATGCCCCAGAATTTCGAGAGGCGCAACGAGACGCTCATACGGAATTTTAAAGAGGTTATGTCGGATCCCGAAGCTATATCGGAGTTTAAGAATTTCTCGACGTTGTTCCGGCAGAACAAGTATCCGGCGGAGAATTATTATAGGTTATGTAGGGAGGTTCTGGGTACGCATTTCGGGAAGTTATTTCCGGAATTGTTGGTTTTGTTGCCGGATATTAGTAAACAGACGGAGTTGTTTAGGGTGCATTCGGCGAACGTGGGTTCGATGAAGGATTTTGAGTTGTGTTTGACGTGTCAGCAGGTTTTGGCGCCCAGGGATTTCCGAGAGCATATCTCGAAGCACTCGCTAGAGAATAATTTCCCGATCTTGTCGCAGCAAGCGCAACCGACGACCAATTATTGGAGGAAATAAGTTAGTTTTTTTTCTTTTAATTTTTAAAATCTTTTTTCGGTGCTGTATTTTCAGTTGTACAGGATGAAATCTTTAGTTGGATTTTTTGTTTTTATTTCAGTTTTTTAAGCTACATTTGTAAGATTAACTTATTTTTTCGTACGCAACTTAAGAGTATTGTATTTTTTGTTACCTTTCGAGTGGAACGCGCGTGGTTTTTACTGTTTGACCTGATTTTGAAATCCGTCGTTTTTTTTTTGCCGCTTCCGGTGGAGAAATTAAATCTGCGGCTTCGTTTTGAACTTTTAACGATTGTTACCTTTGTAGTAAGTGTTGCCTACCTACCCTCTTTACAAGTTGTTTGTAAATAATTGAAAAATGTGTACAGCGATCCTCTTTATTAATAAATAGAGCAACAGTAATAAGTAGAATTAATATACTTCATGGATACTGAGAATAATGAAGAACGTTGTTATTTGATACTGTGAAAATTGTATAGCGAAGCCTATATTTTCTATATTACTAAATAAATTAATGCAAAATATTGATGTTTCTTTTTGTCTGAATTTCACAGAAAGAAACTGTGAAAGTATCTAACAAAACAAAGGTCTGGTTGATAAGGTAAGCGTCCCTTGTCCGTTATTTAAAGGTATATTTCTGATGATAGATATTGACAGCTATGGTTGATCTGATCACAAAGTACAACGGTTATTTACGACAGTTATTTAGCCAACAAGTTTAATTAACTGCTGTGTAACCATATTTCAAGGCAGTAGTGTATATAGAATACAATTTGTTCTACTAAATTATCTGAACAAACCTATATTATAATCTAGCTCTCTTTATGTTTTAATTACTTAGATTTTTTATTTTGTTTCTTGGATACAGATTTGTTCAATATGTTTACAAAAATTGCCAAAATAAAGAAAAAACATACATATGTTTGTCCTTTTAATATACTCATAGTTTTTGGAGTTCTGATCAAATTTTCGTTGTCACACATAGTTTTCTGGAAAATAACTGTTAAACTTGGTTATTATGATAATGATTTTTTCAAGAAAGTCTTCTAATGCTGACAATACCTTTCGTGTACCATCTGGAAGTCCTTCGCGTACCACCAGTTGAGAACCCCTGACATACAGCGTTCCCATTTTTTTCGCAAAACTTCTTTTCAGTTATATGTCTGGGCAAAAACAGCAAAAAGTTTTATCTGGACTTAACAAATGTCTAAAAAGTTGCATATGTATTTTGTTCTATATACTATGATACGAATATGTATTTGGATATGCTAAATCCAGAACTGGAGTGAAATAAAATGCAGTAGACAAAAATAAAGAAAAAAAACTTGTAAACTATTTATTTAGAAAAGAAAATCTATGATGTATAAGGCCACTGTGTACTTTGTTTATGTCCACGATATTTGTCCTTATATTTAAGTCCGGTAACCAATGTAGAACTTCTAGGAAAAGCCGTAACGCCCCCAAACTTAGTATCGGTATCTAAAAAGAACAAATAAAGCAATTTCAACACAAAACACTCAATAAAAAATATTAACCTGGATGAAATCTGTGATATTCCTTTTGAATATGTAAGTTTCGCGGCAGTTCCATCTGTGTTAGCTTATCGAAAGGAGTTGAACTATCGACAGGAGTCCCATAAAACTGATAAACATCGCCAACAGTTTCGATAGAATGCAACAAAGAATTAGGAATAGTATGCTCAAATTCTTCCGAACATCTATTTAACAGCGAAAATCTTTTCTCTGGGTCCGTTAGCTTCGATTTTGAATCAGCGGAACCCAAAATTTGCTTCACTACACTCCCTAGGCGACTAGTGACATCTTGCGGCGGTGTATAATCCTTTTGCGACCGAAGAAAACTGCAATAAATCAAAAGAAACCATTTTAGAAAGTTGCAATTTGAATTTGCCGCTTAAACTTTGAATCGGCCCGCAGATGGCGCATGCTTATACGGGAAAAGCGCGGTGAACGAGGCGCAGTATCAACATTATTGACTCCGTAAAGTGGCGCCCACTACGCGGGTAGTCCACGCACTAACTAGAGAAAGTACAATCATGGCCTCTGGCAGAAAGTCAGTAGCAATAGCTCTTCGCGGTGGATATTCAGATACGTACCCTTTGGCGGATAAAGCTTGTACGGAAGAGTCTATTTTCGGTCCAATTTTCCTATCGATACCTTTCTTCTTTTCAGCCTTGGTCGCATAACACCGCAACACCTACAAAAAGACATACGTGCGGCCTAAACTTCAAGTGAACTGTGTGACGGAAAGGATATACGTGGGATATACGAGGATTACGACAATATTTACATTGATCCGTGCTCGAATTTGCGGTGTTTTCTGTGTTTTTGGCAGTGTGTGTCTCACAAGTGCAGCGGCCATATTTCTAAAAACGATTTAAGCGATTCGAGCTCAGACACGCCGGTCGCCGAACGGCCGTACGTCGGTGATAAGTGCGCGCTGGTGAAACTGTGAAATGACTCCGGTTTCTCCCGTTGTGGAAGCGCTGTCTCTAGTGTAGCTTGTTATTTCGTCGGCCATATTGCATTTTGCGACATTATTCGTGAGTTCTCGTCGAATGTTGCTGGAATTACGCGGATTTTAGGCCGTGTACGCGCGTTCGCGACCGTTTACCAGTGTTGTGCGTATGTGAAACAGTGATAATGGATCAGCCATGACGCACCCAAACTTACAAACTAACGGCGCTAGCTTGGAGGACTGCCACACAAATTTCTTCGCCTTGGTGAGCTCCTTTCGATTGTTTTCGCTAAGCGTTAAATAGATTAGACGAGCGTAAGCAGTTTTCGCGTTGGTTACGTCTTAATATTGGCTAAAATCGTGCAAGGGGTACGGTAGAAATTCAGCGAGGAATAATTTTAGATAGTGGGCCTACTTTCGACACCCGTCTGTTGCCTGAGATACGTATTCAAACGTTCAAGTCGCGCATAGGAATTGTTTGTGTTCGGCGAGAATAACAAACTAGTGGAACTTTGACATGTGCCACCGATTTGTATTTACGGGCACCTGACGTAAGTCGTGCTTATCAACCGCGAAATAAGCTTGTTCTTTTGTTGTTTTAGAGGTTATGTCAAGTTTTCCCCCAAAAATCTAACCCCTAATAAACAAATTATCCTCAGGGGAATCTTTGAGCTTCGTAAGAACTCTTGGGGAGTGTTTTGTAATAAACAAACAGCCTTGAGTGGAATATCTAGATATCCGCTGTGCGGGCGTTTGCTCTCTTGCATCTATAAATGCATAAGCGGGTTCTATTCGATAATATATTCATGTGAAAGAACGACACACAGAAAACTGTGTTGTTCGTTATAGCCAAAGAGGTGCATATACAGTGTTGCCAAGCACACTTAACGGTTCGCATATCAGCGCGTTTCTCTTCTATGGGACGGTATCTAGATCGCCGTTTGGTGCGTTCTCTAAGCAATCGTCGACCTGTTCGTATGTTCAACGACCTTGCGTACGGGCAAATATACTCGCCACTCTATAAAACCAAACTTCATAACGAAAACCGTATAACGAGTCGATAAATTCGACAGAAATTCCTTCGGATTTCGCAAAAATTCGCGGATATTTAATCATAACCGAGCAGGAACCTTATTAATGTGAACTATTCCCTGAATATACGGAAAGCGATTAGATAGTACGCACTAAAAACTAATAAACCGATAGCGATGTACTCCGAACAACAAGCATTGTTTGGGTACTGATTTGTTATGAATTGCTTAGCGTTTATCACTGGCGTTATATAAAAATAACATTTTCTTTAAATAAATAAAGAAATCCCCAACAAAACATCAAATTTTTCCTAAACTCTAACTGAGTCTAACCTCACATTATCAACTGACGTTTAATAAACGTCAAGTGCTGTCAAACAATCAATTTTTTTAGTTTTGTTTCACAAAACTAACTTTCCCTGCACATACCAGACAGATAAAGCCAAATAGTACCGCAGTTACACATTTTTACTACACACCATATCTATAAAATCGTTTATACGATCATATAAACCAGTGAAAAATAGTGAATTCCACTAGCGCATTCATTCAAAAAGCCCATTGATATCTTTTACGGTGCCTCGTAGCGAATATGCTGAAAAGAAAGTGGTTTCTGTCATTACAAATTTTGCATTAACCTCAAAATGTTATAAGGATAACTGAAAATCAGCTGCTCTTGTTATCTGAAAGGTAGATAGGCCGGTTGTGGTCCTGTCATTTCTTGCAGTGTTGCCAAATGTCGAAGTCGAATGCAATGTCAATCGAGCCTGTTTGAGATTATAGTGCGGAACATGCAAATTTGTTGGAGTGAAACGTCACATTTGTTGTTAAATCCCGTGTGGTTATTATTACTATCTCGTCTGTTATTATTTTACGTAGGTGTACTGGTTTGTATAGATAAAAATGTTGAGGAAATCTGATAAGTGTGAGATAATTTTTGTTTTGGAAGTTATTTTAGATAATTTATAAGAAACAGATTGTCAATAAGAGATTTCTAAATTGATAGTTCGCAGTAATACAGTTAAATTCTACATTTTTGAATATAATTTGGTTGCAAAACTTAAACGTATAGTTTGGATAATTGCTCTATAACGGTGTTTATTATGTATTGTAATGGTGTAATATGGAATTAATCGGCACGTGTATAATTACGATATTGATAAGAAAAAAATCTAAGCACATAATTATCTTTTACACGATAAGTGTGGTATACAAAAGCATTTGTGTCTCACGCTGTACTTACGTATTAGTTGTTTTGACCATATTTCTGGCATTTTCTCGCCAAAATTGAAACTGATATTTGCAATAATAACCAAGATATTAAATTTGACACCATACCGTAAAAATCAACATTAATCAAACATACAGTAGTAATCATTTAAGTAATCATATAGGTAGGTCACACCTTACGCCAGTGACGTTTGTTGTCATGAACCTATTATGACAATTAAGTATGTTTATCTACGACTCACATATAATAAGTTCATTGCATACGTATCTATAAGTCTGTTTAGGTAAAATTAATAGTTTAGCTGCAAGAGCAAATTCTATTTGAACGAGATCGGTCGCATCTGCATTGATATAATAATATATAGTGAGCCAGGATTTTCCAAATTTTTTCAGTCTAAGGACAGTACCCTTAGTGCCAAATGCTGATGTTTTGACACTATCTTACTATATCTACTGTCAATAGAAAGATCTCATATTGTGAAACCAAAGCATGTGTTCTGTTTGTTTTTGGTTTGAGGAAGTATGATAATGTATCGAATGGGCTGGGCGACTTGGGGTGGTTGAACATGTATAACACTAGGGTGTTCCATGCAGCAATATTATATCATAAGTTGCTATCCAAGAGGACCCCACAATACCTCACGCGGAAGATACGCTGTAGAACGGATGTCCATAACCTTAATTTAAGATTCAGGGGTTCGTTTGCTCCACCTGCCTATCGCGCTGAGCTGTATCAACGGTCATTCTCTTACCAGGTCAGTCACATATACAATGGTCTCAGGGAAGATGAGTAAATACTGTCCACAAAGTAGGTTATGTACCTGCCAGATGTCACCTCGTCAAATGGTAACACTTCTAGTACCTGTCAAAGGATTTTTCAAACAAAGTTGTCATAGCAACCAAACTACAACAATGTATCTAAACGTCAATGCAAATGAAAAACCTACACCTGCCATACCTACAACATGGAAACTTCTATAAACTTCTAGAACGCATTTCCTATAACTTATTTAATGTCATACTCTTCAATAATTACTTTCGCACTTTGTATATTTCGTCATATTATTCCGCTCTGCCATGACATAGTTATCAAGATCGTGTCAAGGAGTTTAAACCAAGCACTGGGTCAATTTTTACTATCGGATTCGAAACATATCAATTAAAAAGTTGCCTGTGTATGACTTCCACAAGAAAATTTGCTACGAAACTCTTTCAACTGCGTACGTATGCCTCCGTTTGCTTATAGCAAACTTTGTTGCCGCTCGAATTCTCAGCTATACATATGAAAGTGACCTAGTGACCTAGAATCTACTTACAAACGCTAGTATCTCTCTCTTCATTGAGAGGTTACGTCACAATTTGACACGATCAGCGACTTACCGCCGAATTGTACTACGGATTATTGTTTTTTTATGCACACCGGCGATTTTATGGCGTTTTGATTGTTGAATGGTATTTGCATATGGCAACAGTTCGGAACAATTGCGCCGTTTTAATCGTAGAAAGCTGTGGTAACCGCAATGACGACGGTTGTTACGGTTGGCTATCAGTGAAAGTGACTGTTGTTAGATTCACCTGTTCGTCAATAATTCCATCTTTTGTTTTTATGATTATGATATATATTATGTAGACATTATGTTAATAATGCTATTCCATATTATGTCATTTACAGTACATAATCAATAATAATGATATTTATTTAGTTAAAAGAAACTAATAATCACAATAAATTTGGTTTCCTAAGTAATAAACTTATCAACTACTTAAAATTAGCCAATACATGAACCCGACATGATGTTTTAAAAAGACTTAGCGAACTACTGTTTTTTATATCACTTGGCAGGGTATTAAACATCTTCAGTGCTTTATAATAAAATAAATTTTGTGTGCTGCTTTTTGTATATTTTGGTAATCTGAAGTGGTCCTTTTGCCGAGTATTGTATTCATGCTGCTGACTATTGTATGTTAAATAATTACTCATATAATTTGGGAGTTTATTATTTATGCATTTATATACCAACGTGAGTGCCTGATATACCGTTCCTTGTTTAATATTCAAAAAATTTAATTTACTCAGCATGGACTCGACACTGGTTAACCTGGAGCTTTGTAATAAAATTCTGAGTGCTCGATTTTGTTGTACTTGAATCTTTTTAATGTCTTTGTCTGTACACAAAAATATTATACTGCTGCAATAGTAAAAATATGGTTCTATAATCGTATGGTACAAAGATATTCTAGCTTTTAATGTGAGTTTATTAGATATTCTTCCTAAGTAGCTAATCTTTCGACTCACCTTTTTAACTATATATTCCATATTACTCGTAAATTTTAAACTATTATCTAAAATGACACCTAGATATTTAAATTCAACCACTATCTCAACAACTGTGTTGTCGATAACTATGTCTGGTGTAGGGTTTACCGAATTTCTATTTCCCAATACCATAGCTTTTGTTTTCAATACATTCAAACATAATTTATTTTCTTTATACCAATTTGATATCGATACTAGTTCGGAGTTTAATGTCGCGATTACATCAGGTAAGTTATCTCCTGCAATTGATATTAGTGTATCGTCTGCAAATAGGTGCATATCACAATATCTAATATCTAGATCAGAAATTTATTGAGAGAGGTAAAATATTTTATGGTATATCTTCTGTTATACTGTTGAGGTTGTCAACAGGTGTGTTTCCGCGAGCTACACTAATTTTTTCGTATCGCGAAACCTACTGAGGCGATATAGTTTTGAAAGGTTGAATCGATTATGTTGTGCTAACTAGACGGTATTACTTGCTTTGCTATGCTTTGTTACACTATTTTATATGCGACGTAGGTCTTGATATTATGCATGTATGCTAGTTGTTAATGAATGCTTGCTAATAATTAAACAAGGCTCGAAATGGAGGCTTTAGTTTTAATTAATTGCTAGTTAATTTCCATCGTTATGGTAACGCAAATACATTATTTTATGGCTGTGTTTTTTGTTAAAAACCTTACAATTTTTGTGTCAAAGCTTTTGGTGTATGGCTAAGTTCTTTCATAGTTTACAATCTTTACAACGAAACCATTTGCGTACATTGGAATATTGGTGTTTATACAATTTATAAAACTATTGTGAACAAAATGTATAATAATAATAATATATATTATAATATATAATATTACTGCAGAAAATACTCAATTAATCTGTTGACTAAATAGATAAAATAGCAAACTGTCTGTGTGTTTATTAATAATAAAAATATTTTTGATTTTCTTCTCAATATTTGACAATATTTTCTCTGTGTTAATTTAAAACCACAAACTCGTCGATTTGATTAGATCCAATTTTTTAATCTGTACTCATTTATGTAGTTATGCAAGTTATCCTCCATTTATCTAACTAAAAAAAACGGTAGTAATTTACTGTCACTAGTATATCCAATATTATTTAGTAAATTTAAGTATTTATTTAAAAATAATTGCCTACATTGTGAAGATTGAAAACATACCATATTCGCAATAATAGATCATTCCAATCCAATCTTATATTACTTTAAGTGTAGGTATGCAGAATTTTTGACGATACGTTTTTAAATGAATAGGTAATGACATTTGTTTTGTTTTGGTCAAAGTAGATTGGTCAATAATATAGATTTTATAGGAGCATATACTGGTTGTTTTTTTAGTATGCTGGATTAAATTTTTAAACGATCTATTTTGACGAAAATACAGAAATGGCGGCTCATTTGCAAAATCGTTAAAAATGCTAAGAATAATCCAGTTCCTTTGGACTCGTTTGAATAAAAAGATTTTGAGCAAAAGATTTCAGTTTTATCATGAAACTTATAAATATGAAATTTCGCCCCGATACCTTTAGTAGCTTCTCTGGAATCGTCGCCACAAAAAAAAAAAACGGGTACACACACACACAAACACCGACATTTTTTGTACATTAGTCAAAAATGCTCAGGGGACCCAAAACGACATATTTCATTATGTCTATATTCTTTCTCTCCCACTTCGGGAGGATTTTTTAAATCCCATTTATGTAGTTATACAGATTATCCATTTATGTAACTGGGTTTCAACCAAAGATTTTGAATGTTTTGACCAACTGTGACGATAGATTGAGTCCGTATTTTTGTTCCTTCGATCATTGCGTATTTTTCATATGATTCATACCGCATTTCGTAACTTTTAATTGAAATAAATATTCAAAAGAATTCAAATTCAATATTTAAGTCACTGATTAGTAGTGTCAAACCATTAGTGACATACGCCTACTCGGAGAAATCTCGAAGACAATAATTATAATCTCTCTGATATATACTAACTTCATGTCATTCAATAAAACATTACTTTTGGAATATTTTGGACCGGCATGTTATATATCGTTGAAACGGGGGAAAAAGGCTCTATTTATTTCAGTCATAGCCAGCTATGGTTTCCATTAAAAAAAGCACAACTTTATGTTATATCTACAAAACTATTAGAGATATTTAAAATCTGTGAATTCCAATGAAATCTAATCGAAAAAGTGCATGAAGAACGTGCAAATATCATTCGTCTGATTTAACAAACAACAAAGATATCGACAAGTATCAAAATAGCGAATAATCGAGTTTTGTGTTCAAGCTCGAGAACAAAAGACGATCGCTAATTTTGGTCTTCACCATTGAGTTTCTCTCAAAAAAAGACGGATCAACAACCTTACTCATTTTTCGAGGTTCTGTTCTTGGACCAGTTTTATTGAATTTGTACATAAACGATGTTGCTTCACAAGTTAAAGCTTGTGATATGCACCTATTTGCAGACGATACACTAATATCAATTGCAGGAGATAACTTACCTGATGTAATCGCGACATTAAACTCCGAACTAGTATCGATATCAAATTGGTATAAAGAAAATAAATTATGTTTGAATGTATTGAAAACAAAACCTATGGTATTGGGAAATAGAAATTCGGTAAACCCTACACCAGACATAGTTATCGATAACACAGTTGTTGAGATAGTGGACAAATTTAAATATCTAGGTGTCATTTTAGATAATAGTTTGAAATTTACGAGTAACATGGAATATATAGTTAAAAAGGTGAGTCGAAAGATTAGCTACTTAGGAAGAATATCTAATAAACTTACATTAAAAGCTAGAATATCTTTGTACCATACGATTATAGAACCATATTTTTACTATTGCAGCAGTATATTATTTTTGTGTACAGACAAAGACATTCAAAAGATTCAAGTACAACAAAATCGAGCACTCGGAATTTTATTACAATGCTCCAGGTTAACCAGTATCGAGTCCATGTTGAGTAAATTAAATTTTTTGAATATTAAACAAGGAACGGTATATCAGGCACTCACGTTGGTATATAAATGCATAAATATTAAACTCCCAAATTATATGAGTAATTATTTAACATACAATAGTCAGCAGCATGAATACAATACTCGGCAAAAGGACCACTTCAGATTACCAAAATATACAAAAAGCAGCACACGAAATTCATTTTATTATAAAGCACTGAAGATGTTTAACACCCTACCAAGTGATATAAAAAAACAGTAGTTCGCTTAGTCTTTTTAAAACGTCATGTCGGGTTCATGGATTGGCTAATTTTAAGTAGTTGATAAGTTTATTACTTAGGAAACCAAATTATTGCGATTATTAGTTTCTTTTAACTAAATAAATATCATTATTATTATTATTATATCTCTTATAGTTACCGAGATCTCGTATAGTAACATCGAATTTGGCCCACCCTGTTAAAAAAAAACTATAAAATAAAACCAAAATAAAACTAGACTAAAAAACACAAGAACTGTAGCTAGATATTTTAGCGGCTAAATCTAAATTATTTTGTTTTTCTTTTATTCTTCTTCAATGCTAAATATGCTAAATTAAGGTTTTAGAGCAATAAATTAGTTTTTACATAAAACTGAATACTTTTTTCGGATTTCACTAAACTGTCGGTGAAAAATAACATTGTACAATGTACATCATAGACTCTTTTATTATCTTTACTGCTGCAATCGATCATAAATACACCAATAATAACGTTCCTTTCTGTTTTATCTTTCAGACCGAGCTATCTGGCATCAAATGGCGTAAACTCGTGTGGACAGACAACGGCGGCGGCGGCAGCGCTTACGGGAACGTCGGCGGCGGCAGCGGTACCGTCGGGGAACCACTCGACGATCTGATATTGCGTAGCTATGCTCGGTGCCTAGCGGCGGACATACTGTGCGTGTGGCGGCGCGTCTCGACGCCCCAGGCTTCGAACCCCTTCGACCTGGTGCCGCCGCCGCCGAGCCAACCGCCCCCGTTGAGCCTTCTCGCCACCAAGGAGCTCTGGATCTTCTGGTACGGCGAAGAGCCCGACCTGAAGGAGCTGATCGCGCCCGAACTTCTACAATGCGGTGAGTTTGCGAAGTTGAGAGTGTTTTTTTTTTGCTAAGGGATTCGGAATGTCGACTGCGCCATGTTTGTTGTGTCAGTGGTGGCGTTGAAACGATGTTTACTGTTTTGAAGCGTATGTTGTGGTTGTTTATTTGCTAATCATTTGAGAAAAATGAAGTCAGGATTACAACAGGTGAGACACACTGTAAATGAAAACTAAATTATATAGAAATAATTTGCACTACGACATGGGGACACGTGTCAACAAGCGCGATTGAAAAAGAGGAATAGAAATAAATTGGCTGAGGAGTAAAGTATTAGTTTTTCATAACTACGTGTCAGATATCATAGGCAAATGTTTGAAAAATGCTTCCTTCAACAGCAACTTATGACAATTGCATTTGTGTCTATGGACTATCGACTGCGCCATGTTATAGCGTCGATGGTGACCTTTAATAGTATATTATTTGTCGAGATCTAAAAACTCGACTTTGCGATTTTGGCAAAGAATAGATCATAATCGCCTATGCAGTTTCCATTTCCAAAAGCCACGTTCTACAGGATTGCAGATATTTTGCGTTTTTTAATTTTGTTTCTTTTTAAATTTTCCTATACGGCTAAGAAAAAACGTCTTTGATACGTCGATTTTTTACTATAAAAATACACATTTTGATGTAATGGCAATCCCATATTTGAAAGTTATTTTCTAATATAACATTTAATTGTCTTAATGGTAGCGGAACAACATTTTAGGCTTAAAGACCATAATTGAAATTGCAAGTATTGATAACTTTGAGTGCATGGAGGTTGTAAATGGAATATAAAATGTACTCTGGAACTTTATTTGCCCTGAATATGAATGCGAACTCAAAATTACGTAAGACATCCGGAAAAGTGAGGTCAAATGTCAAAACTGTAATATTAGCAACATTAGTAAACGTATGCTATTTGAATTCAATCTCCCAGAAATCTCAAAATCTGTATAAAATACTCAATGTAACACTAATTTTCAACTATCTTTTTAGTTTACGATAAATATGTGTACATATTTTGCAAGTCAAACCCGACTTTTTTTAATAGATTTAGAGATTTTGTCATGTTTCAATACTTTGTGTTCTCACAGTATATAGCGGTTTTACACTATTATCACTATACGCAATTTTTTATTGCTTAAAAAGATGTAGAACATTTTGCGTGATAAATTGCGTAGTGTAAAATAATTTGAATAACATTGAATATGTAAAATTCAACAAAGTTATGTCTCTGTCTGCATATCGTCTCGTTAAAAGTTAAAGTTATTAACTAACATTTCAAATAATTACAAAAACCTGACTACAATGGAATACCAATAAATATAATGACATTTTCCAGAGAATTAATGGATTTTAAGAATTTATCGAACTTATTTTAATAACACTTATTGATCGTATTTCCGTTTCGATACGCATTTATCAGCATTTGGCCACAATTAATTCGTGCGTCAATAAAATATAACAAAGTGTTAGTTAGTGGCTTTTGCCATTTTACCTTTACAATTTTTTACCGTCTATTGTAATTGTTTATTTGCAAATCGTTTGTCAAAAAGCGATCAGGATGAGAACAGATATAACCTATCTAAACTAACAAAATACATTCATTGTGATAATTTGCCTATGACATTTGTTAGATATAATTGTCATAAATCAATGAAAGGATGTAGCGGTTACTAACAAGGCCTCAGTAGCTCAGATGGGAGAGCATTGTGCTAGAAACGGAAAGGTCCCTGGTTCAAATCCAAGTTGTGGCTGTAATTTTTGATTTATTTAAAATTTACATCCCGCCTGTATATCACAGTATTGTTTACCTATAATATCTCTGACACGGTTTGTTATTTTAGAAAATCCCCAAACACGTCGATTTTTAATTATTAAAATACACATTTTTGTGAAAAGTTCAATGTCCTACCCATTATTAGTTACTGAATAATGACGTCATGGTCTCTTTTTTAAATGTCAACCCCATTTTTTTCTTACTAATGTTGGTAGATTATTCAGTTGTCTAAATGGCATCGGAAATATTTTATGGCCTTACATCAGAAAATTTTCGAGAAAAAGACAATTGTAAATTGTAAATCCTGATTGATACTTGATTGCGTAAATTGTGGAAGGAATGTAGTAGCAACATGGGCTTGACCTACTTTGACTACAAGCATTTATAATGCATCTTTATTATCATTAATAAAAAATTGCTGAACACATCGAATTGATAATTTGTCAGATTCATAATTTAATTTGTCAGATTATAAAGTGATGAATGTTCAAGTTGTTAAATACACTATCATAGAAATATAAGAAGCAAGCATAGATAAAACAATAAACAAAAATGCGAAATTTGTTGCACAGCTAATAAAAGTCATTCAAATATCCTAATAATAAAACTGTATTTTATACAAAAAGTTTTAACCCCTAACTGCAAACCCCCCCCCCCCAATTTAGCGTGCGGCGAGCAAAATATTGTCAATTGCGGGCGCAACCGTTTCCACTACGCAGTTTCACCCTTCGAATAAACAGAAGAACATCGATCTCCCCTTAACCCGAATACGCCATTCCGGGAATTTGAGAATTGATTTTTTCCCGGCGGGGTGCAAGCAGAATGGCACACAGAAGGTGTAGACAGGGGCGCGAAGGGGAGACGTGGCAACGTTGCAGACCTTCGCACGTGGTCTTCCCTGTTACCCCCCACCCCCCGTACCCACCATTTAACCATCCCGCTACTTGTTACCCTTGCGACTTGTAAGCGCGAAACACAATAATTATTTGACCTGTCGTCAAATCAATAAAATCATGCTTAAGGTCGTTAAAAGTTTCTGTAGAATCAAATTTTGCTTGAAAATAATGTTCAAAATTGTGGCAAATTAGACAAAATCAATGTATTTTCGGTTAGTAAGACTTGACAAACTTTTGTTTTCAAAACACAGCGACCAAAGTGTCTATTCAAAGCTCATGAAACTAACAACAATTATTCATGAGAACCTAATAAACAATATAAAGGCAACAGTCGTTGTAGAAACCACTATATATTTTAAAGAACAAAATCTAAAGCCAAGAGAAATATTTATGAAACAGAAGATATTGACAAACTTTTCTTTTCAAAATACAGTGACCAAAGTGGCTATTCAAAGCTCATGAAACTAACATCAATTATTCATGAGAACCTAATAAATAATATAAAGGCAACAGTCGTTGTAGAAACCACTATATATTTTAAAGAACAAAATCTAAAGCCAAGAGAAATATTTATGAAACAGAAGATATTGACAAACTTTTCTTTTCAAAATACAGTGACCAAAGTGGCTATTCAAAGCTCATGAAACTAACAACAATTATTCCTGAGAACCTAATAAACAATATAAAGGCAATAGTCGTTGTTGAAACCACTACATATTTTAAAGAAAAAATCTAACGCCAAGAGAAATATTTATGAAACGGAAGAAATTGACAAACTTTTCTTCTCAAAACACAGTGATCAAAGTATCTATTCAAAGCTCATGAAACTAACAACAATTATTCCTGAGAACCTAATAAACAATATAAAGGCAATAGTCGTAGAAACCACTATATATTTTAAAGAAAAAAATCTAAAGCCAAGAGAAATATTTATGAAACGGAAGAAATTGACAAACTTTTCTTCTCAAAACACAGTGATCAAAGTATCTATTCAAAGCTCATGAAACTAACAACAATTATTCATGAGAACCTAATAAATAATATAAAGGCAACAGTCGTTGTAGAAACAACTATATATTTTAAAGAACAAAATCTAAAGCCAAGAGAAATATTTATGAAACAGAAGATGTTGACAAACTTTTCTTTTCAAAATACAGTGACCAAAGTGGCTATTCAAAGCTCATGAAACTAACAACAATTATTCCTGAGAACCTAATAAACAATATAAAGGCAATAGTCGTTGTTGAAACCACTACATATTTTAAAGAAAAAATCTAACGCCAAGAGAAATATTTATGAAACAGAAGATATTGACAAACTTTTCTTTTCAAAATACAGTGACCAAAGTGGCTATTCAAAGCTCATGAAACTAACAACAATTATTCCTGAGAACCTAATAAACAATATAAAGGCAATAGTCGTTGTTGAAACCACTACATATTTTAAAGAAAAAATCTAACGCCAAGAGAAATATTTATGAAACAGAAGATATTGACAAACTTTTCTTTTCAGCACACAGTGATCAAAGTATATATTCAAAGCTCATGAAACTAACAACAATTATTCCTGAGAACCTAATAAACAATATAAAGGCAACAGTCGTTGTTGAAAACCACTACACATTTTAAAGAAAAAATCTAAAGCCAAGAGAAATATTTATGAAACAGAAGATATTGACAAACTTTTCTTTTCAGCACACAGTGATCAAAGTATATATTCAAAGCTCATGAAACTAACAACAATTATTCCTGAGAACCTAATAAATAATATAAAGGCAACAGTCGTTGTAGAAACCACTATATATTTTAAAGAACAAAATCTAAAGCCAAGAGAAATATTTATGAAACAGAAGATATTGACAAACTTTTCTTTTCAAAATACAGTGACCAAAGTGGCTATTCAAAGCTCATGAAACTAACAACAATTATTCCTGAGAACCTAATAAACAATATAAAGGCAACAGTCGTTGTTGAAAACCACTACACATTTTAAAGAAAAAATCTAAAGCCAAGAGAAATATTTATGAAACTGAAGATATTCACAAACTTTTCTTTTCAAAACACAGTGACCAAAGTATCTATTCAAAGCTCATGATACTAACAACAAGTATTCCTGAGAACCTAATAAACAATATGAAGGCAACAGTCGTAGTTGAAACCACTACAAATTTTAAATAAAAAAAATTTAAAGCCAAGAGAAATATTTATGAAACAGAAGATATTGACAAACTTTTCTTTTCAAAACACAGTGACCAAAGTGTCTATTCAAAGCTCATAAAACTAACAACAATTATTCCTGAGAACCTAATAAACAATATAAAGGCAACAGTCGTTGTTGAAAACCACTACACATTTTAAAGAAAAAATCTAAAGCCAAGAGAAATATTTATGAAACAGAAGATATTGACAAACTTTTCTTTTCAAAATACAGTGACCAAAGTGGCTATTCAAAGCTCATGAAACTAACAACAATTATTCCTGAGAACCTAATAAACAATATAAAGGCAATAGTCGTTGTTGAAACCACTACATATTTTAAAGAAAAAATCTAACGCCAAGAGAAATATTTATGAAACAGAAGATATTGACAAACTTTTCTTTTCAAAATACAGTGACCAAAGTGGCTATTCAAAGCTCATGAAACTAACAACAATTATTCCTGAGAACCTAATAAACAATATAAAGGCAATAGTCGTTGTTGAAACCACTACATATTTTAAAGAAAAAATCTAACGCCAAGAGAAATATTTATGAAACAGAAGATATTGACAAACTTTTCTTTTCAGCACACAGTGATCAAAGTATATATTCAAAGCTCATGAAACTAACAACAATTATTCCTGAGAACCTAATAAACAATATAAAGGCAACAGTCGTTGTTGAAAACCACTACACATTTTAAAGAAAAAATCTAAAGCCAAGAGAAATATTTATGAAACAGAAGATATTGACAAACTTTTCTTTTCAGCACACAGTGATCAAAGTATATATTCAAAGCTCATGAAACTAACAACAATTATTCCTGAGAACCTAATAAATAATATAAAGGCAACAGTCGTTGTAGAAACCACTATATATTTTAAAGAACAAAATCTAAAGCCAAGAGAAATATTTATGAAACAGAAGATATTGACAAACTTTTCTTTTCAAAATACAGTGACCAAAGTGGCTATTCAAAGCTCATGAAACTAACAACAATTATTCCTGAGAACCTAATAAACAATATAAAGGCAACAGTCGTTGTTGAAAACCACTACACATTTTAAAGAAAAAATCTAAAGCCAAGAGAAATATTTATGAAACTGAAGATATTCACAAACTTTTCTTTTCAAAACACAGTGACCAAAGTATCTATTCAAAGCTCATGATACTAACAACAAGTATTCCTGAGAACCTAATAAACAATATGAAGGCAACAGTCGTAGTTGAAACCACTACAAATTTTAAATAAAAAAAATTTAAAGCCAAGAGAAATATTTATGAAACAGAAGATATTGACAAACTTTTCTTTTCAAAACACAGTGACCAAAGTGTCTATTCAAAGCTCATAAAACTAACAACAATTATTCCTGAGAACCTAATAAATAATATAAAGGTAATAGTCGTTGTTGAAACCACTACATATTTTAAAGAAAAAAATCTAAAGCCAAGAGAAATATTTATGGAACAGAAGATATTGACAAACTTTTGTTTTCAAAACACACTGACCAAAGTGTCTATTCAAAGCTCATGAAACTAACAACAATTATTCCTGAGAACCTAATAAACAATATAAAGGCAACAGTCGTAGTTAAAACAACCAAATTTTCCCTAAAAAGAAGAATAAAATGGAACCAAAAACTGTCCTTTTCAACCTAAAAGTTCCACTAGCTCAATATCAACAACCGCATCGACACAAAACATTTCATAATCTCTCTCTATCCTCTCCAAAACCGCGGACACTTACGACAAACAACATTAAAAACAATCGAGATAACAACGCGACCACCAATAAACAAATGATTATCTCTCCACTTAAGCGTGCCGATCCTACGATACCAAAAAAAAATCGGTAGTAGTGAATTGTTTAAGTCTCGTCCGCGGCGTCTGTTCGTTGCGCTAATTCGGCGTGGGTGGCCATGGCCAGATAGAGGATGGCGCGCATTTCGGTAACCATGGCGATGATGCCCCGACATCGATCCCACTTCTGATGTTGCTGCTGCAGGCGGCAGGGCTCGATCTAGACAGCGTAAACGCGAACGAGAGCGTTCGTGAATTGTAGTATAGGTAGTCGGGGTACGTTCTAGAATGGGGTCTCTGTAGAATCGCTAGATGCAGCGATGAAAACACCCCTCGGTTTGGGACAGAGGGTCGAATAACCTAATGACATAATTACGGAACGAGATAGACGCGGTACTTTCGATTTGTAGTCGGAAATTGTTTTTCTTATGGAAGTTTTTGTTATGTCTTCAATATTAATGTCAATTGTAGCTCTGGAATGTCTTTTTATGAGTTGTTTATAGGGTAATTTTTACCGGTTCTTATTCTGACTTAATAATTAAATACACAGGGGGCAAAATTGAGTTTCTTGAACCTTGTTCTAGATTTGTTCCAGACTATAAAAGACTTTTTAGTTATAGTCAGTATTTTTCCTCTTGGTTTTATTTTTTTTTTTGTGAAATATGTGGTGGTTTCAACAATGTTTGTTTATTATGTTATTAGGAATAATACTTGTTAGTTTCATGAACTTGAATAGATACTTTGGTCACTGTGTTTTGAGAAGAAAAGTTCGTCAATATCTTCAGTTTCATCAATATTTGTCTTGGCTTTATAATTTTTTCTATGAAATATCTGGTGGTTTCAACAATGACTGTTGACTTGATATTGATTATTAGGTTATTGGGAATAACTGTTTTTAATTTCATGAGATTTGTATAGATACTTTGATCACTGTGTTTTGAAAAGAAACATTTTGTCAATATCTTTGGTTTCATCAATATTTGTCTTGGCTTTATAATTTTTTTTATGAAATATCTGGTGGTTTCAACAATGACTGTTGACTTGATATTGCTTATTAGGTTATTGGGAATAACTGTTTTTAATTTCATGAGATTTGTATTGATACTTTAGTCACTGTGTTTTGAAAAGAAAAAATTGTCAATATCTTTGGTTTCATCAATATTTGTCTTGGCTTTATAATTTTTTCTATGAAATATCTGGTGGTTTCAACAATGACTGTTGACTTGATATTGCTTATTAGGTTATTGGGAATAACTGTTTTTAATTTCATGAGATTTGTATTGATACTTTAGTCATTGTGTTTTGAAAAGAAAAATTTGTCAATATCTTTGGTTTCATCAATATTTGTCTTGGGTTTATAATTTTCTCTATGAAATATATGGTGGTTTCAACAATGACTGACATGATATTGCTTATTAGGTTATTGGGAATAACTGTTTTTAATTTCATGAGATTTGTATTGATACTTTAGTCATTGTGTATTGAAAAGAAAAATTTGTCAAATCTTTGGTTTCATCAATATTTGTCTTTTCTTTATAAGTTTTTCTATGAAATATCTGGTAGTTTCAGGTAGTTGACTTAATATAGCTTATTAGGTTATTGGGAATAACTGTTTCTAATTTCATGAGATTTGTGTAGATACTTTGGTCACTGTGTTTTGAAAAGGAAAATTTGTCAATATCTTTGGTTTCATCAATATTTGTCTTTTCTGTATATTTTTTTCTATGAAATATCTGGTAGTTTCAACACTGACTGTTGACTTGATATAGCTTATTAGGTTATTGGGAATAACTGTTTTTAATTTCATGAGATTTGTATTGATACTTTGGTCATTGTGTTTTGAAAAGTAAAATTTGTCAATATTTTTGGTTTCATCAATATTTGTCTTTTCTTTATAATTCTTTCTATGAAATATCTGGTGGTTTCTACATTGACTGTTGACTTGATATAGCTTATTAGGTTATTGGGAATAACTGTTTTTAATTTCATGAGATTTGTATTGATACTTTGGTCACTGTTTTTGAAAAGAAAAATTTGTCAATATCTTTGGTTTCATTAATATTTTTTTGGCTTTATAATTATTTCTCTGAAATGTGTGTTTGTTTCAATAATGATTGTTGTCTTTATATTGTTTATTAGGCTATTAGGAATAATATTGTTGTTCGTTTCATGAGCTTTGAATAAGTACTTTGGTAATTGTGTTTTGAAAAGAAAAGTTTCTATTACGTTCCATATAATATAGTCGTAGTAGTTCCATAAAATAAGGTCCTCAGTAAAATTCATTAGTTTTTTACCCTAATTCGAACTCGACCCGCTAGAGCATGTGACGTGCGTGTTCCACACTGTGTTTTCCACGTGTCCCACAACAGGTGTCTAATTTGATACTCGAAACAATTTGATTTTATCACTTACGACAAGCAACTATATTAAAAAAACTTGGCTCAATTTGCTTTACATGCATGTATTTTACATTTTATATTCCTAAATATTGTTATGTATTAATAATTTTGGCAAATTATTAAATTAAAAATTATTTCAATTCGTTTACAAAGTAAAAATAAACTTTCCTATCTGAAAGAATTATTATTTATTACAGACTGGCTGAACACTTCGGAGGTTATAGTCTAGGGTTTACAAAAAGGGGTTATTATTAGATATGACAATTAATAATGCAATAATATTTCTTTCGTAATGAACCCTATCATCAAAGTAGTACCTATTTCAGTACTTCCCCATGTTTAGTGCTTCTAATCTTTTCGGGAAAATTCTTAACTCAGCAGAGAAGAGAAAGGAACACCATAGAATAAATAAAAAGTTGGCTTCTCGATTCTTCGGTTCATATTTGCTCGAGTGTGGAGTGGAATTGTATGTAAAACAAGCCGGTAAAATCGATTTTGGCTTCTAGTATGCGTATGCAGGCTAGCAAGCAGCGCACACTCTACCAAACAAGGTGGGCGGTGAAATCACCTGTCATTGATCGGTTAGATAGACTCCAAACTTAACCTCAACGGGCAACAACCGTCCTCATTATCGGTATTAAATTAAAATACGCGCAATTTCTGTTTATTGGCGAGGAAGTACAACCTTGTTTTGCTATCATAGCGTAAAATTCTGCGTAAACACGATGATAATGATAATCGATATCGTAATAAATCCAAATATAGGAATAGTTCGCGGTCGCTGTTGGTAAGATTTGAATATTATTGTGCAGATAATGATGTATTTATGTTTGAAATCGATGCATAACAGGTCTGTTAATCGCTTATTTGAGATTGCAGCTTCCGGTTTGCCAGAAATGAAGTGGTTGATAATATAACGGTGTGTGATAAATTTTGACTTTTTGTTTATATCCTTCTTAAATATTCTGCCGAAAGTAAAATTTGCCGTAAAAAATTTAAAGGTAGTTAATTCTTCTACAAAAAACACAAAATTCTCGAAAGTCTGTCTAAATCGATCTACTAATTTAAAAAAAAAAATATGGTTAATACCAATTTGCGAGCCCCAATTTCAGATATTCCTGTATCCGGATATTTTAGCTAAAATTTTTCTATAATGACACGAAAACATGATTCACCAGTACTAAATAAATTCTCTCCTTCATGGTTAATATTGCATGAAAAGACTTTTCAAAACAAAAGGCCAATACAGTGCTCCAAAAAATTAGGAAACACTATTTTCGAAACCTGTAACTTTTTTAATAATATGTATTTCAAAATAGGCAAATCAAATTCGGTATACTTAACGGTATATTCGGTATATTTAACCAAAGAAAATTACAGATAAAATGTTACAACTCTTAGTTCCTTCTAAGTTATGGAAATTGGCGACTGAATTTATTTGTGACGTTGGAAATGCTCTTCTTCATTTCAATAAGCAAGTTCTTAATGAAAACTTAAACGATTGGGTTTTACGTGCTGTGTTATACCCAAAAAACGTTGATTACATCTCCGATTAAATCTTTGAAAAAACAAAAGAAAAATAGTAACATTCATCTAAAATTGTAAACGCCTCAAAAATTTCACCGTGTATACGATGCTATTAAATATCTACTGTTCTTTCTGACCAAACATAAACAAATATCATACAAACTCTACTGATTTTGTTACACATTTCACATTATATTGACCCGACAATATCAAAAATACTGCATAGCCATACAAAAAGTAAGATAACTTTGGATATAAACGTTTTGTTGCCGCAAATATGGTATGTTTTCAAACGTCACAATATAAGGAGTTCGTTTTTCAACGCAATATTTGAATTGAGTAAATATTATTGGCAATATGAGTAACTAAAATTTTGTACCGTTTCAATTTTGCGCACAGTGTATTTAAACATCAATTACGATAACAAAACGTCACTATAAACCGTCCTTTAAAACACATAAACCAGGGTTGCCAGGTCTGCAGCATTTGAGGCTCATCTCGGGTCTCCGGCAGGCATTCAAGCATCTCCGGCAAAATCAAACATGAAGGAAATAGTTTTACATTATTGTAAATAATATATCGTGCGGGCTTAAAGGTAAAATGGTAAAAGTCACTAACTAACAATTTGTTATATTTTATTGAAGCACGAATTAATTGTGGCCAAATGCTGATAAATGCGTATCTAAACGAAAATACGATCAATAAATGTTATTAAAATAAGTTCAATAAATTCTGAAAATCCATTGTCTGGAAAACGTCATTATATTTATTGGTAGTCTATTGTAGTCAGATTTTTGTAATTATTTGAAATGTTAGTTAGTTACTTTTACTTTTAACCAGACGATATGCAGACAGAGATATATCTTGAATTTTACATATTCAATGTTATTCAAATTATTTTACACTACGCAATTTATCACGCATAATGTTCTACAACTTTTTAAGCAATAAAAAATTGCGTGTAGTGCCATTAACAATAGTGTAAAACCGCTATTATGCAGTGAGAACGCAAAGTATTGAAACATGACAAAATCTCTAAATCGGTCTGTTATTTTCTAGAAAAAGTTAGTTGAAAATTAGTGTTACATTGTGTATTTTAAACAGATTTCGAAGTTTCTGGGAGATTGAATTCAAATGGCGTACATTTACTAACGTTGCTAAAATTGCAGTTTTGACATTTGACCTCACTTTTCCGGACGTTTTACGTAATTTTGAGTTCGCATTCGTATTCAGGGCAAATAAAGTTCCAGAGTACATTTTATATTCCATTTACAATCGCCATGTTACTCAACTTCTTGTATAACATCGGCAATGACAGTCAAATTTTGTTTTCTACCATCCCGCAGAATAATCGGGCATTAGCCCTAACCTAAGGCACGCGGCGCGGCGCGAAACGCGGGCGCGCGCGCGCCATCCAGATAATTGCCGGTACCTTCCGTGACGTCACACTGCCGTCACGGTGTTGCGTCATTGCCTCTACACCCTACGTCACGCGGTGGCGCTATAAACGCCGCACGAGCCACGCCAATCTCGGACGCACTCTAGCGGAAAACGCGAGTACTAACGACGAAGTTGCTTTGCTATGCTTCGCTACTACCCCATTTGATTTTATTGTTACGTCGCGTCGCCTACAGTTGTTTGTTTTGTCTCTGCTGTATGTACAACTATAGATATGAATGATTAGATTGATTGCTAAAAATATTAATGTTATTGTATTGATGATAATGTAGGATTTGTTTTGAATTGATTTTGGGTTTTTTTTGTGGAGGTATAACAATCGAAATTTGTTCGTTGTCGGCATGAGATTCTTTAAAATGCTGTGTCAATGCTGTTTTTAAGGTTAAATTGAAATTGGATCAAGACCATTGTCAAGGTAGCCGGCACAATGACAACAGATTCGGTTTCTTCTAGAACGACTGTTGCTTTTACATTGTTTGTTGGGTTATTAGGAATAATATTGTTGTTAGTTTCATGAGCTTTGAATAGATACTTTAGTCACTGTGTTTCGAAAAGAAGAAAGCGTGTCAATATCTTTGGTTTTGTAAGTTGGGTTTATATTGTTTATTAAGTTTTTTTGGATCACTGTGACTAATTATTTGCCTTTTTCTTTTACAGAAAGCGACCAAGGGTCATGGGAAAGCGGACTGTCATACGAATGCCGGTCCCTTCTTTTCAAGGCACTCCACAACCTCATAGAGCGTTGCCTCCTATCTAGGGACTTCGTGAGGATTGGAAAATGGTTCGTTCAGCCGCACACGGGCACCCGTAAGTCGGCCGACGGCAGCCACTCCAACCTGTCATTCTCGTTCGTCTTCTTCGTGCACGGTGACAGTTCCGTGTGCGCCAGCGTTGACGTGCGACAGCATCCGCCGATCAGAAAACTATGCAAGGCGCATCTTCAGCAAGCTCAAGCATCCACGGCCGGATTGAAAGGTAAAAATTAGCTTTGGTTTTTTTTTCGGGTGGTCCCGTGTCTTGTCGTGTTGAGACGTGAACCTCAAAAATCGTTAATATTGGGATAATTTTAAGTTTAAACGTTGTTACTTTTTTAGCATTTGAACTCAACTAATGTGTTGATATTTGTTTTGAGTACTGAATCAAATAGTAGTAAGGTAAACGCCACAAATTCAGACAGGCACATCTTCAGCAAGCTCGAGCATTCCGGCCGGGTTGATAGGTAAAAATTAGCTTTGGTTATTTTTTGGGGTGGTCCCGTGTCGTGTCGTGTTGAGACGTGAACCTCAAAAGTCGTTAATATTGGGATAATTATAGTTTTAAACGTTGCTTCTTAAGCGTTTGTACTCACTACTCAACTAATGTGTTGATATTTGGTTTGACTACTAAATCAAATAGTAGTAAGGTAAACGCCCCAAATTCAGACAGGCACATCTTTAGCAAGGTTAAGCATCCACAGCTGGATTGAAAGGCAAACAGTAGGTTTGGTTATGCTTTGAGGTGGTCCCGTGTCGTGTCGTGTTGAGACGTGAACCTCAAAAGTCGTTAATATTATGATAATTATAGTTTTAAACGTTGTTTCTTAAGCGTTTGTACTGAACGAACGTGTTGATATTTGTTTTCACTACTAAATCAAATAGTAGTAAGGTAAACGCCCCAAATTCAGACAGGCACATCTTCAGCAAGCTCGAGCATTCAGAGCCGGATTGAAAGGTAAAAATTAGCTTTGTTATTTTTTTGGGTGGTCCTGTGTTGTGTCGTGTTGAGACGTGAACCTCAAAAGTCGTTAATATTGGGATAATTATAGTTTTAAACGATGTTTCGTAAGCGTGTGTACTGGACTAATCTGTTAATATTTGTTTTGACTACTAAATCAAGTAGTAGTAAGGTAAACGCCCTAAATTCAGACAGGCACATCTTCAGCAAGCTCAAGCATTCGAAGCCGGATTGAAAGGTAAAAATTAGCTTTGGTTATTTTTTGGGGTGGTCCCGTGTCGTGTCGTGTTGAGACGTGAACCTCAAAAGTCGTTAATATTGGGATAATTATAGTTTTAAACGTTATTTCGTAAGCGTTTGTACTCAACTAATCTGTTGATATTTTTTTTACTACTGAATCAAATAGTAGTAAGGTAAACGCCCGAAATTCAGTCAGGTTAAGGAATTTGTGTTACATTTTTAACTGTAGAATTTATACCTATGTGGTGCTCATACCTATGTAATTATTTTAAATTAATATTTTTTATTTTAACTAAGGATACAAATATGTCTGAATTTTGGGCAGTGTCTGAATTTGGGACGTTTACTTCAGTATTTCGTGGTTGTGGGTGTATTGAAAGTTCGTATGGCACGCGCCCGCCCGGCCGGTAGAGAAATGCAGGCGGCTACGATACGAAAACCGCGGTGAACCTGGCTTTGGTTCAAACCGGAGTTTCCGAACGTTTGCCCGCAACATTGGGCGCGCAGGCGTTGCTTGTTGTCGGCTGCCTGTTGAGTTCATTGTACCGAAAAGTAGACGTCTACGGGCGAACGGCACTCCGCACTATTATAGCCCCGACTATGCCTATAGCAGCCTGCTCTATACTCGAACGTATTGTGCCCGGTTATTCGTTTTATCAATGCAAGGCTAGTTGTGATGCGCATTTTTGTCTATGGCGTTTCGTAATGGTTTGCGATAATGACAATTTTTGACACGTACTGTATAAAATATAAGAAATAATTAGTAGAATAGTGAAAATTTGCTTTATAATAAAAGGAAACGCAATTGTAAATAATGCCTCTCCCTAGGTTTCGAGTTATGTAAGACTTAAAGAGACAAACAACAAGAGTGTTGCCAGTTTATCAGTGTTTGTGACCTTCGCAAGTATTGCTAATTTGCGTTAGTAATCTACATTTACGCAATAAGGCAACATTCCCAAAAACATGAGCGGAGAAAATAACAATAACACTAATATAAAAAAGATTCAATGCCATTGTTTCGTGTGTAGGTATCATCAATATTTCTCTTGACTTTATAATTTCTTCTTTAAAGTTGGATTTAGTGGATTTAACGACTGTTGCCTTTTATATTGTTTATTATATTCTCAGGAATAAATGTTGTTAGTTTCATGAGCTTTGAATAAATACTTTGGTCACTGTGTTTTCAAAAGAAGAATTTGTCAATATTTTCAGTTTCTTAAATATTTCTCTTGGCTTTATAATTTCTTCTATGAAATATGTGGTGGTTTAAACAACGACTGTTGCCTTTATATTGTTTATTAGGTTCTCAGGAATAATTGTTGTTAGTGTCATGAGCTTTGTATAAATAGTTTGGCCACTGTGTTCTGAAATGAAAACTTTCTTGGCTTTCATAAATATTTCTCTTGGCTTTAGAATTTTTTCTTTAAAATATGGAGTGGTTTCAACAATGACTGTTGCCTTTATATCATTTATTAGGTTATTAGAAACATATGTTGTTAGTTTCATGAGAATTGAATAGATACTTGGTCACTGCGTTTTGAAAATAAATATTGAACGAAAAGAAATGTGAAAATATCACTAATAACACAAATATTCGTTTCTCTTTCAGTTATCCTGGCTCCTTTTGGTCTGGCGGGTGTCCTGACGGGGCAGTCCTTCAAGAGTTGCGACAACGTCCGCCTCCTCGAGGATTGGGGCCACTTTTTCCCACTGGATAAGGGCTACAATTCGCCCAACTCCGACATGGGAGTCGTCGAGGTTATTGTTGGCGGCATGAAGATGAGGTACCCCTCCTGTTACGTCTTGGTCACCGACATGGACGACACTGTCAACAATACGGCCTCTCAGGCCGATCCCAACGTTACCAACCCCAACGGGACGACATCGTCCACCACGGGTCCACCCGACGTCAAAGGAACTACCACTGATTATACGAGTAAGTTATCGTTTATCATTTTGAGAAATTAACGATTCTACACAGTTTTATAATGAAAACCATGGAATAGGGAATTATTGCGTTGTTTTTTAGACCGTTCCTCTCAACAGGCTTATTTTGTTGTATTGTTTAAAACCAGTAAATTGTTTTTGCAGTTGTTTTGTTTATTTACTGAACCAATAATCAGTTTTGTAAAAAAAATGCGTTTGATGAAATTTACAACAGTATTTCGAGTTTTGTTTGTCATACATTTACTTAAAATACTTTCGCGGCTTTATTATTGTAGAGACTACATTTGACGGAAATTGCAAATTCTATTTCAAAATTTTTTAAATTGTATGAATCTGAACCAAATGCCACTAAATTATATGTTAAGTTACAAGCATCAGCACAATGTAAGATATTGTATAATAATAATAATAATAATGATATAACATTAAATAACATAGCATTAAATAACATTATATTCAAAAGACATACACTATCAAAACAATAGTACACAAAAAAGCTATATTTTAAAATTAAAATCGCTTGTAGATAGCATAGTTTTTATTAATTTAATTATTATTGGCAGTACATGGCATGTGTCGCACTAGTTACGAAAAATGCAATGTTTGAAATGTTAAATTATATAGTTTTTCTACAAGCTATGACTTATCAAGTCATTCATGTTATTCATGTAAGTAATGATATTGTGAGTTTTCTAAAAGTTATAAACATTGTTTAAGGTAATTAATGACATTTCTTATTTTAAATGGCCTCCATTTCGCTATTTCAACTCCTGCATTATCTGTAGTGTCTCTTGCTCTTTCTGTACCCATAAAACCTGCGCAACATCATACTTTTATAATTCCTTATTCCATGAACGAAAACCATCTATTATGAAACCGAAAACAGTGTCATTATGACACCGAAAATGTTTTAGCGTCATAATGTGTTTATTATGAAAACGAACTAGAAATTTATTAACATGTCTTATGAAGTTATCTTTTTTTTTTATTTTTAGGCGCTCCGCTAAACATTCAAACACCGCCGGCTTCTCCTGTTCCGATAACAAGTAAGGTGCCCCAACCTGGGCCCTTCCCGGTTTCAGTGGAGCACCCGGCCTCTATGCAGAGGCCCCCGACGGCAGCTTCGGTGTTGACGGAACGGGTCTGGCAGGAGTGCATTCTTGGGCAGCCGAACATCGGACAAATAAGTGCCCCGAACGACAGATCGGGGGAGTGGGACTTTGTTGATCCCTTGAAAAGGGCCTCTTGCTCTTGCTCTAGGTAATTTTGATTTGTTTTGATGATTTTGATTCGTAGTTTGTAGGAGCCTTCCTTCGTAGTAGATTAATTTTTAGTGTAGGTAAATTTTGTACAGTTTTCGGATGAGTATTTCGTTGTTTTAGGTATTTTGCGTGCTAAACTATAGGTGAAGTAGAATCAAACGTTGTTAATTGTGATTGAGAATAATGATTTAATTTTTAAACAAATGTGTTGTGTATGTGCTTCTTTCTCTATAAATTAGAACTTTAAGAGCATTTTTAAAATTGCTTTATAGAGAGTGTCTCACAGGGCATAGGGCTGCCCATTTGTAGAGAAAACTCATCTACAGATGTTTAAAAACTAAAGATCACAATATACAACATTGTCTCTTTTATTTAAGCAACTGCGCGCAGTTTATTTATTTTATTTTTTACTAACATTACTGTTAACTATTGACTAACCAAGGGATTATCGTCTTTTGTTTACGTATGTTGTAGTACATAACAACCAAAGCGTGATTTATAATTTTTATATAATTCATATAATTAATATTTGTGTTACCTTTTCCAGTAATGTCCTTCATATATTCTTCCTTCTTGTTTAGAATTAGGTGCGTCAAAATATAACATGAACCCAAAAGAATTGTAAAAACAAATTTATCTTGTGTCACACATAACCTAAAAGTACTAAATATGTCAAATTTACAGGTTACCTTCACATTTTGTGTCACATATAACCTAAAAGTAGTAAATATGTCAAATTGACAGTTTATGTTCATATCTTGTTATAACCTTACCTAACCTAACTTTTCTTTTCACATTGGGAGCGTATTTTATTTTGAACGACTTGTTATATATCATAATTATTAGGAGTATTCGTATATCTATTTATTTATTTATTGATATGTTTATTGATTAGTTAGTGTAGTTTCCTAACTGTTGTGTTGAGTGCATGTGTATTCCAGGTGTAGAAAGTACGTTGGAGGCATGACAAGCAGTAAATGGGCTGGGGGCGCCACAAAAGGCGCTGCGCCCCGCCCCGGCAAGGGGGCCCGGGGCAGAATACCCTTCCACAGGCGCTCCCCCGTGCCTGCAGATAATGACAGGTTGGTCACCACATCTGGGTGACGGGCTTTCTACCTATTTACCATAATTACTTAACTTAATTATAACTGCGCACTAAAACAAACACCTAACAACTATTCTACTATTAAATAATACATTTATTATGTATTTATCGGTGAGGACATAATCCCTAGCATAATAAATAGCGTAGATTATGATGACAGTTCTGTGTTTTATGATGGCGGTTATGTCTTGATTATAAAACAGAAAACTGCCACATTAAAACCACGAATGTCAGTTGACAATGGTGAGCAGAATTGTAGGTTATGTGTCAATGAAGTTGACAGTTTGGTGTTTTATGAGCATAAAACTACAAAAACAAAACATAGCGATGAAATTTTAGCTTTTAACCTAACAAAAAGCATATACTAACGTGCCAAAAGCTTTACCCTACCAAATTTATCGGAAAAAACGAATTTGGTAGGCTCGTAAAACATGTTTGATATGAGGTGTTGGATAATTTGCTCTAGATAACCAATAACAAAGAATTTACGCTGACGCATGCCCTGTACATCTTGAATTGTCTGCATCTGTACTCGTTAAATTTCTATTACGTAGAATTATTAGTTTTATAGTATAGTAGGTATATTCAAAACAAAAACAAGAAAATTATGAAGTAGACCTTTTCTTATATGTAAATCCATAATAATTTTATTTTCCTAACCTATAAAAATTTGCAAATTCCTTTCCAGGTGCGTCGGAAGCTGCACGCCGCACGGAGGGCCCCCGTCCTACCCTCGGACGCAAGAATCTCTGGCAATACCCTCAGTCGGGAGCCCCCAGTCTGCGGCACCCTCGCCCCTTCCGAACCCCAGCTCGGAGCAGCCTGCGTCGGTGCCCCCGAATGAGCAGGCGATGCTTATGATGCCAACTTTGTCTCCGATGCCTTCGACCGCGACGCAGTCGCCCCTCGAGAAGGGGGGCCCCGGGGGCCCTGGCGCCCCCGATCAGCCCCCCAAGAGCTCCGGGTCGATGCTGAATAGCCCTCATCCAACGACAGAAACGAAAACAAACGAGGGCCCCACTGCTGCTACGGGAAATGTCCTGACTGTTCCGATGCTGAAGAGGCCTACGTTGATTTCGAAGGATTACGAGGTTGCCGTCGGCGAAGAGGATTTGACGCTCGATCTGTTGTACGATTATTCGACGTTGAATGCCTGGTTAGTTTTATTTTTTGTGTATTTATTTTTGTACGAGTGATATTGTGGTTCCCATTTTCTATTTGTTTTTTTTCTATCTCAAATTGTTCTAATAGGTCCAATATTAATTTTTTTTATTTGCTTTCCATTTCAAACTGTTCTAATAAGTCCAATTTTTAATTTTTATTGCATTTATAAAGTAGTGTATATATTTTTGTACCCCAAGAGTGTATTAGGAATAATAATCAACAGTTATTCTTTTCTTTTAGGCTGGACCATCCCGTAAAAAAGATAAAACTGGATCCGAATGACCGCCAGAGGTTAAGCCGGTCGAACAAAGATCTATACTCGATGTTCTCGCAAAACGGGGAGTCGAGCAACACGAACGATCCTTTATCTAACATAAAAAAGGAACCATTTTTCATGCACGATATCAAACAAGAGCCAGGCCTTGAGGTTAGTTTTTAGTTTTCCCGTACTTATTTTACGTTTGCACGGTTTGATATGTATTTTTCGGTATGAACTTTTCATTTTTTTGTTGATCAGATGGAGGTTGCCGATGGTACTTCAGTTTTAACGACACCTCACGGGGTCAAGAGGCCTGGGGACCCGTACGAGTTTGACGAGGAGGGGGCAAACCCCGACTGCCACATGGACAGCTTCAAAAGGGGCCCCGGGGCGCCTATCAAAGAAGAACCTAAGGATGCCAAGAAGGATCTACGCCTTTTAACCAACGAGGACCTTCAACCTTCCGCGAAGGATCTGGACGAGATTTTTGAAAATTCCGATGACACCAGTTTTGACGATGGGGTAAAAATTTTCTACTTTTTAATTTAAAAAATAATACATAAAATGATAATTTTTAATTTATAGCTTCATCAGCATATTCAAACACCGCCCGGGTCTAATAAATCCATGGGCGGTCACCACGAAGATACGAAACGGTTATCAAGCCACGGCGGTGGGAATACCGGGTCGGCCGGTTGCTCACTTATGGGGAGTTTACGGCCGGAAGAACTAAGCCAGATGTTCCCTACGCCTCCCAGTTTGGAACATAACCCCGTCGCGTCTCCTATCGGGCAGCAAGACATCTTACCGCCTGATTTGACGGAGTTGAGCCTCGTGCGGGTTAAGCAAGACATTTATCCGAACATGGGCAGTCCGCAGGTATGTTTATAGGAATAATCAAGCAAACTTAACTCTTTGATTATCAAGAAACTAAACTGTAGTATCTTTATTTTTATATTATATTTACTTTTTAACCAGTTTTCTCATTGTTGTCCTATAAGCTTAGGATGCTGGTTTCAGGGATCAACTTATAATTTAATAAATTCAAAACCTTTTTGTGAATGATGCTATTGACGTTTCTCTTCGTGCAAACTGTATAGACAAAGTATAACGGTTCTACTATACTGATGTTGTTCCTTATGTAAAAATATAACCTAAAAAGAACACCTTATTTCTTATAAAGTAGTCCTCTAGTTGTCTTTGTTTATAATTGTGAGGTTAGAAGCGTAGTACTGATCTAGATATCACACTCCAGACAATGGGAGTGTCCATTACAGTGCGTTTTGTGTTGCAATCCAGTATCGTCGTACATCGATTTTTCTCAATAATCGCGAGATTGAAAAGAACGGCCGGTTTTAGTATAATAAAATTGTAACTATCATTCCAGGAGGAGAACATCGAAGATTGGAGTTACGTCTTCAAACCACCAGTAATTTGCAAGATGGTCGGATCCAGCAAATACGCACCCCTCACAAATCTACCTAGCCAGACGATGTCACCGGTCGTTTTCCCCTCGAGCTACGTCTACAAACCCTCGTGGGAGCAACACCAAGACCGCCCAGCACAACAACAACCTCCAACAACAACCAGCAACACCGCACCCCCACCAAAAACAGTTCCACAACCAATCCCATCCCAACCGCAACAAAATCCCACGCAACCAACCATCGGAATGATGTTACCTAACCCCTTGCACGGGGGCTTCCCCCCGAGCCCCCTACCTACGAATTTCCGACCTCCGCCGCCGCCGTACGAACTCCCGAGCCCGGCGACCTCGACGGCCAGCAGTTACCTGAACAAAAACCTGAATAGTGTCGAACCTGTTTCAACGCCATCTGTGCAGAGGACGCCCGAAGCTAGTTCGCTCCTTGTGAACTTATTACTCGCGGATACCGCGTTGAACATCTTTCGCGATCACAATTTCGATAGTTGTACGTTGTGCGTGTGTAACGCGGGTGGTAAGATCGTCGGGAATATCAAGGGCGCGGACGCTGGGGTTTATTTGTTGAGCTCGGCTTCGGGCGGTGGGGGGGATCGGTCGCATCAGCAGCCGCAACATATGCAACATCAGCCGCCTAGCCCGTACCATTCGAACGGCATGGGCGGGCAGCAGTATGGCGGGATGATGTCGCCGCAACATCACGCGCAGACGCCGCTTATCGACGAGGATGGGGTGAGGTGTAGTTGTGGCTTCTCGGCGGTCGTTAATAGGAGGCTGTCGCATCGGAGTGGGTTGTTCTACGAGGACGAGATGGAGATTACCGGTGAGTTAAATTTCGGGGATTGAGGTTATGTTGTGGATTTGTCGGTGAGGTTTGAGGTTTTTGGGGGTTAGGTTTTTGTTGAAAGGGTGAAAATGTTGGGTGTTGTATTTTTGTTTATAGTGGTCTCCGTCGAAAAGTGCATAGTTTAATGACTTTTTGGCAAAAACTGACGACAAGTTGAAAATTTTGAGGTTTTTTACAACTTTCGTTGTGAAGCCATTTACGTGGGAAGTAGCAAACTTGCAATTCGGAAATAAACTTCGATTTTTTCCCTGCTAAAACACCATTTGACTTGAGTATTATTACAAGTGCAATTATCAGTTTTATTAAATAACCAAATACAAGGTTAGTCAAAGTTACCGGATTGCCTAAATATGAATTATCAACTGAAAAAAATATATCAAATATCAACTGTATATTAAAAATTATATTTAAACAATAGCCAGTTTAACCAAAATCTCTTGTGAGAATTTTTGTTTTGATATTGTTTACAGTTGGAGGATTACTTAGGTATTCCGGTAATTTTGACTGACCCTGTATATCTGTTTACAACTCTTTATAGTCCCGAACTACAAATGTTAAAAACAATTGGTTTACTAAACCAGCCGTTTATGTATAGGAGAAAATTTACCAAATATGTTTAGAATAGACACTCTGTATCGTAAAAAAAAGAACAACATGAATCTAGAAAAAGCAGTTGTGTTAGGAAAATATTGGTCAGAATTAGTGTAAATATTGTTATTTAGACTATTTTTTAACCAATCTCAAGTCACACTAACCTCAAAATGATCTATATTCATTTATTTTGTAGTGTATCTAGCAATTCCCCAATTTTATATTGATTTCTGCATAAGTAAAAAAAGTAGGGTTAAGATCTATAACTATACACTAGTATCTAAACGTTAATCTAGTTTTGACACAACTTCATCAACAAAACTGCCACAATCCTAGCGACTGCGCCATTGTGTCGCCACATTTTCACGTAACCTGAAAATTAACTCATCCTTCTCTCATTTAGGAATCGCCGAAGACCCAGGCGAACACAAGAAAGGCTCCATGGTCTCCTTCCTTTTATCGACCAGCTCCACAAAGCTAGAACCGGGGATCGACAGGGAACAACTGGACATAGTCCCGCACAGCGTCCTAGACCTAGTCAGAGAGCAGTGCGTCATGATCCAATCCACGGCAAATTCGCTATTCCGAACGGCGAGATTCCTCTCGAACCAACCGAACGCCGATCGAACGCCTCCTTATTCGATAACGACGAGCACGCTGGAGTTCCGGGATGGAAACGAAGTGACGGCTGTGGCTTTGGAGCAGAGTAAATATCCGGATACGATGCCCATGTGCAAGATGGAGGAGAACGCTATGCATCGGAGGAATATGCACTCGGTTTCGGTGCACAGGTGGCCGTTTTTGAAGGCGCGGGGGCCGCAGTGTAATCAGGATATCATTCGGATGATGATGAATCTTCAGCCGCTGCTGCAGGAGGCGATTCAGAAGAAGAGCCAGACGAAACTGTGGGACGCGCCGTTCGCGGTTAAGGGCCCGCTGACGTGGAGGCAGTTCCATAGGTTGGCCGGTAGAGGTAGGTGTCTTGTTTTTGTGTTTTTGTTTGATGTGGGAATGTTTTTTTGCTGGGTTCGGGTTGATTTTGTGACTGTTGTGATGAAAAATGGAATATTTTATGTAATTTTACAATCGAACTGTAAAAGAAGGCATTGCAAGTAATATTACAGTGCCAGAATGGACATTAGATAACCTTCTTGCAAAAAGATCGCTCTGAATTGTAATTTTACAGAAGATCAACTGTAACTTTACAATAAACTTATAAAAAAAGATTGTGATAATCTCCTCATAAATTCACATGAAATTTTTATATTTTTTGATTTGCTACACTTATTTAGTTATTAGTTATTATTTTCTTTGTGACTTTTTGTAGTTCTTTATATGATGTAATTTTACAATAGATCTGCTGTATTGTTTTTCTTTTATAACTCTGTTTTATAAACTCAAATATCAGCTGTAATTTTACAGTCCTGTTATAAAGAAACATAATTTCTAGAATGCAATAATTTCATACTAAAATTATTTCAGGCGATTCAGGTTATTTCTGTGACTGTTGTGACTGACCATTACATAACAAAATTACATAGCAAAAATCGCTGTGAACTATTTACTGTAATTTTACAGAAGCTCAGCGGTAATTTTACAATCGTCTTATAAAAAAGATTAGTAATTTCCTAGTTAATTCACAGGAAATTTTTATTATTTGAGAAAATTTTGCAAATCCTTGTTTTGTAGTAGTTTTTCTAGTTCTATAGATTTTACATAATTTTACAGTTTGCAGATATTGTTTTTTTATGACTCTGTATTACAATATAAAATATCCTACGTACTATTTAATTAAATATCAGCTTTATTTTTACATTCAGGTCATATGTCTTTTTATTGAAAGACTATTTCACAGTACTAAAAAATTGTTGTTTTTACAGTCTGAATATAAAAAGCATTAATATAGCTAGTTTTCTAGTTTAGCTAGTTTCCTAGTAAATTCTCAAGTATATACTGTGGGTCTATTTATTTGATTTATTTTACATTTGATCTGAAGTTATTGTTTTCTTTGTGTCTCTGTTTTTATGAAATCAAATTTCACCTGTATTTTTACAGCTGATACAAATCAGTAATACAAAACGTGTACTAATTTCATTGTAAAATTATGTATTGTTTATTTTATTTTTGTATTAATTGAGTTTATTACAGAATTGAACACTTTTTTTGTTTCTTTGTTTTATAAAAATCAGGTAATATCAGTAAATTTACAGTCTGTTATAAAAAATTCACATGTATTTTTTGTTGTTCTATTTATTTATTGTAATATAATAATTATATTACAATAAATATAATAATTGATCAACAGTTATTGTTTTTTTTTTTTAAATCATATATCAGGTGATTTTTTTTTTGGCCATGTAATACAAGTAAATGCAATAATTTCATAGCTAAATTACATAAAATTCTTACATTTCTTTATTTATTGAATGTTTATAATTAATATTGCAGACTTAAATGTCAATTTTCTTTGACAAAAACTGTTATCCTTGAGTTTAAATATATTATTCTACTCTATTCTATTTATTTGTTATTTGTAACTTTATCTTTTTTTTTTAGTCAGGTTAAAGGGGAATGCGACAATTCTATTGTAAAGTTAACATTTATTGAACGCCATTTATTTTACAGTATAATTTTGTATATAGTTCTATTTATTTTATGTAATTTTACAGTACATGTTCAGTTATTGTTTTCTTTACGACCTTTAAATAAAACATGTTTTTTTTTTTTTAAATGAATCGAAAGAAATTAATAATTAAAGACCAAAATCAATTTCTCATCCACCAGGTACGAACGACCGATGCGAACCGCAACCGATCCCATCGCTCATCGTCGGCCACGAGAAAGACTGGCTCTCCCTGTCACCGTACGCGCTCCAATACTGGGAGAGCCTCCTCCTCGAACCGTACTCCTACCCGCGAGACGTCGCCTACATCGTAGTGGCTCCAGACAACGACGCCATCTTACCACGCGTCCGTTCCTTCTTCAAAGAACTCTCCTCCTCGTACGAGATGTGCAAACTCGGCCGACACTGTCCGATAACCAAAGTCCTGCGAGAGGGCATCCTCAGGGTGGGAAAACAAGCGAAGGCGAAGATCGGAAACGAACCGGTGGAGGACTGGTTCACGTTGCTCGGCGAAGGAGAGGCGACGGATATGCTGAAGCTCTACGCGCAGGTCTGCAAGCATCATCTGGCGCCGCACCTGCAACAATTGCCGATGGACAAGTCGCTATTGGATCAGGCGCCTGACTTTTCGGATAAGGCGGCGCCCAGCCCGATGCCGCCGCCCAGTACGCCGGAGAGTACGTCGCAGATTAGTGATAAGGCGCCCTCGACGCCGAAGAGTGATTGTAAGTTTTATGATTTAAGTTTGTTTTTTTAGCATAGGTTGTGCTTCAATATCGAGACGAATATATATATACATATATATAGATATAATCTGGAAGTAGCGTGCAATAGTCCCCACCACTGCTAAAATGGGTAAAAAAAGTTGTTTAGTTCTAATAGGGCCATAAATGTTGTTCGATTTGGTTTGACTTTATAATAATTTTTCTAAAACATAAGGTTAGCTAAAACCACTTTTGCTATATTTATATCATTTATTAGTCAGTCTAGAATAATTCAAAAATTGTATCAAGGACCACAATCGTAATTTTATTGAAGGCAGTAGGGTTTTCGCCGACTGGCTAAAGTTAATATTTTTACTTTATCATACGCAGTATGATGAACTATTGTTATCGTGCCGAAAAAAAAATTTAAGGTTTTAGCGGAAATAGGTCTTTATGGGTCCCCTGAACATTTTTGACCAAGGTGAAAAAAAAATTTTGTGTGTGCGTGTGTACCCGATTTTTGTGGCGACGATTCCGGAGAAACTACTAAAGGTATCGGGACGAAACTTCGTATTTAGAAGTTTTATGACCAAACTCAGAGCTGAAAAGCTTTTGGTTCAAAAGGGTCCAAAGGAACAGGGTGTTTACTGTAAGCCTTTTCCAAAGATTTTGCAAATGAGCCGCCATTTCTGTAAAATCGTCAAAAAAGTTAAATCATAAATTAAAGTAGAGGAAATTCTGAACAACTAATGTCTACGACATTTTCTGGTAAAATTATTAGCTTAGCTGCATGAGCAAATTGTATTTGATTGAGATCGGACGTGTCTGCATCTTAGTAGCCAAGATTTGCCCAAGTTTCATTCTAATGTCAGTAGGTATATAGTGCCAAACGCTGATGTTTTGATAACTGTAGATATTTTTACGAAAAAATTTGTTCTGCAGTCTCATATATCTTTGTTTGTGACCTTTGTATGTTGATTTATGTTCTCCACGGTTCTCTTTATTCGCTCATTTTGTATTGTTCTTCACTTTGTATAGTGTTTTTCTTTCTGTGAATAAAGATTTATTATTATTATTATTATTATTATTATTATCTGCCAAATCCTGGCTAACTAACTTTATTTTAATGCAGATACAACCGATCTCGATCAAATAGAATCTCATGTACTATTAATTTTATAAATAGTATGATAAAGTCATGTGCCTGGCCACATCAGATTTTTTAATAATACTTTTTCTTTTTAATTTTTTCTAGCCGAACAAGACAGTGGCCTCCTGGGGAAAGATGGACAACAACCATCAGCACCTTCCCTGGAAGTGCCTCACGACGACGAAGAAAACGAAACGCCCGCAATTGTGATATACTTGGTCGACCCGTTTTCGATGGGCAGTGACCAGCCCGAACTACAGCGTATTGCGTGCCTGGCGCTGTTACGCTGCTTCCAGTCAGTACTTAACTCGGTTCCGGAGGTCATCCGGAACAACATAACCGTTCAGGTATAAATTATAAATAAATTTTTCTATTTTTTCCATGTTTTTTCCCCTTTAGATTATAACCTGATTATCTTTTGCAGATCATCTCGCAGGAAAGCATAGTGGAGCTGGGAAAAGCACGCGACAGGTTCCGATTCAACGACCATATGCGGTCACTTGCTCTTAGTATATTCTCGCAGAGTCGAAGAATGTTGATGCATACCAACGGCGTCAAGTCTCTGACTGGTTTTGGAACTGCAGCGATGTGCGATCTCTTTTTGAAGACCAAGGACGTGAGTAGTTTGTAACGTGTTGAAATAATGGAAAAATCATTCTTAAATGTTCAAAGTTTTGTTCTTAAAAAAAAAAAGAATGGAGTTTACAGTACAGTCTCGGTAATCGGAATCAAATTTTGTGAAGCCTCTACTGCGGAAAACGCGGTAGTACGTAGTAGGCCTTGTTCGGATTAGTGAGAGTTTACTGTAGACCGGTTTAACGTAGAATTTAAATATGCAACTGCTGTATAAAATGTAAGTATTTATAGCAATTAATTACTAAACCGTTATTTGTAGTTTAATGTATACAAATACACAAAGAATATCAAATTTATACAAATTACGCATATTTGAGTATCAAAAAGACTAAATTACAGAACATATAGAAATAAAAGCTTTTTGATCTGAGTGGCATATGATTATTGTCCATTTTTGGGTAGTTTAGTGAATTGGAATTGCAATTTAGTTCAACTGTTTGTATGTAGATGGGGCTGTTTTATAGTGAATGAAAAACTTGGAAAGAAGTTGTTTTCTTTATAGCAGGCAACTTCAAACTTGCTGTTTGTGTTTAAAAAATAAATTTGCTATACTGTTAGATCAAAAATATATAGTTGCCTTTCAAAATGTGTTGAAAACAAAAACCTTGTCGATAATTTTGTCATAAAATCTCTTTTCTTAGGGTGCTATGTAGTCATACAGTCATCTTAGAATATACGTCATGTAAATAAATAATCATACAATAAATTCACATAAGATATTTTCATCATGGTTATGATTATACAAAATTGGGACAGTTTCTTGCCACAAATAAAAATCTACTCGAAATTACCTTTTCTATCAACACTGCCATCCATTCTATTCAAATACCCTGTATAAATTGATAGGCAACATCAAATGCATGAAATACTGCTTTAGTTGTATGTGTTTTTTTTTTGTCATGGTGCCTATGTTAAAACTGTTTTATGCACAGCATCTTTAAAGAAATATTTAACATATTTTTAATTGCATTTTGATATTGAGAAAATAATGTTGCTGTGTGTAAAACAGTTAAAACATAATATTTTCTGTTCTATTTATTGCATGGTCTATTATTATTTTTTATTGTGACGATACATGAAAATGTGCTAAAGACACCCTAAAGATGCTGTATTAAAATTGCATAAAATTCATCTACTCACTACTCATTTTAAGAGTAGTATTTGTTTGTGAATCATTTGAGTGAGTAATAGTTATTACTTGCAAACAGAATACTATAACTTTTTCTACAAATTTGCAGTTATTATTATAAACAATACGTTAAATATCTTCAAGAAATCAAAAATTACTAATTTAATCGCAGAAATTGAAAGATTTTTCTTTATTATCTTCACGATTAATCGCAACGATAACCCTAACCTAAAAATTTCTCCGTGTAGGAAAAGAACCGAGCCCCGTACAAGATGTACACGCCACCGTATGTCTTAGCTCCGTTAAAAGAGAAAACCGAGTCCGCCGAATCTTTCGGCCTGGCCACCGAACAAGCCTCCGTTCTGTACCTGAGCTATTGCCTATCGGAGGACCAGAGTTGGTTGCTGGCGGTCGCCATTGACGAACGAGGCGAGATTTTCGAGACGGTCATGATCAACATCGACATCCCGAATAGGAGTAGGCGGAAGAAGGCTTCGGCGAGACGGGTGGGGCTCCAGAAGTTGATGGATTTCGTTTTGGGGGTTATGTCGCAGAACGTGAAGCCCTGGCGACTGGTCGTCGGTCGATTGGGACGGATCGGACACGGGGAGTTGAAAGGGTGGAGCCATCTACTCAGCAAGAAGAATCTGCTGGTCGCTTCGAAACACCTGAAGGAGATCTGCAGCCAGTGCTCGTTGATGTATCCCGGGGCTGTGCCGTGTATTGTGAGCGCGTGTTTGGTTAGCCTGGAGGCGGATTCCTGTTTGAGGTTAGTTTTTTAAAGATATTTTGTTAATTTATTGTTTTTGTTTAAGTGTTTTTAGTAGTAAATGAATATACAATAAACTGACACTTTATAACTGAATTTTTATACTTTTATATACTTTTTTTTTTTATAAAAATCGCGTAACACCTCCACTATTCAAAACCTCTTACACCCCAGGTTACTACCGGACCAATTCACCCCAGACGAGCGCTTCAGCCAGGTCAGCGTCAACTCTCAACTATCGACACCTCAAGACGTAACCTGCACGCACGTCTTGGTCTTTCCGACCAGCGCCACGACGCAATCTTCTCAGACCGCCTTCCAAGAGATCCACAACGAGCCTGACTTCGCCGACGACGAACTATTCCCCGTCGACGAGATGGACGACATGGACATCCGGATGGACGACATCCTCAACTGGCCGATGGGGCCGCAGAGCCCTACCGGGCGCGAGGAGTTCCGTCCGGACAGCCCAGGCGGCGCGATAAACGCCGGCCACCAGGGAAGTCCCTTCCTGAACGCGAGTAACACCAGGAGTAACGAACCGGCAGAAGAAGTCGGAACGTTGCTCCAGCAACCTTTGGCCCTCGGTTACCTGGTGTCCACAGCGCCCACGGGGAAGATGCCCGATTGGTTCTGGGCGTCCTGTCCGCATCTAGAAGGCGTCTGTCCGGCGTTTTTGAAGAACGCGCTCCACCTGCACACCTCGAGCATACAGCAGAACTCGGAGGATTTCATGTCGCAGCTGGCGGTCACGTCGCACCCGCTGGATTCGCAGTATACGACGGATGTTTTAAGGTTGGTTGAATTTTTTGTCTTAACACGTCTTAACACGCGTTAACACGTCTTAACACGCGTTAACACGTCTTAACACGCGTTAACACGTCTTAGCACGCGTTAACACGTCTTAATATACGTTAACACTCCCTAACAGTATGACAATTTTACCTCTAAAGTCGTTTTTAAAATACATCTTAACAGTCTTAACACTCGTTAACATTCTTCAACACGTGTTAACACTCCTTAACACGCGTGAGCGTGATTTTTTTATGTATGTGACATTAACAGCTGTCAATATATTTTTTTAATGGATTCCAAAAATTCGAATTAATTTTTTTTATAGCATCATGAATGAGACATTACTATAGATATTTTGTAAAAATGTTATCTCTAAAGTTGTTTTTAAGACGTTTTAACACGCCTTAATAGTCTTAACACGCGTTAACACTCCTTAACACGCCTTAACACTATAAAGTATGCTCTAAGAAGTCCATAGTCACAGTTAGAACTTTGCTAAGTTTGCCCATATTTTGTAAAAATTGTATCTGTAAAGTCATTTTAAAGACGTTAATACATCTTAACACTCTTAACACTTGCATTAACACTCCTTAACACGTTATAAGGTTTTTTTGTGTACTCTAAAAAGGCCATAGCATCAGTCAGAATTTTGATTTTGTTTTGAAGTTTGCTTAAGAGTAAGGTTAGGATTTTATAATTAAAAATAAACAATACAAAATATTTCTTTTAATTCACTCATGTGATATCAAAGTTATCAACATGTTTTTTAATGGATTTCTGAAAATGTGATATACTTACTTTTCTAAAGAACATTGTGAATACGATATTTAAAGACATATTTTGGTTATTTTACCTCGAAAGTCATTTTTAAGACGCCTTTACACATCTTAACACCTGTTAACACTCTTCAACACGTGTTAACACGCCACCTTAACACTTTATAAAAAGTTTTATATACTCTACATAACTTCTTTGGTTATTGCTGTATGTCTTTACATGTTTAGTTGATTCATAAACACCATTTTGATACAAATTAACTATACTATTTTTTTTTGTTTTAGATATGTTTTGGAGGGATACAACGCCCTCTCATGGCTGGTCCTAGATTCGAACACAAGAGATCGTCTGTCTTGCTTACCGGTCCACATGCAGGTCCTCATACAGCTGTACCACACGACATCTGCACTATTATAAAAGCAGACGGGACCGTACTTGGACGTCGGAGCACCGGCAACACGTAAAAAAGAAAAGGCAGAGATCTCGTAGACAAACCGTGACTAGAATACTCAGAGACTATAGATACTGGGACGACTTTTTCCAAGCGTTATGTATATAGTAATTTATTAAATAATTTTAAATATAATTGTCTAAGGAGTAAGTAATGTGTACAAGTGATGTGATATCTTAGTCTATTAACGTTCTCTTTTTTTATTATTATGATTTTTATTATTATTATTATTATCGCGATTATGAATTTTATTTTTAGGGTTACGTGGAACAGGACACCCTGGAAGCTAATCAAAAGATAAATAAATCGCCGAATTGAATATACAATACTTAACTGCCAAATATACTTCAGTGTTTTCCTTAATTTTCCGCAAGTTTTCGCTCTATCGTGTTGTTAAGTATGTACTTTAATTTGTAAGTAGCAACCATCGATTTTTTTTCTTTTTTCTTGTTTTCTCTGTGAATCACGGCAAGTTTTCTATGTAGATTTTATTATTATTATTTTTTTTAAGAAATGACATTGTTAGATTGTATATAGCGTTGTACATTCTGTGCATATTTTACGGTGGGAATTAATATATTTACACATTTATCTATTTTATTTTATTGTTGTAATCTTTACGAAGAAATATCGGGTAAAATCCAACTTCTCTTTGGTTATTAATTTTGTCGATATTGCGCCCTATATCTCCTTACCGTTTGATTATTTTTCAACGACGGAAAATCAAAATTTGAAGCGTTCTAACCGTTATTTACAAATTCAGCTGTACTTTCCAAAGAAACTGCAATAGACTGAGTAGAAACTTAATAATTGAGGATAGCACAACATCGGAAAAACTTTATTTTGTCGTTAATTCGTCAACACAAAAAAACTTGGGCCACTGCGTTCTGTGCTATAACGTTGTACATACAAATATATACAAACTAGTGAAAAAAACAGTTTTTTACAGTAGAGATAAAACATTAATCAAAATAAAAAGTATCTGTCAATTTTAGACATTGAATTCTGACCGCTTATTGTGACAAAAGAAGCATGCGTTAGGGTTAGCGTTTTAAACAAATTCAAATTAAGAAAAATACCAAAATCGGGGGCCAATGGATGAACGTATCTTATTATTATCGCCTCAGATTTGCAAAAGGGTTCGAATGTTTAAGTTCTGATCAGCATTTTTGCGCGAGCCGATCTCAGATTGTCTAAAAATTGCCGATATCTGTATCTATTGTAATATCGTCAGTTTTTCTGTTCGCTACAAACGTGTATATTGTCTGAAATTACTGGTTTTTGTGTAGTGTCGTAATATTGTTGATTGTTATTTTCGAAAGGAGTTGTCAACAAAAAATAAAAATAAATAAAACCTGTACATAAATACAACATATTATAAATGAAATAATATACAGATGAAGCTACCTAGTTACTGTTGTATAAGAATGTCAATTTTAGGGAATTGGGAATATTATTATTAATAATTACAATTATTGATAAATAGTTAAATGAATTTGTAAATATTTTATTGATATATAAAGTTAGTTGAATTAGCCAAGAAATAAACACATGAAATGTTAAATAACTTTATAAATAATTACATATTACTTAAGTATTATTAATAAACAACTCAAAGAGTATTTATTCGTTGTTTTTCCACCTTCCAATCTTTAAACGTTGCCAACGTTTTATGGTTGTATTACGCAGAGCGATTTTGACCAACGCTTACAAAAATTATGAATAAAAAGATTATAAATATTAATTGTTCGATTTCTTGTGCTTTGGAGTATATATTTACTTAATTATGTATTAATTCATAAAACGGAAAGTGAAAATGCGTTTCATATTCTCCTATTTGTTGCCAACATAAGAAAAATAAGGTCGCGTGCATATTTTTGACTTCTGTGGCTATGATAAAATTTGTTTTGGAGTGTTCACGGTGTTTATTGATAATCAGTCTCATTAATTACAAAACAATGTGTATTAAACGATATAGTAAACAATAATACACATTACTAAAAGTGTGATATCGAACATGAACGCATGAAACTATATAATTTTTCATACTTCGAGTTAGGTTGGTGGACCTGCTACCTCCCTCGAAGTGAATTTGACAGCTCCGTAACTCCATATTGGCAAATTCCTCGATATTTACAATAAATAAATAAACAATACTCAGTACAAAATCGTGCCGCGCGTTAAAAGTGGTCGAAAACTAGCGATAACAGATCCAATTATGGACCCGGACCACGAGAAAACCCGCTAGGAAGCGCCGATGTTTATGTTTTGTTCGGACGAAAACGACCTTGCCAAATAAAAATAAACGAACGCAGATGTGGAATTCGCATTTTTACTGGGCCAAAGTGAAAACGGTTCGCGCACGTATGTAGCGAAAGTCGAATTTAAACCTTTCAATTCTTACATGCGGGGTAAACAAAATTACTATCGGTGAACGGTGGTCGCTGTCCGTAAGTTATTATTATGGTTAGAATTGGGAATACACCGTTACTATGGCTGAGGACATGGGACGCCCTCCTCAAAAACAGTACGACTATTTACTGAAATTCTTACTCGTCGGGGATAGCGATGTCGGCAAGCAAGAAATACTCTCCGAACTTGACGACGGGGCCTCGGAATCACCGTTTTGCAGCGGAAGCGGCAAATGTACGTATCAACCCATGACTTTATGATATTTTTGCGATAAAATGTATTTTCGATGTCACACAAACCATCCTTTTCGATACAAAACAGTTTATAATGTCACATGATGTGATAAAGAATCTTATTTACGAGAGGGCCCCTAATGTTTTCTTAACTTAACGCATGTCTAGTTTATGTATTGACTAATTTTAACTAGTTGATGAGTTTAAACAGCTTATATTAACAGAATTAACCTATTGAAAACTAATTTTATTCTTCTATTTTTAATAGCTTATAAGACGACCACTATACTCCTTGACGGGAAACGTGTCAAACTCCAATTGTGGGACACTTCGGGCCAGGGGCGTTTCTGTACGATAATTCGTTCGTATTCGAGGGGGGCCCAGGGCGTGCTGCTGGTCTACGATATTACGAATCGGTGGTCTTTTGACGGGCTTGACCGCTGGCTCAAAGAAGTCGAGGAACATGCACCAGGCGTGCCAAAGGTGCTCATCGGCAATAGACTGCATTTGGAATTCAAGAGGAAAGTTGGAGAACGTGATGCTCAAATTTACGCCAACAAACACAGGATGGCTTTCTTTGAGGTGTCTCCGTTGTGTAATTTTAACATTTTGGAGAGCTTCTCCGAGCTGTCGAGGATGGCTTTGCAGAGGAACGGTATGGAGAGGCTGTGGAGGTCAAATAAAGGTGAGGAGAAGTTTTAAAATTTTGTTTATGTTGTTTTTACTAGGTAGTATGTTATAATTTTCCTTCATGTGTGATTATGAGCAAAGTAGTTGTGATAAAATTATTATCATACACGCTTTGGTCACAGATAAATTGGGTAATTATTTCTGAAAATTACAGCTCTCTACCTATTATAGTTTGTCCAGGAGAATTTTTTAAACACCGTTTATGTTGTTTTTAGTAGGTAGTATGTTATAATTTTCCTTCATGTGTGATTACGAGCAAAGTAGTTGTGATGCAAATTATTACCATACACGCTTTAGTCACAGATAAATTGGGTAATTAATTCTGAAAATTACAGCTCTCTACCTATTATAGTTTGTCCAGGAGAATTTTTTAAACACCGTGTATGTTGTGTTTAGTAGGTAGAATGTTATGATTTTCCTTCATGTGTGATTACGAGCAAAGTAGTTGTGATGCAAATTATTACCATACACGCTTTAGTCACAGATAAATTGGGTAATTAATTCTGAAAATTACAGCTCTCTATCTATTATAGTTTGTCCAGGAGAATTTGTTAAACACCGTTTATGTTGTTTTTAGTAGGTAGAATGTTATGATTTTCCTTCATATGTGATTACTAGCAAAGTAGTTGTGATAAAAATTATTATCATACACGCATTGGTCACAGATAAATTGGGTAATTAATTCTGAAAATTACAGCTCTCTACCTATTATAGTTTGCCCAGGAGAATTTTTTAAACACCGTTTATGTTGTTTTTAGTAGGTAGAATGTTATGATTTTCCGTCATGGGTGATTACGAGCAAAGTAGCTGTGATAAAAATTATTATCATACACGCTTTGGTCACAGATAAATTGGGTAATTAATTCTGAAAATTACAGCTCTCTACCTATTATAGTTTGTCCAGGAGAATTTTTTAAACACCGTTTATGTTGTTTTTAGTAGGTAGAATGTTATGATTTTCCTTCATGTGTGATTACGAGCAAAGTAGTTGTGATAAAAATTATTATCATTCACGCTTTGGTCACAGATAAATTGGGTAATTAATTCTGAAAATTACAGCTCCCTACCTATTATAGTTTGTCCAGGAGCATTTTATAAACACCGTTTATGTTGTTTTTATTAGGTAGAATGTTATGATTTTCCTTCATGTGTGATTACGAGCAAAGTAGTTGTTATAAAAATTATTATCATACACGCTTTGGTCACAGATAAATTGGGTAATTAATTCTGAAAATTACAGCTCTCTACCTATTATAGTTTGTCCAGGAGAATTTTTTAAACACCGTTTATGTTGTTTTTAGTAGGTAGAATGTTATGATTTTCCTTCATGTGTGATTACGAGCAAAGTAGTTGTGATAAAAATTATTATCATTCACGCTTTGGTCACAGATAAATTGGGTAATTAATTCTGAAAATTACAGCTCCCTACCTATTATAGTTTGTCCAGGAGAATTTTTTAAACACCGTTTATGTTGTTTTTAGTAGGTAGAATGTTATGATTTTCCTTCATGTGTGATTACGAGCAAAGTAGTTGTTATAAAAATTATTATCATACACGCTTTGGTCACAGATAAATTGGGTAATTAATTCTGAAAATTACAGCTCTCTACCTATTATAGTTTGTCCAGGAGAATTTTTTAAACACCGTTTATGTTGTTTTTAGTAGGTAGTATGTTATGATTTTCCTTCATGTGTGATTACGAGCAAAGTAGTTGTGATGCAAATTATTACCATACACGCTTTAGTCACAGATAAATTGGGTAATTAATTCTGAAAATTACAGCTCTCTACCTATTATAGTTTGTCCAGGAGAATTTTATAAACACCGTTTATGTTGTTTTTATTAGGTAGAATGTTATGATTTTCCTTCATGTGTGATTACGAGCAAAGTAGTTGTTATAAAAATTATTATCATACATGCTTTGGTCACAGATAAATTTGGTAATTAATTCTGAAAATTACAGCTCTCTACCTATTATAGTTTGTCCAGGAGAATTTTTTAAACACCGTTTATATTGCTTTTAGTAGGTGGAATGTTTGATTTTCCTTTATGTGTGATTACGAGCAAAGTGGTAGTGATAAAAATTATTGTTATACACCCTTTGGTCACAGATAAATTGGGTAATTAATTCTGAAAATTACAGCTCTCTACCTATTATAGTTTGCCCAGGAGAATTTTTTAAACTCCGTTTATGTTGTTTTTAGTAGGTAGAATGTTATGATTTTCCGTCATGGGTGATTACGAGCAAAGTAGCTGTGATAAAAATTATTATCATACACGCTTTGGTCACAGATAAATTGGGTAATTAATTCTGAAAATTACAGCTCTCTACCTATTATAGTTTGTCCAGGAGAATTTTTTAAACACCGTTTATGTTGTTTTTAGTAGGTAGAATGTTATGATTTTCCTTCATGTGTGATTACGAGCAAAGTAGTTGTGATAAAAATTATTATCATTCACGCTTTGGTCACAGATAAATTGGGTAATTAATTCTGAAAATTACAGCTCCCTACCTATTATAGTTTGTCCAGGAGCATTTTTTTAAACACTGTTTATGTTGTTTTTAGTAGGTAGAATGTTATGATTTTCCTTCATGTGTGATTACGGGCAAAGTAGTTGTGATAAAAATTATTATCATACACGCTTTGGTTGTAGATAAATTGGGTAATTAATTCTGAAAGTTACAGCTCTCTATCTGTTCTAGTTTGTCCAGGAGAACTTTTGAAACATGGAATTTCCATTGTGTTTTTAGTTGGTCCCTAATTTTTCTTTATTTCTTCTAGTATTGAGCCTGCAGGAGTTGTGCTGTCGTGCCATCGTCCAACGGACCACAGTCTACAGTATCGAACAATTACCTCTTCCGACATGCGTCAAATCCCATCTCAAATCGTACGCCCTAACCACAAATTGCGCGACGCAGCTGCGTTACACCCACAGTCAAAGAAAAGTGCACGGACGCAAGAAAAAGTTTGTCAGCACTCCGACGTCACCGGGAAGTGACGCGAGGAGCTGCGTACCTCGGAACTCTTGCACGATTTCATGATCGGGGAAAAAAAATTGTGCGCGATTTGAGTTTTTGACATTTTTTGAAATTCTAGTCCGTATTATCGACTCTGTTTGGTGATTTGGTGTTTTTTTAGGGACCCCGAAGCTAAATACAATCACTTACCGTCCGAAAGAAACGTAACCTAAGCTCAAGAGTGCAAAAATTGCATGAAAAGCGTTTGAAGTTCAATTTTCAATAAAATTTATTGAGGATTTTTTATTTTGAAGCAGTAAAAATAGGATTGGATCGGATATGTTTGCCGTATTGAATTGAAGATATACAGGGTGATGCCTAGACAATATTGAGTTATATTTTTGATCCGATGTGAAGAATTGAACTTCTAGCGCCATCTGTAGTTCTATAAGTGTATCGCTAAATAAAGTTTTGATTTCTTGTTTTTTCATTTCTTTCTTTTTGTTCTTCTTCATATGGCAGTTGTACGAGTCTTTGTCTGATCTTGTAAATATTATACATATAACATTTTGTTTTATTTGTAAATTATTACTTTTTGCGTTATATATTGTATTACGTGATTTCAGTATTTATACTTTTGTACCATTTGGTGTTGAGACTTGGTCTCTGTCTCGATTTATGTTTGTACATAAATATGTTTAAGTATGTATACTAAAAGTAAAAAATAAATGATAACTTGCTTATATTATTCAGTTGTTATTTTTGGTTTTAATCACAATTTTATTTTTCAGGCATAATTTTTTTTGTTCTAAAATTTGTAGCAATCTGTAGCCCAATCTTTTATGAACTTCCCTTTTTTTATTTATTTATCTGAATATCTAATATTGTATTTATTTTACTTTTTTGTTTTATCTGCTTACAATATTCATAAATATTAGTAAATAGCAATCAACATTTTTTGCCCTCCAGCTTAAACATGAGCGGGAGAGAAGTGAAAAAAGTACCCGATTTTGCTTGCTATTCCAACTTTCTTTTAAACCGGTTTCTACAAATTTTTTATTTCCTTTTGTAACCTAATAATTACGTCAACGTTTGTTATTAACTATTAGTGAGACTTCTATAGCAATGCTTTATAAATTCATATTTTTTTGCAGATTTGTTTTTGTTTTATTTATTAACTTTGGAAGTTTATCTATACACAAGTTCTCTTTAATAAGTTTATTTTTTAAAAAATTCATCGTTTTTCGTTATCTATCGACTTTTAAACTGATTTATTATTCTTTTTGATAATTTGTCCTTCTTACTTTATTATACGTGACGCCATTTCTGTTTTTTCATCAAAATACTTCAATAATAAAGTAGAGGAAATTCTGAATAATTTACTTCTGACATTTTTTTGGTAAAATTAATAGTTTAGCTGTGTGAGTAACTTCTATTTGATCGAGATCGGTTGTGTCTGCATTAATATAAAACTAACCAGGATTTGACAGATATTTACATTCTAATGACAGTAGGTAGTGCCAAACACTGATGTTTTGGCAGTACCTATTGTCAATAGTATCAAAATATGTGTCAAATCCTGGCTAACTAGTTTTATCTTAATGCAGATACGACCGATTTTGATCAAATAGAATCTCATGCAGCAAAACTATTAATTCCCCCACATTAATTTAATTCTCGGCCACATCAGATTTTTTGTTATTTATCTACTATTAAGTTGATTGAGTCTGTTAAACAATTACGTATCATAACAAGTACTTGTAGGTTTGTTATTAACAATTATATTAGACTTGCGTTTAGCAATGCTTTAGAAATTCATATTTTTTGATTAGGGTTTTTTCAAATTTGTCTTTTTTTGTTTTTTTATCATTTATTGATTTAATCAAAATTTACTTGCCTTTTTACAAAATTCATAATTTTTCATTATCTATTGGCTTTTGCAAACTGATTTTAAACAATTTTTATCCTAACAATTGCTTCTAGTTCTGTTATTAACAATTGTATGAAAGTGCTTGTACAGAAACACTTTGGCAATTCATATTTTTTTAAAATTATTTGTTGCAAATTTGTCCTTTTTGTTATTTATCAATTATTGAGTTAACGGTAATCAATATTGCTCCTTTACTATTGTTGCTAACTTTGGAAATTTTATCTTTTCAAGGGTCTGCTTTCAAAATTTATTTATGTTTTTTGAAATTCAACATTTTTCATTATCTTCCAAGTTGTAAGCTGAATTTAAACAATTTTGTATCATAACAAATACTTCTGTAGGTTTTGTAATTTACAAGTATATGAGAGTTGTATAGCAATGCTGTAGAAATTCATATTTTTTATTATTGTTTTCACAAATTTGTCTTTTTGTTGTTATTTATCAACTATTGATTTATCTGTAGTCAATATTGCTCCTCTACTATTGTTTTTAACTTTGGAAATTTTATCTTATCACAAGTCTGCTTTTAAAACTTATTTTTTTTTTTCGAAATTCAAAATTTTTCATAATCTATCGACTTTGGAGCTAATTTAATTCAGGTTATATTTAGAGTCCCTTTTATAGATTGATTATTTAATATGGCTATAGAAACAATCGCAAAGAAATTTTGAGTTGGTTGATCTAAATTTTTTATGTTTAAACTGAGGATTAGAAAATCTTAATAGTCATGCCTATATCTTATGTAAAAATGATGCAATGATTCATATAACACTCATTATTTATTTTTTTGCTCGGTACGTCTAGACCAGGGTCACATATCAGTTAATTTTTCCCTCATTCTGATCATTTTTGATAGGAGTAGTTAACAGTTTATTAATTATTAGTCATTTTTTGGTTATAGCTTTTATTTTTGGGACAGTACGTACACAAAAGTGAAAAATCTAAAATAGCGTGTTAGACATAATTTAACCATTTACAATCACATTTGTGCCATTTTTCTAACCCAACTTATCATTTACACTTGCACCTTCCACATGAGGTGATTCTCCTGTCACATCATTTGTCGTTTCCACATCTATATGTTCATCATCATTTTGCGTATCGTTATGAACGTCTTTTGTCATCGTATTTTCAACTGTTTCCGTCTTTAAATCACCATCTGGTATTGACACATTATTTTCTTGAAGATTTGTATCAAACGTGTCTTCAAGATGGCTAATAGACGACAAGCTACTATCTTTTCTTGGTCGTCCCCTTCCACGCTTGATTATAATAGGCTCTAAAAACAAATGTTCCGTTAAAATTAGTCACCAAACACTCTGTATATACTCATACCAATTCCAGACGTGGTTGTACTCGTTGTAGCAGATTGAGCAATAAACTTTCTTGGCCTACCTCTTCCTCTTTTGACTTTATCGCTTTCGCTGCTTATGTTATTTATGTTATCGATATAGCTAGAGTCTTCTTCCACGTCGACATCCATCTGTCGAATGCTAAGACTCGGCTGGCTTGGTGAAGGTTCAGTATTTAGAGTTTCCGGTTGCATTTTGATAGCATTTGTCCTCATCCATGTCTGCATTAAGTCCAAAGCCATGTGTTTTTCAGGCGCTGTTCTCTTGATATGGTCCAAAATGTATTCGGTGTCATGACTGGTCCGAATATGCAATTTTAGCTTGTCTTGTCTTGCGAATGACTTGTCGCAATAGTGGCATATGAACGGTCGTTCACCAGTATGGACTCTTCTGTGTCGAATCAAATGTGATGTACGAGAAAATCTAGAACGAAAAGGAATATTGATATGGTTAAAATGAAATTTTGTTGTGGCCATGTCGAGTGTTACCCTTTTTGGCAGAAGTCACATGTGAAGGGCTTGCCGGCATGTGTTCGTTTGTGGTTCTTCAATTCTCTTCTCGAGTAGAACTTCCTTTGACAGTCTGGACAGGAGTATATGCGTTTTGGCTAAAAAATAAATCACAGATGAATTCAATAAAAACTACAGTAAATTACAGCTTTCCATAACTACTAATTTACTTTTAATTTTTTAATTTATTTTTTGTGGCGACGATTCCGGATATACTAAAGGTATCGGGACGAAAGTTAATATTTAGAAGTTTTATGCTCAAACTTAGAGCTGAAAAGTTTTTGGTTCAAAATGGTCCAAAGGAACTGGCTATTTACTCTTAGTATTTTTCACCGATTTTGCAAATGAGCCGTCATTTCTGTAATTTCGTCAAAATAGATAAATAATAAATTAAAGTAGACGAAATTTTGTATAATTTATGTCTATAACATTTTTTGGTAAAATTAATAGTTTAGCTGCAGGAGCAAATTCTATTTGATCGAAATCGCGTCTGCATTAATAGTAGGTAGCCAGGACATTTTGAAACTTTTGACAGTATTCAGAACGTCAGCGGTTGCGAAACGTCAATTTAACACGCAAATGCATGGAGAATGCGACGAGGAGGAGAAACACGCGCGCACGTACGCTATGTGAAACAATATTGAAACAGCTTGGTGTTTCCATGGTGTTTACAAAGTCAATGTGTATTTCGAGTGCGGATAGCAACGTTGTTATGCATTTTTAATAAATTAAAGTAGAGGACATTTTGTGTAAATTATGTCTATGAGAATTTTTGGTAGAATTAATAGTTTAGCTGTAGGAGCAAATTCTATTTGATCGAGATCGTGTCTGCATTAATATTGGATTTGCCAGATATTTTTATTCTAATGACAGTAGGTAGTGTCAAATGCTGTTTTTTTGACAATACCTACTGTCAATATCTGTCAAATCCTGGCTAATTCGTTTTATTTTAATGCAAACACGATCGATCTCGATAGAATCTCATGCAGCAAAATTGTATGATAAAGTCATGTGCCTGGCCACATCAGATTTTTTTCTGTTTTGTTGTCATTGTGTCGGCTCAATACGTTTTTTAGCAATTTTTAATATTTTATGGGTTTTTGTCATGATTTATTATTAATTACTTATACATTTTCTTTTCTCGTTGTTTATTAATTATGCTTAATTTTATTTACTATCTTCTCTGAATTGAATATATTTTTTTGACATGTCTCATGCATCACAAATGTACCACGAGATGAATAAAGGTTATTATTATTATTATTATCCAAAGTTGATGGGTTAAAAATAATTTTTATATACATATTATAAAATTTAAATAAAGTGTGTCATACTCCTAAATCATTTCTACATTGATATAGGATGGATCTAATTAGTTATTATTCACCAATAAAGTCGTTAATCATTTCATATTTTATATTTTCCGAGACACGTTAGTAATGTAGCAAAAACAAACACGTGGACCAAGTCGTCGAAATTGAAACATAAAAAGACATCTCGTACTACGCCTCAAAAATAATTTCTTTCGACAAGAAAAATGTATTTTTGCGTGGAGCATTGACGGTATCAGAGTATGTTTTCGTCAAATATTCGAGCTACATGCGGCGTAGTTATTTAACAGCCGTAATAGAACACGTTTTTGTTCAGCCGACCGGTCAGTTTCGAGAATTTGAAACGTTTTTTTGCGAATGCACATGTGCGATGTTTTGAATCGAACGAATATTTCTATACGTTAGGAATTTTTCAGCGGTGACTTATTTATAAAATATCAATCTCACAATTTAATTTGATTAAGACGAGAATAATACTGGGTATTAAAATAACTTAATAATTTTTTTTATTTCTGCAACGAATTGTGTATATTGAAAACTCTAATTCTTCTAATACTATAATAACTTCTAAACTGTTCTTGGACTAAAATTCTTTGTTTTTTTTTTAAATTAAGGATTATATTATGTAAATAGATAACCAGATCTAACAGTTAACTTAACAAAACCGGTTACCCAAATAAGTTGTAAATAAAGATTTGCAAAGAAAAACTTATTTGTTGATTTATCAAAAATAGATATTGAACATCCACAACTTAAGTAAAATATTCGCGTGGTATTAAAACCATAATTAGAAAACGAATCTTAGAATTTGAGCGAAATTAGACTCTCAAATATTCTGATTTTGCATTAAGTGGGACAATTTCCAAAACCACAGCTTTTTACAATTATTAGTTTGCCTCAAAGTATTTTTTAAACTTTGAATTCCAGCGAAATTAGGTATATACACTCTCAAATGTTCTGATTTTGCATTTACTGGGACAACATCCAGATTTCATAGTTACAAATTATTTTGTGCCTCGGTCACATATGAACTGTGGAACAAATACTGAAATTTGCAGCTTTCTATCAGTGCTAGATTACTATACAGAATTTTCAAAACTTAAAATTTAATAAAAATTACCTCAACTGTTGTGTAATCACCATCAACTTTCTCTGATGTGTTGCTATTGCTATCAGACAAGTACTCTTCTGCAAAATAATAATATAAACATTAAAAATTAATAATAAAATAAAATTATATTTAAATATTTTCATATTAAAAAGCTAAACCAAAAATTTTGGATGACTTACCTTTAATACCGAGTGATCCAAAAGAATGATCCTCCCCGACATTTAAGACCTTACTAGTAATCTCAACACCACGTTCACTATCAGCATCTATCAGCAGCCTTTTTCGAAAATTGTTCTGCGTTTCATTTTCAGTACTTTCCTGAAAAACATAGACCATATTATCGCAAACAAACTATAAAAAAATATTTAACTCACCGTTGGTTCTGTTAAAATACAACTGGGTACAAAATTCATGATATCAATCTCTTCCTGATTGCTATTATCGATTCCAGAATTACTCTTAATGTTATCAAACCCTTTGATTTTCAAATCACGAGCCAAACCGATGAGGAAATTCAAATTTTCCGAGGGCACGCTTATCACTCCTTTATACATGTACTCCATAAGTGCTGACATATCTTTGTGCCAAATGTCACGCAGGACAATAGTAGGATGCTTGCAAGGATTTGCTTGGAACACTTGCTTGAAGTAAGGACTACAAGCACTCAGGACTATCCTATGTGCTCTTATAAAGCCATCCTTACAGGATAATGTAACATCAATGAGGTGGTCATCTTCGTATAGTATGTTGAACAAGTCGCTGATGTTTTGTAGGTGATTATCCCATACCAGTTGTACTTTTTTCGTTGTCGCCATTTTGGAATGTGTTGTTCTACAATTAAAAAAAATTGATGTGCATAACTTCCGAACCGTTCCAAGTAGGAAAAATCTAATGATACCGGCGTAATCAGCGTCAAGAATTGTATCAAGAACCACAATTTTAATTTGATTGAAGGCAGTTTGGTTTTCGCAGACTGGCTAAAATTTTGTAAGAAATCACATATTTGAAACCATAATTTTGAAGTGGCGCACCTATCTCAAAAACTAGGACCCGGATCAACATGAAACCTATGCTCTCCTACTAAAACGGGTGCGCTGATTCCAAATTCACATAGAAAAAGTCTCTGTCTCTACTGTTTACCGAGTTGTGCTGAAATTACGCTATTCCAAATAACATAAAAATAAAGGCAATGGACCACATAACTTCAAAATGGTATATGTTAGGCCTACAAAAGTATATATATTTTTGATGTACTCATCGAGAGCTATGATTTGGTGGGGGGTTAACCTTTCTGTCACCAACGGTTGCAAACTTCAATTTTTTTCTATCTCAAAGTGCTAAATTTAGAGAGAAAATAGTTTTATAATTTTTTGAGAGATAGAGGGTTTTAATGTAGTCATGCTTATGCATTGGGATGTGCTGAATTTAACGGTGAGCTCGGTTTTCCCGTAACGCGTACGGTTCGGCCAGAAAGTGGGAAACTATAATTTTCGCGGTTTCTCGCGGTTTTCTCGCGAACCGCGCACCTTAGAGCCACGCGGCCTTCAGAAATGAATTCCTCGGCCAATTTCCCATCCGGTACCGTTTGAAACGTGAACATCGGTCTATTAGATCAGACACAGCTTGCGCTAAAAGTTGCAAACATACTAAATTGGCTGTTTTTGCATCATTTTTGATATCTTGGGAACGTCATAACTTTGGAAACGTTCCAAGTAGGAAAAATCTAATGATACCGGCGTAATCAGCGTCAAGAATTGTATCAAGAACCCCAATTTCAATTTGATTGAAGGCAGTTGAGTTTTTGCCGACTGGCTAAAATTTTTTAAGAAATCACATATTTGAAACTATAATTTTGAAGTAACACACATATCTCAAAAACTAGGACCCGGATCAACATAAAACCTATGCTATCCTACTAAAACGGATGCGCTGATTCCAAATTCACATAGCAAAAGTCTCTGTCTCTACTGGTTACCGAGTTGTGCTCAAATTACGCTATTCCAAATAACATAAAAATAAAGGCAATGGACCACATAACTTCAAAATGGTATATGTTAGGCCTACAAAAGTATATATATTTTTGATGTACTCATCGAGAGCTATGATTTGGTGGTCGGTTAACCTTTCTGTCACCAACGGTTGCAAACTTCAATTTTTTTCTATCTCAAAGTGCTAAATTTAGAGAGAAAATATTTTTATAATTTTTTGAGAGATAGAGGGTTTTAATGTAGTCATGCTTATGCATTGGGATGTGCTGAATTCAACGGTGAGCTCGGTTTTCCCGTAACGCGTACGGTTCGGCCAGAAAGTGGGAAACTATAATTTTCGCGGTTTCTCGCGGTTTTCTCGCGAACCGCGCACCTTAGTGCCACGCGGCCTTCAGAAATGAATTCCTCGGCCAATTTCCCATCCGGTACCGTTTGAAACGTGAACATCGGTCTATTAGATCAGACACAGCTTGCGCTAAAATGTTGCAAACATACTAAATTGGCTGTTTTTGCATCATTTTTGATATCTTGGGAACGTCATAACTTTGGAAACGTTCCAAGTAGGAAAAATCTAATGATACCGGCGTAATCAGCGTCAAGAATTGTATGAAGAACCCCAATTTCAATTTGATTGAAGGCAGTTGAGTTTTTGCCGACTGGCTAAAATTTTGTAAGAAATCACATATTTGAAACTATAATTTTGAAGTAACACACATATCTCAAAAACTAGGACCCGGATCAACATAAAACCTATGCTATCCTACTAAAACGGATGCGCTGGTTCCAAATTCACATAACAAAAGTCTCTGTCTCTACTGGTTACCGAGTTGTGCTGAAATTACGCTATTCCAAATAACATAAAAATAAAGGCAATGGACCACATAACTTCAAAATGGTATATGTTAGGCCTACAAAAGTATATATATTTTTGATGTACTCATCGAGAGCTATGATTTGGTGGTCGGTTAACCTTTCTGTCACCAACGGTTGCAAACTTCAATTTTTTTCTATCTCAAAGTGCTAAATTTAGAGAGAAAATAGTTTTATAATTTTTTGAGAGATAGAGGGTTTTAATGTAGTCATGCTTATGCATTGGGATGTGCTGAATTCAACGGTGAGCTCGGTTTGCCCGTAACGCGTATGGTTTGGCCAGAAAGTGGGAAACTATAATTTTCGCGGTTTCTCGCTGTTTTCTCGCGAACCGCGCACCTTAGAGCCACGCGGCCTTCAGAAATGAATTCCTCGGCCAATTTCCCATCCGGTACCGTTTGAAACGTGAACATCGGTCTATTAGATCAGACACAGCTTGCGTTAAAAGTTGCAAACATACTAAATTGGCCGTTTTTGCATCATTTTTGATATCTTGGGACGTCATAACTTCCGAAACGTGCCAAGTAGGAAAAATCTAATGATACCGGCGTAATCAGCGCCAAGAATTGTATCAAGAACCCCAATTTCAATTTGATTGAAGGCAGTTGAGTTTCTTGCCGACTGGCTAAAATTTTGTAAGAAATCACATATTTGAAATTATAATTTTGAAGTGACACACATATCTCAAAAACTAGGACCCGGATCAACATGAAACCTTTGCTATCCTACTAAAACGGATGCGCTGATTCCAAATTCACATAGCAAAAGTCTCTGTCTCTACTGGTTACCGAGTTGTTCTGAAATTACGCTATTCCAAATAACATAAAAATAAAGGCAATGGACCACATAACTTCAAAATGGTATATGTTAGGCCTACAAAAGTATATATATTTTTGATGTACTCATCGAGAGCTATGATTTGGTGGTCGGTTAACCTTTCTGTCACCAACGGTTGCAAACTTCAATTTTTTTCTATCTCAAAGTGCTAAATTTAGAGAGAGAATATTTTTATAATTTTTTGAGAGATAGAGGGTTTTAATGTAGTCATGCTTATGCATTGGGATGTGCTGAATTCAACGGTGAGCTCGGTTTTCCCGTAACGCGTACGGTTCGGCCAGAAAGTGGGAAACTATAATTTTCGCGGTTTCTCGCGGTTTTCTCGCGAACCGCGCACCTTAGAGCCACGCGGCCTTCAGAAATGAATTCCTCGGCCAATTTCCCATCCGGTACCGTTTGAAACGTGAACATCGGTCTATTAGATCAGACACAGCTTGCGCTAAAAGTTGCAAACATACTAAATTGGCTGTTTTTGCATCATTTTTGATATCTTGGGAACGTCATAACTTTGGAAACGTTCCAAGTAGGAAAAATCTAATGATACCGGCGTAATCAGCGTCAAGAATTGTATCAAGAACCCCAATTTCAATTTGATTGAAGGCAGTTGAGTTTTTGCCGACTGGCTAAAATTTTGTAAGAAATCACATATTTGAAACTATAATTTTGAAGTAACACACATATCTCAAAAACTAGGACCCGGATCAACATAAAACCTATGCTATCCTACTAAAACGGATGCGCTGATTCCAAATTCACATAGCAAAAGTCTCTGTCTCTACTGGTTACCGAGTTGTGCTGAAATTACGCTATTCCAAATAACATAAAAATTAAGGCAATGGACCACATAACTTCAAAATGGTATATGTTAGGCCTACAAAAGTATATATATTTTTGATGTACCCATCGAGAGCTATGATTTGGTGGTCGGTTAACCTTTCTGTCACCAACGGTTGCAAACTTAAATTTTTTTCTATCTCAAAGTGCTAAATTTAGAGGGAAAATAGTTTTATAATTTTTTGAGAGATAGAGGGTTTTAATGTAGTCATGCTTATGCATTGGGATGTGCTGAATTTTACCGTTTGAAACGTCAACATCGGCCGATTAGATCGTACACGGTTTGCTTTCAAAATTACCAGTATGTTTCTGATACTCACCACGTGATATCCTTGGATGTCTTTATTAAATGTTATATTCGATCTTGCGCATTACGCCGGCTGATAAGCTCCACTCGATATGCAGTTCACACTTTTGCGCACAGACTGACTCACTTGATATTACGATAAATTAATTCCCGAGCTCGTTGTTTAAATTTAGAATAGTCTTTGACAAAAACCGTTATTACAGCGAAGGAGTTAACGTGGTATTTATTATTTGTTTAGCGGCGTTTAGCGTCTCGGTCGGTAACTTTGTTAACCGCTACTGGACGTCACTGTTAATTGTAATTACAAAAAAATGATTAAAACTTAACGAATTAAACGTTATAATGGTGAAAATTTGTGTATTTTTTGTATTTTCGCGTCGACTGTTGTAGTTTAAGGTACAGCTAGGGCACGAAGACTGGCGGCAAAGCTGGCTGGTGTTCCCCCTTGTACTAGAGGGGGGCCTTCGGCATGTGGGCGCGCCCTAGGGATATTATTGATTTTAGAAGGAGAGAGGTTCCCCTTCTTTTATTATGGCATGTATAAATAAATGCTGCACGCAGCAGGCACAAAACAGAGGGGGGCGCCGGGTCCGGAAAGTGCTCGTAGTAATATTACTTGGGGGAGCTGCGAGCACAAATTAAGAACGGGCTCGGAGGATATTTTTATTTCGTTTTTTTAAGCTTAAAAACAGGCAATGGCTGAGGCAACACTTATTTGATGGTCAACCTATTTTAGAAATATAATTATTTTGATTAAATTTTGATAAATTTAGATCTACAAGGTGTTTCAAAAGGTGCGGTTGTTTCTTTTTGACGTTAAAATGGTTACTTTGTACGCAGAACATGAATAGGAGTATTATTGTAGTAAATTAAAAGAACTGTCAATTTAGGCATCAAGCATTGCCTTGAAGATGCCACAGATTACAGGGCGAAACGTCGCACAGTGGGGTATTTGCCCTGAAAACCTGGCCAAAATTATTATTTCACCTAAAAATGCTTTAGATGTGTTGTTTTATTTATGTATACCATTTTAACCTTCATACTAAGAATTTGAAGGTTAATAATTTAATAAACACAATAAAACAGTACAAAATAGCAAAAAAGCAAACTGTATTAAAAATTGTTCTTCACTGCACTACACCTATTGTAAATTAATTACTGCTACAACATTTGTGGTCAATATTTTTTTGTGATTTTAGTTATATTATGTTTTACCGTGTTAAATTCATAAAATAATATATGGCACGTCCAGTTTAAATACGCAGCATATACGGATTTAAAATTGAACAATACATGTTGTTTTTGAGTTATATGAGATAACATGTTTGGGTCTGTTATGAGAAAATCCTGAAAAAGGTTTTATTTTTAAAGACCAGTGGTTGAGGAAGAAAATGAAAGTTTACACCAGTCGATGTTGTGTATTGAAACGGTACATATGCTATTCATGCTCTTTTCCGTTCGATGCATTCCTTTTACTATAAAATCTATTATTTGTAGTATTATTTTAAAATTGTCTAATATCTATACTTATTGTTTCCATGAAAACTTTCGAAATTTGATCATACTTCAAGCTGAAACGGTCGTTTTTTAGTGGTATGACCCTAATACGCATGTTTTGAAACCGCATTCGCATTCCGCATAAACACATTTATCGAAAACGCCTAACCAGTTTCTATTCACAAACTTACTATTGTCTCTCCTCAACAAGAATCCAATTTAAACCAGTGAACTGTGTATGCGAGTAGGTGCTTTCGAAGTAATTTCTTGCCTTGAATATGAATACGATTGGCTTCAAGCAACCAATTTGCAAGAAATGCATATACAAGTACAAAGTTTAAGGTTTTTTTCGGATGATTTTTAAGAGTCTAGGTCATCGGGGTTGTTTGCTATACAAGATCCAAAACGGAAACATATACGTACATAGCGGCATTTACAACATACAAGATGCATTGAACATAAAGTTGTCAATATCTCGATAACCGTAACCATTTGTATATAGCTAAATATGGTTAAGTATGTTCTAAATTACCTCTACTATCACGGTATCAAGAAATTGCACCAAATTACATATAAGCCGGTACTTTAATTTTTGGATTTTCCTTTGCAACGTATTAGAATTAAAATCACAAAAAGCGCATCCGCACCTATCCGCAGCAGATTTTCCAGTAGTTGTAATGTCAAATATGTATACTATAATTTGAACCACTTTCAAAAGCTTAACAAAGCTAAACACTAAACTAAAACACTCAAGTTCTGCATAAAACTGTTTTTTTATAACATAATTTAATAATTACTTCGAAAACATACTCAAGCTACAAGCTTACTTTTTTTTCTATACTATTTCATATGGATTAACCCCATATAGAAGTACTGAAGGTTAATAAAATTTAAACTGAAATTTTGTCTACCGTAAAACTGTTTAACTAAATTGTAATTCAAAACTAATGGTAGTCGTGTCACAACATGAAACTATATACGTACATTGTTATTCAAATAAATATTTACTTTAATTTCAATCAAAAAGGTCACGGGTTATCGCGGATCACTTATCAGCCACTCAAGAAAAAATACTACTTTTCAAATGCAGAAATAAATTTAGAACAACAAAACCTGGAAATATTTTGTCAAATCACTTTTTTAATGTTTTGAGGTCACAAGTAAAGAGTGAGTGTATTTTACAAAAAAATAATAAATATTTTTATCCCATTTCTAATTTGAAAAAATTCTGATGCTGTCCTGGATTAATATGCAACAACTCATAAAAATTAGAAAGCTGTATATGTTGGCGTTTTCCCGATTTTTCCAAATTAAGAAGAATTGGCGCTGTTTTTCACCCGTAAATTTCACTCGTTTAACTTTAGGAATTAATTACTCCGCAAATAATCCATGGATTTCAACGAATTAAAAAGTAAAATCACCTGCGGAATGCTAGTTTTCAATGTGCCGTTTTGTAAAATCATTGGATTAGTGGTTGACCCACAAAAAGCTATACTATGCAATGCCCGCAATTCCGTTATGAGAAGAGTTAGAATAATGAAATATGGACTATAGGCTATCCGATAATTCATAGGTTTAAAGTGTATTACATAATCATTGTTTATCTTGCATTTTTCATACAAGAGATCGTGCTGAAACTCCGCGTGAATTCCGACGTTCTACGGTCTTTGGTGTGCCGCGGGGAAGGGAGGCGTTAGCGGTGCTGTCATGTCGGCGAGAACCGACACAGCTGCGAGAACCGGGGCAGCTTATTATCAATACACAAAAAGAACGATAACTTGTCAAGGTAGTAATTTTAACTAACAATTAAATTCTTAATTTTTGTATAATTTTGATTATAATATGTGACCCGGTACGAGAGAAATCTCTTCTATCGATTGACGTTTATGTTTTCTTCAGTTTTTATACAATAAAGTTGTAAACAAGATTTTTATGGAAGCTGATAGATCTAATAATATGGAATTAGCAGATTTTCCGATTAGTGGTGAATAGTAAATTAAGTTTGCTTGATTGCTATTTTGTTATATAAATATTCAAACTATTATAACAGTTTCAACAGTTTATTTATTAATAATATTTAAATACATGCACAATCAATATAAAATAAATACAAACTCTTGTTATATTACATATATTACAAACGTCAGCTCTGAGCGTATAAAACTTAAAAATATCAAAAAACTTTTAGTAATTTAGCATCGCAAATTTGTAGACACAGAATATTTTGCAGATCACTTTTTAAATTTGAATTTTTTAAATTTTTTTCGCCCCTAGTTCTGCGAGAAAATCGACGTCAAAGGAAGGGACATAATATATGGCCACGATAGTACAAGAAAGTGGTTTTCCGACCTATCTGTTTTTTATTTTCACCTACAATTTTATGATATGGATTATGATTATATAACAAGTAATTTTGAGAGAAAGCCGGTATTAAAACAATATTTAAAACGCACGTTTTTCGCGCGATCTTTGCTGATTGTAGCCTCTATGTATTCGTATGCGATCTTGTTATCTGTCAGTGTTAGGTGGTGCTTTGTCAAGATGAGTTCGTCTAAGTACTATTTAGAACTTTTTAACGGTAAGTGATTTATTTTTGTTAGGCTGATTATAAAACTTTTTTTTATCTACCTATGATAATTTTTTAGTACCTACTACTATTAATATTAATAAATAAACTATCTAAATAAACTATCATCTCTATCTTAAAGCAAAATCAGCACGCCATTATCCACTATAAATCTAAATATAATATGATAAATATAAGTTTTAGTTTTACAACTACACTTGAAAACACTTATCCTACTATTACGTATTCTACTAACTTACTTTTTTAAATAAAATTTAACAAAGAAAGGGTGTGTCACCTTAGTAACAGCCTCAATGGTCAGTTGTCTTATTTGCCAGTCATCACACATACATAAACTGTTGTAGGACAAAGATTATAGAAATTTTGATATTAAATTTTCATATATAATGACCATAATACGTAGCTAGACGCCGGTATCTCCGGTTTATAACAATAAAACCACAGACAACCACAACAAGCAAGTGTGCAATCGCTGTTCGTCCACTGTTTCAATAAACAAACTTTGATTTTATAGATTTATGAACAACATACACCATATATAATTAAACAGGATTATTCATTTTAGTGCAGTTTTTACTTTTTAGGTTAGAACTCTAAATATAAAATGGCAGATCATTATTTATACTTTACTGTGCACCATCTCCGCACAGCTGTGCACATGCGTCACCTACTTACAGCTAAGTATAATATGTAGAAATCTTCTTAACCGACTCGAGTTTCGGCTTATCTCATATGTCCCGCAAAACCTCCAGTGCATATGCAACACACTTGAACACACAAATATACAGGGTGTCTCAACAGTGCTATTTCGGACGATTGTACCTCTGTTAATGATGATATTGTAAAACTGATTTCACTCATATATACAGAGTGTTCCATAAGGTAGTACCAACCCAAATTTATGTTTTTTTTTTAAATGGAACTACCTATATTTCGGCACAATTTTGAATTCCTCGCAAAATTTTACGACAATGAGAAATAACTCCCTAAAGTTTATATTTTTTGATTTATTGGCTTTTTTATGAAAAAACAGCAGTCTAAGAAAAGCAGTATATCTCAGTATATCCTGTTTTTAATTTTATTACACATTTTTTGATTATGATTAAGTAAGAAGCGTTCTATTAGCGTGATTACCTACAAAAATCGATTTTTCTATCAATAATTGCTTCTACATCTAAATTAACTATTAAACCAGCTAAGTATTTACCGAAAGTGCTGTTTTCTCGAATGATTTCATCCTTTTTTTAATAACATAAACCATTGTGGCACATTGCAGATGTGCCGTATAATGTATAATTTGAAATACAATTTTACTTATACTCTGTTGGCTATTAAAAACTATGCTAAACAAATTATTAAGGTATCTGTCACTGGTGGTTTATTGTTAGGGTTGTTAACCTTAATACCTTAATAACTTCTTTAGCACAGTATTTCACAGCCTACAATGTTTAAGTAAAATTTTATTTCAAATTGTAATATTAAATTGCAGATGTGATAAAATGTTTTATGTTATTAACAAAAGAGGAAATTATGCGAGAAATCAGTACTTTAGGTAAATACTTAACTGGTTTAATTGTTAATGTAGGTGTAGAAGCAGTTATTGATAGAAAAATCTATTTTTTTATTAAGAAGACTAGTTATCTCAGCAATGGTTTATTTTAGCACTAGTGTGTACTTTTTTGCGCAGAACGATGCGTAGAATTAAAAAAAAGAATTAGATACAGGTGTTCCATTTAAAAAAATCTGATGTGGCCAGGCACATGACTTTATCATGCAATATACAGGGTCCTGCAACTAAGCTCCCGTCTTCTGTAGCTCACTTACTCATTAAGCTAAGAGTTTGACATTTTGCAGGCTTACCCTGTACTTCAAGGTACAATTCAAGAAATTATTTTTTATTATACAGGGTGTTCCAAAAATGTGCAACGCCATGGTAATATATTTTTTTAAATTGCATGCTATACATTTTTCTACACATTTGGAAACCTTTTATGATTGCCTACATATCACCAAAATTTTATTGAAATCGGTTGAGTGACCGCAACGGAAAGAAATAAAAACCAAGAAAAATTGATTTTGCATCGTAGGCTTTAAAAATCAATAAAAACCACAAAATGCACCTCGTTAATAAAATTTTGCGACGTGCTTATTAAGTTACATGTAATAGTCTCGTTAACCAAGTGAAATTGATCCAAATCATACAGGGTGACCAAACTCGAGTGTCAAACTTGTCAAACTTCAAAGCGCGCTATTGTTCTTATTTTAAATTGGAACCCATAATTTTTTTTAGGTGAAGCGATGCGGAATTAAAGTATAAACATTGTTTCTGAATACAACTCCATCACAATTCCCAATATTTTAAAAGTTATTCGCCAAAAACTCATTTTTCAATGTTTCCAACGGCAATTTTAGGTAATAAATATCGTACGTGGCGCTGAAAAACAATTTATTACATAAAATATAACGCAGAGAGGTATTTTAGATTTTACTGTATTTAATTAAATAGTTATTCAATTGCTAAATTTACTGCAAAATTTACCTATAGCCACATTTCCGTCCTTACCGCTATAGGTAAATGATACAGTAAATTTGGCATTTGAATAACTACTTAATTAAGTACAGTCAAATCTAAAATAGGTCTATTATTTTTTATGAAATAAATTGTTTTTCAACGTCACGTACGATATTTATTATCTAAAATTGCCGTTGGAAACGTTGAAAAATGAGTTTTTGGCGAATAACTTTTAAAATATTGGGAATTGTGATGGGGTTGTATTTAGAAACAATGTTTATTTTTTAATTCTGCATCATTTCACATAAAAAGATTTATGGGTTCCAATTTAAAATAAGAACAATAACACGCTTTGAAGTTTGACAAGTTTGACACTCGATTTTGGTCACCCTGTATAATTTGGATCAATGTCACTTGGTTAACGAGACTATTACATCTAACTTAATAAGCACGTCGCAAACTTTTATTAACGAGGTGCATTTTGTGATTTTTATTGATTTTTAAATCTTACGATGCAAAATCAATTTTTTTTTGTTTTTATTTTTTTCCGCTGCGGTCACTCAACCGATTTCAATAAAATTTTGGTGATATGTAGGCAACCATAAAAGCCTTCCAAATGTGTAGAAAAATGTATAGCATGCAATTTAAAAAAATATATTATCATGGCGTTGCAAATTTTTGGAACACCCTGTATAATAAAAAATAATTTCTTGAATTGTACCTTGAAGTACAGGGTAAGCCTGCAAAATGTCAAACTCTTAGCTTAATGCGTAAGTAAACTACAGAAGACGGGAGCTTAGTTGCAGGACCCTGTATAAAATTAATAGTTTAGCTGCATGAGATTCTATCGAGATCGATCGTGTTTGCATTAAAATAAAACGAATTAGCCAGGATTTTGACAGATATTGACAGTAGGTATTGTCAAAAAACAGCCTTTCACACTACCTGCTGTCATTAGAATAAAAATATCTGGCAACTTCTATATTAATGCAGACACGATCTCGATCAAATAGAATTTGCTCCTACAGCTAAACTATTAACTTTACCAAAAAATGTCATAGACATAAATTATACAAAATTTCCTCTACTTTAATTTATTATTTAACTATTTTGACGAAATTACAGAAATGGCGGCTCAGTTGCAAAATCCTTGAAAAATGCATAACAATATTGCTATCCGCAATCCGCACTTGAACTACACATTGACTTTGTAAACACCATGGAAACACCAAGTTGTTTCAATATTGTTTCACATAGCGTACGTGCGCGCGTGTTTCTCCTCCTCATCACATTATCCATGCATTTGCGTGTTGAATTGACGTTTCGCAACCGCTGACGTTCTGCATACTGTCAAAAGTTTCAAAATTTCCTGGCTACCTACTATTAATGTAGACACGATTTCAATCAAATAGAATTTGCTTCTGCAGCTAAACTATTAATTTTATCAAAAAATGTTGTAGACATAAATTATACAAAATGTCCTCTACTTTAATTTATTATTTCACTATATTGACGAAATTACAGAAATGACGGCTCATTTGCAAAATCGTTGAAAAATGCTAAGAGTAAATAGCCAGTTCCTTTGGATCCTTTTGAACCAAAAGCTTCTCAGCTCTAAGTTTGGTAACAAAACTTCTAAATATGAACTTTCGTTCCGATACCTTTAGTAGTTTTTCCGGAATCGTCGCCACAAAAATTGTTTACACACATACTACACACACACACACAGACATTTTTTTGTACCTTGGTCAAAACTGTTCAGGGGACCCATAAAGACCAATTTCCGCTAAAATCTCAAATTTTTTTTCGGCACGATTACAATACTTCATCATACTGCGTATGATAAAGTAAAAATAGCGTTCTTAGGAAAAACAGTTTGCTGTATAGTATGCAGCACATGATTTGGATTTAAAACTGTGTTCTTATAACTAAATTTGAAATTTCACTGGAAGAAAGCTGTAATTTACTGTAATTTATCTATTAATCAATTCATTTCTGACCAAGGCATATCTAAAATAATTTTTTACCCATAAACTTTGGATTTTGTCCAACATAATACAAAATCAGACGATTTTAGAGTCTAATTTTGCTTTATTTCCAACTTTATATAATATTTTGTATGGTAAAGTAGCAGTTTTACAGAGATATGTGTTTTTTGCTTTACGTATAGTGTACATACAAACTTACGTACCTAGCTAAATACGTAGCTAATATAAATTTTCTCTTTTAGGCATCATACTATGTGTGGTGTTCGTCAGATTCGTGTATTTTCCGGTCATATTAGTTGACCCAGATCTTTCTTCATGGAACAATTTCAGTCGAGCTGTAAATATCGGTAAGATTACACTCGACCATAAGAAATTATCCGAACTAATAATACCTTAAACATCATTTCAGGACCAGTAATGGACGGTGACAACTGTACCGATATCGCTGCCCAATATTTCAGCAATCTTACTTCTGTCCCTACCATCCATCTTTTGCCAGCAGATTTTGGTCTAAGCACAGTTTTGCCTTTCTGTATATTAGTCATTTGCAGCATTTCTCTTATTTTGGTGTTTGGAGGAGCTAAAAAACGTTTGATTCGCTTAATTTTTCCTATCGGCGTCCTCATGGTTCAAATTGGTAAGTTAGGTAGTGAATTGAAACCCAAAAATGTTGTACATATTGCTTTTAATTCTAGTCGTGTTTGTATGGATTTGCTCATTGACGTTTGCCATCTATCCCGATTGGACATGCGGAGATCAGCACGTATACTTGCGTAATATCACCACCATCGTTTGGAATATTATTATTGTAGTTATCCAGCCGGTATTGATGCTTGTAACTATGGTAACTATACCATATCTCTATAAATCCAATCAAGAAGACAACACAGAAAAAACAACATGGCATTTTGAAGACATCGTTTGAAGAACGATTATCCAAATTCCGGACATCAGCAATGGCGTGTCAAGCATTTTGATGATGGTGGCAGATTTGATTTGACCATCTTGTATCCTTAGTGTCGTCTCTCTGTAGACACTTAATCCTTTAAAGATTGTATATACTGCATCTACATGGACGACATGGATGCAGTTGAAGAAAAACTGAAGATAAAAAAAGAAAAAAGAAAAAAAAAAAAACAAAAAAAACTAGCGTACTGGTCTAGTGATTTTTTTGAATAAAAATTCAAATTAAGATCTTGTTTAAAAAGGGTTTGTTGACGACTCACTTGAACTTGCACCACCTAACACTGAACCAAGATTTAAGGAGCCAATCAACAACCAGTAAGCAGGATTTTGCAGGTTTTTCCTCTTACGATCTCCCCTCTTACTACCTGTGAAAAAGATAAAACAAAGCAAGAAACAAATAAAGCAACATACTTTTTACAAAAGCGTTTTATTTTGTCATACATTATCGTTTGAAATTAAGAGTTAATATGCAACGTGGCCCAGGTTTGGTATCAACTTATCAATATTGCCCTACTTAACTGTCTTTTTCTCGTATATTTTCTCATGTAAGGCTAATAATTTTGTGGGTTAAGTTTAAGACAATTAACAGATCTATCAATATCACTGCAAAGAACATGATTCCGCCATTTCAAAAAGTGTCGATGACGTCATAGGTAGAAAACAATTGAAGGTCGGAAATTATATTTTATGTAGATACGTATATTTTAATAACATGTTTCCATACTTTTTTCGCTCACTGTATAATATTCTTTGAACGACTGAAATTTTCTTTAATCTCATACTGTATAATGATAATGAACCTTTGTCAAGTTAGCACCGCCCCACTGTTGAATGTTATGTCGTTTGTTTCGTTTTTCGAGCTTAGTACATAACCTCATTTTTCAGTTTCTTGGCTGAAAGTTACAATAACGACGTGCTTTTGCAATACATTTTCGGGATCAATTTAAAAATTCTTAGAATATGGTTAGGGAGGATTAAAAACTTCACTTTTGGTATGAGGGAGGTTATAATTTGACCGCAAATTAGTAAAATAGTTTGAGTCCAGAAGCCGTTCTAACTAATGTATTTATCCACTTTGTTATCTATAAATTAAAGAATTGTTACGGAGGATTAAAAAGTCCACTTTTCATGTGTTAGTTTGACCGCAAATAATAAATGAAGATTGAGGTTATGTACACACTAATAAGTTATATATTTTTTTGTAATCAATGACATTGACTACAGAAGCTGGCATAACTAAAGTATTTTTTTTTTGTTTTGATGTCCATAAATTAGTTATATTTTTGCAATAAACCGCTAAAAACCGCAAATGAATATCAAAGATTTACAATAGGTGTATACTAGGGCTTCCAATCCCGGGATTACGGGATCCCGGGATTATAAATCTAAATCCCGGGATCCCAAAAAAGTTAAATCTAAATTATTTTCTTTTTCTTGTTCATTGGCGAAAGTGGTCACTGATGTACAATAAATCAATTGAGCTGGAATTTTTTAATTATGAACTTCAGTCTATAACAGCACCCTTTCTGATTAAATTAAGTATCAAGCATAAAATATTCGTTTACACCAACATGTTGCTATAATAGGACAAACAGATTTTACAAGAAGTACATATATGTAATTCAATACGGAAGCAAACAAGAACCTTTTCAACTTCCTTTAGGTCTTTTTAGTTACAATACTACCTTCCACAAAGAATACAGGCTCTGTTTAAAACAGAAAGAAATAAACATAAAAATAAAAAAAAAATGTTGCGGATTTCTTTACCTGTATTCAGTGATACACTACAAAATATGAAATTAGTAAATGGGAATAAAATGCAGAGAAAAAATTTCTTCCAGTTTATTGATTTTACTCTAGTTTTGTCAAAAAGAGCACTTAGATAAAAAAAATCTATTTTTATAATGTGGGTTGGGCTATTTGAACTGTATTTGCAAAAACCGAAAGACGTACAAGTAATATTAATGTTTTTCATTAGAAGAAATTGAATATTTAATATAATGAGAAGTTTCACTGTATATTTCATCAATTATGAACAATAAATAACGTCTGCACTTAAAAACGCGTTTTTTTTGTAAACAATAATCGTTTTATTAGTCAATACAAAGTTATCCAATTTTATCTTTAATAAGAAAACAAAAATTCGCAAATTTTAGCGGCATCAATATGTAGCATTTTACAAAAACGTTAAATTTTTAAACAAACTTAAGATGCAAGAGCAAGTTATTATCTAATACAGTTTAAATTTTGTTTGTTATTGATGTCAATACTCACACTTTGATACAGTCAATTTTGGTTTTCTACTTATAAGGTAAAATTTTAAAACATTGATCAAGTTTCGGGCAAAAGATATTGCCTAATAAAGTAATTTCTTAGGCGTTTCTTACTGACTGGATTTGGTAACTATTTGCATCCCAGACGTTTTAATACGGCAATTTTCGCTTTTTTTTTCGTGAATCCCGAAATCTTTAATCCCGAAATCCCGGGATCAGTATTTTGTCAGGGATTGGAAGCCTTAGTGCATACTCAAGTAATGCATGTATTTTTTTATCGTGTTTGTTTTCGATTATTAGTGTGGATTTCTTCACAAATCGTTAGGGAGGGTTAAAAAGGCCAGTTTTAATGTTTAGGGATAATTAGTGTTACTGCAATTAAATAAAAAGTTAAGTACATAACCCTACATAAAGATATGCTTTTGTTAAATTGAAATTTCAATTAAATTTGATTACAGGTAGTAACTTTAGATCATAGGACATTTTGAAAAGATGCCGCTAGAATAAAATAAAGTTTGAGCCATGATAATTCTTTTATTTATAAAAAAAACATAATTCAAGTTTTTTAGAGATGGCAACCCTTCATGTGGAAGATTGTTCCAGATTATTCTTGAGCAGAATCTTCAGCCAATCACGTTGTATCCCATCTAACCTCCATATAGGCTGTTATCACTGCAGATTGCATCAGTCGTTTCTAGATATTTGTGTTAAAAGGATCGTTTCAATCAGCTCCCAGATGAGGGAAGTACACCTTGTTGGTTTTATCAATGGTAGGTATTTATGTTTTTGCAGGTTACACCGCTCATATACTGTTAAACGATCTCTCATAATGCAGAACACAAAAAAAAATCGAACGAAATATTTTGTGTTTGTTCTTTATTTGCGCATTTTTACCGGTTAATGTACACATTCAACAAGTAACAGTTACGTGAAAATAAGTATTTTCCATAGTATTATAAACAATATAGCATCGATCGGCTAGATACAGTTTTTAGGTTAGTTTACAAAATTTAATTAGTCTGGGAGTTCAATAACATGTGTGAGTCATGGACTTTTCAAGCGTCAATGACTTTTCTACCTAATAGTATTATATACCTATCAACTAAATTTTCACTGCTCGTATTTATAAAAAAATCAAAACTTCGATATTGTAATGGGTCATAAACACATTGTAATTTGTACTTGATAAAAATACTATACGTATGAGTATATATAAATACTATACATGAATATGTCAACGATTACTGTTTTTTTTTTTTGTGGAATGGAATGGACCACACCCAAGTACATAATGTGTAATAGACACGTTATTTTGTAAGTGTGTTACGTACAATACTACACCTATACATTTAGCAGACACTGAGTGACACTGAGGCGAAAATTATTTATAATTACATGCAAATATATAGCTAAGCGATTTCATAAGAATCTTAAGTCAAGATGGCTACCACATGAACATAGGTGGTTAACGTAAAGTTTGTTTATGTTCGGCTACTTAAGCTAAGGTTTAAATTTGCAGTTTTCAAATATAAAGTAGACTTCTGTTTTCATAATTATGTATTCTTAAAAATTGTAGCTTTAAATCAATGTTACTCTACCTATATATTTACAGTATTCTTTGCGATTATTGGGCATGATGAGTTTTTACAGTTGTCTGTGATTCTAGATGAGTGTGGTCGAAGATACCTGTAGATGTCGCTCATCTTGGCTTAAAGTGTCATAGAAAAGAGGTCTCTTACAACAAAATAAACCTAATATAGGCTAAAATTTGTACTAAAATCAATTAATTCGTTCTTTAGCCACAGGTTATTTGGTATTTGCTATTAAACTTGACACCATCTTCTAACTCTTTCAACATCTTCAAGTTTGACCAGAGTTTACCCTGATTTTTAACACTATACATAACTTTAGCAAAAATCTGATGTGGCCAGGCACAAGACTTTATCATACAATATATAAAATTAATAGTTTAGCTGCATGAGATTCTATCGAGATCGATCGTGTTTGCATTAAAATAAAACGAATTAGCCAGGATTTGACAGATATTGACGGTAGCTATTGTCAAAAAATCAGCCTTTAACACTACCTACTGTCATTGGAATAAAGATATCTGGCAAATCCTATATTAATGCAGACACGATCTCGATCAAATAGAATTTGCCCCTGCAACTAAACTATTAATTTTACCAAAAAATTTCATAGACTTAAATTATACAAAATTTCCTCTACTTTAATTTATTATTTAACTATTTTGACGAAATTACAGAAATGGCGGCTCATTTGCAAAATCCTTGAAAAATGCATAACAACACTGCACTCGAAATACTGTCAAAAGTTTCAAAATATCCTGGCTACCTACTATTAATGCAGACACGATTTCGATCAAATAGAATTTACTCCTGCAGCTAAACTATTAATTTTACCAAAAAATTTCATAGACATAAATTATTATACAAAATTTCCTCTACTTTAATTTATTAATCTATTTTGACGAAATTACAGAAATGACGGCTCATATGCAAAATCGTTGAAAAATGCTAAGAGTAAATGGCCAATTCCTTTGGACCCTTTTGAACCAAAAGTTTTTCAGCTCTAAGTTAGGTCATGAAACTTCTAATTATGAACTATCGTCCCGATACCTTTAGTAGTTTCTCCGGAATCGTCGCCACAAAAATCGTTTACACACAGACATACACACGCACACACAAAGACATTTTTTTGTACCTTGGTCAAAAATTTTCAGGGGACTCATAAAGACCTATTTCCGCTAAAATCTCAAATTTTTTTTTCGTCAGGATTACAATACTTCATCATACTGCGTACTAATCTTGCGATATATTAATAAATTATTATAGGTGTGTCCATCATGTCAAGTAGTATAATTAACGTAGATAAATAAGAGCCTCTTCACTTTGCAGATTTTTCCGTTAATAACGATAAATTCTACGTTAATAATGATAAATATTACGACAAAACTATTAAAATTTATTTGTTGTCTATTTATAGATATTTTTATAAATCCATAATTTATTCTAACACTGTGTCTTTATTTATTGACCATTTTAAATTCTTAGTACTTTGTCTGTTACTACTAACCACAATATCTACAAATTCTAGATGCTTGTTTAGCAAAAACTAGAAATTTACTAATTTATAGTTTATGCTAAACAAGCATCTAGAATTTGTAGATATTGTGGTGCTGTCGCAGCCCCTAGATTGCAAGTTTGTTCTTGTACAGCATCTTCAGCCAATCACGTGTCTTTTCATATGGTCTTATCACTAACTATATAAGTGAAGACACCCTTATTGCGTTAGTTATTGCGCGGCATTAATACATGAAAGAGTGACAAGAGAAAAACCGATTTAAGTGATTCGTGTCTACTCAAATGGGTCAGCCAACTTAATATTCTTTAATCTTTGGCGTTAGTGTAAGTAAATTGGATCATCTGGAACTGCTTCGGGATGACATCGTTGCATATTGTTGCATTTATCAATGGTAGGATTAGTTTTTTATAGGTTAGACCGCTTTACACAATGTTTTGTAACAAAATGTTGTGTATTATTTACTGTCTTTGCGTAAAAACGTTGTCTTTAGTACTTTAAAGTGTATTCAAATTCAACAAGTAACAATTTCGTACAAAAACAACTTCCATTTTCCACAATAGTATTAACAATTCGGCTAAATGTATCTTCTTTTAGGTTATATCACACTACGCAAGTGTCAATGACTTTTTTAAGTAATAAGCATTTTGTGGGAGTAATATGGATTTAACAAAATAGAATGCTGTGTTAGAATCTATTGAAGATAACTAGTGAATATTAACTGCTGTATTTGTGAACGAACCACACCATATATAATGACCAATACATACGTTAATTCAGTTAATTGTTACTTGTAATTGTGTTACGTATATCACCGAAACATTTGGCAGACACAAACTCGACATTTATTTGTAATTGTATGGAATATCATAGCTAAGCAATGTCATAACCACAAGAATCTTAAGTTAAGTCAAGATGGCTACCACATGAATATAGATGGTTAACGTTTGTTTATATAGTATTATGTGTCATCTACCTATGCTAGGAGTATCGAAAAGTGTACAAGTGTAAAATAGGCACTAGGGTGATGTAGTAGAACCCCGGTAAAAGTAACTTCACATAATTGAATCGTTAAAAATGTTAGTGTTGAGTCAATGTCAACATGCTTACAGTATTCTTTCCGATTGGAGAGTTTTTACAGTAGCCTGTGATGCACACCGAGTGAAGCTGAAACTCCATAGATGTCGCTCGCTGTTTATTTCAAAAAAAATAAACATGGGGCATTCTTTCTGAAGTGTCCCAACCCAAAAACGTAAAGTTTTGGGATATAGTTGAAACTTTATAGATTTTATTTTTTATTTACTGTATTTTAAAGCATTTTTCATGTACCTTTTAATGAATCCAAAAAAAGATTTAGAAAACAAAAACCTAACAAGTTTTATTTTTAACAAGTAATTTTGTATTTCGATTTTTGATCCATTTGGTTATGTTTAATATTTTTTAAAATAGTTTCATTCGAAAGCTGAGATTTGTTCCCATAAAATGAGTAGAGATGAAAGTGGGACAAAAGTGGGTTTGGGAGAAAATTAATAATTACGCAAACGGAGCACCCGCGCTATTTGTATATTTGTATCCCTACTTCAGTAACATCTTATAACATGTACTTCAAGGTAGGTGTGTTTCAAGACGAATTGCTTTTTCTGGTATTTTATGTTTTTTTTTTTGTATTTTTATCTCGTATTTGTGTTGTTTTTGTTTATTCTTGTTTCCCTTTCAGCTGAAATGGAGCAAGTATAAAAGGGGACTTCGATTATAATATTTGTTGGAATAAATGCATAAATCTTTTTAGAAAACTTTGGCACACATCATCTGATTTACGTGGTATGTCACTTAAATGACAAGAACAGTTTCCGTTTCGCCCTAAATCTTCGCAAATTACTAACTAAGTAAACTCAGCACCCGCGCTAAAAACGCCATCGTCAATAATTGCTTCTAGAACTTCGACTCCCGACCTATGATTTTCGTCAACGCAAGCTGTTTTTAGAGGAAACATATTCGATGCAAAATCATTATCTCTATTATGATCAGATTCTTCGATTTCCGACTCATTGTCACAAATGTCCATTTCAGAAGGAATGATATAATTAGACAGAGCTGTATCAAAAACAGAAGAATTTGACTCGCATTCAAATTATCTGTCTTTAATGTATAAAGGTCTTTTCTACATTTAGAAGAAATTTTCGGAGACTTTGATATAGGTGGAATCTGTTCTAGTAATTTAAGTGATATACCACGTAAATCAAATGATGTGTGACCAAGTTTTCTACAACTATTTATCCATTTATTCCAACAACTATGAAAATCGAATTACCCTTTTACTTGCTCCATCCATTTCAGACAGAAAAAGAAACAAGAATAATCAAAAACAATACAAATACGATATAAAAAAATCCAGAAAAAGAAATTCGACCTGAAACAGACCTACCTCGCCCTGCTTTCAGAGTGAAGGTTTTTCTGTGGTTTTCCTTTACTCCTCGGCGAATGCTGAAAGCCAAACAACTTAAGACGTGGTGCAGACGCGGGCCATAATAATGATAATTCGGGCCTGCCGATGCCCCCGTAGTGGCGAAAGCTGTTGGGGGATGTTAAGGCGTGGATTAATATTATTATTAAATGTTACTGAAGTAGACAAATGGGTGACCTACGCGCCACGGCCTGGACGCTGGCGCTGGCGTATGAAGCGCGGGTGCTCCGTTTGCTTAGTTATTAATTTTCTCCCAAACCCACTTTTGTTCCACTTTCATCTTTACTCATTGTATAGGAAAAAGACACAGCTTTCGAATGAAACAATTTTAAAAAAAATTAAGAGTACCCAAATGGGTCAAAAATGGAAATACAAAATTACCTACTTGTTAAAAAAGGTCTTACAATTTTGTTTTAGATTTTTTTTTGTAAACATTAAACAGTTTACTTACTGCAAATTTGTGTGTCCCCATTTTTTTTGCTCGCGATAGTATTTTGTACTTTTCTAAGTAATTTTTTGTTTGTATTTCAGCAGTTGCATTATTTCTGGTCGTATTGCGTCTCCATTTCCTGCCAGTGGCAATATTTCCTCAACCAGAACGATCACTGACAAAATCCAAATATCAAATTGCGAACTGGGGACAGAAATTGGATCAGCACAATTGCAAAGACTTTGTGGACCAATATTACAGCAATCTCTGCAATATATCTATGATGGATGCTATACTCCTTGATTCTGGCTTAGGTACAATTCCCACTTCTACTTTACCAATAATTTTCTTGGGTTCTTTGGGATTTATATTTGGATTATTCTGGATTGGAACTAAGCAGAGTTACTATGGTTTATTTTATTCTGCAGTCGTCTTGATATGCCAACTTGGTGAGTATTAAATTAATAAGAATTAATAATAAGAATTATAAATAACATACTTAGACATTTTTATTTTTTTTATTGCAGTGGCTTTTGTTCTTCCGTTCCTAACGAAGACTCTTTCAATGAATTTTGTGCCAATCCACAACGGCTGGGATTGCGATGGTCATTACATATACCTTCAAAATTTTCCCAAAATGGCTATAATCATCTATTTTGTCGAGATTTTACATTTTGCTGCATTGGTATCTGCGTTCTGTGGTGTAAAAATGGCATGTGACCACCTCAAGGAACACAACAGAAGAAGAGATACTGAAGAAGGCATTCCCTTTTGCGACAAAAAATGGAATACTGCAATCGGGGAAGATAATCGACTTTTTATGTAACCAAAAAGACTGAAGTATTGATCAAAAGGAATCAAGTTCTCATCAAATATGTGTAGATAATTTTAGAATTTTTTATTTATTATTATTTATTTAACAATTAGCAAACTACTATCACAGCTATGAATACTTATACATAATTCATACTATGTCTATGAATTTGAAATGATCTCTGAAATTATTTATTGCAATAAATGTGCTAATTGTTAAACTACTTACGAATTCTATGAATACTTAGTTTTAATATTATATTTATGTACCGACTTTAACTTTTAATTTTATATTATATATTTTTATACGTGTTAGAATCTATCACTGTTATTATTATTATTGTTAAAGCAGTTATTAAAAATACAGATTATCTGTTGGTATATGGGGTGTTAATTATGGTAGAACTTTACAGGTCTCATCACGATTAGTATTAATAAATCAAGTTATAGAAATAGCAATTTTAAAGCCCAAACAGTTTCGTATTTTCTTTGTTTTTTCTAAAGTTATACCCTAATAAATAAAATTGTGTTACTCGTAGAATCCACCTGTAAAATCTGGCCTCTGTTACAGTTGACACCCTGTATATTATTGTTAAATAACATTTTTAACGTACGTTGTTGGGTGTTGTTTTACCTAAATTGTGTTTTTCATAAATAAATGCACAAACAATTTTTTTTTAATTCATTGTTTTTACTTTTAATACTTATGCATCGTCTTGTATTTCTCCAAGTACAGTACAGGATAAGTAATCACTAATCATCAAACAGTAAACCATTAATTCATTCCATATCACGTTATTATTTTTTCGTCAAAACTGAAACGTAAGAACACGTACTAAACCGACAAGAATTTCTTGCAAGTAGAAAAAAGTATTTTTCTACTCCTATTGAGGAATGCATTCATTATCATGGCAATTTATGATAAGTAATACTAACCATTCCCCACACACATGACAAATATTTCATTCTTGGCTCCTCATACCCCGCCAGTAGTGAGAAATATTTCATTCCTCACGGCTTTAGAACCAATCACAGCTCTGGATTTTTCATTTCCAAATTGTTGATACACTGCCTAGCGACATTGTCAAGGCATTGACAACGTCGCTAAGTGACAAGGCGCACCAAACAATTTTAATCTGTCAAAATCCTGTAAACCGTCATAGTGACATACAGCTGTCCCTATATGCACAAAAATTAACTTATAAAATTTCGTTGCATAGTCGTAGAGAAAGTATAGTATTCCATTCGCAAGTAATGGCAATTTCTCACTCGAACGCTTTGCAGCACTCGCCTACGGCTCGTGCTGCAAACTTCGTTCTCGTGGGAAATTGCTTACATTACTTGCTCATAGAATAATATACTATTTTCTACTCATATGGAGGAATGCATTCATTATCATGGCAATTTATGATAAGTAATACTAAGCATTCCCCACACACATGACAAATATTTCATTCCTGGCTCCTCATACCTCGCCAGTAGTGAGAAATATTTCATTCCTCACGGCTTTAGAAACAATCACAGCTCTGGATTTTTCATTTCCAAATTGTTGATACACTGCTTAGCGATATTATTAAGGCATTGACAACGTCGCTAAGTGACAAGGCGCACCAAACAATTTTAATCTGTCAAAATCCTGTAAACCGTCATAGTGACATACAGCTGTCCCTATATGCACAAAAATTAACTTATAAAATTTCGTTGCATAGTCGTAGAGAAAGTATAGTATTCCATTCGCAAGTAATAGCAATTTCTCACTCGAACGTTTTGCCGCACTCGCCTACGGCTCGTGCTGCAAACTTCGTTCTCGTGAGAAATTGCTGTCATTACTTGCTCATAGGATAATATAGTATTTTCTACTCATATGGAGGAATGCATTCATTATCATGGCAATTTATGATAAGTAATACTAAGCATTCCCCACACACATGACAAATATTTCATTCCTGGCTCCTCATACCTCGCCAGTAGTGAGAAATATTTCATTCCTCACGGCTTTAGAACCAATCACAGCTCTGGATTTTTCATTTCCAAATTGTTGATACACTGCTTAGCGATATTATTAAGGCATTGACAACGTCGCTAAGTGACAAGGCGCACCAAACAATTTTAATCTGTCAAAATCCTGTAAACCGTCATAGTGACATACAGCTGTCCCTATATGCACAAAAATTAACTTATAAAATTTCGTTGCATAGTCGTAGAGAAAGAATAGTATTCCATTCGCAAGTAATAGCAATTTCTCACTCGAACGTTTTGCCGCACTCGCCTACGGCTCGTGCTGCAAACTTCGTTCTCGTGAGAAATTGCTGTCATTACTTGCTCATAGGATAATATAGTATTTTCTGTGGAGCATGGACGGCATATGTTTTCTTCAAATATCCGAACAAAATGCGACGTAAAAGGCATTTCACGGCCAGAAAATAACACGTTTTTTGTCCAGCCAGGTGCAGCGGTTTCGAGAACTTGAAATGTGTTTGGAAATCCACACATGTGCGCAGAGAATTTGGGGGCCCCCATATAAAATGCTGAATTAAGAAGCATTACATTTTTATACAAAAATAATATATACTAATAATACTGATATAACATTTCGGAACAATTAACAAAACTCATAAATAATAGGTAAGTTATTGACCATTTTGCAACAAAATTTAATATAAGTACATACATAATTAGTCACAACAGATTAATTATTGTTAAGAATTACAAAATAACTAATAACTAGCTTAAAAATCAAAAAGTATAAGTAAGTAAAATATGTTATCTTAATAAATAAAGGGTATTATTAACAAACAAATATTTAAAAAACTGCGACTTTTAGAGCATTCATCTTTACAGAATAGAATTCAAAAATAGGAAAAGTGTTGACTGTCAATCTTCGAAGAATTCATATAGTTTTCTCTTCTAACTTAATCAACGGTTTCCCATTAGTTTCGTACAGTATCAGATATAGTTTCTTTTATTGCAAAAAAACATGTTTAACTCCTCTAATGTTAAATTTCTACCTCTCACTACGGTAATTTATTAATTACTTAATTAATTTATAGCTTATAAAAGGTGATCCGTCGTCATGGCGACTCAAGTAGAAGTACAAAACCGATATCCATAAATTTACTCAAATTGAAGGAAAATAATACGAAAACTGGACAAAATATAAACAAATAGGACCGCTTATGCATTAAAGAATTGTTATTCGAGCCATAAATGCCGCGGTAGTTGTTGCTTTGTTGCTTCTCTTCGGATCCTTTGAGAAGTTAAGGTTTGCAATTTTCGGGAAAGTGCAGAACGAGGTGTACCCGCTCCAAAAATTTTTGCAATGGAATTCAAGCGGCAATATCGTCGTCGGTCGATTTTTCGCGAAAAATGAAGAGAAATGGGCGCTAAATCCGCGATTCGCGAGTCCACACAGCAGCGAAACGGCATTTTGAAGGCAAAACCGCGACCGCGTCCGCGGTTTCGCGGTTTTCGCGAAGAAAGACGCGAAAATCCCGCTTTTGGATGTCGATAGTTTAAGATTTAGACTTATTGGTTTTGAATTATAAATTATAACATATTTCTTAGACGCCAACAACATTTACTAATCACAAATAAAAGTTGTTTCTACCAAACAAATACATATTTAAAACAAATGCAATTTTGTCCGCAAAGAAATATTTCTTTGCCTATATTGAAACACCAGATTTCTTTGAGTCAATACATATTTGTTTTAAAAACAAAATTTTCTATCTTTGTAATTTCTTCGTATATATCCAAAAAAAATTTGACTTGATTTCTTAAATAAAACAATTACTACAGAATTAAGAATTAACAAATATATTATTGACAATATTTTGGAGACTGTGGCGAACTTAATAATAAAATTATAAACCCCTAACCACAACAAGTATTTTAGAACCTAAATACGTATTTCAGCAACTATGTTGCCATCTTCAGTAGAACCTAAAAAGAGAAAAAAAAGAGAGATTAGCACTTCATGGTATCTTTACTGGATATTGTCCAAGCAAATCATTCATAATTCCATTGTCCGCAGATAGATATCAGCAAGAATTATTGTTTATTAAGAATGTTGTCATACATAATGGGTACCCTGAGAAAATAGTTGATAGAATGATTAAGAAGCAGAATCAAAAAATGTATGTAAATCAAATATCTACTTTAAATACTTTGTGTGTAGAAAAGAAGAAATATGTTAAAATATCGTTCGATTGTGCATATACAAGGGGTTTGAGAAGTATTTTTACATCACAAAATCTCTGTATAGCATATTCGACTCATAATAGCATAAAAAACCTTCTGGGAAACCCAAAGGATAAGGTAGATGTACTTGATAAATCTGGTATATATTGTATCAAATGTCATGACTGTGAAAAAGAATACGTAGGCCAGACTAGAAGAACAATTTTAACTAGGTTCAAAGAACATGTAGCTCATTTTAAATATAATCGTTTTGAAAAATCTAGTGTGGCTCAACATTTTTTAGACACAGGTCATAAAGTAGTTGTAGATGACTTAAAACTTGTAAAAGCTGTGTCAAATAATAGGGAACTAAACAGCTTGGAAAGTATCTTTATTCACTTGAATAGAGATAAATTAATAAATTCAGACAGGGGTGCTATACCTAGTTCGCCATTGTTTGACCTGCTTTAATTAAAACTTGTTTTTACGTTTCAATGATCAAAATTCACTGAGGTGTGAACAACAAATGGGTATATATAGCGTAATTTTTAACATGGACGTCACTTCCACTAGTGATTTGCTTGGACAATATCCACTATGAAATATACTATGAAGTGCTAATCTCTCTTTTTTCTCTTTTTAGGTTCTACTGAAGATGGCAACATAGTTGCTGAAATACGTATTTAGGTTCTAAAATACTTGTTGTGGTTAGGGGTTTATAATTTTATTAAATATATTATTATTGATAACCTCAATACCATTTTGATAGTTTGGTTTTGTCACTAGCTCAATTGTTTAAATATTTAGCAAATGATGCCTATGGAACTGCTGAAACTGACATTGCTTCAAGTTCAACGTCATACGCTTTACCTTTGTCATTACCCTGACAGTACTAAATATATAAAACAAGCTAAGCGTACAAAATAATAAGCAGAATATAAGTGTTAACTCCTTAAATAAACATGAGGTGATATCCTTTTTTTGTGGACATCATAGCTTTGGAAAAACGTTTAATATTATCTTTCGTAGCATTGGTTAAAAGCAAGAATGAGTGTAACGCACCATTGCACATTGACAGGAGTTGAGGAACAATTACACGCGACAACAAAGTTGTCCAAAAGAATTTTCGACTGCATTCACATCTCTACAAGAAATCCACAAGGCAAGCTTTACTTTAGAAGCACTTCTAGGATACTATTAGAAAGAAAGCGACAATGGCAGTCTGCTTTTTGGTACATTATACATCCTTTCAGTATGTTCAGGTATGTCCAAAGCTTGGTCAAACGAATGGCCATTTTGTCTACCTCAAAGTAATTCTATGCGGTACCGTTTGAAATCTGAACATCAGATGTTTCAATGTTTTCTCTATGAAGAGAAAAGTATATAACATATTGCATTTCTGGTTCATTTGACGGATAAAGGGATGTTTACTTAACACCCAGTTAAAATTTGAAGTTCGCGAAAAAACGGTTTCGAGAAAAGCACGTTTAAAGTTTCAAGTACAGTTTATAACGTGACATCGAGTACTTTTACAGTGTTTTTCTGCTAATATGTTATACCAGGGCCATACTTTATTCCTTCCTCCACTTTGTAGAATATTATTTGACATATTTCTCATTTCTACGCCTTGTTTAAGCTTATTTTTCAGCCTCGAGTGCACGTCTCGACGACCTCACCAGACGCTGTTTTTCGCGCACATTTGCAAATATCTTCGTTTCCGTGCCAATAACGATTCCTATTGTTGTCATAGTTTTAAGGACGACAGAAAAGCCTTTTTTAAAAATTCCTGCTGCTGCATAAGCCGCAATTTTGATAGGTTTTGAGTCACGGTAAAGATGTTTGGGTGCGAGGCGCTAGACAGTAGAATTGAAGCTCCAGGTTGTTGTTTTGAGTTTCTCCTCCCCCAAACACCGTTCTAGCAACTCTCTCGACGACAAGTTGTTGTAAATCGGCTTGGTGGCATTATCGATATTTTTATCAGGTGTTATTGAATTCATCTAGAGTTTTCTCTGCTTCGGTTTTTCGCATTTGTATCAACACTGTGATCCCGCAGGGCAGTACATATGCTGGGGGTTTTCGTTCGTTCAGATCTTATGATAGAATTTGGTCCACCAGCATTGTACATATTATCAACATTCTGGATGGCTTCTGATTGGTAAAACATAGAAAGTTGTCTATTCTTTTGAAGGTACAAGACCCATCTGACCCAGTGCTCCAACCCACAGCCCCGCGGAATATGTCTTTGGTAGAATCCACTATTTCTCCCGCTGACCCATCATGCTCGCAGTTCAGTTGTCTGTCTGTACTTCCATACAGTTGTCATGTTGCCAAATCCTGATTCCCAAAACTCGCAAAATTTCACGGCAAACTAAACCACTTTGTTAGTATATTTCTTCATATGTAGGTAAGTACTATCGTGGCTATATATGTATTATGTCCCTTCTTTTGACGTCGATTTTCTCGCAGAACTAGGGGCGAAAAAAATAGAAAAAATTCTGATGCTGTCCTTGATTACTCATAAAATTGACTCATAAAAATTAGAAACCTGTATATGTTGGGGTTTTCCCGATGTTTCCAAATTAAGAAGAATTGGCGCTGTTTCTGCCACGTACATTTTAATCGTTTAACTTTAGCAATTAATTACTCCAGAAATAATCTATAGATTTCAACGAATTAAAAAGTAAAATCACCTGCGGAATGCTTGCTTTCAATGTGCATTTTTGTAACATCATTGGATTAGTGGTTGATTCACAAAAAGCTATATTATGCAATGGCAGCAATTCCGTTATTAGAAGTGCTAGAATAATGAAATATAGACTATAGGCTACCCAATAATTTATAGGTTTAAAGTTTATTACACAATCATTGTTTATCTTGCATTTTTCATACAAAAGATCGTGCTGAAACTCCGCGTGAATTCCGACGCTCTACGGTCTTTGGGGTACTGCGGGGAAAGGAGGCGTTAGCGGTGCAGTCATGTCGGAGAGAACCGACACAGCTGGGAGAACCGGGGCAGCTTATTATCAATACACAAAAAGGACGATAACTTGTCAAGGTAGTAATTTTAACTAACAATTAAATTCTTAATTTTTGTATAATTTTGATTATAATATGTGACCCGGTACGAAAGAAATCTCTTCTATCGATTGGCGTTTATGTTTTCTTCAGTTTTATACAATAAGGTTGTAAACAAGATTTTGATGGAAGCGGATAGATCTAATAATATGGAGTTAGCAGATTTTCCGATTAGTGGTGAATACTAAATTAAGTTTGCTTGATAAACCCAAAAAATATTTAAAAAGTATGCCCGATTTTGTTATATAAATATTCAAACTATTATAACAGTTTCAACAGTTTATTTATTAATAATATTTAAATACATGCACAAACAATATAAAATAAATACAACTCTTGATATATTACGTATATTACAAACGTCAGCTCTGATCGTATAAAACTTAGAAATATCAAAAAACTTTTACAAATTTAGCATCATAAATTTGTAGACACATAGATTATTTTGCAGATCGTTCATTAATTTTAAATGCTAATCCCGAAACCCGATTTAAATTGCCAAGAATTTCCATGGGAGTTCCAAATGCCTGTTCGTGGTTATGTTATCTTATTGACTCATTTTGCCGTTATTTTTTAATTCGTCAATCTGTCGCCGGATATCCAAATTTCTTTGGCTTGGCATAATCGCCGTGTCGTTATATGTATTGTGTCCGTAAACACTGTTCTCCTAGTAACTAATGCACGTGCGATCCGCCACTACTGGCAGCGTCGCTGTCGATCCCTTCCCCCGCTCGCCCGAAAGACCGAAGAGCGCCGCGTCAATTGCAACAATCATGAGATGCTTCAACTCGATCTGTTATAGGGAAAATGCAAGATAAACAATGATTAGGTAATACGCTTTAAACCTATGAATTAGTGGGTAGCCTATAGTCTATATTTCATTATTAGCTGTCGGATAATTGCTTATAACTTGGCTAATTTTGCAAATATTGCTTTGAAACTTCGTACACTAATTCTTAAGACCTTAAATAATAAAATAACGTATAGAAAAAAACTCGATATTTTTTCATCAGAAAATTATGTTCTATATTATGTATGATGCACATATTGAAACATTTTAGGTTGTACTGGGATTGCGTGATGGTTACCATATTCTCACTAGATCTAATTGTGATACCAACACATGCTCTGTTCATCCTAAAGAATGACAGATGCTACTTCACTGTGCTATGGCTTATTATGTCTGTTGCTGACATAGTATGCGTTTTGGACGTCTGTATCACTTGTTGTTCCGGGTACCCGGATCCAAAAACTCAAACCATTCAGATATCACACCCTATGATACTAAGGTATGTCAAAGACGTTCACTATGCACTTGTATCTAACCCCTTTTTATATTCATTTTTAGGAAATATATCTTGCACGGTCCATTTTTTCTGGACGTGGCCACTTCAGTGCCTGTTCATTTTTTCTGCTCTTTTGTGGACCCCAAAATACTGTTATTCTTGTGTTTGCTAAAAGTGTTACGGGCAAGATATCTGTTAAAATTATTGCGGAGACTATCAAAGGTAACGGCCCCTAAACTACTTATTTTTGATTAACCCTTAAACTTATTTTTAGGGTGTTCTTATGCACATTTTGTTCTATAAGTTGGTGGTGTTCACATCGTTGAGTATAATCCTGATGCACTGGATGACTTGCGCCTTCGTCTTGATGCCACTTCATTCGCAATATCGAAATTTTAACAGTTCTTGGGTAGCAAAAGAGAACGTGGATGTTGACAGCTTGAGCAGTCTTTATATGCATGGGGCCTATATCACCTACGGGTCATTTTTATGTAAGAATAGCAATTAAAAATAATATGTAGTTAAAATAATATACAAAATGTTTCATGTTATAATATACAGGGTAACTTATTAATATGCTGGCGGTTGATAGCTACTATATCGTTAGAGAAAAAAAAAGAATGTTTATCACCAAAGTTGTTTGACTCACCAGTTTCGTGACCAAACGGAAAATTATTTTCATTTTTACAGGGTGTTGCATTTAGGGGTGACGTAAAGTATGTACTTTTTTTTTTAATGGAACGCCCTGTATTTTTATTAATTTATTTATTAATTTTTATTATTAGCTAACTCTCAGCGTTAATAGTATTAAAATTATAATTATAAAATTATAAACACTTAATAGACCTTGCACAACAACGAACTATTATTTTAATTAATATTGGGAAGTTGTTCACAATGACGCCCCTTTTCTCTTCTGCAAGCATTAACGCGCTATATAAAAGATCTTGAGATATTACTTAACATGTACCACTTATTTACTATGAGGTTGTAAAAAACATTAGTTATACGAAGTTTCATGTCTTCTGGTGTAGTAGGTGCTGATTGGTATACCAGCTCCTTCACATATCTCCATAAAAAGAAATCGAGTTTGTTGAGGTCTGGAGACCTTGGTGGCCACAATGTCGGACCTCCTCTTCCCTCTTTGGTCACCGTTTTAGTTCTTGTTTTGTGCTGGTAATTAATATTACCTGTTTCTTCAAATTGCAACCGAACACTGTTTAAAACACTTGGTGGGGGTGCCGTCTATCCGGATATCGCTGTTCATACATTCTGGATGCTACTAATGTATTTCTGTCGGCTTCGCCATAGATGTAGATCATGTTAATTAATTCTTCTTTGCTACAATTATAACTCATCGTTCAGAAAAAAGGCAAATATTGTTACTAATTTTGACAGAAATAACTTATTGAGTGTCGTTAGATGACAATTGTTTGTTTCTATGATTAATTAATGCTAATAGTATTAATTACCGTTTCTTTAAGTTGTATTTTAATACAGTATTACTGATTTACAAATGAGAGACAAACAAAAAATAACAAAAAATAATGGCATTTGAAAAACATCAAAATTTAGTAAGTTTTATGAACAGCCTGTATATTGAATCTAATATCTTCGGATACTATCATCTTTCTACTAGCTTTGACTATTGTCTGACATAGTTTAAAATCAAAATCTGCAAAAAAGTCATTTTTACATAGTTTTAAAGAAGATCGTGCAACAGGCATATTTAGGAGAAATAATTGAATATCTCGGGTACTATTAACGCTGAGAGTTAGCAACCTATACCGTTGGATAGCCAAATTTATTAGTATTCATTCATACAATAATAAAATATACAGGGCGTTCCATTTAAAAAATGTTTTTCCGTCACGCCTAAATGCAACACCCTGTATAAATGAAAATAATTTTACGTTATACAAACTAGTGAGCCAAACAACTTTGGTGTTAAATTTTTTTTTCTTTCTCTGACGATTTAGTAGGTATCGACCGCCGGGGTACTAATAAACTCACCCTGTATAATATACATAGATTATAGTTACAGAATTGACTGTTGTAGGTATAAGACATACTGCGTACGAACTTGAACGTACCGAAGAAGTGACAGTGGAAATCATGTGCCATTGTTTTGGTTATATAGGGTGTGCCATCCTTTTCGGTGTGTTTGAAAACAGGAATAACGCACAAAAATACCCATAGTTATCGTTAATTGTACACCAAACTATAAAGCAATGTTTGTTGAATATAAAGTAAAAATTTTAAGTTGATTGGTCTCACAGTTTTTGAAATATGCAACCAATCGCAAAAAAACACTGTTTCGAGCAAAACGCGTTTAAAGTTTCAAGTCCAGTTTAAGGAGACATAAGATTATTTTCTCCTTAATATTTTTCAATAGAAATAGGTTGCTTATAACAAAGCTAATTTTGCAAAGTCACGATATCGATGGACACGTTTTGCAAGTTATTTCTAATATCCGCCCAAAAGGTATTCACAATTATAATTTTCAGTATTAGTATTACAACTTGTGTTGTCTCGTAATGCACCATACACCAAATATGAGTCAATAAGAAACCAACTAAAACAGTACATGAGCCACAGACAATTACCAGTACCCCTGCAAAGAAGATTGGAACTATATTATGGCCACAAATTCAAGAACACTTACTTTAACGAAGCCAAAATCCAGTCATTACTTTCAGGTTTGTAACACCTCTGTAACATAACCAAAACAACATAAACACAAAACCAGAACCCACGTAAAAATCGCATTTGTTTCAGACCGTTTGCAAGAGGAAATCAACCTATATCGGTATGCAACATTAGTCGAAAACGTGAAGATGTTGCACTCTCTCAGCAACCTAGCAGTGCAAGAGATAGTGACGTCGTTGAAGTGTGAGATTTACCTGCCAAATGATGTCATACTAAAGGCTGGTAGTTATGGTGACCATATGTACTTTTTGTCTTATGGTACCGTTGCCGTTTCGACACCAACCGGTAGAGAGGTTTGCCATCTACACGACGGTGCATATTTTGGAGAGATTGCTTTGTTGCAAAAAGATACGAGGCGTATTGCTAACGTTGTTGCTATTGAAATATGCGAGGTGTATAAATTAGACCAGAATGTTTTTAAACAGTGCATAGCAACCGAACCAAACACTTACAAGCATATCGAGAAAATAGCGCAGGATAGAATCAACAGAACTAATTTCCTTGAGGAGCTTCATAAGAAGCATATATTGGAAAGGAGCATGGCCAGACAACACGATCTGTAACCGTTGTTGTTGTTTATTTGAAATACGTTATACTATTTTAGTTGTATGTATTATAAAAACAATTTTTTTTACCACAGTCGTCGTTGTTTTGTTTACACTGTTTTAGCAAGTCCGGTACCACAAATCAATGTGACAATTTGAAAAACATACATGGGGCATTCTTTCTGCAGTGTCCCAATCCAAAAATGTAAAGTTTTGGGATATAGTTGAAACTTTGGAGAATTATTGTACTTTATAACAGTAACAAATACCTAAAATATTAGCTCAGGAAAAAAATTATTGAGAAAATTACTAGGGGTTGAACTTTGGACGTTTTGAGTGACACGGTCATTTTTAGATTAGTGTAACTCCAATAAATCTTTATATATTTTATTTTTTATTTAGTGCGTTTTAAAGCATTTTTCATGAACTTTTTAATGTTTACAAAAGAAAAATTTAAAGAATGGGCCTTTTTTGGCCCATTTGGGTACTTTTAATTTTTTTAAATTTTCATTCGAAAGCTGTGTCTTTTCCCTATACAATGAGTCTTTACTCATTTTAAGATGAAAGTGGGACAAAAGTGGGTTTGGGAGAAAATTAATAACTAAGCAAACGGAGCACCCGCGCTTCATACGCCAGCGCCAGCGTCCAGGCCGTGGCGCGTAAGTCACCCATTTGTCTACTTCAGTAACATTTAATAATAATAATAATCCACGCCTTAACATCCCCCAACAGCTTTCGCCCCTACGGGGGCATCGGCAGGCCCGAATTATCATTATTATGGCCCGCGTCTGCAGCACGTCTTAAGTTGTTTGGCTTTCAGCATTCGCCGAGGAGTAAAGGAAAACCACAGAAAAACCTTCACTCTGAAAACAGGGCGAGGTAGGTCTGTTTCAAGTCGAATTTCTTTTTCTGGATTTTTTTCTATCGTATTTGTGTTGTTTTTGGTTCTTCTTGTTTCTTTTCTGTCTGAAATGGATGGAGCAAGTAAAAGGGGAATTCGATTTTCATATTTGTTGGAATCAATGGATAACTAGTTTTAGAAAACTTGGTCACACATCATTTGATTTACGTGGTATATCACTTAAATTACAACAACACATCTATATCAAAGTCTTCGAAAATTTCTTCTAAATGTAGAAAAGAACTTTATACATTAAAGACAGATAATTTGAATACAGAGTCAAATTCTTCTGTTCTTGATACAGCTCTGTCTAATTATATCATTCCTTCTGAAATGGGAATTTGTGACAATGAGTCGGAAATCGAAGAATCTGATCATAATAGATAATGATTTTGCATCGAATATGTTTCCTCTAAAAACAGCTTGCGTTGACGGGAATCGTAGGTCGGGAGTCGAAGTTCTAGAAGCAATTATTGACGATGGCGTTTTTAGCGCGGGTGCTGCGTTTACTTAGTTATTAATTTTCGAAGATTTAGGCCGAAACGGAAACTGTTCGTGTCATTTAAGTGATATACCAGGTAAATCAGATGATGTGTGCCCAAGTTTTCTAAAAGGATTTATCCATTTATTCCTCCAAATAGAATAATCGAAGTCCCCTTTTACTTGCTCCATTTCAGCTGAAAAAGAAACAAGAATAAACAAAAACAACACAAATACGAGATAAAAATACAAAAAATCATAAAATACTAGAAAAAGCAATTCGTTGTGAAACACACCTACCTTGAAGTACATGTTATAAGATGTTACTGAAGTAGGGATACAAATGGGTGACCTACGCGCCACTGCCTGGACGCGCGCTGGCCTATGTAGCGCGGGTGCTCCGATTGCTTAATTATTAATTTTCTCCCAAACCCACTTTTGTCCCACTTTCATCTTTACTCATTTTATAGGAAAAATATCTCAGCTTTCGAATGAAACTATATTAAAAAATATTGCAAGTACCCAAATGGGTCAAAAATCGAAATACAAAATTACTTGTTAAAAAAAACTTGTTAAATTTTTGTTTTTTTAATTTTTTTTTGTAAACATTGAAGGGTACATGAAAAATGCTTTAAAATGCACTAAATAGAAAATAAAATCTATAAAGTTTTATTGGTGTAACTTGGTGTAACACTAATCTAAAAATGACCGTGTCACTCAAAACGTCCAAACTTCAACCCCTAGTAATTTCCTCAATATTTTTTTTCATGAGCTAATATTTTAGGTACTTGTTACTGTTATAAAGTACAATAATTCTCCAAAGTTTCAACTATATCCCAAAACTTTACATTTTTGGATTGGGACACTTCAGAAAGAATGCCCCATATGAAAAGACCTACCTAGCATTTTGTCCAAAAGTTGAAATTTTCAACTACGGGTGCCGCAATCATCTATAGATGATGGGCTACAATCTTGTGTGTGAGCAAATAGATTCTGAATGCATTTTGTCATGTATCAAATTAATCATGAAAAATGTGAAAAACTGTTGACATTCTATGGGTACTAACTCCAATGTTGGAAGACATCATATCATGTTTCGAATGAAGTAAGTAGAAAATAATGAATGTAACTGAAGACTGTGCTCAAAAGTGCAGAAATGTGATAAAATTGTGCAAAACAGTTTTCTTAAGGGGTAATGCCACCCTATCGCGAGAAAAAATAGCCGCTTTTGAAGGTATATTTTTTACAATATAGTATAATGAATTACAAAATCTCTTTAAAGCCCTTTTATTGATAGTAATTTGAGTTTAAGTTTCGAATTTATCGTAAAATCTGTATGTACTTCTCTAGATAATGTTGTTCTGAAGCTGCATATAAAATTTCAAATGAATTGACGGAGATTAGTTAAGTTATCTTTCCGGCCAGTTTGAAAAATGCGGTTTTGAGAAAACACTGTCTAAAGTATTGTGTAACTTTGATGTATAGAATTGTTATATTTTACTATAGTCGGCGATGCCTGGACTGTATAATTATCATTTCAAGTTAATATGTTCCTCCTCTTGTTTCTTTCTGTTTGATTTTGACGACAGACGGATTCTTCTAAAGAATCGATTTTTAATTTTTTGTATATTTTTGTATTTCCACGTAAAGTTTTTCACTATTTACGCTACCAACTAAATACGCTATTATGTGTATAAATGAACAGAAAATATCACAGAATTTTGTTGTAGATAGGGCTAGCTCTTTTTCGTAACAGGGTAAAGTATTCTACACTTTTCTCCGACAACAAATATGATGTTTATGGCTGCACAGATAGAAAAGAATTTAAAGAAATGTATTTGTTTGAATTTATTCCTTTGGGTCAAAACATATTGACATACATGACGCCAACAATATTTACTTCATTGAATACTCTAGTTTATTTGCTTGCAGAGATTAATTTATTTGTAATATTTATTTAAGTGGAATAAATATATATGTATACAAACAAAAATAACTTTCCTTTAAAGTAATATTTTAGTTTTGATTTTAAAAAAACGTTTCTTTACACCAATGAAATATAATTTTGATTCATATAAAAACATATAAATTTGTATATAATGAGAGATTTATTTCGCTTAAAGTAATATTTTGTCTTTGGCTTAAAAATAGGTTTACTTCCGCCAAAGAAATCATATTTTGATTAAAATAAATATATTTGTACACAAGAAGAGATTTATTTCCTTTAAAGTAATATTTTTGTTTTGGCTTTAAAATAAATTTACTTCCACCAAAGAAATCATATTTTTATTCAAATAAATATATTTTTAATGTCGTCCAACTGTATTGTTAGATGGCGCTGTAAACTCTCTCCTCGCACTTCGTACATATCGAGAGTATAAAGCCGCGTGATTGACAGTATAGAACATAGAGTACAGTACCTGCAGGTTCAAGTTGCGATTCCAAATCAGAGTACACTTTACTAACTTAACCTTGACTCTATGTTGGGTTGGGAAGACCAAGCACTGGTTGAGGATGTGCGACATCCCAAAAAGGAGGAGACACATGGCGAGTCTTCCGAAAAATTCTTGTCTATTAATTCCTTCAACAAATTAATAATTTTAAGCATTTTAACTCGACCAACAATTTTGTTAATTTAAAAAAAAATAATTCTTTCACTCAACACAATCACAATTATTTGAAGTAAATAAATCTCATTTCTTATAATACACAAATTGCAAACTTTAACTGGAAACATAAGTTGTTTGACACAAATCAACGTTCTTTCTCCCAAACAAATATTTCAAATAAATGCGTTTTTATCCGCAAATAAATATTTCTTTGCCTCTATTGAAACAACACATTTCTTTGAGTCAATGCATATTTATTTGAGCTAAACAAAAATTTCTCTCTGTGTGGTATCTGAAATTCTGGACATATAAATACTGCAGCCCAGTCAGTCCTCCCTTAAATCCGGCACTGTAGCAAACTGTCCTTATTTTTTCATGCAGAATCACCCCCTGAAGTTTGTCGCGCTTATTTACTAACACCCTGTATAATGTCCAAACGAAACTGTTGAATAACCCTGTCATTTTGGTTGTCTATTATTCGATATACTTAACTCTGAAATCCAATATAAAAATCTTATCAGCAAATAGAAGTCATTAGTTGTTGCTACCTACATTTTGATATATTTTTTTGATTCCTCGAAATTATATTGCATTACGAACGTCATGAATGATACTATACTACTTGTTGCACTAGTACCTTTTCAAATTGTCTTTTTTTTTAAAATAACACAATAGTTTAATAATATAAATCGATTTGTGTTGTAAAGAAAACGCGTTGAGATCGCGCTTGTAATCTTATCAAAATTTCTTATCAAATTAGTGTGTAGTGCGTTTGTGCGTACGTTTTTCAAAAGCAATAAATACACGTAAATGGCCTTTAATTTACTAACTGGTATGTACAAAATATTAATCATCACCTTCCATGTTTTTTTCAGTATTTTCAATTCGCTAAATACCTACTCTGTTTGCCGTCATCGAACTTGCTTTTCATTACAGGATGTATTGACACAATCAAATGATACCCAGACAGAATTTTAATTACTCTTCTTATCTTTAACGCACATGATTTTTATCTACCTTAATTATTAGAAATACGTGAATCATTCGGGGTACGCGTATAAATAACAGAAAAGTAGGTAATATTTCAGCCTGAAACCTTTTTGATAATATTATACCTAGAAATGTTGGTAAAATGGTCAAAATCTAAGTACCACAGGAATAGCATTATGTTATAGAGGTTGTCAGACCTTTTATATTGGATGTGAGTATTAAAAATATTCAAATGTCCAAAAATCAACAAGAAAAAAGGAGGTTGACATTAAAAATGTCGATGACGACATGAGTAAAAAATCTGATGTGGCCAGGCACGTGAATTTATCATACAATATATAAAATTAATAGTTTAGCTGCATGAGATTCTATCGAGATCGATCGTGTTTGCATTAAAATAAAACGAAATAGCCAGGATTTGACAGATATTGACAGTAGGTATTGTCAAAAAATCAGCCTTTAACACTACCTACTCTCATTAGAATAAAAATATCTGGCAAATCCTATATTAATGCAGACACGATCTCGATCAAATAGAATTTGCTCCTACAGCTAAACTATTAATTTTACCAAAAAATGTCATAGACATAAATTATACAAAATTTCCTTTACTTATTATATTATTATATTATTTAACTATTTTGACGAAATTACAGATATGGCGGCTCATTTGCAAAATCCTTGAAAAATGCATAACAATATTGCTATCCGCAATCCGCACTTGAAATACACATTGACTTTGGAAACACCAAGCTGTTTCAGTATTGTTTCACATAGCGTACGTGCGCGCGTGTTTCTCCTCCTCATCACATTCTCCATGCATTTGCGTGTTGAATTGACGTTTCGCAACCGCTGACGTTCTGAATACTGTCAAAAGTTTCAAAATTTCCTGGCTACCTACTAGTAATGTAGACACGATTTCGATCAAATAGAATTTTCTCCTGCAGCTAAACTATTAATTTTACCAAAAATTTTTATTTATTATTTATCTATTTTGACGAAATTACAGAAATGACAGCTCATTTGCAAAATCGTTAAAAATGCTAACAGTAAATAGCCAGTTCCTTTGGACCCTTTTGAACCGATTTTTGTGGCGACGATTCCGGAGAAACTACTAAAGGTATCGGGACGAAAGTTCATATTTAGAAGTTTTATGACCAAACTTAGAGCTGAAAAGTTTTTGGTTCAAAAGGGTACAAAGGAACTGGTAGTTTATTCTAAGCATTTTTCAAGAATTTTGCAGATGAGCCGCCATTTCTGTAATTTCGTCAAAATAGTTAAGGAATAAATTAAAGTAGAGGAAATTCTGAATAATTTATGTCTACGATACTTTTTGGCGAGATCTTTCGAGATCTATCGTATCTGCATTAATATGAAACTAGTAAGCGAGGATTTGACAAATGTTATGACAGATATGACGGATGTATTCTAATGACAGTAGGTACTTTTTTTCACTAAAATGGTACAAGTAATTCAAGAATACAGAAATATAGGCCATTGCATGAAAGATGCTGTTGACTTGGATTTATCGACACTGGAGTCATCTACGACAACACTAGTAACACATTACGTACAAGAAATGTTTTACATATCATGTCCTGTCTTAATTTAATTTTTTTTCACTAAAATATTGACAAGAACGTTTTTTTTTTTCAGGTTTTCTTAAATTTTTCATCGCAGCTGTTATTATTACTGCAACCGTAGGATTTATTTCCTACACAGTGCAATATAAGTTTAATCAGTGCTCCCGTAAGTATTTATTAGCAGAAATATAAAATATTCTGGTATCCTAATAGAAATATTAACAACAGGACTAACACTGCCAAAATATTTGAGCATTTTGCCAGTCGATGGAAAGCTAGTTGTAAACTGGTTAGAACCTGAAGATCTGGCAGACTGCAACGTTAGTTACTTTCTGAAATTTACGGAAGATGGCAGGGCAAGCAGTTTTAACTCGACAGTCCCGTATTACATTTTTTATACAAATTCCACCTTGTGCACATCTGTTAATATTGAAATCAATTTGATGCTGGGAAGCAAGAAAATTGATAACTTGCAGAGAAAACTAGATTTTGGTTAGACTTTCTTTTTCATATAACTTTTTTTTAAGTTACTGTATTTTTACTGATTGGTATTTTAGACCCTGTATATCTATCTCCAGTTGATAATTTGCAACTATACGAGTCAAACACCAGCGTAATGGCAGAATGGAACTTACCAATAAGCTTTGAAAGATGTAATATCGAGTACGAGGTTTTCTATGCATTTGGACACAACTCAAAATCAAGAAAATTCATGACGAGAAACAAGAAAACATCGCTTGATATAGATGTGACCGTTTGTGCCGTTCTACAAGTTTCTGTAACTCCAATTGTACAGAGTGTTCCTGGTCCAAGTACAATTCACAATTATACATTAGGTATGTAACCTTTTGATGTAAAATTTTTCTACAAAATTTATTATTTTTAGGTGTATGCGAACTCGAATCACACCCAGTAGAAGAATTGGTTGCCACAGTATGCGATAGTTGCGAGTATATTTTTCCACAAGAATAAAAATAATACTTTGTACAATGGAGATTTTATTGGAGTAATAAATATATAAATCTAGGATTATTTCTAATATGTTTCGACTTCCGTTTTTTTTTTTTTTTTTTTGTGAAACAATGCTATGTGATCAGTCAGTTAAATCTATGTACGAAGTTCAGCGTGTAATTGGATTTTGTTATCAATGCAAACATAAAAATTTGACGGATATTAGCAATTGTACAAATTCAGATAGCAATTTATTAAACAGTACCTGGTATTGAATAGATTGTTGTAGGATATCAGCTAAGCATTGATCTAGAAATGTAGTAAAAATATTAATCTATATGTTTTTTATTTCAGTTTGGTCTCTACCCCGTCTACGTTACTCGTAATGTCACAAACATCCAAATCATAGCATCAAAGCAGTCTACTCGAAGTTTGAAAAATTCTCCTTATTAAGCCAGAGTAGGCAGAGAGTTGTAATTTTCAGGATTAATTACCTAATGTATCTGTGACCAAGACATGTATGATAATCGTCTCTACCCCGTCTACTTTTCTCGTAATGTCACACAAACCAGAATCATGGCATCAAACCTGCTGGAATACATTCCTAATTAAAGTTTGAAAAATTGCCCCGATTAAGCCAGAGTAGGCAGAGAGGTGTAATTTTCAGGATTAATTACCTAATGTATCTGTGACCAAGACATGTATGATAATCGTCTCTACTCCGTCTACTTTTCTCGTAATGTCACGAAAACCAGAATCATGGCATCAAAGCTGCTTGAATACATACATAATCAAAGTTTGAAAAAATCTCTTGATTAAGCCAGAGTAGGCAGAGAGTTGTAATTTTCAGGATTAATTACCTAGTGTATCTGTGACCAAGACATGTATGATAATCGTCTTTACCACGTCTACTTTTCTCGTAATGTCACAAAAACCAGAATCGTGGAGTCAGAGCTGCTTGAATACATGCATAATCAAAGTTTGAAAAAATCTCTTGATTAAGCCAGAGTAGGCAGAGAGTTGTAATTCTCAGGATTAATTACCTGATGTATCTGTGACCAAGACATGTATGATAATTGTCTTTACCCCGTCTACTTTTCTCGTAATGTCACAAAAACCAGAATCGTGGCGTCAGAGCTGCTTGAATACATACATAATCAAAGTTTGAAAAAATCTCTTGATTAAGCCAGAGTAGGCAGAGAGTTGTAATTCTCAGGAATCATTACCTGATGTATCTGTGGCCAAGACATGTATGATAATTGTCTTTACCCCGTCTACTTTTCTCGTAATGTCACAAAAACCAGAATCGTGGCGTCAGAGCTGCTTGAATACATACATAATCAAAGTTTGAAAAAATCTCTTGATTAAGCCAGAGTAGGCAGAGAGTTGTAATTTTCAGGATTAATTACCTGATGTATCTGTGACCAAGACATATATGATAATCGTTTTTACCCCGTCTACTTTTCTCGTAATGTCACAAAAACCAGAATCGTGACGTCAGAGCTGCTCGAATACATACATAATCAAAGTTTGAAAAAATCTTCTGATTAAGCCAGAGTAGGCAGAGAGTCGTAATTTTCAGGATTAATTACCTGAGGTATCTGTGACCAAGACATGTATGATAATTGTCTTTACCCCGTCTACTTTTCTCGTAATGTCACAAAAACCAGAATCGTGGCGTCAGAGCTGCTTGAATACATACATAATCAAAGTTTGAAAAATCTCTTGATTAAGCCAGAGTAGGCAGAGAGTTTTAATTTTCAGGATTAATTACCTGATGTATCTGTGACCAAGACATGTATGATAATTGTCTTTACCCCGTCTACTTTTCTCGTAATGTCACAAAAACCAGAATCGTGGCGTCAGAGCTGCTTGAATACATACATAATCAAAGTTTGAAAAAATCTCTTGATTAAGCCAGAGTAGGCAGACAGTTGTAATTCTCAGGATTAATTACCTGATGTATCTGTGACCAAGACATGTATGATAATCGTCTCTACCCCGTCTACTTTTCTCGTAATGTCACTAAAACCAGAATCGTGGCATCAAACCTGCTTGAATACATACATAATCAAAGGTTGAAAAATTGCCCCAATTAAGCCAGAGTAGGGAGAGAGTTGTAATTTTCAGGATTAATTACCTGATGTATCTGTGACCAAGACATGTATGATAATCGTCTTTACCCCGTCTACTTTTCTCGTAATGTCACAAAAACCAGAATCGTAGCATCAAAGCTGGTTGAATACATACATAATCAAAGTTTGAAAAAATCTCGTGATTAAGCCAGAGTAGGCAGAGAGTTGTAATTCTCAGGATTAATTACCTGATGTATCTGTGACCAAGACATGTATGATAATCGTCTTTACCCCGTCCAATTTTCTCGTAATGTCACAAAAACCAGAATCGTAGCATCAAAGCTGGTTGAATACATACATAATAAAAGTTTGAAAAAATCTCTTGATTAAGCCAGAGTAGGCAGAGAGTTGTAATTTTCAGGATTAATTACCTGATGTATCTGTGACCAAGAGATGTATGATAATCGTCTTTACCCCGTCTACTTTTCTCGTAATGTCACAAAAACCAGAATCGTGGCGTCAGAGCTGCTTGAATACATACATAATCAAAGTTTGAAAAAATCTCTTGATTAAGCCAGAGTAGGCAGAGAGTTGTAATTTTCAGGATTAATTACCTGATGTATCTGTGACCAAGAGATGTATGATAATCGTCTTTACCCCGTCTACTTTTCTCGTAATGTCACAAAAACCAGAATCGTGGCGTCAGAGCTGCTTGAATACATACATAATCAAAGTTTGAAAAAATCTCTTGATTAAGCCAGAGTAGGCAGAGAGTTGTAATTTTCAGGATTAATTACCTGATGTATCTGTGACCAAGACATGTATGATAATTGTCTTTACCCCGTCTACTTTTCTCGTAATGTCACAAAAACCAGAATCGTGGCGTCAGAGCTGCTTGAATACATACATAATCAAAGTTTGAAAAAATCTCTTGATTAAGCCAGAGTACGCAGAGAGTTGTAATTTTCAGGATTAATTACCTGATGTATCTGTGACCAAGACATGTATTATAATCGTCTTTACCCCGTCTACTTTTCTCGTAATGTCCCAAAAACCAGAATCGTGGCATCAAAGCTGCTTGAATACATACATAATCAAAGTTTGAAAAAATCTCCTGATTAACCCAGAGTAGGGAGAGAGTTGTAATTTTCAGGATTAATTACCTGACGTATCTGTGACCAAGACATGTATGATAATCGTCTTTACCCCGTCTACTTTTCTCGTAATGTCACAAAAACCAGAATCGTGGCGTCAGAGCTGATTGAATACATACATAATCAAAGTTTGAAAAATTGCCCTGATTAAGCCAGCGTAGGCAGAGGGTTCTAATTTTCAGGGTTAATTACGTGATGTATCTGTGACCAAGACATGGATGATAACCGTCTCTACCCCGTCTACTTTTCTCGTAATGTCACAAAAACCAGAATCGTGGCGTCAGAGCTGCTTGAATACATACATAATCAAAGTTTGAAAAATTGCCCTGATTAAGCCAGCGTAGGCAGAGGGTTCTAATTTTCAGGGTCAATTACCTGATGTATCTGTGACCAAGACATGGATGATAATCGTCTCTACCCCGTCTACTTTTCTCGTAATGTCACAAAAACCAGAATCATGGCATCAAACCTGCTTGAATACATACATAATCAAAGTTTGAAAAATTGCCCTGATTAAGCCAGCGTAGGCAGAGAGTTGTAATTTTCAGGGTTAATTACCTGATGTATCTGTGACCAAGACATGGATGATAATCGTCTCTACCCCGTCTACTTTTCTCGTAATGTCACAAAAACCAGAATCATGGCATCAAACCTGCTTGAATACATTCATAATCAAAGTTTGAAAAATTATCCCGTTTAAGCCAGAGTAGGCAGAGAGTTGTATTTTTCAGGATTAATTACCTGATGTATCTGTGACCAAGACATGTAAGATAATCGTCTCTACCCCGTCTACTTTTCTCGTAATGTCACAAAAACCAGAATCATGGCATCAAAGCTGCTTGAATACATACATAATCAAAGTTTGAAAAAATCTCTTGATTAAGCCAGAGTAGGTGGAGAGTTGTAATTTTCAGGATTAATTACCTGATGTATCTGTGACCAAGACATGTATGATAATCGTCTTTACCCCGTCTACTTTTCTCGTAATGTCACAAAAACCAGAATCGTGGCATCAAAGCTGCTGGAATACATACATAATCAAAGTTTGAAAAAATCTCTTGATTAAGCCAGAGTAGGCAGAGAGTTGTAATTTTCAGGATTAATTACCTGATGTATCTGTGACCAAGGCATGTATGATAATCGTCTTTACCCCGTCTACTTTTCTCGTAATGTCACATAAACCAGAATCGTGGCATCAAAGCTGCTTGAATACATACATAATCAAAGTTTGAAAAAATCTCCTGATTAACCCAGAGTAGGGAGAGAGTTGTAATTTTCAGGATTAATTACCTGACGTATCTGTGACCAAGACATGTATGATAATCGTCTTACCCCGTCTACTTTTCTCGTAATGTCACAAAAACCAGAATCGTGGCGTCAGAGCTGATTGAATACATACATAATCAAAGTTTGAAAAATTGCCCTGATTAAGCCAGCGTAGGCAGAGAGTTCTAATTTTCAGGGTTAATTACGTGATGTATCTGTGACCAAGACATGGATGATAACCGTCTCTACCCCGTCTACTTTTCTCGTAATGTCACAAAAACCAGAATCGTGGCGTCAGAGCTGCTTGAATACATACATAATCAAAGTTTGAAAAATTGCCCTGATTAAGCCAGCGTAGGCAGAGGGTTCTAATTTTCAGGGTCAATTACCTGATGTATCTGTGACCAAGACATGGATGATAATCGTCTCTACCCCGTCTACTTTTCTCGTAATGTCACAAAAACCAGAATCATGGCATCAAACCTGCTTGAATACATACATAATCAAAGTTTGAAAAATTGCCCTGATTAAGCCAGCGTAGGCAGAGAGTTGTAATTTTCAGGGTTAATTACCTGATGTATCTGTGACCAAGACATGGATGATAATCGTCTCTACCCCGTCTACTTTTCTCGTAATGTCACAAAAACCAGAATCATGGCATCAAACCTGCTTGAATACATTCATAATCAAAGTTTGAAAAATTATCCCGTTTAAGCCAGAGTAGGCAGAGAGTTGTATTTTTCAGGATTAATTACCTGATGTATCTGTGACCAAGACATGTAAGATAATCGTCTCTACTCCGTCGACTTTTCTCGTAATGTCACGAAAACCAGAATCATGGCATCAAAGCTGCTTGAATACATACATAATCAAAGTTTGAAAAAATCTCTTGATTAAGCCAGAGTAGGCAGAGAGTTGTAATTTTTAGGATTAATTACCTGATGTATCTGTGACCAAGACATGTAAGATAATCGTCTTTATCCCGTCTACTTTTCTCGTAATGTCACAAAAACCAGAATCGTGGCATCAAAGCTGCTGGAATACATACATAATCAAAGTTTGAAAAAATCTCTTGATTAAGCCAGAGTAGGCAGAGAGTTGTAATTTTCAGGATTAATTACCTGATGTATCTGTGACCAAGGCATGTATGATAATCGTCTTTACCCCGTCTACTTTTCTCGTAATGTCACATAAACCAGAATCGTGGCATCAAAGCTGCTTGAATACATACATAATCAAAGTTTGAAAAAATCTCCTGATTAACCCAGAGTAGGGAGAGAGTTGTAATTTTCAGGATTAATTACCTGACGTATCTGTGACCAAGACATGTATGATAATCGTCTTTACCCCGTCTACTTTTCTCGTAATGTCACAAAAACCAGAATCGTGGCGTCAGAGCTGATTGAATACATACATAATCAAAGTTTGAAAAATTGCCCTGATTAAGCCAGCGTAGGCAGAGAGTTCTAATTTTCAGGGTTAATTACGTGATGTATCTGTGACCAAGACATGGATGATAACCGTCTCTACCCCGTCTACTTTTCTCGTAATGTCACAAAAACCAGAATCGTGGCGTCAGAGCTGCTTGAATACATACATAATCAAAGTTTGAAAAATTGCCCTGATTAAGCCAGCGTAGGCAGAGGGTTCTAATTTTCAGGGTCAATTACCTGATGTATCTGTGACCAAGACATGGATGATAATCGTCTCTACCCCGTCTACTTTTCTCGTAATGTCACAAAAACCAGAATCATGGCATCAAACCTGCTTGAATACATACATAATCAAAGTTTGAAAAATTGCCCTGATTAAGCCAGCGTAGGCAGAGAGTTGTAATTTTCAGGGTTAATTACCTGATGTATCTGTGACCAAGACATGGATGATAATCGTCTCTACCCCGTCTACTTTTCTCGTAATGTCACAAAAACCAGAATCATGGCATCAAACCTGCTTGAATACATTCATAATCAAAGTTTGAAAAATTATCCCGTTTAAGCCAGAGTAGGCAGAGAGTTGTATTTTTCAGGATTAATTACCTGATGTATCTGTGACCAAGACATGTAAGATAATCGTCTCTACTCCGTCGACTTTTCTCGTAATGTCACGAAAACCAGAATCATGGCATCAAAGCTGCTTGAATACATACATAATCAAAGTTTGAAAAAATCTCTTGATTAAGCCAGAGTAGGCAGAGAGTTGTAATTTTTAGGATTAATTACCTGATGTATCTGTGACCAAGACATGTAAGATAATCGTCTTTATCCCGTCTACTTTTCTCGTAATGTCACAAAAACCAGAATCGTGGCATCAAACCTGCTTGAATACATTCCTAATCAAAGTTTGAAAAATTGCCCGATTAAGCCAGAGTAGGGAGAGAGTTTTAATTTTCAGGATTAATTACCTGATGTATCTGTGACCAATACATGTATGATAATCGTCTCTACCCCGTCTACTTTTCTCGTAATGTCACAAATGCTAAAATCACAATATAAAAGCTACTAATTCACCCAAAACAATAATTTGCAAAATTCTGTTAAAATAACTAGTAGGCAAACAGTTGTCAGTAAAAGGAAATCGTTTTACGAGTAATTTCGAGCTACTAGTTATCATTATCGCATTTTGGTCTTTGGTATTTTGGTTTAACCTTAAAAAATAATGTTAACCAATAAAATCAGTTATTCACTTGACTTATATATTATTTAACAGCAAAATAATTAGCGGGTGTGTTGGGTATCTCCAGAAAAAATCTGACGCCACGGAGACGTTTAGATTGTCTTGTTCTCATGATGAAAAAATCAGATAACTGACCATTTTGTGACATATATCTCCTGTAATTAAGTGTTCTTCGAAAAGGAATTTATTGTTATTTATCTACTCGTTGAAATTTATGAATGAAATGACTCCAATAAATCTCGGTATTTTTGTATCAACCGTTATGATAATAGTAATAAGATAATAATCATAATCTAGCAATAATATTCATAATAAATCTTCAATAAAAATGGAGATATTCATCGTACTAAGTTTTGTATGTTTTGTCATATCATCTTTTGTGTGTAGTTGTAAAAGTGTAAAAGTGTTCGTTCAAAGGTCATCTTAATTCATCGGATTATACAGGCTGTAACAGACGACCCTTTTCCTGTAAATCTGATATTATTTTATTATCTTAAAAATAAAGACAGGATGCATGATTAATATCCGATTGCACTTTTTCGTCTGATTCACGTAGTTTGTGTACTTAAAGATACGTGTTTGTTTCAATATTTTCTCACGCTATAAATAACAATTTATCTCTATCTGACTTGTTGTTTTTACCAAATATCCACCTGCATGTGTTGACATAGCGATAACAAAAATTCACCTTAGAAGTTCCATTGCTAATATAGAAGGTTCTAAGTAAAGCACTTAGAAATTTACTCAACTTATTGAAGTGGCTTATGGTAGCTTGTGTACAAATCTTGCGATATAATCATAAGTGTTTTACGACAAAACTATTAAAATTTATATGTTTGAGATATTTTTATAGATCCATAATTAATCCTAACACTGCATATTTATTTATTGATCGTTTTAAATAATAAATAGTCTATCTGTATTAGTAAAATTGTTGTTTTTTGTAAATAGTCACCTCAACTGGTTGATATATTGATTGAATAATAACACGGTTTTCCGTTATATCAATAATAAAGGGCAAAAAAGTTTGCTGCTCTAACTGTGATTTTTAACAATATTTGTTTATTTACTTAAAGCATTTAAATAACATTTTTATTATGATGTATAGTGTTTATGGTGTTCTGATTCCAAACCCATTGTCAAATTTTTACTTTATCATACGCAGTATGAGAAAGTATTGTAACCGTGCCGAAAAAAAAATTAGATTTTAGCGGAAATAGGTCTTTTTGGGTCCCCTGAACATTTTTGACCAAGGTACAAAGTAAGCATTCATCAAAATAGTTAAATAATATATAAAAGTAGATCAAATTCTGAATAATTTATGTCTACGATACTTTTTGGTAAAATTAATAGTTTAGCCGCTGCATGAGCAAATTCTATTTGATCGAGATCGGTCGTGTCTGCATTAATATGAAACTAGTAAGGGAGGATTTGACATAATAACATTCAACCACCGATAAACAACGTAAAATCTAAGTTTCAAAAATCCTCCTGAACAAACTAAAATAGATTGAGGGCTGTACTTTTTAGAATTAATTACCCAATGTATCTGATCTATAAACGTGTATAATAATAATTTGTATACCAACTACTTTGCTCGTAATCGCACATGAAGCGAAATAATAACATTGAACCACCGGTAAACAACGTAAAATCTAAGTTTCAAAAATCCTCCTGAACAAACTAAAATAGATAGAGGGCTGTACTTTTTAGAATTAATTACCCAATGTATCTGATCTATAAACGTGTATAATAATAATTTGTATCCCAACTACTTTGCTCGTAATCGCACATGAAGCGAAATAATAACATTGAACCACCGGTAAACAACGTAAAGTCTAAGTTTCAAAAATCCTCCTGAACAAACTAAAATAGATAGAGGGCTGTACTTTTTAGAATTAATTACCCAATATATCTGATCTATAAACGTGTACAATAATAATTTGTATCCCAACTACTTTGCTCGTAATCGCACATGAAGCGAAATAATAACATTCAACCACCGATAAACAACGTAAAATCTAAGTTTCAAAAATCCTCCTGAACAAACTAAAATAGATAGAGGGCTGTACTTTTTAGAATTAATTACCCAATGTATCTGACCCATAAATGTGTATAATAATAATTTGTATCCCAACTACTTTGCTCGAAATCGCACATGAAGCGAAATAATAACATTCAACCACCGATAAACAACGTAAAATCTAAGTTTCAAAAATCCTCCTGAACAAACTAAAATAGATAGAGGGCTGTACTTTTTAGAATTAATTACCCAATGTATCTGATCTATAAACGTGTATAATAATAATTTGTATCCCAACTACTTTGCTCGTAATCGCACATGAAGCGAAATAATAACATTCAACCACCTATAAACAACGTAAAATCTAAGTTTCAAAAATCCTCCTGAACAAACTAAAATAGATACAGGGCTGTACTTTTTAGAATTAATTACCCAATGTATCTGACCCATAAACGTGTATAATAATAATTTGTATCCCAACTACTTTGCTCGTAATCGCACATGAAGCGAAATAATAACATTCAACCACCGATAAACAACGTAAAATCTAAGTTTCAAAAATCCTCCTGAACAAACTAAAACAGATATAGGGCTGTACTTTTTAGAATTAATTACCCAATGTATCTGATCTATAAACGTGTATAATAATAATTTGTATCCCAACTACTTTGCTCGTAATCGCACATGAAGCGAAATAATAACATTCAACCACCGATAAACAACGTAAAATCTAAGTTTCAAAAATCCTCCTGAACAAACTAAAATAGATAGAGGGCTGTACTTTTTAGAATTAATTACCCAATGTATCTGACCCATAAACGTGTATAATAATAATTTGTATCCCAACTACTTTGCTCGTAATCGCACATGAAGCGAAATAATAACATTCAACCACCGATAAACAACGTAAAATCTAAGTTTCAAAAATCCTCCTGAACAAACTAAAATAGATAGAGGGCTGTACTTTTTAGAATTAATTACCCAATGTATCTGACCCATAAACGTGTATAATAATAATTTGTATCCCAACTACTTTGCTCGTAATCGCACATGAAGCGAAATAATAACATTCAACCACCGATAAACAACGTAAAATCTAAGTTTCAAAAATCCTCCTGAACAAACTAAAATAGATAGAGGGCTGTACTTTTTAGAATTAATTACCCAATGTATCTGATCTATAAACGTGTATAATAATAATTTGTATCCCAACTACTTTGCTCGTAATCGCACATGAAGCGAAATAATAACATTCAACCGCCGATAAACAACGTAAAATCTAAGTTTCAAAAATCCTCCTGAACAAACTAAAATAGATAGAGGGCTGTACTTTTTAGAATTAATTACCCAATGTATCTGATCTATAAACGTGTATAATAATAATTTGTATCCCAACTACTTTGCTCGTAATCGCACATGAAGCGAAATAATAACATTCAACCACCGGTAAACAACGTAAAATCTACAGATATGACGGATGTATTCTAATGACAGTAGGTAGTTTCAAAGGGTGATGTTTTGACAATGCCTACTGTCAAAAAAGATTCGCAAGATCAGCCTGGGGACGAGCACGAAGACAATGCGGATGCAGGACCTCTGCAACTAGATGCTGAGCGGGACGTCAGCGATGAAGATGACGTTGATCCTGATCAAGGAAGGAGACGGCGAAGGCGGTGGCGGTAGCTGCGTGTGCGTGCTGTGTTTTATTCAATAATTTTTAGATCAAAACGTTTTACGTTCCTTTAAATATATTTGTAAAGCATTTTTTATCATTTTATCGTCGTCTGGTTTTAAAAATTTACCCGCCAAGCTGTTCACTCACTGGCGGGTAAATCGTAAAGATTTCAAATTTGTAAATACAATTTTGGATAAGTGGGAGGCACCATTTTTATAGCATTTGAAATTATGTTAATTCATAATGTGTATTTTCTTTAATTAATATATTTATGTTGATGGCTAATGGAATCTAATGCAGGTAAACTATTAATTTTGTACATAGTTTGATAAAGTCATGTGCCTGGCCACATCAGATTTTTGGTTTTAAACAAGCTGTCGCCTAAATATATTTTCAATGTACAGGATGTTCATTTTATTTTGAATAGACAATCCTGTACCTATATTAAAAAAAGTTAATTCTGAGATTGGTTCTAAAAGTTTTTGTAAGAATCATTGTTTTATAAAATGCATCATCTTTGAGTTATGAGCAATTAATCTATCACTAACAGATAAAAAATAAAAAAAAAATCAAGAGATAAAAACTAAACTATGAAATAGAATTAAATTAAATATTCTTGTTGCCAAATTAAAAGAAATGTGTATGTATGTGGGAAAATATTCTTAATGATAAGGTATCTTAAGATACCTTTGACTGTAAGTACGTGTACCATCTGTATTTCCTGTTTTATAGTGCTTGTTTTGTTTTTAATTTTAGAAGTCTTGAAAATGTCCGGAAGGACGAAACCGGTCGTCTAATATCAAGTTATGATAAAGAACAGTTTCGAACAGAACCAACATCGTTTCCTTTTTTGATACTCAATACATAAGTCGAAGTTTTATAAATTCATTGGACAACATTGGTGTTTTGTGCTATTTTCTCAAACGCGTGCGAAACCGGACATACATATAAAAAATATATTTGTTGTTACAGCGTCATCAGCGTTATTTTAAGGACATGTCACTTTTTGTTTTGATTAATTGGTGTCCATCTAATAATCAGTCAATATATAATTGACGGATATGTACTTAAGTCTGCTAAAAATGTCGGCAAGTTCTGATAAAAATAGCAAGGATTGAATGAACAATTTTCAAAAAAATTGGCTAGGTATGAATTTCACAAGTCCTCTTCATAAACACAATGAACAACTTCAATGAATATCGCTTATTTTTTACCCAAGTTTCTGTACATGTACCGACAATAGATACAAATAAAATTACAACGTCACTACAATCTCACCTCAACAATTTAACAATTCTAATATGGTATATAAAAATTCTTTTCCGTTTCGATTATTTCGATAAAAATCTTTAATCACCAATAGATGCCAATCTACAGTACTCAATTGTCAAAAGGAATTTGAGATAATCAATGGAAATTAGGGTTAGATTATAAACGTATTTTTCTGGTTTACGTTTTTTTCGATTTTCGCGCATGCTTACTATTTGGACCAGATTATGAGTAGCGAGTCATATCTTTTATATCTCAAAATCACAATAATTTACTAAAGAAATTATCTCTTTCTGTATCAGCTCGCATATTTATATGTATATATATATATATCGACGGTACAACGCAAACATCAGTACAGGTGTTGTTCAGTTCGTCGAAGGAGCTACTGATTGTGGCAAATTGAATTGGGAGATTCCAAAATGGTGACGAAATTGAAAATTGGTAAGACCCAGTTACAATATTCTTAATTTAGACTTGAGTTACTTGTTTCTATTACCTTCGTGATCTTGATGATAACTAAAAAGTTTATAATATCTTACAATTTAGGTAGTACCGTAAATATTTAATAACACATATGTGTATAGAATTGAAAACAAAGTTTCACTTCATTTAGGTAATATTTCCGCAGTAGCAATTATTTACAACAGTGCAATAGATGTCGATAGATACTGCATAATTATCTTTTTAATTTATGCAAAATCAATAACTGATTAGCATCAACGCCATACCAGATGACAGAACTGCAAACATCCATCATAATATCAGATCGATAAGACTGTTAACTGTTAACAGTATTCACGTTACACAATCAATCAATTCGTTCAAATTTGACACTTTCGACTGCAATACGTACGCACCTATTCAAGTTCAAATGTAAAGGCTACTTGATCTTTTTGATATTAGATTCGGTTGCTATTTCTACGAAAAAAATAATTGACACTCGACTCCCATTCTAGACAAATAACGTTGATTTTTCTGCACTTGACTTGGCTTTATCTATGTTGAAATTTGAGTACTTGTTATTACTTATTATTACGTGCCTTTATTTTGTTATATGGGCCACAAAATGCTCTCGTGTCGATAGTATTGGCTCCTGTGTTTGAAGGCTTATGACTCTAAAACTACTAAACAACAAAATTAATTTGCAATTTGTGTATACATGAGCGTGAGAGAAGTGGCGTTTTTGTTTTTATGTAAATATACAGTTTCCTTTTGGTCTACTAAAGGTATCGGGACGAAACTTCATATTTAGAAGTTTCATGACCAAACTTAGAGCTGCAAAGCATTTGGTTCAAAAGGGTCCAAAGGAAATGGATGTTTACTCTTTGCATTTTTCAACGATTTTGTAAAAGAGCCGTCATTTCAGTAATGTAGTCAAAATAGTTAAATAATAAATTAAAGTAGAGGAAATTTTGCGTAATTTATGTCTATGCAATGTTTTGGTAAAATTAATAGTTTAACTGCACGAGCAAATTCTGTTTGATCGAGATCGGTCATGTCTGCATTAAAACTAATTAGCCAAGATTTCACAGATATTTTGATTCTATTGACAGTATTGTCAGAACATCCTCGTTTGATACAATTTGACATTGTGTATTGTATGATAAAGTCATGTGCCCGGCCACATCAGATTTTCTTAATAAATATTAGGACCAATCCTTAATGCTAGAAAAAATGCTAGAAAAAGACTTGAATTAGTCCTAAGGCTAAAGTTTTTTGACATAATAAACAAATGCGCATAAAAATAACACTGTACCGCAACAGAACAATTTTCCTGTATCTTTTCACGGGAAAATAATAATAATAATAATGATATTTATTTAGTTAAAAGAAACTAATAATCACAATAAATTTGGTTTCCTAAGTAATAAACTTATCAACTACTTAAAATTAGCCAATACATGAACCCGACATGATGTTTTAAAAAGACTTAGCGAACTACTGTTTTTTATATCACTTGGCAGGGTATTAAACATCTTCAGTGCTTTATAATAAAATGAATTTTGTGTGCTGCTTTTTGTATATTTTGGTAATCTGAAGTGGTCCTTTTGCCGAGTATTGTATTCATTTGGGAGTTTATTATTTATGCATTTATATACCAACGTGAGTGCCTGATATACCGTTCCTTGTTTAACATTCAAAAAATTTAATTTACTCAGCATGGACTCGACACTGGTTAACCTGGAGCTTTGTAATAAAATTCTGAGTGCTCGATTTTGTTGTACTTGAATCTTTTTAATTGGTTTGTCTGTACACAAAAATATTATACTGCTGCAATAGTAAAAATATGGTTCTATAATCGTATGGTACAAAGATATTCTAGCTTTTAATGTAAGTTTATTAGATATTCTTCCTAAGTAGCTAAGCTTTCGACTCACCTTTTTAATTATATATTCCATATTACTCGTAAATTTCAAACTATTATCTAAAATGACACCTAGATATTTAAATTCGACCACTATCTCAACAACTGTGTTATCGATAACTATGTCTGGTGTAGGGCTTACCGAATTTCTATTTCCCAATACCATAGCTTTTGTTTTCAATACATTCAAACATAATTTATTTTCTTTATACCAATTTGATATCGATACTAGTTCGGAGTTTAATGTCGCGATTACATCAGGTAAGTTATCTCCGGCAATTGATATTAGTGTATCGTCTGCAAATAGGTGCATATCACAAGCTTTAACTTGTGAAGCAACATCGTTTATGTACAAATTAAATAAAACTGGTCCAAGAACAGAGCCTTGTGGTACCCCTAAGCTGTTTATTAATTCACTTGACTCATTTTTCTCCAATCCTAAACTTCTGTCTCCTGTTTGTTAAATAGTTTTCAAACCATTTCAGTTCTTTTCCTCTCTGATTCCGTAAGTTTCCAATTTTTGTAGTAACTTTTGACGACAAATTGTCTCGAAAGCTCTTTTCAAGTCTACAAAAACAGCAACTATCGTTTTACCGTCTTCTAATTCTCCTTTCTAATTTGCCAATACCAAATTTAGGGCCGTCTCGCATGAATGCTGAGCACGAAAATTTTTAAAAAGCAACTGAAAATATTGTCGAGGAACATTGAAAGTCAGAAAATATCAAACTGAATTTATTTGGATACAAGAATGTGCAATTCATTAAAATAAAACTTACTAAATGTCTGATTTTTTTCGTTAGAACAACAGTTTAATTTTTAATTTGCTTTTTACTAATAGGTATTTATTTTAATTATTTTAAACCAAACGTTGTAGATATAAACAAAAAGTTGACTTGTTGCATAGTGATAATCTAACATCGATCAAAATTGGTTATCCTATAGTATTAATCACTATTCAGACTTATTAAGTCAATGATAAATTTTATTGATATGATTGTTATACCCATAGAATGATTCGTTATTAATTATAAGTGTATTATTGCACAGTAGTTTAAAATCAAGATTATAATCGGTATTGTTCGATTCTTATGCCCTTTTTATTCATTTTTTTCAGCAATTATCGCAGGCGTGGCCATTGTTGCTATTGCTGGCATAACCGTTGGTATTGTATTGGGAACGAAGAGCAATGACGATGATGATACCTCGTGCAGTAGTAAGTTGAAAGACATTGTTGGAGAATAAAAGTTATACTCTAGAAATATGTTATCGGATATGAAATTACACGTTTTGTTCTTGTTTAGAATTCAACGCACCATCGTTGGAATTCAATGTTGAGGATGATAGATTAGTAGCGAGTTGGACAGAGCCTGATAACTTGAAAGATTGCAGCGTGACATACAAGCTTAAGCATACGATAGATGACGGGAATGAGGTGGTAGAAGAACTCCAAGAGACCCAGTTCAAATTTGAGGCCTTGGAGTTGGTACCATGCACTAAAGTCGTTGTTACTCTCACTGCTGTCAATGGTGATGGAGATGAGAGTGACGAGGCCACAGAAACATTCACAAAAGGTCAGAATTAGTCTATAAAATTTGACTTTCACAGTGGGGATGTAGTTTATTTTAGTTGATTCATTTTAATGTACTTGCAAAAAGACTAGAAGAGATTCTGGATAAAATCTTTAATTGTGTTGGAATTGCAGGTGTGGATGCTGCTGAATTTATCAATGTTGGTGTTTCCGAATTGTCGATAACTACAGTTGGTAATGAAGCGACGGTTACATGGGTTAGACCGACAGATTATGACAAATGCGACATGCAGTATCAAGTAAAAGTTGGTGCTGGCGAACCATCTATTGTCAATGAACCAATGCATACGACTTCTATAGGGTATTGCGCTACCACCATCATCTCTGTAGCGCCAGTCATTGGTGATGTTTTCGGTAAACCAGAACCTAAGGAAACAACATTAGATGTTTCCCCAGGATTCACTAAAGTCGATTCGTTGAGCTTTGAGAAAATTGGAGATAAACTGAAGGCTGCATGGGAAAAACCTGAAAGTTTCGATGACTGCGTGTTTACATACAAATTGACTTTCAGTGGTGCGGGTGAAACTGACCCAATATATATAGCTGACACTGAAAAAGAATATGACTTAACCGACGGATTATGCGCTGAATATACGATTGAGGTCACCCCAGTCGTCGATGAAATCGAAGGAGAATCAGACGATAAAATTGTTAAAACAGGTATGTAAGAGATCAATATTGTTTATTATTCGAATCAATAAAACACTAAGGATTGGTTATTAACATGGTATCATCATCCAGCTATGTAGGCGGTTTAGAGAAACTAGAAGTAATGTCGAATATCTACGACTTGGGCAGACTCCACAGCAATAGCTCACAATAGATTTTTGGTTCTAACGACTAGAGAAAAAAAATCAAATTCAGGGTCAGAATTGGTTGGCGTCTAGAAGAAATTTTCTTCTCATACCTCAGTTTAGAGAGAATCAAGGGAGGAGCCATAGTACACTGGAGTTGAGAATTTCTATATGTTATAAAAAATACCTACGTTTTACTGCGTACTTCTGAAACGTAACTGAAACATTTTACAATTCCGGATGGTCACGTCCTGTCCACTGATAATTTAGATGAAATCAAAATATGATCTCAGCAATAAATGAGTCTGTTTGTCCCTTTTCTAATGATATGAATAACAGTTAAATTTTGCTGCTGTATTTCCTCTATAAACTGGTGAGCATCTGAGTGGTCATCGAGAATGGCGATGGGATTCTCGGAGAAGATTGCTAAGTTCCAGCTTCCTGAGTAACACTGTTCAGCAATCGTAGCTTCGCTTCAAGTAATTAAAACTTAAAATCTGGCCTGAGCTGTTGTTGTATTGTGTCCACGTCTTATATATTGTTCGATGGTACTTTAAAACTGACTAATGACGCTATAGATACAATACCTGATATTTCTAGTCCTGTTTCATTAACCAAATAATATGTATTGATGTTTCAGGTGTGGATGCTGATGAATTTATCAATGTTGGTGTTTCCGAATTGTCGATAACTACAGATGATAATCAAGCGACGGTTACATGGGTTAGACCGACAGGTTATGACGAATGCGACATGCAGTATCAAGTAAAAGTTGGTACTGGCGAACCATCTATTGTCAATGAACCAGTGCATACGACTTCCTTAGAATATTGCGAACCAACAACCATCTCTGTCGTGCCTGTCGTTGGTGATGTCGTCGGTAAACTAGAACCCAAGGAAACAACAGCAAGTGTTTCCTCAGGATTTGCTAAAGTAGCTTCGTTGAGCTTTGACAAGATTGGAGATAAACTGAAGGCCGCATGGGAAAAACCTGAAGGTTTCGCTGAGTGCGTGTTTACATACAAATTGACTTTCAGTGGTGCGGGCGAAACTGACCCAATATATATACCTGACACTGATAAAGAATATGACTTAACCGACGGATTATGCGCTGAATATACGATTGAGGTCACCCCAGTCGTCGATGTAATCGAAGGAGAATCAGACGATAAAATTGTTAAAACAGGTATGTAAGAGATCAATATTGTTTATTATTCGAATCAATAAAACACTAAGGTTTTGTGATAAACATGCTACCATCATCCAGTTATGTAGGCGGTTTAGGGAAACACTAGAAGTAATGCCGAATATCTACTACTTGGACAGCATCCACAACAATTGCTCAGATTAGATTTTTGGTTCTAACTACTAGAAAAAAATTAACAATTTCGGGATCAGAATAGGTTGGAATCTAGAAGAAATTTTCACCTCATACCTCAGTTTAGACATAATCAAGAGAGGAGCCATATTGGACTGGAGTTGAGAATTTCAATATGTTATAAAAAATACCTAAGTTTTATTGCGTACTTCTTGAACGCAACTCAAACATTTTACAATTCCGGATGATCACACATCTGTCCACTGATAATTTAAATGAAATCAAAATATGATCTTAGCAATAAATGAGTCAGTTTGTCCCTGTTTTAATGAATAGCAGTTAAATTTTGCTCCTGTATTACGTCTAGAAACAGGTGAGCATCTGAGTAGTCATCAAGAATGGCGATGGTATTCTCGGAGAATATTGCTAATTTCTAAGTTCCTGAGTAACACTGTTCAGCAATAGTAGCTTCGCTTCAAGTAATTAAAACTTAAAATCTGGCCTGAGCTGTTGTTGTATTGTGTCCACGTCTTATACATTGGTCGATGGTACTTCAAAACTGACTAATGACGCTATAGATACAATACCTGATATTTCTAGTCAGTCCTGTTTCATTAACCAAATAATATGTATTGATGTTTCAGGTGTGGATGCTGATGATTTTATTAATGTTGGTGTTTCCGAATTGTTGATAACCACAGTTGATAATCAAGCGACGGTTACATGGGTTAGACCGACAGGTTATGACGAATGCGACATGCAGTATCAAGTAAAAGTTGGTACTGGCGAACCATCTATTGTCAATGAACCAGTGCATACGACTTCCTTAGAATATTGCGAACCAACAACCATCTCTGTCGTGCCTGTCGTTGGTGATGTCGTCGGTAAACTAGAACCCAAGGAAACAACAGCAAGTGTTTCCTCAGGATTTGCTAAAGTAGCTTCGTTGAGCTTTGACCAGATTGGAGATAAACTGAAGGCCGCATGGGAAAAACCTGAAGGTTTCGCTCAGTGCAAGTTTACATACAAATTGACTTTCAGTGGTGCAGGCCAAACTGACCCAATATATATACCTGAAACTGAAAAAGAATATGACTTAACCGACGGATTATGCGCTGAATATACGATTGAGGTCACCCCAGTCGTCGATGTAATCGAAGGAGAATCAGACGATAAAATTGTTAAAACAGGTATGTAAGAGATCAATATTGTTTATTATTCGAATCAATAAAACACTAAGGTTTTGTGATAAACATGGTACCATCATCCTGTTATGTAGGCGGTTTAGGGAAACACTAGAAGTAATGCCGAATATCTACTACTTGGACAGCATCCACAACAACTGTTCAGATTAGATTTTTGGTTCTAACTACTAGAAAAAAATTAACAATTTCGGGATCAGAATACGTTGGAATCTAGAAGCAATTTTCACCTCATACCTCAGTTTAGACATAATCAAGAGAGGAGCCATATTAGACTGGAGTTGAGAATTTCAATATGTTATAAAAAATACCTAAGTTTTATTGCGTACTTCTTGAACGCAACTCAAACATTTTACAATTCCGGATGGTCACACTCCTGTCCACTGATAATTTAAATGAAATCAAAATATGATCTCAGCAATAAATGAGTCAGTTTGTCCCTGTTTTAATGAATAGCAGTTAAATTTTGCTCCTGTATTACGTCTAGAAACAGGTGAGCATCTGAGTAGTCATCAAGAATGGCGATGGTATTCTCGGAGAATATTGCTAATTTCTAAGTTCCTGAGTAACACTGTTCAGCAATAGTAGCTTCGCTTCAAGTAATTAAAACTTAAAATCTGGCCTGAGCTGTTGTTGTATTGTGTCCACGTCTTATACATTGGTCGATGGTACTTCAAAACTGACTAATGACGCTATAGATACAATACCTGATATTTCTAGTCAGTCCTGTTTCATTAACCAAATAATATGTATTGATGTTTCAGGTGTGGATGCTGATGAATTTATTAATGTTGGTGTTTCCGAATTGTTGATAACCACAGTTGATAATCAAGCGACGGTTACATGGGTTAGACCGACAGGTTATGACGAATGCGACATGCAGTATCAAGTAAAAGTTGGTGCTGGCGAACCATCTATTGTCAATGAACCAGTGCATACGACTTCATTAGAATATTGCGAACCAACAACCATCTCTGTCGTGCCTGTCGTTGGTGATGTCGTCGGTAAACTAGAACCCAAGGAAACAACAGCAAGTGTTTCCTCAGGATTTGCTAAAGTGGCTTCGTTGAGCTTTGACAAGATTGGAGATAAACTGAAGGCCGCATGGGAAAAACCTGAAGGTTTCGCTCAGTGCGTGTTTACTTACAAATTGACTTTCAGTGGTGCGGGCGAAACTGACCCAATATATATACCTGAAACTGAGAAAGAATATGACTTAACCGACGGATTATGCGCTGAATATACGATTGAGGTCACCCCAGTCGTCGATGTAATCGAAGGAGAATCAGACGATAAAATTGTTAAAACAGGTATGTAAGAGATCAATATTGTTTATTATTCGAATCAATAAAACACTAAGGTTTTGTGATAAACATGGTACCATCATCCTGTTATGTAGGCGGTTTAGGGAAACACTAGAAGTAATGCCGAATATCTACTACTTGGACAGCACCACAACAACTGTTCAGATTAGATTTTTGGTTCTAACTACTAGAAAAAAATTAACAATTTCGGGATCAGAATACGTTGGAATCTAGAAGCAATTTTCACCTCATACCTCAGTTTAGACATAATCAAGAGAGGAGCCATATTAGACTGGAGTTGAGAATTTCAATATGTTGTAAAAAATACCTAAGTTTTACTGCGTACTTCTTGAACGCAACTCAAACATTTTACAATTCCGGATGGTCACACTCCTGTCCACTGATAATTTAAATGAAATCAAAATATGATCTCAGCAATAAATGAGTCAGTTTGTCCCTGCTTTAATGAATAGCAGTTAAATTTTTCTCCTGTATTATGTCTAGAAACAGGTGAGCATCTGAGTAGTCATCGAGAATGGCGATGGTATTCTCGGAGAAGATTGCTAATTTCTAAGTTCCTGAGTAACACTGTTCAGCGATAGTCGCTTCGCTTCAAGTAATTAAAACTTTAAATCTAGCCTCAGCTGTTGTGTCTTATATATTGTTCGATGGTACTTTAAAACTGACTAATGACTCTATAGATACCATACATGATATTTTTAGTCCTGTTTTATTATTAACCAAGTAATATGTATTGATATTTCAGGTGTGGATGCTGCTGAATTTATCAATGTTGGTGTTTCCGAATTGTCGATAACTACAGATGATAATCAAGCGACGGTTACATGGGTTAGACCGACAGGTTATGACGAATGCGACATGCAGTATCAAGTAAAAGTTGGTACTGGCGAACCATCTATTGTCAATGAACCAGTGCATACGACTTCATTAGAATATTGCGAACCAACAACCATCTCTGTCGTGCCTGTCGTTGGTGATGTCGTCGGTAAACTAGAACCAAAGGAAACAACAGCAAGTGTTTCCTCAGGATTTGCTAAAGTAGCTTCGTTGAGCTTTGACCAGATTGGAGATAAACTGAAGGCCGCATGGGAAAAACCTGAAGGTTTCGCTCAGTGCGTGTTTACTTACAAATTGACTTTCAGTGGTGCGGGCGAAACTGACCCAATATATATACCTGAAACTGAGAAAGAATATGACTTAACCGACGGATTATGCGCTGAATATACGATTGAGGTCACCCCAGTCGTCGATGTAATCGAAGGAGAATCAGACGATAAAATTGTTAAAACAGGTATGTAAGAGATCAATATTGTTTATTATTAGCATCAATGAAACACCAAGCCTTACTATATACCCGATGTATGCCGATGTATGATATATGCCCCAATGGTTACTAATAACGAATAAATGGCCTCTGTACCCGATACTACCCGGTTGCGGTATATTAGGTACACACCTTTGTAGAATCGCATTTTTATTCAATTACCAAATTTGAAACTATGGCTAAAGTTACAGTCGAAAGTTGCAGTTCTTATTTTTTTTTGACTAACGTGTCTTTTACTGGAATATAACTTTCAAGCTGATATAGAACCAAGTTTATTGAGTTTTTACCCAGCCCGGCTAAAATCTTAACTTCTCTCCGCGTGGTTGTTATTTCTATTGTTGCGTTACATTTCAGGTGTAGAAGCTGAATTCGGCAAGGTAACAGAGTTGACGATAAGCATCACAGGCAGGGACGCGTTGATTAAATGGGTTGGACCTGAAGGTTTCGAGAATTGCCCTATGGAGTACCGAGTAATCGTTGGTGACCGTCCGCCAGAAGATGTTAAAGAATCACAGTACCAAACTGCCTTGGAGTATTGCGATCCACAAACCATCAAGGTGGTGCCAGTCATCGAAAATATCGAGGGTGAATGGGAACCACTTCCAGACCCTGTAGAATTAGAATTGCAAGAAGGATTTGGTATGGTTACGGATTTCACCTATGAAGCCTTGGCAGGTAATGAATTGCGGTTGCAATGGGTTGGTCCGACTGGTTTTGAAAAATGCAATATGCAGTACCAAGTAACTGTTGACGGTACACCAAATACTGCTGATGACCCAGAGTATAAGATACCTTTCGAGTATTGTGCTACATATGACATCCAAATAGTGCCAGTCATAGGTGCCATCATTGGTTCACAATATCCAGCTTCTGCAGAGATAACCCCAGATGCTATTGGCAAGGTGGAAATAAACACTCCTGTCATCGAAGAAAATAAATTCAAGGCAACATGGAAAACGCCTTCTGGTTTGGAACTTTGCGACTTGCAATATACTGTCGACTTAAAGCAAGATGATAACATTCTTGTACCAGAAACCCCATTAGACGTCACTACATACGAATTTGATCTTACTGATCAATGTCCAGGAAGTGACCTTGAGGTTACAGTTGTTGCTAAATATGATACTATTTCTGGAGACGAATCAAAATCCTCTGCTTCGTGCCCAGATCCATAATCATGACTGAATTGTAAATAACAATATTTATTGGAAGTTGTTTGGTAGTACTTACATTTATTTATTATCTTGTTTTTTTTTACAATATTGTTAATAAGTAAGACTTAGCAAGCTTGACAAAAGTGTTTTAGATATGTAGCGTCACATGTGTGTATTGTAGTTGTATGAAAGAATAATATAATAAACTATTTTAACAATGTATCGACATTTCTTTTCGTAGATGTATAGAAAAATTGCTCAATGTTTTGAGGTAAACGGGCCATAAGTCATAGGAGTAAAAGTCCGGAGCAGATGCTCATTGTGAGCAAGTACTTCTGATATATTCTTTGTGAGAACATACTTATGAGTATGAATAAAATAAAGTTCATGACTCAATCACCGAAGTTTCTACTCCATATGTTTGAAGTCTAAGGTAGCTGTCCTGGCAGCGGTTATGTTCAATTTGCGTTCCGCAAAATATTATAAACAAAGAACGACCGTTTGATATCACGTTTTATAAAACGTTTATATAATGTTTTTCTACGGTTTATGTGAAGTGATAAAGGCAAAAACAAATGCGGAAGCACACGTTTTATGGATATATTCAGACTATTTAAAGGTATAGTGAGGTTATATTATATGTCGATATACTGGATTAGCCAAAAGTACCGGAACACCTAAATGATTCTCCAGCCGTAAAAAAATTAAAAATATTATGGGTTTTAAACAAGCTATCGGTCAAATATGTTTTCAATATACAGGGTGCTCATTATATTATAGAAATTTGATAACCTGTCCTTTTTTTGGAATAGAACACCCTATATATTATTACATTTTTAAATCTTTATTTTTAAATCAATTCTAAGAATTTTTTATGGTTTTTTGTTTGTTTTAAATTATGTTTTAATCATAAGCTATAAACCAAAAATAGTCAAAATTACCGGAACACCTAAACAATACTCCAACCGCAAAAAAAGAAAAAAACAATGAATTTTCTTACTGTTGGAGAGTTATATATATAGTTATATATAGAGTTATATATAGAGTTATATAGCTGTAATTTTGGCTAACTAAATTTCATTCGTTTAACTTTAGCAATTAATTACTCCGGAAATAATCGATAGATTTCAGCGAATTAAAAAGTAAAATCACCTGCGGAATGTTAGCTTTCAATGTGCATTTTTGTAAAATCATTGGGTTAGTGCTTGACCGACAAACAGCGATATTATGCAATGCCAGCAATTCCTTTATTAGAAGAGCTAGAATAATGAAATATAGACTATAGGCTACCCACTAATTCATAGGTTTAAAGTTTATTTCATAATCATTGTTTATCTTGCATTTTCCCTACAAAAGATCGAGTTGAAGCATCTCATGATTGCTGCAATTGACGCGGCGCTCTTCGGTCTTTGGGGCTACCGGGGGAAGGGATCGACAGCGACGCTGCCAGCAGTGGCGGATCGCACGTGCATTAGTTACTAGAAGGAACAGTGTTTACGGACACAATACATATAACGACACGGCGATTATGCATCGCCAAAGAAATTTGGATATTCGGCGACAGAGAACCGAATTAAAAAATAACGACAAATTGAGTCAATAAGATAACAGAACCACGAACAGGCATTTGGAAATCCCATGGGAATTCTTGGCAATTTAAATTGGGTTTCGGAATTAGCATTTAAAATTAATGAGTGATGTGCAAAATATTCAATGAGTCTACAAATTTACGATGCTAAGTCTGTAAAAGTTTTTTGATAATTTTAAGTTTTATACGCTCAGAGCTGACCTTTCTAATATACGTAATATATCAACAGTTGTATTTATTTTATATTATTTGTGCATGTATTAAGTCAACTGTTGAAACTGTTATAATATACTTTGAATATTTATATAACAAAATCGGGTATACTTTCTAAATATTTTTTGGGTTTATCAAGCAAACTTAATTTAGTATTCACCAGTAATCGGAAAATCTGCTAACTCCATATTATTGGAGCTATCCGCTTCCATCAAAATCTTGTTTACAACCTTATTAAATAAAAACTGAAGAAAACATAAACGCCAATCGATAGAAGAGATTTCTCTCGTACCGGGTCACATATTATAATCAAAATTATGCAAAATTAAGAATTTAATTGGTAGTTAAAATTACTACTTTCACAAGTTATCGTTCTTTTTATGTATTGATAATAAGCTGCCCGGTTCTCTCAGCTGTGTAGGTTTTCTGTTCTCTCCGACATGACAGCACCGCTAACACCTCCCTTCCCCGCAGCACCCCAAAGACCGTAGAGCGTCGGAATTCACGCGGAGTTTCAGCACGATCTTTTGTATGAAAATGCAAGATAAACAATGATTACGTAATAAACTTTAAACCTATGAATTATTGGGTAGCCTATAGCCTATATTTCATTATTCTAGCTCTTCTAATAACGGAACTGCTGGCATTGCATAATATAGCTTTTTGTGGGTCAACCACTAATCCAATGATTTTACAAAAATGCACATTGAAAGCTAGCATTCCGCAGGTGATTTTACTTTTTAATTCGTTGAAATCTATAAATTATTTCCGGAGTAATTAATTGCTAAAGTTAAACGAATAAAATTTACGGGGCAAAAACAGCGCTAATTCGTGTTAATTTGGAAAAATCGCCAACACATTTGATACAAAAATCGAGTTTATTATCGGTTCTTGGAAATTATAAAGATTAGTCATCACATTTGTGGTCTAGAAATCCTCTTCGATCAACAAATTTACTACGTAAGCTATTTTGATTCTCCGTAATGTAATTTGAATCCAATTACAAAACGTGTATAATGAGCTTCTATACATCACTCCATACTACATTCTGCAAACCTTATAATTGACATGGAGTTTTTAATAAAATAATGGTATACCTACTTCTTTAGGCACCAATCAGATTGATGTCTGATATCGTAGTACGATTTTTAGGTAATTCGAAAATTTAATTCTAATTCAGAGTCAATTGGTAGATTAGAAATGAATAATTCTCGTTTATAATAATAACACTTGTTTGACCGTGATGTGACCGTTTGGACAGGATTCTGAGTAGGTGATATCTCAAAATCAGGATGACTAAAAATATTATCACATTCTGTATCAGCTAATCTATTTATACATGCCGGCAAATTGAATATAATACAGTGTTGTTCAGTTTGTCCAATGAGCTAGAGATAATGAAAAATTGATTTGCAAAACATTCCGAAATGGTCACAAAATTGAAAATTGGTAAGTACCTATAATGACAATATTTTTGGTAACGAATAGAATTACTTTCTAGTTCTGTTTAATTTAGTCTACCTTATACGGGGTTGTTCAGATTTGATTATATAGGATTTTGTTAGGTTATGTATTGTTTTTATCATTTCTATTTATTTTTCAGCAATTATAGCAGTCGTTGCCATTGCTGCGATTGTTGGCATAACACTCGGTATTGTATATGGCACAAGGAGCGATGATGATGATACCCCATGCGAGAGTAAGTTGAAAGACGTTGTTCGACAATATAACTTCTATTTTAGAAATATATCATTGCACTTGAAACTATATATTTGATTCTTGTTTAGGATTCAATGCTCCCATATTGGAATTAACCGTAATCGATGATAGATTACTAGCTAGTTGGACAGAGCCTGATAACTTGAATGACTGCAGCGTAACATACAATCTCAAGTATACCATAGACGGTGGAACTGAGGTGTCTAAAGAACTCGAAGAGACACAATTCAAATTTGACGACTTGGAGCTAGAACCATGCACTGAAGTCAATGTTATTCTCACTGCTGTCAATAAACATGGACATTCGAGTAACCCGGCCAGAGAAACCTTCACAAAAGGTAAGAATTACCCTTTTAAGATTTGACCCTTACCATGATAACTTAGATTATTAATCTCATCAATAACCCGAAGAAAAATAACTAGTCTAAAAGACCAAAAGAGATTTCTAAACTATTGTGTTGACATTTTAGAGGTAGATACCGGATTCGCAGGCGTTCTGGGTTTGACGATAACTTTCACTGGAGAATTCGACATCTTGGCGACATGGGTTCGATTGACAGGTTTCGAAAAATGCGACCTGAAGTACCAAGTAATTGTTGGTAAAGTCACGACCATTGTTGATGGCACTGAGCTCGCAGCTACCTTGGGGTATTGCACTACAACCATCTCCATAGCGCCAGTTATCGAGGATGTCGTGGGTATTCTTAAATCGGAGGACGTAACGATAGCTGTTGAAGAGGGATTCGTTAGCATTTATGGGATGGAGGCGGAGAGGTTTGACGTCTTCTTAGAGGCCATTTGGCAACGACTCCCTGCATTTGATGCTTGCCCTATTAACTTCAGAGTTACCTTAAACGATGCTGAACAGCAGGAGACAACAAGACTTGAAGTTCGTTTTGACCTACCTGACGAAACATGCGTTGACCATACGATTAAAGTTACCCCTATGGTCGGTGAGATTAGTGGATCACCACTAAGTGAAACTGTTCATATAGGTATGTACGGTGTTACTATTTGATTTGCTTGACAACTTTTCCTATGCTGTTGCTAAGTTGCTCTAACTTTTGTTGAGATGAATTGTATTATCAAGTTTGTATCTCTTCTGTTACATCATCTGCCATCTCCAAACTTCTGTACACCAGTTACGCCATGCTTTACTAGCACGAGTTCCAGTTATTGTGTAGTTTTTCGTGTTACATATATAGTGTGCTGCTTCTATTCTTCGAACGTTAATCCGAACTTAAAGTCGTGTATTTAACAGTGCAATCGAATATTGTAGGTGGCTGCTTCAAAAATCTGCATGGGAGCACATGATGATGGGACTAGCACCAATAAAGAAGGCCCTGATACATACCTCCGAGACCTGCAGTGTCAGCGACATGATTATATTGCTAATGTAGATCTATTATAAGAATTCTAATAATATAACTTGACAATTTTTAACCGATCGTTATTGCCTCATTTGTGTATACATGTAAAGTAAAACTAACATTTTTTATGGAACACACTGTGTGTAATCAGCTTTGGTCTTCTTATACTTGTATCTCTTCTTCTTAGGTGTACTAAACCCTGACTTCGGAGCGGTTTCAGAATTGACAATAACCGTTATACAGGGTAACCAAGTATCAGTAAAATGGGTTGGACCTATTGGTTTTGAAGAATGCACCATGAAATACAAAGTTACTGTTGGTGAGGACGATCCGACTATTGTTGATGAGCTCGAGTACACTGGTACTGTGAAGTATTGCACCACTACAATAATCTCTGTAGTACCAGTCATCGGTGATGTTCACGGTACACCAGAAGAGCAAGGTGTAACACCAACTGAAGTTCTCGAAGGATTTGCTGGCATTGAAGATTGGTCGATAACCCACACGCACGACAACCAAGTCTTGGTGAAATGGGCTCCACCCAAAGGTTTCGATAAATGCAGCAACCTGCTGTATAAAGTATCTATTGTTGGTGGATTGGTCATAACTCTTGAGGATCATGAGTATACGGCTATTTTGGTGTATTGCCATCCAACTACAATACATCTGGTGCCTGTTATTGATGGCGTTGAAGGAATACGAGCTGAGAACACAGGGATAACAGTAAATGTTGCGGAAGGATTCGCTGATGTGTCATATTTGAGGATAACTCCCATCGAGGGTAAATACGTGTTGGTCACATGGTACAGACCTATAAATTACAGCGAATGTACGATGAAGTACAAAGTAACTGTTGATGGTGGCACGTCAGCTATGGTTGATGAGCCAGAATACATCACGTCTTTGGACTATTGTGTCCCGAAGATCATCGAGGTAGTTCCAGTTATAGATGAGGTCTACGGTCTACCGATGGTTGAATCTACCGCTGGGATATATCCAGAATCCATTGGTCAGGTGTCTGCGTTGACTACTGAGTACCAAGGAAATATTTTCAAAGCAACTTGGAGCAAACCTTCTGACTTTGAGCGTTGTACGTTGCGATATATTGTTGAATTAAAGCAAGGTTCTAATACTATCGCCTCGAGCACCATAGAAGATACCATTGAGTGGACATATGATGTTGGTGGCTATTGTCCTGGCGAAGCCATGGAGTTTACAATAAAAGCTAGTTATAGTTATTTGCTTGGAGAATTAACATCAGTGACTCAGGTGTGTTCCGACTAACGATATTGACTCGTTTGTACTTGTGTGGTAGAATAAAGTAATGATGATTTATTTCACCGTTATTAAGATTTATTTACCTTGTAAATTTGTTTTCGTTTGCTTCTTCGTTTTCTTTAGTTTTACTTGTGTAACATGCTTACCTGTGAACAAATTATAACGATATTTGAATACCTTGAAATTTTGGTATGTGTTTTCAAGATTGGTTGTAATAATTTTCTGTTCCCTTAATCAGATAAAACTGGAGAGATTATGAATTACTTATTCTCGTTTAAATCAACGTTTGCTTTCGTTTTTAGCGTGTGACCGTTTGGACATGATTCTGAGTAGTTGATATCTCAAAATCATCAATGACTAAAAGTATTATCACATTCTGTATCAGCTAGGCTATTTATATATGTACCTATACTTCGGCGGTAGATATAATACAATACAGTGTTGTCTAGTTTGTCCAATAAGCTAGAGATTATGAAAAAATGATCTGGGAAACGTTCTAAAATGGTCACGAAGTTGAAAATCGGTGAGTACAATGACAATATTTTTGATAAAGAATAGAATTAGTTTTTAGTGTTCAATTTACTTGGTTAGGTATTGTTTTTATTGTTCTTTATTTATTTTTCAGCCATTATAGCAGTAGTTGCCATTGCTGCTATTATTGGCATAACACTTGGTATTGTATACGGAACCAGGAGCGATGATGATGATACCTCATGCGATAGTAAGTTGAAAGACGTTGTTCGACAATATAACTTCTATTTTAGAAATATATCATTGTACTTGAAATTATATATTTGATTCTTGTTTAGGATTGAATGCGCCCATATTGGAATTAACCGTTATCGATGATAGATTATTAGCTCGTTGGACAAAGCCTGATAACTTGAAAGACTGCAGCGTAACATACAATCTCAAGTATACCATAGACGGTGGAACTCAGGTGTCTAAAGAACTCGAAGAAACTCAATTCAAATTTGACGACTTGGAGCTAGAACCATGCACTGAAGTCGTTGTTATTCTCACTGCTGTCAATATAGATGGAGATTCGAGTAACCCGGCCAGAGAAACCTTCACAAAAGGTAAGAATTCACCTTTTAAGATTTGACCCTTACCATGATAACTTAGATTATTAATCTCATCAATAATCTGAAGAAAAATAACTAGTCTAAAAGACCAGAAGAGATTTCTAAACATTTGTGTTGACATTTTAGATGTAGATACCGGATTCGCAGGCGTTCTGGGTTTGACGATAACTTTCACTGGAGAATTCGACATCTTGGCGACATGGGTTCGATTGACGGGTTTCGAAAAATGCGACCTGAAGTACAAAGTAACTGTTGGTGAAGAGACAACCATTGTTGATGGCCTTGAGTTCGCAGCTACCGTGGGGTATTGCACTACAATTGTCTCCATAGCGCCAGTTATCGGGGATGTCGTGGGTATTGCTGAATCAACTGTAGTGGAAATAAGTACTAATTGGATTGGTCCGGTGGAGGAATTAACTACTACAATCGAAGACAATATTTTCATTGCAGCCTGGCTCAGGCCTCCTGGTTTTGATCAGTGCAGTGAATTAGCATATTCTTTTAATTTAGTGCAAGGTTTATACACTGTTGGGGGAGTCACAGGCGCTCCAAGATGGACAAATAATATCACCAACCGTTGCCCTGGATCAGATTTTGAGTTCACAGTATCAGCCTACATTTACGGGGTCGCTGAAGGTGACGAAATGTTGGCGATTCAACCGTGTCCGTAATAAATAATATTGACTCAATTGTAAATAAAGGAATTTTATTGAAAATATTTTGTTGTCTTTTCCACATTCTGTCCTAAAACAATTAATTTATACAAAACGTGGTTAATAAAATTATAAACCCCTAACCACAACAAGTATTTTAGAACCTAAATACGTATTTCAGCAACTATGTTGCCATCTTCAGTAGAACCTAAAAAGAGGAAAAGAGAGATTACCACTTCATAGTATCTTTACTGGATATTGTCCAAGCAAATCACTAGTGGAAGTGACGTCCATGTTAAACATTACCCTATATATACCCATTTGTTGTTCACGCCTCAGTGAATTTTGATCATTGAAGCGTAAAAAACAAGTTTTAATTAAAGCAGGTCAAACAATGGCGAACTAGGTATAGGACCCCTGTCTGAATTTATTAGTTGATCTCTATTCAAGTGAATAAAGATACTTTCCAAGCTGTTTAGTTCCCTATTATTTGACACAGCTTTTACAAGTTTTAAGTCATTTACAACTACTTTATGACCTGTGTCAAAAATATGTTGAGCCACACTAGATTTTTCAAAACGATTATATTTAAAATGAGCTACATGTTCTTTGAACCTAGTTAAAATTGTTCTTCTAGTCTGGCCTATGTATTCTTTTTCACAGTCATGACATTTGATACAATATATACCAGATTTATCAAGTACATCTACCTTATCCTTTGGGTTTCCAAGAAGGTTTTTTATGCTATTATGAGTCGAATATGCTATACAGAGATTTTGTGATGTAAAAATACTTCTCAAACCCCTTGTATATGCACAATCGAACGGTATTTTAACCTATTTCTTCTTTTCTACAGAAAAAGTATTTAAAGTAGATATTTGATTTACATACATTTTTTTGATTCTGCTTCTTAATCATTCTATCAACTGTTTTCTCAGGGTACCCATTATGTATGACAACATTCTTAATAAACAATAATTCTTGCTGATATCTATCTGCGGACAATGGAAATTTCAATAACCTATTTACTAAACAACTAATAAAAGACAATTTTTGTTGAAAAGGATGCGGCGAATCATTAGGGATAAACCTGATTGTGTTAGTATCTTTCCGATACACGTCAATTTCTATTATATTTTTGCTATTCCTGACTACCAGAGTGTCTAAAAATGGAAGTTGGCGGTTAACTTCTTGTTCTACAGTAAAGTTAATGGTGTTGAATTTAGAATTCAAAACGAGAAGAAAATCTTAAATACTGCACTTCTTGGTGTCAAAAATGGCAAAAATATCGTCGACATACCTAACCCAAGTCTTAGGGAAATATGGTGCTATAGACTATATATATATATATATATATATATATATATATATATATATATATATATATATATATATATATATATATATATATATATATATATTGATATTTATTTTTATATTATGATATTTATTAGCATTGATCCTAGATGTCCTGGAACACTAAAGGTGTTTTCTCGTGAACATACTTGGTATGTTGAAGTATGTTGATACGGTTAGCTGTAGTACTGTAGCGGTGCACTAAGGTGGCCCAGATCCTACTTCATAGCAATTGTCAACCGTAGATGAGTGTGGTTATTTTTGCGACTACAAATAAAATGCTGCACTTAAGCACCAAACAATTATTAACAAACGAATAACAAAGAAAGGGTAGTAAAATTTATTACTAAATAAACTATACATAACATTAACACGATATGAAGTCATTTTTCTGATTACTTCTCTAAAGTTGCCTGATCTTCTTCTGTGAAAAAGATGAAAAATGTTGTTAGAACCAAGGAATTCGAAAAAAATATTGAAGTCAATATTTTTTTTCGGTTCCCAGTGCTTCTAACACCGTTTGTACGATAAGAATTTCAATAAAATATCAAGTATTTGGTATCATTGTAATTGGAAAGATATTTTCTATCGAATAATCAGGGTGTGGCCATTGGGTACCCGCGAAAAAAATGACTTACTAGCCAAAAACCAATTAAATCATGCTAGAGGGCACCACTAATGAGATAAAAACGTTATTTTTGCGTTGCCTTGGTGATAAAAATTGACGATCGATATGTTTTTGTGTTCAGAACGTCATCCTGATTGGGAATATCACACAAAGAATATAGGGTGCCATTTAAAATTTCAATGATGTCGTCATTTCCGGAAAAACCGGAAGTGATATTAACCTCAAGAGTATCAAAAAAATGGCATTTTTTGTCTATTACCGTGGGTCACCCGGTATATATATATATATATATATATATATATATTTAACTTTAGATTTTCACGAGATGTCCGAAAACTTTTTACATATATATATATATTGATATATGTATATCTATTTTGTCGATTTTATTATGATCAGCATCGTTTTTTTTCTTCAGGTGTGGAGCCTGAATTCGGGTCAGTTTCAGGACTTTCGGTAATCCTTACAGAGGGTAACCAAGTATCAGTAAGATGGATTGGCCCAACTGGTTTCGAAGAATGCACCATGAAATACAAAGTAACTATTGGTGAGAGTGAACCAACTATTGTTGTTGAGCAACAGTACACTGGTAGCGTACAGTATTGCACCACAACAATAATCTCTGTAGTACCAGTCATCGATGATGTTGACGGAAAACCAGAAGAGCAAGATATAACACCAAATGCAGTTATTCCAGGTTTTGCAGGCGTTGAAGATTGGTCCATAAGCATCTTACAGGATAAACAAGTCTTGGTGGAATGGACTCCGCTTATAGGTTTCGATAATTGCGAACTGATGTATAAAGTATCTTATGGTACCATGATAATCATTCTCGCGGAACTAGAGTACACAATTACAGTGGAGTATTGCGCCCTAACAACAATATCTGTAGTCCCAGTTATCGATGGTGTTGAAGGTATACCAACTGAGACTGGTGTAACAGTAGGTGTTCTAGACGGTTTCGCAGAAGTGAGTTATTTGGTTACAACCATCGAAGCTAAAGACGTATCGGCAACATGGCTTAGACCAATTGGTTTTGATCAATGCACCATGAAGTACAAAGTAACTGTTGATGATGATACGCCAGCTATTATTGATGAACTAGAGTACACGATTTCTGTAGATTATTGTGTCCCTACGATCATCGAGGTAGTTCCAGTTATAGATGATGTCTACGGTATACCGAAAACCGGAAGTAGGGTGGTGGTAGGTCCTGGTTCCATTGGTCAGGTGTCTGCGTTAGCCACTGGAGTCCAAGCAAACACTTTCAAAGCAACGTGGGGCAAGCCTGCTGGTCTTGAGCGTTGTCTGTTGCAATATTATGTTGAATTAAAGCAAGGTTCTAACTCTATTGCTTCAACCACCATAGAAGATACTGTTGAATGGGATGTTGATGTTGGAGCCTATTGCCCTGGAGATGCCATGGCGTTTACAATATCAGCTAATTATGATAGTTTTGTTGGAGACGAATCATCAGCGACGCAAATGTGTTCCGTTTAATAATGTTGACTTAATTTGTAAATAGCAGTATTTATTGAATATCGCTAGTACCTGAACAATAAAGTAATGAATCGTAGAAATGGCTGTTGTTTTTCTTTTGGATCTTCTGTACTAAAGAAGTTGATTTATTGAAAACGTATTTATTATAATAATTATGGTATGCAGTATGCTGCATACCATTATAATAATATACAGTGGTCGGCACTAACTCGGACACAAAAGGGAAAATAAAATCATTTTTACTTTATCATACATTTGTAGGTATCGTTTTTTTGACAATACCTACTGTCAATATTATCCATATACGTATTAATGATTATACGGAGCTTGTCCTATATCGCCAATGTGTAGTCTCGGTTCCAACAATGTGAGACGGAGATATATATTCTGTCTATCGATGTGGTGCCCGGGCTATTAGGACCGTCGACAGATGGCGCTTTTGTAGCTTAAAGTGCGTGGTCGGTATTACCGCGGCCGTTAGCCGGTAATATTCGGCATCACTAACGCCAAACCAGCGACAGCCCATAGATAACCTTATACATGTGGCAGGTGGAGGCATTTTTTTCATTTTTCTTTTATTCGTCGGATGCATTGGTATCTTATCTTGGCAACTGAAGTGGGTTTTTGACGTTTCCTTCATTATTTTTTTAGGTATTGGTCAGTTTAAGTGTCGTCCAGGGGCACTTATTTATCTTCGGATGGCAGATTAGTTTTATCTCATCACTTGAACTATTTTTATAATAACGAGAAGTATGTATAAATACAACATAATTGAATACATTTGCAGTCTGAACATTGATTGGACACCACGATATGGCTAACATAATTGGTACGTACATTACAACAAGTCTTAATTGAATGCAGAAGAATGTTTTTTTTTTTCAGGAATGCTTCCCGCTGTAATCCTCCTGAGCTTATGCGGGATTTCAGCAGTGTCTTCACAGTGTCCTGGTATGTAAGTAAGGATAGTAAAGATTTTTTGTCAAGGTCGGTTTTAAATATTCTCCTCCAATAATGTGATAAATATAGATACAGTCTTGTCATTATTCTGTTGTTTATTAGTTTGACATTAGCATGTTTAACGGTGGATCGTTTTATACAAAGATAGTAGATATAAATGTTAAGGCACTTAGCGCATTCTACAAATTATTGAATTTGTTTTTTGATTGCTTGTTTATTAGAAGAACTAGATTAAAGATACCACCAGAATATTACCTAATATTTGCTAAAGTATGCACAGAAAATAGTGAAGTTTTTCTATTACTTGTGTTCTGGTTTCAGACATACATCCTGGATTTGGGGCAGTCACTGACTTAACGATAACTCCCGTTGATAATAATTGGAGGATTGTGTTACTGACTTGGGCACCACCAATAGGTTTTGAGGCATGCACCATAACATACACAGTAATTATTGCTGATAATCCGCCCATTGAGGTCGATCAGCCAGAGTACGCAATATTGTTGACCTATTGCACCACTACTACCATTTCTGTAGTGCCAGTCATCGGTGGTGTCGCGGGTATACTTATATCTGAGGACGTAACACTAGATGTTCCAGAGGGATTCGTTAGCATTTATGGAATGGAGGCGGAAAGGTTTGATGTCTTCTTAGAGGCCATTTGGGAAAGACTTCCTGGTTTTGAGGCTTGCTCCATAATATACAGAGTTACCTTAAACGATTCTGAAGAGCAGGAGACAACAAGAACTGAAATCCGTTTTGACTTACCAGAAGAAACATGCGTTGATCATACGATTAAAGTTACACCTATGGTCGGTGATATTAGTGGATCACCATTCAGTGAAACTGTTCATATAGGTATGTACGGTGTTACTATTTGATTTCCATGACAACTGTTACACTAAAGCTACACTAACTTCTGTGGAACACGGCATTAGTGCGGCAAAATTGTTGTCCACCCATCATATGTTCATTAACATCTCAAATACTATTAAACTTAAAACAAAACAATTATGCATCATGTTAAACGTCTGTATTGCAGTTATGCCGTATTTGACAAGCCTAAAGTGCAATTGTTTGTGTAGATTTCAGGATATATAGTGTGTACTTCAGACGTGAATCTGAATTTAATACTGGAATAATTACTCGATTATTTTAGGTGGCTGTCGCAAAAATCTTCATGGGAGTACATGATGATGGTACCAGCAGCAAGAAGAAGGGCTAACTACCTTTGTGGACTGCAACGTCAGTTACGTGACCACATGAGCCCTTTTGAACTGCATGAATGTTGACATATTTTGCTAATGTAAAAGATATAATAATTCAAATAATACAGCTTGCTACCTTTATAGAGTTGTTTTACTTCCTACAAACATGATGTTTGATTTGAGCCAATCTTTAATGCCCTCATTTGTGTATCCATGTAAAGAAAAACAATTTTGTCTTTATGGAAGATAATTTAATTTTGGATATAGAAAAGCTTAAAATATGCGATGCATTGCATTGAATTTTTCCAAAGGGTCCCAAGGAACAGAATTTGGCTATTGAATCTGGCTATTTACTCTTAGCATTTTCTCAACGATTTTGCAAATGAGCCATTATTTCTGTAATTTCGTCAAACTAGATAAATAATAAATTAAAGTAGAGGAAATTTTGTATAATTTATGTCTATAACATTTTTTGGTAAAATTAATAGTTTAGCTGCAGGAGGAAATTCTATTTGATCGAAATCGTGTCTACATTAATAGTAGGTAGCCAGGAAATTTTGAAACTTTTGACAGTATTCAGAACGTCAGCGGTTGCGAAACATCAATTCAACACGCAAATGCATGGAGAATGCGATGAGGAGGCGAAACACGCGCGCACGTACGCTATGTGAAACAATATTGAAACAGCTTGGTGTTTCCATGGTGTTTACAAAGTCAACGTGTATTTCAAGTGCGGATTGCGAATAGCAATATTGTTATGCATTTTTCAAGAATTTTGCGAATGAGCCGCCATTTCTGTAATTTCGTCAAAATAGTTAAATAATAGATTAAAGTAGAGGAAATTTTGTATAATTTATGTCTATGACATTTTTTAAACAAAAGTTTAAAACGCCACAATGATGAGTGAGAAAAATATTTTTTTTTCAATATTTTAAAACCCTGTGATATCTTTGATGAAGTTGTTTAAGGGGACGTTTTTATGTAATCGGTTGAAAAAATAATTTGTTTTCCGTTTATATTTTGAAACTTTTCAACTCTGTTATAAATAACAAAGTTGTTTAGCTGTTTTAATTAGCAAACAAGTTTTTATGTGTTCTTCGGATGTATTGGCATCTTATCTTGGTAATTGAAGTAGATTTTGAACGATTGCTGCATTTTAAGGTTTGGTCCGCACTTTACCTTTGTACGACATACTAGTTTTATCTCACCACTCAGTATGTATAAATACAACATAACTGAATGCAATCGCACTCTGAATATAGATTTGGACACCGCAATATGACGAACAAAATTGGTACGTACATTATATCAACTTGTTAATGGATAATTTGGAATAATGGTAACTTTTTAGGAATTCTTCTCTCTGTAATCACACTGAGCTTGACTGGGATTACTACCGTATCCGCACAATGTGAATGTACGTACGTACAGTCACCACGATAATAATTGTTTAAATCTTGTACTTTCAGCAATTGGCCAGCCAAAAGATTTCCAAATATCGCTATATCAGCAGTCAACATTGCTAGCGCAATGGACTGCAGATGAACTCCATGACGACTGCAACGTAACCTACAGTTATAGTATTTTTGAGAACGACATCCTTACCCAAGACGGCGACACTAGATATACACAGTTTGTTGCCATTTTTGGCGGTCCTTGTAGCAATATCGTTGCACTCTTATATGCTAAGATCGGAAATGATGTTACCAGTACTCCCGCTGCGACCAGTTGGCATTTTTGTAAGTATTCCCAACACCATACTTGCTCCTTAAGAGGGGAGTCCAACAGCTGATCGACAGTGGTTTAGTTTAGTAGTCTACTTACAAATTTCCATTATACTTCCCACTGTTCTTTGCATTAAACAATAAAAAGGCAACAATACTGGTTGAAAAACGCTTAAATTGTAGAATAAGAAAGAATAAGAAATTGACAGAGATTTTGAAATAAAAGTTTGTTGTTATTTGTGTCGTTATTTTCAGGTCTACATCCTGGATTCGGTGTGATCACAGACTTAACTGTAACACCTAAACATAACGAAGAGGCAGGTGTCCTTGTTTTGGTGCAATGGGTTCGACCGGCAGGACTTTCAGGATGCATCATAACATACAGAGTAACAATAAACGATAATACCTACTACGTCGATGGGCTAGAGATCCCAATTCCTTTCTTAGAGTATTGCGAATCGGCAACCGTATCTGTTGTGCCACTCATAGATGACATCGAGGGCTTTGCTGTAACATCTGTAGTTGAGATAAGCCCTGATTGGATTGGTCCGGTTCAAGCGTTGACCACTGCAATCGAAGGCAACATATTCATTGCAACCTGGGTCAGGCCTTCTGGCTTTGATTATTGTCTTCATTTGGACTATTCCTTTGAATTGGTGCAAGGTTTAAGCTACATTGTTGGGGGAAACACGGCCTCTACAAGAATGACATATAATATTACTAATCTTTGCCCTGGAGATAATTTTGAGTTCCGAGTATCGGGATATATTTCCGGTAGTACCGCTAACGTGGAAGAAATGATGGTGACCCATGCGTGCCCCCAATAAATAATATTGACTAATTTGTGAATAAAGGAATTTTATTGAACGTATGTTGTTGTCTTTTCCACATTCTGTCGTAAAACAATTAATGGATCTTGGTGTCCTGGAACACTAGGTATATTATTCCAGCTTTTGATTATCATATATTATCAACTGCCTCTAAAATATTGTGAATTTAATGTCAAAGTCGGGCACTTTTCAAAAAATTATATTGAAGTAACCAATAAGGATAACCAAACCAAATAAGTCATTTTGGACTGTAGAAATATCACACTTCTAGATGGAATCGTATTTTTACATTGGTCCTGGAAATTTGCCTGCCATTTACCATGTAATGTAAAATCAAATCCTAGAAGTTACAAATTATCGTAAAATCCGTACGTACTTCTCTAGATAATGTTGTTCTGAAGCTGCATATAAAATTTCAAGTGAATTGACGGAGATCAGTTGAAGTTATCTTTCCGACCAGTTTGAAAAATGCGGTTCTGAGGAAACACGGTTTAAAGTATTGTGTAACTTTGGTGTATAGAATTGTTATATTTTGTCGGCGATGCCTGGACCATATGATTATCTTTTGAAATTAATATTTTCCTCCTCTTGTTTCTTTCTGTTTGATTTTGACGACAGGCGGGCCTGTTTTGCTGCATCAGTTAGCGATGGCTCTGAAAACATAATGCGCCGTGCGTCAGCCTTCGCGCAGAAATTATTGCAGTTTGGCCTGATGCTCATACATAATACCTCCAAAATCTTCATAAGGCTGGATAATGCATCATTGACAACACATATTGCTATACTTGCTGCAATATGCACAATTACTTTGCCAGTTGAAAGTGAAAATGAAATCACCAGGTGTACAATTCTCGTGCTGCGGCATAGCATCGGTCAGAATGTATTGAGCAGTGTCGCCCAGATCTATTTTCTTCACACACTGCAACTTGTGAAATAGCAGAAAACACAGCAACAAAGTTCAAAAGATGATAATTAAACGTCATCCATTTCAACACTGTAATTATCTTCAACCGACATTACTTTTTTGCAGGTGTGGACTGTGGATACGATCAGGCAGAGGCGACTCTAGTCCCAAACGATTCAATGCTTGTCATATTAGTTCTACTTGAAAACCTGCTGCTTCCTTTCGACTCCTTTCGATCACGATATACTCCGAGAATGTCACTAATTATTTCTGCTATTTTTACCAACTAATCAAGTACAACACATGTTACATCAGATAGGTATAACATTGTGTGGTTAGCGTCAGTTCAACGAACGTACCGAGGATATTTTCACAAAATCTTTGTGTTTTGTATTACTTTATGTTATATTTCAGAGCATGGATGTAATATCTCCAAATGAGATAAGAGCGTATAGGTCTCTAGGCTGTATACTCTCACGCTAAACTTTTTGTATGTACGCTTACGTTGACACCTGGCCGTATGTTCATCAAATAAACAACTATTTTTTTTTCAAATATGAAACGTATCGTACCTTATTTCTAAGATATAAAGACATCATTAGGGCAAAAAAAAATTTTGATATTTCAAAAAATCTAGAGTGACCATAAGGTTATACAAAATATAGAGTGTGATGATTGTCTTAGGTTTTCTGTTGCTGGCTTTCAATAGTTTTAAGATTCGTTGCCGCTTTTTGCGGTAAACTCTTTCTTTTATTGTTGCAAAGGGAAATTTAAAAACAAGAAGCAAATTCTTCAACATCATCACATTCTTCTAAAGTCGACTTATTATAGTCACAACTTATTATACCAGGTTTAAGTTTGGACACGCTGTGGTATCACAGAGTCTCTTAGGTTCCCCACATGTTGCAGTTTTGATTCATTTCAATATCGACATTTCTGTAGAAATTACACAATGGCAACAAAGTGTTTCAGCTTATTTGTTTTTTGATTCGCAGGAAGCATTGGTATCTCATCTTGAGCAATTGAAGTGGACGTTTCCTGCATTACTGTTTTAGATTTTGGTTAGCTTGCACAATTTTACCTTTGGACGACTGATTACTTTTATCTCATCACTTTTTTTATATAATAATGAGAAGTACGTATAAATACACCATAATTTGATACATTCGCAGTCTAAACATTGATTTGGACACCACAATATGGCGAACATAATCGGTACGTACAGCATAACAAGTTTTGATTCAATTTAGAAGAGTGCTTCTTTTTTAGGAATCATTGTCTCTGTAATCTTACTCAACTTATGTGGGATATCGGCGGCCTCCGCAGCGTGTGATGGTACGTATGTAAACTAACCATAGAAAAGATTTTGTATCAGTATGTTCGGTTTTAAACAGTCTCCTTCGATAATTTGGTGAATTTATAACCTTGTTGTTATTCCGTTGTTTATTAGTTTGATATTAGTATGTTGATATTAACGGTGCACTGTTTTATACAAAATTTTACATAAGTTTTCTACAAAATATATACCGTTCCACCGAAAATATAACAGCGAATCACATTGGACTATGATATTCAAAAGATATGTGGCAGACGTATGCTGATCCAAGAGGGACGTGAAGAATGTCACGATTCTCAATATTTTTTGTTGCCAACCCTTTCAGAAGTTCTCAGCACAAAAATTCAAAAATTCCCAGTTTCCCATCATTTTACTCACCATTTTAATTTTTCATTGTGTTATATTTACCTAATATAACGTATTTGATACCAAACCTAGTCCACTATACAAGGTGTAATGTAACGTTATATGTACTATCGTGGCCATAGATTATGTCCCTTCTTTTGACGTCCATTTTCTTGGAAACCCAGGGGCGAAAAAATTTGAAAAAATTCTGGTGCTGTCCTTTATTAATATGCTACAACTCATAAAAATTAGAAAGCTGTATGTGTTGGCGTTTTCACGATTTTTCCAAATTAAGAAGAATTGGTGCTGTTTTTGCCACGTAAATTTTATTCGTTTAACTTTAGCAATTAATTACTCCGGAAATAATACATAGATTTGAACGAATTAAAAAGTAAAATCACCTGCGGAATGCTAGCTTTCAATGTGCATTTTTGTAAAATCATTGGATTAGTGGTTGACCCACAAAAAGCTATATTATGCAATGCCAGCCATTCCGTTATTAGAAGAGCTAGAATAATGAAATATAGACAATAGACTACCCAATAATTCATAGGTTTAAAGTTTATTACATAATCATTGCTTATCTTGCATTTTTCATACAAAAGATCGTGCTGAAACTCCGCGTGAATTCCGACGCTCTACGGTCTTTGGGGTACTGCGGGGAAAGGAGGCGCTAGCGGTGCTGTCATGTCGGAGAGAACCGACACAGCTGGGAGAACCGGGGCAGCTTATTATCAATACACCAAAAGAACCATAACTTGACAAGGTAGTAATTTTAACTAACAATTAAATTCTTAATATTTGCATAATTTTGATTATAATATGTGACCCGGTACGAGAGAAATCTCTTCTATCGATTGACGTTTATGTTTTCTTCAGTTTTTATACAATAAGGTTGTAAACAAGATTTTGATGGATACGGTTAGATCTAATAATATGGAGTTAACAGATTTTCCGATTAGTGGTGAATACTAAATTAAGCTTGCTTGATAAACCCAAAAAATATTTAAAAGGTATGCCCGATTTTGTTATATAAATATTCAAACTATTATAACAGTTCCAACAGCTTATTTATTAATAATATTTAAATACATGCAGAAACAATATAAAATAAATACAACTCTTGATTATTACATATATTACAAACGTCAGCTCTGACCGTATAAAACTTAAAAATATCAAAAAACTTTTACAAATTTAGCATCGTAAATTTGTAGACACATAGAATATTTTGCAGATCACTCATTCATTTTAAATGCTAAACCCGAAACCCGATTGAAATTGCTAAGAATTCCCATGAGACTTCCAAATGCCTGTTCGTGGTTCTGTTATCTTATTGACTTATTTTGCCAGTATTTTTTAATTCGGTAATCTGTCGCCGGATATCCAAATTTCTTTGGCGAGGCATAATCGCCGTGTCGTTTTATGTATTGTGTCCGTAAACTCCGTAAACACTAGTAACTATAGTAATGCACGTGCGATCCGCCAGCAGCGGCAGCGGTGCTGTCGACCCCTTTCCCCGCTCGCCCCGAGGACCGTAAAGCGCCGTGTCAACTGCAGCAATCATGAGATGCTTCAACTCGATCTTTTGTAGGAAAAATGCAAGATAAACCATGATTATGTAATAAACAGCACCAGAATTTTTTAAAATTTTTTCGCCCCTAGGTTTCCGAGAAAATGGACGTCAAAAGAAGGGACATAATATATGGCCACGATAGTACTTATATCTATGTGTGAAGTAAACATTGCCAAATGACTTATTTGATGAAATTTCACATTCCGTTAAGATAATCTGTAGACTGCTGTAGATATAAAAGTTCTGGCACTTAGCAGGTTGTTCATTAGAAGAACTAGATAAAAAATAACACCAGAGTATTACCTAATATTTGCTCAAGTATGCACAACAAATAGTGATGTTTTTCTATTCAACATCTAGCTTGCCAGACAACTATTTTCTAACTTTCACAGTAAACATTGTTATTATTTGTGTTCTTATTTCAGACATACAGTCTGGATTCGCTGCGGTCACAGATTTAACAATAACTCACATTGATAACTATGTGTTGTTGCAATGGTCTCCACCAACGGGTTTTGAGGAATGCACCATACGATACCAAGTAACTGCTACTCGTTATCCGCCCGTGATAATCGATTCGACAGAGTTCAAGACTTTGTTGACCTTATGCGTCAGTACTACCGTTTCTGTAGAGCCAGTCATCGGTAATGTCATGGGTATACCTATAACGAGCTTCGTAACACTACGCGTTCAAGAGGGATTCGTTAGCATTTATGGGATGGAGGCGGAAAGTTTTGACGACTACTTGGAGGCCACTTGGAAAAGACTTCCTGGTTTTGAGGCTTGCTTCATAATCTACATTGTTACCTTGAACGGTGGTTTTCAGATATCCACAGCAAGCACTAGCATGCGTTTTGCCTTACCAGCAGGAACATGCGTTGATCATACGATTAAAGTTACCCCTACGATCGATGGGGTTCCTGGATCATCACTCAGTGAGACTGTTCATATAGGTATGTACGGTGTTACTATTTGATTTCCATGACAACTGTTATTCTTGCTGCTTCTATTCTTCAAACGTTATTCTGCATTTAACAGTAGAATTTATTGCTCGACTATTTTAGGTGGCTGTCGCAAAAATCTTCATGGGAGTACATGATGATGGTACTAGCAGCAAGAAAGAAGACCCTGCCAGAATTTTGATATATGTTGCTAATGTAAATTAATTATAAGAATTTGAATTAATACAGCTTGATAACATATCAAGCTATCCATGAACACATGGAGTTGTTTTACTCTCTACAAACATGATGTTTGATTTGAGCCAATCCTTAACGCCTCAGTTGTGTATCCATGTAAGGAAAATCTAACATTTTTTATGGAACACACTGTGTGCAAGTTTCCTTCATCTACTTTGGTCATCTAATATGGTACCTCTATTTTTTAAGTGTACTTTAGCCTTGAGTTTGGAGCGGTTTCAGAATTGTCAAAACCAAACTGAACTACAATAAAGAAGGCTCTAAAATATTGCCTGAATCTAGAAAATAAAGGAATAGTAAAATACAGTCAAATACAATAGGAATTGACAGGCTTCATTCCTATATTTTAAGATGCATAGCAGCCAATAAAAGACATATTTAAATAAAATAACTCATTAGCTTTTATAAAGAATTAGGATCAATTAGGAAAAATATATGATCAATTAGGAAAAATAATATGAAATTGATCTTATACAAAAGTCAAAAGAGAAATATAAAATAGTCCCAACGATTCTTTTGAGTTTTTATGCGATATCCACAACCTTAAAGAAAATGTTATAAGTAAAAATGATTTACTGGCACATTCCAAAGATATAGAAACCGCTTTAAAACTTGGCGATTCCTCCATCTTAACGGTTTAGCATTTGCTGCCGAAATGGTAAGCTAGTTAATTTTTATTTGAGTAGACACATAATTTGCCCGCATATAAAAATAATATTAAAATGTGCTGAGTCTTTGATGATATTATTACTGAAATTAATTAAAAACTATCAGTGATTAAAAAATTCCCCATGAAATGCTTGCATCAATATCTCCGAAAATGATACTCTTAGCAGAACAAATTATACATCATATTAAAGATAAAATTTTGATGAAGATTTGGGTACGTGATAAACAAAGAATTAGTTAAAATATTGAAAGATTTAGATTTGGGAAAATGTAAAGAACGGAGATATTATGTCAATATCTATTCTGTCAAAAACGACAGAAGTTTGGCGATGGCAGATTACTTAACAGTGTAATTACTTAACATAATATTTCGGTTCTGAAAACCCGTTTTTTTAACCTTCTCCCAAATCTACATCCTTCAATATTTTTAAGTAATAGTTTTCATCTTTAATATGGTGTACATTTTGTTCTGCTAAGCTTAATACTTTCGGAGATATTTGATGCAAGTAGTTCATGACAAATTTCACTGATAATCACTGATAATTTATAATACATTTCAATAATAATGTCTTCATTCAGTAACCATTTTGATGGTATTATTGGTACTATTTTCATAGTCGGGCGAATTAATTATGATGTTAAATCATTTTGCGTCCATAGACCTTTGTTTCCAGAAGGTCCAGTTGACGTTTTTAAAAATTCATTACCTCCCTTAACATTGGGCCAAATATAAACATTCCTTAGCAGTTTTTTTCTAACCCTGCCTATAACTGTTGCTACCTGAGCGGGCGATAGACAGTTTGCTAAACTAATATTAATAAAAAAAGTACTTAAGAACCATGTCTACTTAAAATTGTCATAATGGGTTAGCAATGAAGGCCACTGAATATGAATTGAGTAATACATTAGATCTGAAAGAAATTACTCGCGATTTTGCAGAAAAAAGGGTTCGAAAGAGCTAATTTTAATTTAGGGTTAAACTTTGTATATTGTACTAGTATTCTTTATTCTTTGTTGTTTTAAAAGTTTGTTTGTACTAGTATAATCTCCAAAGGTTGTGTTTTTATTACAAATAAATCTCGTAAATATTGTCTCAGTATTGACTGTATTTTTCTGAATCATGATATTTGTATAAATCTGTTTTTTGTATAACTTATTTTGGAGTTAGGGGGCGGCACTATTGAGATTTCCCTACGGCGGCAAAAACGCTACGGCCGGCCCTGCACCCAGTATTATTTCAATGATTTGCAGTTTCTTATAAAAGTAATTAATCAATTGAGCTGCTATTTTGTAAGTATGTAATTAATTAAGTATATACAGGTGGGCCAAATTCGATGTTACTATAGGTGATCTCGGTAACTATAAGAGATATCGAAAAATGAGTAAGATCGTCTTTTTTTGAGAGAAACTCAATGGTGAAAACCAAAATTAGCTATCGTGTTTTGTTTTCGAGTATTATTATCCTATTAATCTAAGCAAATTGCACTGCGAGATATGCACTGTCAAATATTTGTACCGAACGTACCGAAAATATGAACATTTAATGCCGATAGGTAACATCGCACATCTGGACTTGCAAACACGTTGCAAACTCTCGAACGCATCGGCTGGCTCGACAAAAACTTGTCAGACTATTTGAGGTAAACATATTAATGCCGCATGAATGCACCGGTGAAAAATACATTCTTATGCCTGCAAGAAATAGTTTTCGGGCTATAGAATTGTTAATACGTTTTACTTTCCACAAGAAAATAATATCTTGTTACGTAGTGTGTAGGATGTTTGTTTTCGCTACATTACTAACGCGTCTTGCAAATATAATAAAAAATAATACACGCAAGGACTCATGATGCAATTTATTATTTGATAATAATTATTTCAATCATTTGCAGTTGGTTTGGTATAAAAGTAATTAATCAATCAATCAGGGGGCGGCACTATTGAGATTTGCCTACGGCGGCAAAACCGCTAGGGCCGGCCCTGCTGGAATTGGACCACCATGAACAATTTAACGACTTTCATAAATGTCACAATTGTGGAGTGGTACATAAATTACCAACTCCTTGAGTTTGTTGTTGGTACAACTTACCCAAATTGGAAATACCTTGGATAATATATGTTGGATTTATCATTTATGTTAGTTGTAACCCCTTCGTGGGGGTTGTTTGGCATACCGGAAGCTTGTCGATTTTCTACATAATATAATTCTTCTGGATTTTCAAACTTTGAGCTGCCAATAAATAGTCTCCACTCTGACTTGGATGACCGTTTTGCTCATGAGTTTCAACATACATCGTTGCAGGATATTTACAACGAAATATGTTTGCAGTGTTGCTTGGCGATGTCTACATACTGATTTTTACTTAGTGCTCGTTTGGCATAATCATACAATCCCACAGGTTGTTGACAAAATTAACAAGTCGGTTTGATTCAACCATACATAAACACTTATCTAGAACACTTGGAGATTATGATGAGTAGTGATATGTTGCAATTCAGAAGCCCATTTAAGCCAATGTTGATCAGGACACCACAACGTGATGAACAAAATCGGTACGTTTCCTTCAACATATTTTCATTTAACATAAGAATACTTAATTTCAGGTTTCGTCTTATCTGTGATCTATCTTAATTTGTGTGAATTATCACCAGTCTCAACACAATGCAATTGTAGGTACGTTAACCACATCTAAGAATAGTGTAAATCTCCTGTTCTTTCAGCTGTGGATCCTCCTACAAACTTGGAGATATCTCAAGCGCAAGATAAAACGTTACTGGTAGAATGGATTGCACCGGAAAACGAAAATGACTGCGATATCAGTTACGATTTGAGTATTTTGCATAATGGTCTACCTGCTGAAACAGTTGAAACTACGAATACGTCACATAATGGTACTTGGCCTGGGTCCTGCGTCAGCATCGATGCAGTCTTGTATGCTAAGATCAGCGAAGATGTTACCAGCGGGTTGGTGGTCACCAATTGGTATACAGGTGGGTTTTCTGCATATCTCCTGGTGAGACAAGATATATGGCTATTCATTTTTAATGAAAATTAATAGTAGCAATCTCTTTTGTGGTATAGGGTCACCATCTGAAATAGGTCTTGTCGAAAACAGAAATATTGAGGTTACTTCAACATCAGTGGTGATAACTTATGAACCCCCTGCTGGTTTTCCTAAGTGTCGTTTCGTGTATCAGATGGTCTACTCGCTAGATGGCGCTATTGTGCATTCCAGCACTACTACCGCGCTGGTCCATACTTTCAACTACGTTGAAGAAAAGCTTTTGTGTAAAGTCCTTTACATGGAGCTTACAGCACTCTCTGGTACTGTCAAAGGCGACACCTATACCAATAACGTTGTAACAGGTACTTTGCCAAATGTTTCGTTAACTCTAGTTCAAAACTGGTTAAAATTGTAGATAAGTTCGATGTTGATGTTGGATCAGCAACTGATTTTGGTGTAACAGTCACGGATGTCTTGGTGGTGTCATGGCAATCACCGGAATATTATGAATCTTGTCCTGTGTACTATACGTTGAGGATCACATCAGTACCTGATGGACAGGAATTGTTTTTCAGGGAGTTTACGGTCTTTGAGTTGATTTTTGATTATGCCGAAGAAGATTTATACTGTCAGAAAGTCCTGGTCACGTTAACTCCTTTCATGAGAGGAGTCGAAGGGATTGCTTCAAGTGAAGAGGTTATTTTGGGTAAGGTGTTGATATAATTTATTTTCTGGGAGCCACTTGTACACTTCCAGAATGTTATATCAAAATTCTGGCTATGACAATGGACATGTTGGAACAAATAGAAATACATTACATTCTTTGTTTCTTGTTGTAGGTCCACCAGCATCCGGATCTTGCTGAAACTAGTTATGTTGATGTTATTATAAATAAATGTATCATGTATTATTATTTTATTATATTTGAATTGCTAAGCGAATTTCCAATAGGTTTCAGGTTTTTATTTTTATTCAAACAAAATGCATTTGTGGTGGTTTACACAACGTGTATTATCTGTACATTCTTTGGAAACCCTGTGGAGTTAACGAACTTGGAAAGGTTCTAAAGCACCCTGCCATAAAACCATATATCAATTAACAACATTTTATTTTTGGTTCATACCAATATTTGAATTTTGTAAAAAAATACAACTACAAACAAAACTTGCAATCTTAAGTTTAATGTGCTATAAGAAGCAAATTCATCAATATTATCACACGGTTTTAAAATATTGAAAACATCAGCTTATTATAGTCACAACTTGTTATGCCAGGAGGACCATGTGATGTTTAGGTTGTCTAAGTTTGGCCACTCTTTGGTAAGTACGGAGCATTGTTCAGATTTTCTAGTACTTGGTTTCCTAACATGTACCATCCAGGGAAACTAATTTATCATTGGCTGACAGATAATTTTTATCTCATCACTTGAACTATTTTTATAATAATGAGAAGTATGTATAAATACAACATATTGAAACAGCATTTGCTGACTGAACATTGATTTGGACACCACAATATGGCCAACATAATTGGTACGTACATTATAACAAGTTTTAATTGAATTCAGAAGAATGCTTTTTGTTTAGGAATGCTTCTCTCTGTCATCTTCCTGAGTTTATGCGGGATTTCAGGAGCGTCCGCACAGTGTGATGGTACGTATCTTCTAAAGTAACCCTAGTAAAGATTTTAGATGTACTATAGCTTGCTACATGCATGCTGATATTCAATAAACTATTATATCTACGATGTAGGTTTGATCTTCGTATAACCCTTTATTCAGGTAAATGTGGTCCTTTAATATTTATACAGAACCAAATTGTCTCTATCTTAACCTCACTTTTGCTGAAAATCTTACATCATACGAAACTTATCACTAAATTATGATTTCTTTTTTCATATTATAGAACCCCCATCTGAGTTTGGCATCGTCCAGAATAGAATGATTGAGGTTACGTCAACATCGGTAGTCATAACATATGAGCCTCCGCTAGATCTTCCAGATTGCGATTTTGTCTACGAGATGATCTACTCGCTAGATGGCGTTGTCGTCCATAAAAGCACAACTACAGACTTGATGCATTCCTACAACTACGTAGAAGACATGCTTTTATGTAAAGTACTCTTCATGGAGCTTACTGCCATCATTGGAGATATTAGAGGAGAAGTTTATGAAAATGTTGTGTTTACAGGTATGCTCAAAAATGTTACGTTAAGCCCTAATCAAACATGGTTAAATTGTAGATAGGTTCGATATTGACGTTGGGTCAGTCACTGATTTTAGTGTAACAGTCACGGATGTCTTGGAAGTGTCATGGCAATCACCGGAATATTATGAATCTTGTCCTGTCTACTATACGTTGAGGATAACATCAGTACCTGATGGACAGGAATTGTTTTTCAGGGAGTTTATGGTCTTTGAGTTGATTTTTGATTATGCAGAACAAGATTTATACTGTCAGAGAGTCCTGGTCACGTTAACTCCTTTCATGAGGGGAGAGCAAGGGATACCTACAAGTGAAGAGGTTATTTTGGGTAAGGTGTTGATTTCATATACCTTCTGGCTTAAGAGACCAGAAAAGCCTCTCTCATCCGTTGTTCTTCATCTGTCATCATCTGTCTTTACGTTTTGCTTTGTATTTTTCTTGACAGATGCCTTACATTCTTCGTTTCTTGTTTTAGGCCCAACACCATCCGGATCGTGTTGAAACTAGGATGTTGATGTTATTATAAATAAACGTATCATAATAATATATTATTGTCCTTTTTGTGTTTGAATTACTGACCCACTTTCCAATAGCTTTTAGATTTTTAATGTAATAATACGAAATTCATTTGTTGTGACTCACATAACGTATGTTATCTTTACATAGGATATGAATACTTGTTGCACGGTTTTACATGACTAATTAGTTGCGTCCTGGAGATAAGATTACTTACTTAGATTGTGTACTTTGGCTGAAAATAATTTGTTTGATTGGTTTGTGCTTTAATTCCGTATCAAAATAATACAGTCTTGACCTGCATTTGTTTGACATGTTTGGATACTTAACTCAAAAAGCTGGCAATAAATCAAATTACTAATATCAAAAACATAAAACAGGGTGTTGGGTATCTAAGAAAAGGACACGTTACCAAATTTCTATAATAAAATAAGCACCAGTATATTGAGCAACAGTATATTGAAAATATATATGTATAATGTTCTTTTATTTTAATAAATTTGCATATCCCAATTATGTTTTGTTATTAGTTTGTACATAAGTTTGACAGTTATAAATATATATTATTTAAACATATAATATTATTTTAAAATATTATACAGTCTGTTTATTTCAAAAGTATCCACCCTTAATAACTCTTGACCTGATACAATTATTGCTGAAGACAATTATTGTTTGAAGCACTGCAACATTTATATTTATTACTACGTAAATATTATCAAATCTATCACATAATCGATAAACCTATTATAAGAACTATCCTCATCTGATAATACAATAATAACCAAACTGCACTTTGCAGGTTTTGTTTAACGAAGTGCATTTCAGGAGATAACAGGCGAACACAATTGAAATATGGTGTTTTCATTACAAAACCAAATGGGTCCCAACACTTACACACATATACATATAGTGCGATTAGATATGACTCCATTTGTATTGTGACGATTGAGTACATTTTCGAGTAATGAATAGAGCCGCTATTTTTTTGCAAGATGCTTTTAAACTAACTAGTAGGTTAATGCACATTTGTCATCACTATTAATGATAAGATTGTATATAACTTAGGAATTTCTCACGCTAGGAGTGCCTCACGCAAGTTAAAAACAAAAACTGGTTTTAATATATAATGTTATTAAAATGCATCAAAACAACTAATGTTTTCAGTAAGAATTAAATGCCCCAGGGTAATGTTCTGGGGCCAATACTCTATCTACTGCACGCAAGACCTACTAGGACAAATATAGGACATCCAATGGCTGGGTTAGGTACAAATTGTGATTAAAAAATGTTCGTTATGTATTTGATAAAATCGCAGCTACTTATTTCGCGTATCCGTTCGATTTTTTCCTTTTAGCGCCGAGATTGTAGAATAGTTCAAAGTATGTTCTGCCGCAATCTAATCTAGGCCTCTTCGTATGACTGATCCACTCATAGATCGCGCAGTTCAGTTCTGCTCTACCATCAGTTGGTGCATCCGTTGTTCCACGGTACAAAATTCGGATACTGTTTCATAATGATTGCAAGCAGTGCTATCAAAATTGGTAACGTTCGAATCCTGTGTTATATCCACTCGTGTTTTAATCATTTCTTACGATTTTTTAGCTGTGGTCGCCACAGTTATAACTGCAGTTGCAGTTGGTGGAATAGTTGGAATTGTCATTGCTGTTACTGATGTCGCTGAGGAAGACCTATGTAGCGGTACGTATTTTCCTTTTTTTTGCGTTACGACTATTTTGAAGTATCCCATTTTAGATATAACTGCACCTACGGATCTCCTGGTACGTCCAATAGGAAATGGGAAAGTTGTTGGCGCTTGGAATCCTTCGACAGCTCGTGAAGGTTGTACAGTTACTTACAATGTTGAAATTTTTGAAGATGACATCAGGGTCTCCAATGTAACAACAGAATCTGTTACCATCTCCTATGAAAGCAAACCGTGTACAGTCGTGAAGTTTGCAGTTGTTGCTAATGGTGCTGATGATCAGAAACCCATTGAAAATGAATGCCCAACAGGTTTGTGTGACATTCACTCTGTAGTATATTTAAAAACCAGGAGAAATTTGAAGCATTTTCGGCTTATGCGTATTTGTTAACCCCAATAAATATTTTATGATCACAATTAAAAACTTGAAATCTTTTATATTTTTTCAACTTTTTGGGGTATCGAGACGAAACTTCATATTTAGAAGTTTCATGACCAAACTTAGAGCTGAAAAGCTTTTGGTTCAAAAGGGTCCAAAGGAACTGGATGTTTAGTCTTAGCATTTTTTAACAATTTTGCAGATGAGCTGCTATTTCTATAATTTCGTCAAACTGGTTAAATAATAAATTAAAGTCTTCTGGATAATTTATGTCGACATTTTTTGGTAAAATCAATAGTTTAGCTGCATAAGCAAATTGTATTTGATTGAGATCGGTCGTGTCTGCATCTTAGGTAGCCAAGATTGTCAAAAAATGTCATAGTCATAACTTATACAAAATTTCCTCTACTTTAATTTATTATTTAACTATTTTGACGAGATTATAGAAATGGCGGCTCATTTGCGAAATCCTTGAAAAATGCATAACAATATTGCTATCCGCAATCCGCACTTGAAATACACATTGAATTTGTAAACACCATGGAAACACCAAGCTGTTTCAATATTGTTTCACATAGCGTACGTGCGCGCGTGTTTCTCCTCCTCATCACATTCTCCATGCATTTGCGTGTTGAATTGACGTTTCGCAACCGCTGACGTTCTGAATACTGTCAAAAGTTCCAAAATTTCCTGACTACCTACTAATAATGTAGGACACGATTTCGATCAAATAGAATTTGCTCCTGCAGCTAAACTATTAATTTTACCAAAAAATGTTATAGGCATAAATTATACAAAATTTCCTCTACTTTAATTTATTATTTATCTATTTTGACGAAATTACAGAAACGACGGCTCATTTGCAAAATCGTTGAAGAATGCTACGAGTAAATAGCCAGTTCCTTTGGACCGTTTTGAACCAAAAGCTTTTGAGCTCTAAGTTTGGTCATAAAACTTCTAAATATGAACTTTCGTCCAGATACCTTTAGTAGTTTCTCATACTGCGTGTGATAAATTAAAATTTAAATTGTCCTACTGATTTCAAACATAGACTATAGAATCCTGATCTTTCAAAACTGCTTACAGAAATTGGAAGTGTTACCGGTATAACCGTTGACGATCTGACTGTGAACTGGGATGCTGTTGGAAAACAGTGCCTCTACGAGATATCTATAGATGGCAGTACCAACGCCACGGTAGAAGATGGTAATTCATTTGACCTATCTCCGCTTGCTCTTGAAATTTGCGTGGACCATACCATCTATATAACACCAGTTAGCAAGGGTGGTGACAGAGGGGAACTAAAAGAGACGACGTTCCAATTAGGTGATAGAATCCAGTGGCCAAAACCGCAAAGAACTTACCATGCCTTCTTTGTTGATAATTTTAGCTATTCCTGAGGTCGAAGCATTTCAATTTGACAAGTACAAAGGACCCACTGGATCGAAAATCAAGCTGACCTTCACTAGGGTGCCCGAATGTTCATACGCTCTGTATTTTGAAGACGAAGAAACCCCAATAGATCTTGATGATTCTAAATGTACCACGAACTCTGTTACATCCAAGGCCACATGTTCAGTTGATCCTTCATCGATAGACGTGGTATTGGAAACTTGTATGATATATAGTTTTACAATGAAAGCTTACAGTGTTAGAGGAACTGATGAAACCAATGTTGGCGACCCAACTTTTGCTGATTTGATTGTTACAACACCTGGTTCAGCTATCTCCAGCTTTGAGGTTACTTATCATGAAGATTTATACACTAGTATAGCGACCTGGGAGGACTTAGGTCCAGCTTGTGCTTACCAGATTACGTATAATAATGGAGATCCTATATATATCCCATATCCAGAGACTAGTTATATGTTTGAAAATAGTTCGCTTGTCTACTGTAAAAATTTGACTATGGAACTGACGGCGGTTTCAATTAACGACAGTACTAGCATTGTCAGTCAAACATTGAGGCATAGTCCAGGTATGTCAGTTTTGTAAAATTTTTGTTTGTCTCTTTGTTTTTTGTTGTTTGTCTAACAAAGGATAATCTGTAGGTTTGAAGATACCACAATTAAATGTGTACGAAGACGAAAGCACCAATAAAGTTTATGCGAACTGGACGGATTTGAATGCTGGAGTTTGTTTGTATAGCGCTGTTTTGACCGAAAAAGCGACCCACGAAGCCTCGACTAGAAATAATTGGTATCGTTTTGTTAACTCCACGGCCAAGTATTGCCAAGAATATAAGGTACAAATTACTGCTTCTTATGGAGCAAATACGGGTGAACCCATAGAAGAAATATACCACAAAGGTACTTATGTCTCCTTTTATATCATTTTATTACTACTTTTATTATTAACTTCGTTGTATGCTTGTTACGTCCAGTACTGACAACGAATGAAAGAATAAAAGAAATTTTAAAAGTTTTTAAAATTTTGCAAAGATTAATAAAATTATAAACCACAACAAGTATTTTAGAACCTAAATACGTATTTCAGCAACTATGTTGCCATCTTCAGTAGAACCTAAAAAGAGGAAAAGAGAGATTAGCACTTCATAGTATCTTTACTGGATATTGTCCAAGCAAATCACTAGTGGAAGTGTTCCACTAGTTATTTACTAATTAAATTTCGATTTCTTTTCTTTTGAGAGGTATTAAAAATTCATACCGTTGGATGGAGATTAAAAAATTCTATCAAATTGGGATGTAAAAATTACGGTTATGTTAAAGTCATTTAATCTTCTATATTACTTATTAATTATTTATAATCAGGAGTTTTTGGTAGGCGACCACGCTTGTATCAGTTGTCTTTTAGATAGTTATCTTAAGCGGAAATTATTTTGATTGATGCCATTGGAAACTTATCTTCAACTGTTCATTTCGATAATCATTTTTTTTTCAACAACAAAATTTAATTAATAAACGCCGTATATCTAAAATGTATGATAATCCTCACATTTTTTTTTTTCTATTTGCGATTACTGACAATATTATCGGTTGAATCTATTCCAGTTATCCGCTTTTTTCTCATGTGATTTTTCTCTGCTAAAAGCGTAGATGATTGATGGAAACACGATATACTATTTTGATCTTTACACTCATTAACTTAGAAAATTAATTGCTCCAAATTTCCATATTTCCTACCCATAATGTAAATTTGTTGCTGTCTGTTCCCTATACGCTAATTTGACGAAATATTGAAAACCATCCCAAATATAAATGATGTCACTTGAGAATAACAGTTGGCTTTCAAAAAAAAAAAATAAAAATAAAATATACTTAGGCATATTGCACAAAAATCTTAATTAAACAAGCATTTAAGCAAATGTAGGTTTATTAGATAATTATAGGCAAGGCAAAACTCTCGATCATATATCACTAAATTTAACATACTTTTTGGTTAAATAACTACCTATTAATTTCCAGTTTGCTTTATTATTCAGACATTAGTTAGACATTAATAATATTAATTATGGCTAATAATCTTTAAATCTGTTTTTAGACCCAGATAAGACATCAGTTGCTGTCACCAATGTGGTACCGCATGTAGCACCAGATAACCATTATCTTGTAGTTTTGGATTGGGCGAAAGAAGACCAATTTAAAGACTGCGATATTAAATATACCATCGGATGTGCCATAAATGGTGGTAGTTACTTACACACAGATAATGTCACAGGACCTCCATTCAACGTCAATAAATGCAAAGTTGATTCTGGCACTAACAAATTTAGATTTGTTATTAAGCCTATTATTTATCCAAATGCCGTATATGTGGCTGAATATACCGGTGAATGTGATGTATGTAAGTGGAACAACCAAATGCGTTTTGTGTTAAATAATATTGATATTTCTCTTTTCAGATTTTCCAGATCATGCAATGATATGTTAAACTAGTAAAAAAACTATTTATTCGTACTGTGATTTGTATATTTATATTATGTATATATTAGATTTATTATCTATAAAATCTCGAGTTTGTATCGCAGTTTTGTAATATTATACTGCTATAATATCGAACAGAACATTTTTTTACACAGATTCTTGTGTAAAAAAATATATAAAAAAATAAAAGCACCTAAAATACTTAATGAATTTGTTAAAATACATGGTAAAAAACGATTTTTAGTTGAACTTAATGACTGAAATATAAAAACTAAGCATTCAAGAACATACCTCATACTTTTGGAGGCTATGTTTATTTTTATGCTGACATTTACCCAAGGTGTATCTTTAATGCGAAATTTATTCAATAATAGGATTAAGTTCATATCATCATACACTCCTGAAAAAAAATTCATCTAAAATTCATTTTTTAGGTCGATCTGGCCAACTGTTATTCTCAAGTGACATATTTTGGGATAATTTCAATTATTTAAATAATAAAATATGATTCTTTTTCAATATCATTTATTCGAAAAACTTAAATGATTTGTAATCCTCTTTTCGGGAAATTATTATTTTATTATTCAAACAATGGAAATCATCCCAAAATATAAATGATGTCACTTGAGAATAACAGTTAACCAGACCTATCAAAAAAAAAAAAAATAATGTCAAGCGAATTGCAAAAAAAGTTTAAAGAAATGGCATTTGTTAAACAAATGTGGTTTTATTAGATATTAGGCTAGATATCTCACATGAAATTTATAAATTAATTTCACAAAAAACTTACTTTTCTACCATAATTAGAAAAAAAGAAGAAATTATTTAATAAATAATGTCACTCTAAGGTAATAAACTGTTCTTTTGAACCCAGAAAAAAGAATTATTTTAACAAATATATATTGATTAAACAAATGGGAATTAACTAACAAATTTTTATAAACACTCCACTAGACCTATAGTAATGATATCTATGAGAAAAAAAGATAATTAAATGATAAGAACGGTCAATTATCCGAAGAAAATAAATTTTTCATTAGGGTAGCTTTCAGGGCACTGTGGGGTGAGTTGGGGGCGTCAAATTCATATGTATAGTAAGTCAAATTCTTCCTTGGAAAGTTCTCTACAAGTACTATATCTTTAACATAAGTTTTCGCAAACCCCGAACAATTATTCGAAAAATACCAATTAATTGTCTTTTTCCCATGTAAATTTGAGGTCTCGCTAGGCACCATTATAAATCAAAATTTCGAGAAAAAATACGTGTCTACTTTTTGAATTTGGGAACGATTTTCTTGTTTTCCAAATAAAAATAACCACCCTAGTGTCCATAAGGGAAAGAGTGCTATGTAATAAACAAAATACAAAAATATAAAAAGGGGGCAGCTGTCCCCCTTGCCCCCCTGGATACGCCCATGTAAACCGCAGTTTTGTTCCTTTTGTATCTGTCAAAATCCCCTTGTAACGAGCCGCCTATGCATTACCTTATACGGGCGATATGGGCATCTCAGTTAGTTACTAAATGTTACTAAGTTGGCAGAATGTGACACGGTCCGAATGTGACAGTTCACAGTCTTTGAATGTCGCGTCGCGTTATGTTGAACGTACACATTTTTCTAGTACCTAACTGTTATATTTTGTTGTGAGAATAATCCGTACTCGGAATTAAATAGTGTTACATCGGAGTGTACTATGTTATATTTGTTCCAACAACGTAGAATCATACACGGCATCGCCAAGGGCCTATAATAGATATAAGGCGTTTGAACATAGCGTTTTTGTATGGCAAATCAATGCGCACTAGCATTGGTGCTGTTATTCGTACCCCTCTACCGCTTTATTGCTACGGGTAAGACAATAACTCTTCGTTCGACCGCTTGGCGGCAGCACTTCGAAACTGTCAAAATCACTGCTTGTTTTTATCAGCTGTGTTCAAAATTTGCTCTGTATTCCGATGTGTTAATCGCGGTCATTGCTAAAATATTATGTACGTGTTAAACGATTATTGTAAACGGACATTTGTGAAGTTGTGCGGTAAATATCGGCGCGGTTTTGAACATATGATTATCGTTCGCGTTGTGCGGGTTTTTTGTGAATTGTTTTCGTCCGTTCTTCCCGTGTTTAGTGCCCTATGACCCTATGACGGAGGACGGACCCGTGTGCCTGCAAAGTACCGGTGAGTCCCTAATTATTTGCATTTTCTATCGGTTGTATGTTATTCGTATATATCTTTAATCATCGAATGAATATATTAGTCACAGGTGTTGAATTGAGTTGAATCTATTGGTTGCGTTTGGTATAGTTAGGAACATTGCGAAACAGGGTTAGGTTTGTCAATTGGTGTTTTCGTAGCAAAACGACCATCACAAGTCACTGCTGCGAAAAAACGTTGTCTGCAAAATGTTTCTCAAGTCACCAAAGATTCCGGGGAGATGAAAAACGTGTACAAGGTTTAAGTTTTGCTTTGAGGACATTGTGTAGGTTTTATTACATCGGGTTTGGACGATACACATTCTCAAATCATAGCAAATCGTTCATACGTATGACATTGCATCGCAAATTATATTATACATTATTGGAAGGTACTAAAGGTTGTTTGCAGGGTGATTTGTAAGTCTAGGTTAATATTTATGGGGCCAGAAAAGTAAAAATTCCGGGACTGCATTGAATTAGACAGAAAATAATTAAATTAGGTTGAAGTAAGTATCTACTAATTTTGACAACGCACAAATTCTTCAAGTTGTTTACATTTTTTATTTATATTTTGGTGTTTTTATTTATAATTTACATTCAATTTTCATCTCAAGTTATAAATCACCTGGCATTAGTGCAGTTTTTAACATTGTGTATGTATTAGCAAGCTTTTCCTTTTCCGGTATTTGCAGACTTTAAGAGAAAATATAGAAATCATATACCAGCGATACCAGCTATATTTCTGTATTGTTTTTACAGAATAAAATTTAATTTATCTATGATCAATAGTATAAAATAAACACTACACCTAAGCACTCAAGAACAAAAATAGTTCAAACGTGCTGTCAATCAGCATAATGTTTTATTTAACTCCAAACGGTATTAAAATTACAATGTAATACATGGTAACTGTGGTAACCAGTAGGTATAACAAAGAATAATCAATAGGTATAACATCAACTGCTGTAAATGTGGACTCAAGCAAAGCTGTAACATTGCTGAGTTCAGCAACATCGTTCAGAATATTTTGATGGTGTAGCATGAATGGTATTTTCCTCATCACTTGATGAAGTATTAGAACCAACTTCAACCCCTTCTTACTTGCAATGCTACACGATTTGATGATAACCAAACATAACATCTGAAATAAGAATAATGTTTGATGTACAAGATTACTATCGGTTGCAAAAGTATTGAGCCCTGTGTTTGAAAGCTCCTTATTTTGAAATTCCCCATTTTGTAAAATCATTGGATTAGTAGTTGACCCACAAAAAGCTATATTATGCAATGCCAGCAATTCCGTTATTAGAAGAGCTAGAATAATGAAATATAACCTATAGGCTACCCAATAATTCATAGGTTTAAAGTTTATTACATAATCATTGTTTATCTGGCATTTTTCATACAAGATATCGTGCTGAAATTCCGCGTGAATTCCGACGCTCTACGGTCTTTGGGGTGCTGCGGGGAAGGGAGGCGTTAGCGATGCTGTCATGACGGAGAGAACCGACACAGCTGAGAGAACCGGGGCAGCTTATTATCAATACACAAAAAGAACGATAACTTGTCAAGGTAGTAATTTTAACTAACAATTAAATTCTTAATTTTTGAATAATTTTGATTATAATATGTGATCCGGTACGAGAGAAATCTCTCCTATCGATTGGCGTTATTGTTTTCTTCAGTTTTTATACAATATGGTTGTAAACAAGATTTGGATGGAAGCGGATAGATCTAATAATATGGAGTTTCCGATTAGTGATGAATACTAAATTAAGTTTGCTTGATGCACCCAAAAAATATTTAAATTGTATGCCCGAGTTTGTTATATAAATATTTAAACTATTATAACAGTTTCAACAGTTTATGGAGATCAAAAGATGGGACATATTATATGGCCACGATAGTACATCTAGAATTTCTTCTATAGATTGGCGTTTTTATTTGCTTAATTCAGTATGTAATAAAGTCTGTAAGCGAGCTTTTTATGGTCGCGGATATCTCGGATTAGAACGATAGCAGGACAACGCAACTATCACGTAGACAGTCCTCATTTACTGTAATTCGGTAATTTTTTGGATGGAAATCAAAATTAACCTTGTTTATAGCCTTTACTACAACCCATTCGCGTAAGTCTTTCATGTTTAGCTTGATTTATTTTTTGTTCAGTCGCTTCAGAGTTATAAGCCTTCAAACACAGGGCTCAATACTTTTGCAAAGGATAGTAGAAGATATTTTGAGTGCGTTTTGAAAATACTTACACTTCTCCAACTTATTCCTAGGATTCCTCTTGCCATTAATAAACAACTTCGGTTGCCATGCCATTGCATAAAATGTTCCGTAATTTCTTTAATTGAAGGTAAAACGCCTACTAGCAAATGTGCGGTTATTATGATAAATTCCCAGCCGAAAACTTGATTGAATGTTCGAATGACATCGCATATATCCAGATAGCTAATAGCCAACTCGTTTAACTCAATCGATTGTTCTCGTATGCTTCCTGGATTTTGAGTAAGATTTGTAAATTCTTCCTTGATAATTGTTTTTAAGGAGCGCAGATTAAAACGTATTGCAAGAACAACATCATCGATCACCATAATCAAAAAGTTTAGTTGGGTGTACACCACGGTCTTTTTAATCATAGACAATACGTTGTTATGTCCATAGCAGTACCCATAGAAATAAGTCACAATTATATAAAAAATGCACGTGTATCTTTTAAAAAACATCTTCTGTTCGGAGTCTTTAATTTTTATAGATTTATCCATCGTTGTTAGAGTATCTTCGATGATCAATAGCTTAGTCAACATCAGTCTCCACTTGCTAATATAAGAATTTAAGAACGTTGATTTTAACATAGCTGATCCACAACAGAATATAGCGATGTAATCCCGGTAATAATAAAGAATATCTCTAACTTGAAGATTCGGTGTACTGTTGGTTTTGAAATGAATCTCTAACAAAACTATGGTTGCATATGTAGTTATCAATACAACTAGCCATACTCTCGACGTAAAGAGGTGCACGATTTCTTTTGTCTTTGCGTTATATGGTGGAACTAAACAGCATACTTTAGCAAAGTTTGAAAAAACAACACGTAGCATTGTGTAGCTTTGATGATACTATAGTAAAAAGAATAGAATAGTCAGGTGTGGTGTGACATTGACCGATTATGGGTTAATTTATTATGATGTGGTTGTGAATAAGTAACAAATATGCAACAAACACGAACATTTCTTTATATATTATGTATGCTGCATTTTAATGGTATAGCGCTGAAGTTAGATTATATATCAGTTCCTCAAATGTTTATGTGTTGTCAATGATGCATTATCCAGCAAACTGCAATATTAATTTGAAAAGATAATTATATGGTCCAGGCATCGCAGTATAGTAAATTATAACAATTCTATACATCAAAGTTACACAATACTTTAAACTGTGTTTTCTCAAAACCGCATTTTTCAAACTGGCCGGAAAGATAACTTCAACTGATCTCCGTCAATTCACTTGAAATTTTGTATGCAGATTGAGAACAACATTATCTAGAGAAGTACATACGGATTTTAGTATAAGTATAAGAAACTTTTGTTATAAACAATTTTTCACCTAATTTTGTATCTAAAAGTGATAATTTGTGTTTAACCGTGCGCCATTTTGTTTTAAAGCGGAATTTTCTAATTTCCATACGTACTTTCCGAGATAATCTTATATAGAATCAATTTCTTTTTCGTTTTTATGGCTAAGTGAATATCATATGTAAAAATCATATAGTAAAAAATATACCTCACGTGACATGAGAGGAAAAGCAGAAGACTTCATTTATTGATGATGTTTATTCACTAGCTATCATTATTTTATTGTTAAATACAGTTTAATTATCTAAACAACTTCGTGATGCTTTATGAATTAGCACTTAATTTATTAATACAGCATAAACATGACAATAAATAAATCTTATAAATTTTTTTGCCACAAAGAAAAAACTAATATGTTTTACAAATCATTCAGAACTATTCTAGGGACACGGGGTCATTTGTATCGTCTTCGATCCATCGGTGCTATCATATGTTGCTACCACTATGAACTCCAGACTACCAAGGCAACTGAGAAATATGACATCACCTTTCCATGCAGTTTGTAGGCCTGTGAAATCTGTGAGAAGAGTTACAGGACCTTGCTTTAATTCAACATTGTATGTAAGTCTACAAAACTCTACACCAACGGGTACGCCCCACGTTGCTGTGAATGTCGTTCCTTCGATGCTAGTGGCTAAATTTGTTACCGGGCCAATCGTAACGGGGTGTATTTCTGTAGAAACCGAGGCTCGACCACCGACGACATCATTGATTGCCGGCACAACATAAATGAAGTCGCAATATCTCATACCGTCCAGCGAAACCAATTTTTCTAGCCCTTCGACATCTTCTGGCAAACTATCAACGCCACCCGTTACTTTGTACGTGAAGGTGCACAATTCGTAACCTAACGGTTCACCCCAGGTAACCAATACTTTATTATCTGGCTGAGGGGCGATTTCCAAATTTGAAACTGTGGCAAATCGGTCCGAGACATCTACTTCTGTATTTTTCGAGTCTTCTTCGCCTAAGATAGTATTGATTACTGGCACTACATAAATGGAGTCGCAATATTTCGCACCTTCCAGCGAAACAGTTTCTTCTAGTCCTTCAACTTCTTTTGCCGTACCATCGACACCAACCCTTATTTTATACGTGACGCTGCACGTTTCGTAATCTACCGGTTTACCCCATGTAACCAATACGTTATTATCCGTTAGAGGGGTGATATCCAAATCTATGACTTTAGCAAATCCTTCCAAGACTTGTACTTCCTCTGTATCTTTCCAGTCTGCTTCGCCCGTGATACTATTGATGACTGGGACTACAAAAATTCTTGCTTTCTCGCAATACTTCACGTCATCCAGCGAAACCATTTCTTGTAGCCCGTCAACTTCGATTGGCATGCCATCAGCACCAACCGTTACCATGTACTTGATAGTGCACTTTTCGAAACCCTTCGGTTCAACCCATGTTACTAATACGTTATTATCCGTTTTAGGGGCGATATCTAAATCTATAACTTTAGCAAATCCTTTCGAAACTTGTACTTCTTCGGTATCTATAGATGCTGCTTCGCCCACCACACTATCGATGACTGGGACTACAGAAATGGTGGCTTTCTCACAATAGTTTAAACCTTCTAAAGAAACCGGGTGTTGTAATTCTTCAACAGGAATGGGTATACCATCACCAATAGTTACTTGGTATGTGATGGTGCATTTATCAAAGCCTGTCGGTTCGACCCATTTCACCAACACTTCGTTACCATCTGTAGGAGTTATCGTCAAATCGTCAACCGTTCCGAATCCAGCACTTACTCCTGAAACAGTAACAAATTGGTAATGCGCTCTATCATACTTTTGTTATTAATAGAGATAGAAAGTCAGTTATTTTTATTATGGTCAGAACTTCTTTATTTGTGATCCCATCAAAAAAGCGTTTTGACAATGTAAAGGCACTCTTTTGTCTACCACTTGATTATGTCAGCTTAAAATTTTTTTCGCCAATGAATTCGTCAGGCACAAACGAAACTTTTGTTTTTCTTATGGACGCTATATGGGTTTTATACATGTTTGGATTCAGAATTTTTTTCTGAGTAATTTGGTATGCCACTTGCCATATTTAGAACACAATAAGCAGACAAAAATGGAGTTTTTCTTTAATATCTGGAAATCGCATGGTGCCATGAAAAACACATGGGAGTGATACAGTATTTATGTGCCCACAGTCAAGTCACAGTAAACTTTTGGAATGTACTTGTTTATACTAACTACACAACATAAGAAAATAACAACATTTTAACAAACGAAATAATATTTTCAAAAATCTCGCCATTTTCATGGAGACATTTTTCACGGTATTCCGTAATACGGTGACCTTACCGAGTGTTCTTCTGTCAATCGAATTGAAAGCGGCGATGACGGTGTCACGTAACTCCCCAACGTTTCCGAAATTATAAACGCCATACACCTTATTTTTTACGTCACTCCATAGATAAACATAACAAGGGGTAAGATCCGGCAATCTTGGTGGCCATGATACTTCCGAATAGGTAGCAGTTACTCTCCGTTTATGTCTTATATCTAAATAGTTCCTCACGATTCGGGCATTATGTGCAGGTGCTTCGTCTTGTTGGAACGACATACCTTATCGTAAGGCCAACGGTATATCGTCCATTCTTGCTTCCACGGCCTCAGAGAGCAATATTGCCGGTACATCTCCGAAGCTAAATTTTTCAGCAATTCTCAAAGTGTACAATTTTCAGTCAATTCTATTATCTTATTGTTATCAAAACATGGCATGTATGAAAGCAATATGGCGTCCATAAGAAAAACAAAAGTTTTGATTGTTTCTCACGAATTCATTGGCGAGAAAAAAATTTCTCAAATACATACTTCTGACGTAGGATTGTGAAGTAGGTGCGCTTCTCCTGCCATCTTCTGCAATACTGGCCACCGAAATATCAACTTCTGTGCAGTTGGCAGTGTGTTCGAAAAAGTAAAATGGAACCTGCGTTGTGATATTACTGACGACGCCGTTTATTTCAACAACTACTTCGAAATGGTCGGCACAATTATCAGTGGAATTTATCCAGGCTATCGTCAAGTAATTCTCCACCGGCACTATCCTCAAATCAGTTGGTGCTCGAAGCGCTAAAATTTATTTATTGCTTTTATAGATTGGTTACTATAGGAGGACTGAAAAATGTAACTTACTTGGACATGCATTCTGTGTAGTGGTTGGTACAACTACAACAATAACTCCAACTATGATACCAGTTGTTGCCACAGCAATCACTGTGGCCATCACAGCTGAAAAAATAAAAGAGTTCAAGTTTAAAAATCTTATAAGCTATACGTGAAATGTTTTTTTTGTTGATTTTTTTATTAAATAATAAATTGCCATGTTGGTAAACATATGAATATCATGAGTAATTAATTTTTACATGTCTTACTCGTTTTTTGTCTATCTCCATTGGTCATAGCAGATAGCAAGTAATAATGTAGTAATAAAAATGCAACTGATAACAATTTAATAATTTATTAGATTAATTTCTATTCGTATATATCGGTTACACTGTTAGATTTTCAGGAGCTAAATATTTGCAGTAAACATTTTTATCGATGACATACGACTTTATCGTATGTAAAAACGTAAAAATTTATTGATATAATTGGTTATTATTGAATTATTAATATGGTGGAAGAGGGTTCAGTCCATATTTTGTTTACATTTATTTGAAATTAAAAAGATGAATGATAAAAAAAGTTATGTATGCTAATCATATTATGAACTACTAGCAATTTACCTATTAAATTATAACGTTTATTAAAATCTATAACGACTGCTCTGCTTTCAGCAAATTATCAAATACAATGGCAAGAATATGAAATAAATTTATTACAATTGAAACTCAAATTCATGTTCATTATCGGTAATATTGAAACTTCATTAACACAATTTTCCAATTTTTCGATTTTCCTTATTTTCTTATTTTCCTTACTTATTTTGGTTTCGAAGTTATTCAACAAAGTTATTCAATACCACTATTCTATTATTTTACCTTACTATTTTATATTAATAAATCATTTCATATAGCCGTATATGTTTTTTAGAATCCACTTACCTATTTTAATAAATATAATCATTCCTATGTGCACTAGTTACTCCACTTTTGAAGACGACATTCCTATTTTGTTATATTCGCAGACCGAACTCAAATGAACCGGCTTGTCGGTGTATTATCTGCAAGTAACATTTAATCATATCGGCCTCTCATATCTGCTAATCCCTTACCAAAAAGGCCTTGCTCTGTAAACAATCAGTATTGACACGACCTGAATTCGGTCCAAACTGTTGCCGAAAACTAATATGTTACATAAACTAAGAAATCCTTAACACTTTAAATATACTATAGCTTGCTACGTGTATGCTGATATTCAATAAACCATTGTGGAAAAATATTAAAGTTATGGGACTTATAGAGGACTTTTCAAGAAAGAATTTGACCTACTATACTTATGAATTTAACGCCTCTAATCCACCCCAGTGCCCTGAAAACCACCCAAATGAGAAAATGTACATTTTCAGATAATTGGCCGTTCTAATCCTTTCATTATCTTTTTTTTAATAGCAATTATTACTATAAGTCTTGTGGAATGTTTATAAACGATTGTAAGTTAATTTCCATTTGTTTAAACAAATTCAATAATTCTTTTTTCTCGAAAATCTGTCTGAATTCTGTTTTCTGAGTTCGAAATCGCAGGTTATTACCTTATAGTGACATTATTCATTAAACAATTACTTCCTATTGTTTAAATAATTAATTATAGTTCATTTACATTTTTTTTTCTAATTACGGTAGTAAAGTCAGTTTATTTGTGAAATTAACTTTCATGTTCGAGGTATCTAGTCTGTATTATCTGCATCTGTTTAAACGGAATTTGGTTAAACAAACGCCATTTTTATAAAACATTTTTTTTTGCATTTAGCTAAAATTAATTTTTTGTAGATCGGTCTGGCCAACTGTTATTCTGAAGTGACATCATTTATATTTTGGGATGATTTCCAGTGTTTGAATAATAAAATAATATTCGTTTTCAATATTTCAGACTACAACAACATTATCTTGCGACACACAGTGGTAGGAAATCAGAATAAGAAATGGAAAGAGATGTGATTAATAAAATTTGTTGACTTTAGGAAATTGAATATTTTAAAAAGAAATGTAATTCTCCAATTTCCCGAAAAAAGGAATTTCAAATCATTCAAATTTTTTCGAATATATGATATTGAAAACAAATAATATTTTATTATTTAATCAATGGAAATCAACCCAATATATAAATGCTGTCACTTGAGAATAACTGTTAGCAACACCGATATAAAAAAATTAATTTTAGGTGAATTACAAACAGAAATTGTTTAAACAAATAGAATTTCTTTAAACAAATGTAAATTAATTGACTAATGCGGTTTTCAGAAATGAATTCCTCGGCCAATTTCCCATCCGGCACCGTTTGAAACGTGAACATCGGTTAATTAGATCATACACAGCTTGCGTTAAAAGTTGCTAACATACTAAATTGGCTGCTTTTGCACTATTTTTGATATCTTGGGAACGTCATAACTTCCGAACCGTTCCAAATAGAAAAAATCTAATGATACCGGCGTAATAAGCGTCAAGAATTGTAACAAGAACCGCAATTTCAGTTTGATTGAAGGCAGTTGAGTTTTCGCCGACTGGCTAAAATTTTGTAAGAAATCACATATTTGAAATTATAATTTTGAAATTTCATACATATCTCAAAAACTAGGACCCGGATCAACATGAAACCTTTGCTATCCTACTAAAGCCGGTGCGCTGATTCCAAATTCACATAGAAAAAGTCTCTGTCTCTACTGGTTTCCGAGTTGTGCTGAAATTACGTTATTCCAAATAACACAAAAATAAGAGAAATTGAGCACATAACTTCAAAATGGTGTATGTTGGGCTTATAAAAGTATATATATTTTTGATGTACTCATCGAGAGCTATGATTTGGTGGTCGGTTTACCTTTCTATCACCAACGGTAGCAAAGTTCAATTTTTTTCTATCTCAAAGTGCTAAATTTAGAGCGAAAATAATTTTATAATTTTTTTACAGATAGAGGGTTTTAATGTAGTCATGCTTATGCATTCGGATGTGCTGAATTCAACGGTGCGCTCGGTTTTCCCGTAACGCGTACGGTTCGGCCAGAAAGTGGGAAACTATAGTTTCCGCGGTTTCTCGCGGTTTTCTCGCGAACCGCGCACCTTAGAGCCAGGCGGCCTTCAGAAATGAATTCCTCGACCAATTTCCCATCCGGTACCATTTGAAACGTGAATGTCGGTCTATTAGATCAGACACAGCTTGCGTTAAAAGTTGCAAACATACTAAATCGGCTGTTTTTGCATCATTTTTGATATCTTGGGTACGTCATAACTTCCGAAACGTACCAAGTAGTGAAAATCTAATGATACCGGCGTAATCAGCGTCAAGAATTCTATCAAGAACCCCAATTTCAATTTGATTGAAGGCAGTTCAGTTTTCGCCGACTGGCTAAAATTTTGTAAGAAATCACATATTTGAAATTATACTTTTGAGGTGACACACATATCTCAAAAATTAGGACCCGGATCAACATGAAACCTATGCTATCCTACTAAATCGGGTGCGCTGATTCCAAATTCACATAGAAAAAGTCTCTGTCTCTACTGGTTACCGAGTTGTGCTGAAATTACGCTATTCCAAATAACATAAAAATAAAGGCAATGGACCACATAACTTCAAAATGGTATATGTTAGGCCTACGAAAGTATATATATTTTTGATGTACTCATCGAGAGCTATGATTTGGTGGTCGGTTAACCTTTCTGTCACCAACGGTTGCAAACTTCAAATTTTTTCTATCTCAAAGTGCTAAATTTAGAGCAAAAATAATTTTATAATTTTTTTACAGATAGAGGGTTTTAATGTAGTCATGCTTATGCATTCGGATGTGCTGAATTCAACGGTGCGCTCGGTTTTCCCGTAACGCGTACTGTTCGGCTAGAAAGTGGGAAACTATAGTTTCCGCGGTTTCTCGCGGTTTTCTCGCGAACCGCGCACCTTAGAGCCACGCGGCCTTCAGAAATGAATTCTTCGACCAATTTCCCATCCGGTACCATTTGAAACGTGAATGTCGGTCTATTAGATCAGACACAGCTTGCGTTAAAAGTTGCAAACATACTAAATCGGCTGTTTTTGCATCATTTTTGATATCTTGGGTACGTCATAACTTCCGAAACGTACCAAGTAGTGAAAATCTAATAATACCGGCGTAATCAGCGTCAAGAATTGTAACAAGAACCGCAATTTCAGTTTGATTGAAGGCAGTTGAGTTTTCGCCGACTGGCTAAAATTTTGTAAGAAATCACATATTTGAAATTATAATTTTGAAATTTCATACATATCTCAAAAACTAGGACCCGGATCAACATGAAACCTTTGCTATCCTACTAAAGCGGGTGCGCTGATTCCAAATCACATAGAAAAAGTCTCTGTCTCTACTGGTTACCGAGTTGTGCTGAAATTACGCTATTCCAAATAACATAAAAATAAAGGCAATGGACCACATAACTTCAAAATGGTATATGTTAGGCCTACGAAAGTATATATATTTTTGATGTACTCATCGAGAGCTATGATTTGGTGGTCGGTTAACCTTTCTGTCACCAACGGTTGCAAACTTCAAATTTTTTCTATCTCAAAGTGCTAAATTTAGAGCAAAAATAATTTTATAATTTTTTTACAGATAGAGGGTTTTAATGTAGTCATGCTTATGCATTCGGATGTGCTGAATTCAACGGTGCGCTCGGTTTTCCCGTAACGCGTACTGTTCGGCTAGAAAGTGGGAAACTATAGTTTCCGCGGTTTCTCGCGGTTTTCTCGCGAACCGCGCACCTTAGAGCCACGCGGCCTTCAGAAATGAATACCTCGACCAATTTCCCATCCGGTACCATTTGAAACGTGAATGTCGGTGTATTAGATCAGACACAGCTTGCGTTAAAAGTTGCAAACATACTAAATCGGCTGTTTTTGCATCATTTTTGATATCTTGGGTACGTCATAACTTCCGAAACGTACCAAGTAGTGAAAATCTAATAATACCGGCGTAATCAGCGTCAAGAATTGTAACAAGAACCGCAATTTCAGTTTGATTGAAGGCAGTTGAGTTTTCGCCGACTGGCTAAAATTTTGTAAGAAATCACATATTTGAAATTATAATTTTGAAATTTCATACATATCTCAGAAACTAGGACCCGGATCAACATGAAACCTTTGCTGTCCTACTAAAACGGGTGCGCTGATTCCAAATTCACATAGAAAAAGTCTCTGTCTCTACTGGTTACCCAGTTGTGCTGAAATTACGCTATTCCAAATAACAAAAATAAAGGCAATGGACCACATAACTTCAAAATGGTGTATGTTAGGCTTATAAAAGTATATATATTTTTGATGTACTCATCGAGAGCTATGATTTGATGACCGGTTTAGTTTTCTATCGCCAACGGTAGCAAAGTTCAAGTTTTTTCTATCTCAAAGTGCTAAATTTAGAGCAAAAATAATTTTATAATTTTTTTACAGATAGAGGGTTTTAATGTAGTCATGCTTATGCATTCGGATGTGCTGAATTCAACGGTGCGCTCGGTTTTCCCGTAACGCGTACGGTTCGGCCAGAAAGTGGGAAACTATAGTTTCCGCGGTTTCTCGCGGTTTCCTCGCGAACCGGGCACCTTAGAGCCACCCGGTTTTCAGAAATGAATTCCTCGGCCAATTTCCCATCCGGCACCGTTTGAAACGTGAACATCGGTCAATTAGATCAGACACAGCTTGCGTTAAAAGTGGCTAACATACTAAATTGACGTTTTTGCACTATTTTTGATATCTTGGGAACGTCATAACTTCCGAACCGTTCCAAGTAGAAAAAATCTAATAATACCGGCGTATTAAGCGTCAAGAATTGTAACAAGAACCGCAATTTCAGTTTGATTGAAGGCAGTTGAGTTTTCGCCGACTGGCTAAAATTTTGTAAGAAATCACATATTTGAAATTATAATTTTGAAATTTCATACATATCTCAGAAACTAGGACCCGGATCAACATGAAACCTTTGCTATCCTACTAAAACGGGTGCGCTGATTCCAAATTCACATAGAAAAAGTCTCTGTCTCTACTGGTTACCGAGTTGTGCTGAAATTACGCTATTCCAAATAACATAAAAATAAAGGCAATGGACCACATAACTTCAAAATGGTGTATGTTAGGCTTATAAAAGTATATATATTTTTGATGTACTCATCGAGAGCTATGATTTGATGACCGGTTTACCTTTCTATCGCCAACGGTAGCAAAGTTCAAGTTTTTTCTATCTCAAAGTGCTAAATTTAGAGCAAAAATAATTTTATAATTTTTTTACAGATAGAGGGTTTTAATGTAGTCATGCTTATGCATTCGGATGTGCTGAATTCAACGGTGCGCTCGGTTTTCCCGTAACGCGTACGGTTCGGCCAGAAAGTGGGAAACTATAGTTTCCGCGGTTTCTCGCGGTTTTCTCGCGAACCGGGCACCTTAGAGCCACCCGGTTTTCAGAAATGAATTCCTCGGCCAATTTCCCATCCGGCACCGTTTGAAACGTGAACATCGGTCAATTAGATCAGACACAGCTTGCGTTAAAAGTTGCTAACATACTAAATTGACTGTTTTTGCACTATTTTTGATATCTTGGGAACGTCATAACTTCCGAACCGTTCCAAGTAGAAAAAATCTAATGATACCGGCGTAATAAGCGTCAAGAATTGTAACAAGAACCGCAATTTCAGTTTGATTGAAGGGAGTTGAGTTTTCGCCGACTGACTAAAATTTTGTAAGAAATCACATATTTGAAATTATAATTTTGAAATTTCATACATATCTCCAAAACTAGGACCCGGATCAACATGAAACCTTTGTTGTCCTACTAAAACGGGTGCGCTGATTCCAAATTCACATAGAAAAAGTCTCTGTCTCTACTGGTTTCCGAGTTGTGCTGAAATTACGTTATTCCAAATAACACAAAAATAAGAGCAATGGACCACATAACTTCAAAATGGTATATGTTAGGCCTACGAAAGTATATATATTTTTTATGTACTCATCGAGAGCTATGATTTGGTGGTCGGTTAACCTTTCTGTCACCAACGGTTGCAAACTTCAAATTTTTTCTATCTCAAAGTGCTAAATTTAGAGCAAAAATAATTTTATAATTTTTTTACAGATAGAGGGTTTTAATATAGTCATGCTTATGCATTCGGATGTGCTGAATTCAACGGTGCGCTCGGTTTTCCCGTAACGCGTACGGTTCGGCCAGAAAGTGGGAAACTATAGTTTCCGCGGTTTCTCGCGGTTTTCTCGCGAACCGCGCACCTTAGAGCCACGCGGCCTTCAGAAATGAATTCCTCGGCCAATTTCCCATCCGGTACCATTTGAAACGTGAACATCGGTCTATTAGATCAGACACAGCTTGCGTTAAAAGTTGCAAACATACTAAATCGGCTGTTTTTGCATCATTTTTGATATCTTGGGTACGTCATAACTTCCGAAACGTACCAAGTAGGGAAAATCTAATGATACCGGCGTCATCAGCGTCAAGAATTCTATCAAAAACCCCAATTTCAATTTGATTGAAGGCAGTTCAGTTTTCGCCGACTGGCTAAAATTTTGTAAGAAATCACATATTTGAAATTATAATTTTGAAATTTCATACATATCTCAAAAACTAGGACCCGGATCAACATGAAACCTTTGCTATCCTACTAAAACGGGTGCGCTGATTCCAAATTCACATAGAAAAAGTCTCTGTCTCTACTGGTTTCCGAGTTGTGCTGAAATTACGTTATTCCAAATAACACAAAAATAAGAGCAATGGACCACATAACTTCAAAATGGTGTATGTTGGGCTTATAAAAGTATATATATTTTTGATGTACTCATCGAGAGCTATGATTTGGTGGTCGGTTTACCTTTCTATCACCAACGGTAGCAAAGTTCAATTTTTTTCTATCTCAAAATGCTAAATTTAGAGCGAAAATAATTTTATAATTTTTTTACAGATAGAGGGTTTTAATGTAGTCATGCTTATGCATTCGGATGTGCTGAATTCAACGGTGCGCTCGGTTTTCCCGTAACGCGTACGGTTCGGCCAGAAAGTGGGAAACTATAGTTTCCGCGGTTTCTCGCGGTTTTCTCGCGAACCGCGCACCTTAGAGCCACCCGGTTTTCAGAAATGAATTCCTCGGCCAATTTCCCATCCGGCACCGTTTGAAACGTGAACATCGGTCAATTAGATCAGACACAGCTTGCGTTAAAAGTTGCTAACATACTAAATTGACTGTTTTTGCACTATTTTTGATATCTTGGGAACGTCATAACTTCCGAACCGTTCCAAGTAGAAAAAATCTAATGATACCGGCTTAATAAGCGTCAAGAATTGTAACAAGAACCGCAATTTCAGTTTGATTGAAAGCAGTTGAGTTTTCGCCGACTGGCTAAAATTTTGTAAGAAATCACATATTTGAAATTATAATTTTGAAATTTCATACATATCTCAAAAACTAGGACCCGGATCAACATGAAACCTTTGTTGTCCTACTAAAACGGGTGCGCTGATTCCAAATTCACATAGAAAAAGTCTCTGTCTCTACTGGTTTCCGAGTTGTGCTGAAATTACGTTATTCCAAATAACACAAAAATAAGAGCAATGGACCACATAACTTCAAAATGGTATATGTTAGGCCTACGAAAGTATATATATTTTTGATGTACTCATCGAGAGCTATGATTTGGTGGTCGGTTAACCTTTCTGTCACCAACGGTTGCAAACTTCAAATTTTTTCTATCTCAAAGTGCTAAATTTAGAGCAAAATAAATTTTATAATTTTTTTACAGATAGAGGGTTTTAATGTAGTCATGCTTATGCATTCGGATGTGCTGAATTCAACGGTGCGCTCGGTTTTCCCGTAACGCGTACGGTTCGGCCAGAAAGTGGGAAACTATAGTTTCCGCGGTTTCTCGCGGTTTTCTCGCGAACCGCGCACCTTAGAGCCACCCGGTTTTCAGAAATGAATTCCTCGGCCAATTTCCCATCCGGCACCGTTTGAAACGTGAACATCGGTCAATTAGATCAGACACAGCTTGCGTTAAAAGTTGCTAACATACTAAATTGACTGTTTTTGCACTATTTTTGATATCTTGGGAACGTCATAACTTCCGAACCGTTCCAAGTAGAAAAAATCTAATGATACCGGCTTAATAAGCGTCAAGAATTGTAACAAGAACCGCAATTTCAGTTTGATTGAAAGCAGTTGAGTTTTCGCCGACTGGCTAAAATTTTGTAAGAAATCACATATTTGAAATTATAATTTTGAAATTTCATACATATCTCCAAAACTAGGACCCGGATCAACATGAAACCTTTGTTGTCCTACTAAAACGGGTGCGCTGATTCCAAATTCACATAGAAAAAGTCTCTGTCTCTACTGGTTTCCGAGTTGTGCTGAAATTACGTTATTCCAAATAACACAAAAATAAGAGCAATGGACCACATAACTTCAAAATGGTATATGTTAGGCCTACGAAAGTATATATATTTTTGATGTACTCATCGAGAGCTATGATTTGGTGGTCGGTTAACCTTTCTGTCACCAACGGTTGCAAACTTCAAATTTTTTCTATCTCAAAGTGCTAAATTTAGAGCAAAATAAATTTTATAATTTTTTTACAGATAGAGGGTTTTAATGTAGTCATGCTTATGCATTCGGATGTGCTGAATTCAACGGTGCGCTCGGTTTTCCCGTAACGCGTACGGTTCGGCCAGAAAGTGGGAAACTATAGTTTCCGCGGTTTCTCGCGGTTTTCTCGCGAACCGCGCACCTTAGAGCCACCCGGTTTTCAGAAATGAATTCCTCGGCCAATTTCCCATCCGGCACCGTTTGAAACGTGAACATCGGTCAATTAGATCAGACACAGCTTGCGTTAAAAGTTGCTAACATACTAAATTGACTGTTTTTGCACTATTTTTGATATCTTGGGAACGTCATAACTTCCGAACCGTTCCAAGTAGAAAAAATCTAATGATACCGGCGTAATAACCGTCAAGAATTGTAACAAGAACCGCAATTTCAGTTTGATTGAAGGGAGTTGAGTTTTCGCCGACTGGCTAAAATTTTGTAAGAAATCACATATTTGAAATTATAATTTTGAAATTTCATACATATCTCAAAAACTAGGACCCGGATCAACATGAAACCTTTGCTATCCTACTAAAACGGGTGCGCTGATTCCAAATTCACATAGAAAAAGTCTCTGTCTCTACTGGTTTCCGAGTTGTGCTGAAATTACGTTATTCCAAATAACACAAAAATAAGAGCAATGGACCACATAACTTCAAAATGGTGTATGTTGGGCTTATAAAAGTATATATATTTTTGATGTACTCATCGAGAGCTATGATTTGATGACCGGTTTACCTTTCTATCGCCAACGGTAGCAAAGTTCAAGTTTTTTCTATCTCAAAGTGCTAAATTTAGAGCAAAAATAATTTTATAATTTTTTTACAGATAGAGGGTTTTAATGTAGTCATGCTTATGCATTCGGATGTGCTGAATTCAACGGTGCGCTCGGTTTTCCCGTAACGCGTACGGTTCGGCCAGAAAGTGGGAAACTATAGTTTCCGCGGTTTCTCGCGGTTTTCTCGCGAACCGGGCACCTTAGAGCCACCCGGTTTTCAGAAATGAATTCCTCGGCCAATTTCCCATCCGGCACCGTTTGAAACGTGAACATCGGTCAATTAGATCAGACACAGCTTACGTTAAAAGTTGCTAACATACTAAATTGACTGTTTTTGCACTATTTTTGATATCTTGGGAACGTCATAACTTCCGAACCGTTCCAAGTAGAAAAAATCTAATGATACCGGCGTAATAAGCGTCAAGAATTGTAACAAGAACCGCAATTTCAGTTTGATTGAAGGGAGTTGAGTTTTCGCCGACTGACTAAAATTTTGTAAGAAATCACATATTTGAAATTATAATTTTGAAATTTCATACATATCTCCAAAACTAGGACCCGGATCAACATGAAACCTTTGTTGTCCTACTAAAACGGGTGCGCTGATTCCAAATTCACATAGAAAAAGTCTCTGTCTCTACTGGTTTCCGAGTTGTGCTGAAATTACGTTATTCCAAATAACACAAAAATAAGAGCAATGGACCACATAACTTCAAAATGGTGTATGTTGGGCTGATAAAAGTATATATATTTTTGATGTACTCATCGAGAGCTATGATTTGATGACCGGTTTACCTTTCTATCGCCAACGGTAGCAAAGTTCAAGTTTTTTCTATCTCAAAGTGCTAAATTTAGAGCAAAAATAATTTTATAATTTTTTTACAGATAGAGGGTTTTAATGTAGTCATGCTTATGCATTCGGATGTGCTGAATTCAACGGTGCGCTCGGTTTTCCCGTAACGCGTACGGTTCGGCCAGAAAGTGGGAAACTATAGTTTCCGCGGTTTCTCGCGGTTTTCTCGCGAACCGCGCACCTTAGAGCCACCCGGTTTTCAGAAATGAATTCCTCGGCCAATTTCCCATCCGGCACCGTTTGAAACGTGAACATCGGTCAATTAGATCAGACACAGCTTGCGTTAAAAGTTGCTAACATACTAAATTGACTGTTTTTGCACTATATTTGATATCTTGGGAACGTCATAACTTCCGAACCGTTCCAAGTAGAAAAAATCTAATGATACCGGCGTAATAAGCGTCAAGAATTGTAACAAGAACCGCAATTTCAGTTTGATTGAAGGGAGTTGAGTTTTCGCCGACTGACTAAAATTTTGTAAGAAATCACATATTTGAAATTATAATTTTGAAATTTCATACATATCTCCAAAACTAGGACCCGGATCAACATGAAACCTTTGTTGTCCTACTAAAACGGGTGCGCTGATTCCAAATTCACATAGAAAAAGTCTCTGTCTCTACTGGTTTCCGAGTTGTGCTGAAATTACGTTATTCCAAATAACACAAAAATAAGAGCAATGGACCACATAACTTCAAAATGGTATATGTTAGGCCTACGAAAGTATATATATTTTTTATGTACTCATCGAGAGCTATGATTTGGTGGTCGGTTAACCTTTCTGTCACCAACGGTTGCAAACTTCAAATTTTTTCTATCTCAAAGTGCTAAATTTAGAGCAAAAATAATTTTATAATTTTTTTACAGATAGAGGGTTTTAATATAGTCATGCTTATGCATTCGGATGTGCTGAATTCAACGGTGCGCTCGGTTTTCCCGTAACGCGTACGGTTCGGCCAGAAAGTGGGAAACTATAGTTTCCGCGGTTTCTCGCGGTTTTCTCGCGAACCGCGCACCTTAGAGCCACGCGGCCTTCAGAAATGAATTCCTCGGCCAATTTCCCATCCGGTACCATTTGAAACGTGAACATCGGTCTATTAGATCAGACACAGCTTGCGTTAAAAGTTGCAAACATACTAAATCGGCTGTTTTTGCATCATTTTTGATATCTTGGGTACGTCATAACTTCCGAAACGTACCAAGTAGGGAAAATCTAATGATACCGGCGTCATCAGCGTCAAGAATTCTATCAAAAACCCCAATTTCAATTTGATTGAAGGCAGTTCAGTTTTCGCCGACTGGCTAAAATTTTGTAAGAAATCACATATTTGAAATTATAATTTTGAAATTTCATACATATCTCAGAAACTAGGACCCGGATCAACATGAAACCTTTGCTATCCTACTAAAACGGGTGCGCTGATTCCAAATTCACATAGAAAAAGTCTCTGTCTCTACTGGTTTCCGAGTTGTGCTGAAATTACGTTATTCCAAATAACACAAAAATAAGAGCAATGGACCACATAACTTCAAAATGGTGTATGTTGGGCTTATAAAAGTATATATATTTTTGATGTACTCATCGAGAGCTATGATTTGGTGGTCGGTTTACCTTTCTATCACCAACGGTAGCAAAGTTCAATTTTTTTCTATCTCAAAGTGCTAAATTTAGAGCGAAAATAATTTTATAATTTTTTTACAGATAGAGGGTTTTAATGTAGTCATGCTTATGCATTCGGATGTGCTGAATTCAACGGTGCGCTCGGTTTTCCCGTAACGCGTACGGTTCGGCCAGAAAGTGAGAAACTATAGTTTCCGCGGTTTCTCGCGGTTTTCTCGCGAACCGCGCTCCTTAGAGCCACCCGGTTTTCAGAAATGAATTCCTCGGCCAATTTCCCATCCGGCACCGTTTGAAACGTGAACATCGGTCAATTAGATCAGACACAGCTTGCGTTAAAAGTTGCTAACATACTAAATTGACTGTTTTTGCACTATTTTTGATATCTTGGGAACGTCATAACTTCCGAACCGTTCCAAGTAGAAAAAATCTAATGATACCGGCGTAATAAGCGTCAAGAATTGTAACAAGAACCACAATTTCAGTTTGATTGAAAGCAGTTGAGTTTTCGCCGACTGGCTAAAATTTTGTAAGAAATCACATATTTGAAATTATAATTTTGAAATTTCATACATATCTCAAAAACTAGGACCCGGATCAACATGAAACCTTTGCTATCCTACTAAAACGGGTGCGCTGATTCCAAATTCACATAGAAAAAGTCTCTGTCTCTACTGGTTTCCGAGTTGTGCTGAAATTACGTTATTCCAAATAACACAAAAATAAGAGCAATGGACCACATAACTTCAAAATGGTATATGTTAGGCCTACGAAAGTATATATATTTTTGATGTACTCATCGAGAGCTATGATTTGGTGGTCGGTTAACCTTTCTGTCACCAACGGTTGCAAACTTCAAATTTTTTCTATCTCAAAGTGCTAAATTTAGAGCAAAAATAATTTTATAATTTTTTTACAGATAGAGGGTTTTAATGTAGTCATGCTTATGCATTCGGATGTGCTGAATTCAACGGTGCGCTCGGTTTTCCCGTAACGCGTACGGTTCGGCCAGAAAGTGGGAAACTATAGTTTCCGCGGTTTCTCGCGGTTTTCTCGCGAACCGGGCACCTTAGAGCCACCCGGTTTTCAGAAATGAATTCCTCGGCCAATTTCCCATCCGGCACCGTTTGAAATGTGAACATCGGTCAATTAGATCAGACACAGCTTGCGTTAAAAGTTGCTAACATACTAAATTGACTGTTTTTGCACTATTTTTGATATCTTGGGAACGTCATAACTTCCGAACCGTTCCAAGTAGAAAAAAACTAATGATACCGGCGTAATAAGCGTCAAGAATTGTAACAAGAACCGCAATTTCAGTTTGATTGAAGGGAGTTGAGTTTTCGCCGACTGACTAAAATTTTGTAAGAAATCACATATTTGAAATTATAATTTTGAAATTTCATACATATCTCCAAAACTAGGACCCGGATCAACATGAAACCTTTGTTGTCCTACTAAAACGGGTGCGCTGATTCCAAATTCACATAGAAAAAGTCTCTGTCTCTACTGGTTTCCGAGTTGTGCTGAAATTACGTTATTCCAAATAACACAAAAATAAGAGCAATGGACCACATAACTTCAAAATGGTATATGTTAGGCCTACGAAAGTATATATATTTTTTATGTACTCATCGAGAGCTATGATTTGGTGGTCGGTTAACCTTTCTGTCACCAACGGTTGCAAACTTCAAATTTTTTCTATCTCAAAGTGCTAAATTTAGAGCAAAAATAATTTTATAATTTTTTTACAGATAGAGGGTTTTAATATAGTCATGCTTATGCATTCGGATGTGCTGAATTCAACGGTGCGCTCGGTTTTCCCGTAACGCGTACGGTTCGGCCAGAAAGTGGGAAACTATAGTTTCCGCGGTTTCTCGCGGTTTTCTCGCGAACCGCGCACCTTAGAGCCACGCGGCCTTCAGAAATGAATTCCTCGGCCAATTTCCCATCCGGTACCATTTGAAACGTGAACATCGGTCTATTAGATCAGACACAGCTTGCGTTAAAAGTTGCAAACATACTAAATCGGCTGTTTTTGCATCATTTTTGATATCTTGGGTACGTCATAACTTCCGAAACGTACCAAGTAGGGAAAATCTAATGATACCGGCGTCATCAGCGTCAAGAATTCTATCAAAAACCCCAATTTCAATTTGATTGAAGGCAGTTCAGTTTTCGCCGACTGGCTAAAATTTTGTAAGAAATCACATATTTGAAATTATAATTTTGAAATTTCATACATATCTCAGAAACTAGGACCCGGATCAACATGAAACCTTTGCTATCCTACTAAAACGGGTGCGCTGATTCCAGATTCACATAGAAAAAGTCTCTGTCTCTACTGGTTTCCGAGTTGTGCTGAAATTACGTTATTCCAAATAACACAAAAATAAGAGCAATGGACCACATAACTTCAAAATGGTGTATGTTGGGCTTATAAAAGTATATATATTTTTGATGTACTCATCGAGAGCTATGATTTGGTGGTCGGTTTACCTTTCTATCACCAACGGTAGCAAAGTTCAATTTTTTTCTATCTCAAAGTGCTAAATTTAGAGCGAAAATAATTTTATAATTTTTTTACAGATAGAGGGTTTTAATGTAGTCATGCTTATGCATTCGGATGTGCTGAATTCAACGGTGCGCTCGGTTTTCCCGTAACGCGTACGGTTCGGCCAGAAAGTGGGAAACTATAGTTTCCGCGGTTTCTCGCGGTTTTCTCGCGAACCGCGCACCTTAGAGCCACCCGGTTTTCAGAAATGAATTCCTCGGCCAATTTCCCATCCGGCACCGTTTGAAACGTGAACATCGGTCAATTAGATCAGACACAGCTTGCGTTAAAAGTTGCTAACATACTAAATTGACTGTTTTTGCACTATTTTTGATATCTTGGGAACGTCATAACTTCCGAACCGTTCCAAGTAGAAAAAATCTAATGATACCGGCGTAATAAGCGTCAAGAATTGTAACAAGAACCACAATTTCAGTTTGATTGAAAGCAGTTGAGTTTTCGCCGACTGGCTAAAATTTTGTAAGAAATCACATATTTGAAATTATAATTTTGAAATTTCATACATATCTCAAAAACTAGGACCCGGATCAACATGAAACCTTTGCTATCCTACTAAAACGGGTGCGCTGATTCCAAATTCACATAGAAAAAGTCTCTGTCTCTACTGGTTTCCGAGTTGTGCTGAAATTACGTTATTCCAAATAACACAAAAATAAGAGCAATGGACCACATAACTTCAAAATGGTGTATGTTGGGCTTATAAAAGTATATATATTTTTGATGTACTCATCGAGAGCTATGATTTGGTGGTCGGTTTACCTTTCTATCACCAACGGTAGCAAAGTTCAATTTTTTTCTATCTCAAAGTGCTAAATTTAGAGCGAAAATAATTTTATAATTTTTTTACAGATAGAGAGTTTTAATGTAGTCATGCTTATGCATTCGGATGTGCTGAATTCAACGGTGCGCTCGGTTTTCCCGTAACGCGTACGGTTCGGCCAGAAAGTGGGAAACTATAGTTTCCGCGGTTTCTCGCGGTTTTCTCGCGAACCGCGCACCTTAGAGCCACCCGGTTTTCAGAAATGAATTCCTCGGCCAATTTCCCATCCGGCACCGTTTGAAACGTGAACATCGGTCAATTAGATCAGACACAGCTTGCGTTAAAAGTTGCTAACATACTAAATTGACTGTTTTTGCACTATTTTTGATATCTTGGGAACGTCATAACTTCCGAACCGTTCCAAGTAGAAAAAATCTAATGATACCGGCTTAATAAGCGTCAAGAATTGTAACAAGAACCGCAATTTCAGTTTGATTGAAAGCAGTTGAGTTTTCGCCGACTGGCTAAAATTTTGTAAGAAATCACATATTTGAAATTATAATTTTGAAATTTCATACATATCTCAAAAACTAGGACCCGGATCAACATGAAACCTTTGTTGTCCTACTAAAACGGGTGCGCTGATTCCAAATTCACATAGAAAAAGTCTCTGTCTCTACTGGTTTCCGAGTTGTGCTGAAATTACGTTATTCCAAATAACACAAAAATAAGAGCAATGGACCACATAACTTCAAAATGGTATATGTTAGGCCTACGAAAGTATATATATTTTTGATGTACTCATCGAGAGCTATTATTTGGTGGTCGGTTAACCTTTCTGTCACCAACGGTTGCAAACTTCAAATTTTTTCTATCTCAAAGTGCTAAATTTAGAGCAAAATAAATTTTATAATTTTTTTACAGATAGAGGGTTTTAATGTAGTCATGCTTATGCATTCGGATGTGCTGAATTCAACGGTGCGCTCGGTTTTCCCGTAACGCGTACGGTTCGGCCAGAAAGTGGGAAACTATAGTTTCCGCGGTTTCTCGCGGTTTTCTCGCGAACCGCGCACCTTAGAGCCACCCGGTTTTCAGAAATGAATTCCTCGGCCAATTTCCCATCCGGCACCGTTTGAAACGTGAACATCGGTCAATTAGATCAGACACAGCTTGCGTTAAAAGTTGCTAACATACTAAATTGACTGTTTTTGCACTATTTTTGATATCTTGGGAACGTCATAACTTCCGAACCGTTCCAAGTAGAAAAAATCTAATGATACCGGCGTAATAAGCGTCAAGAATTGTAACAAGAACCGCAATTTCAGTTTGATTGAAGGGACTTGAGTTTTCGCCGACTGGCTAAAATTTTGTAAGAAATCACATATTTGAAATTATAATTTTGAAATTTCATACATATCTCAAAAACTAGGACCCGGATCAACATGAAACCTTTGCTATCCTACTAAAACGGGTGCGCTGATTCCAAATTCACATAGAAAAAGTCTCTGTCTCTACTGGTTTCCGAGTTGTGCTGAAATTACGTTATTCCAAATAACACAAAAATAAGAGCAATGGACCACATAACTTCAAAATGGTGTATGTTGGGCTTATAAAAGTATATATATTTTTGATGTACTCATCGAGAGCTATGATTTGATGACCGGTTTACCTTTCTATCGCCAACGGTAGCAAAGTTCAAGTTTTTTCTATCTCAAAGTGCTAAATTTAGAGCAAAAATAATTTTATAATTTTTTTACAGATAGAGGGTTTTAATATAGTCATGCTTATGCATTCGGATGTGCTGAATTCAACGGTGCGCTCGGTTTTCCCGTAACGCGTACGGTTCGGCCAGAAAGTGGGAAACTATAGTTTCCGCGGTTTCTCGCGGTTTTCTCGCGAACCGGGCACCTTAGAGCCACCCGGTTTTCAGAAATGAATTCCTCGGCCAATTTCCCATCCGGCACCGTTTGAAATGTGAACATCGGTCAATTAGATCAGACACAGCTTGCGTTAAAAGTTGCTAACATACTAAATTGACTGTTTTTGCACTATTTTTGATATCTTGGGAACGTCATAACTTCCGAAGCGTTCCAAGTAGTGAAAATCTAATGATACCGGCGTAATCAGCGTCAAGAATTCTATCAAGAACCCCAATTTCAATTTGATTGAAGGCAGTTCAGTTTTCGCCGACTGGCTAAAATTTTGTAGGAAATCACATATTTGAAATTATACTTTTGAAGTGACACACATATCTCAAAAATTAGGACCCGGATCAACATGAAACCTATGCTATCCTACTAAATCGGGTGCGCTGATTCCAAATTCACATAGAAAAAGTCTCTGTCTCTACTGGTTACCGAGTTGTGCTGAAATTACGCTATTCCAAATAACATAAAAATAAAGGCAATGGACCACATAACTTCAAAATGGTATATGTTAGGCCTACGAAAGTATATATATTTTTGATGTACTCATCGAGAGCTATGATTTGGTGGTCGGTTAACCTTTCTGTCACCAACGGTTGCAAACTTCAAATTTTTTCTATCTCAAAGTGCTAAATTTAGAGCAAAATAAATTTTATAATTTTTTTACAGATAGAGGGTTTTAATGTAGTCATGCTTATGCATTCGGATGTGCTGAATTCAACGGTGCGCTCGGTTTTCCCGTAACGCGTACGGTTCGGCCAGAAAGTGGGAAACTATAGTTTCCGCGGTTTCTCGCGGTTTTCTCGCGAACCGCGCACCTTAGAGCCACCCGGTTTTCAGAAATGAATTCCTCGGCCAATTTCCCATCCGGCACCGTTTGAAACGTGAACATCGGTCAATTAGATCAGACACAGCTTGCGTTAAAAGTTGCTAACATACTAAATTGACTGTTTTTGCACTATTTTTGATATCTTGGGAACGTCATAACTTCCGAACCGTTCCAAGTAGAAAAAATCTAATGATACCGGCTTAATAAGCGTCAAGAATTGTAACAAGAACCGCAATTTCAGTTTGATTGAAGGGAGTTGAGTTTTCGCCGACTGACTAAAATTTTGTAAGAAATCACATATTTGAAATTATAATTTTGAAATTTCATACATATCTCCAAAACTAGGACTCGGATCAACATGAAACCTTTGTTGTCCTACTAAAACGGGTGCGCTGATTCCAAATTCACATAGAAAAAGTCTCTGTCTCTACTGGTTTCCGAGTTGTGCTGAAATTACGTTATTCCAAATAACACAAAAATAAGAGCAATGGACCACATAACTTCAAAATGGTATATGTTAGGCCTACGAAAGTATATATATTTTTTATGTACTCATCGAGAGCTATGATTTGGTGGTCGGTTAACCTTTCTGTCACCAACGGTTGCAAACTTCAAATTTTTTCTATCTCAAAGTGCTAAATTTAGAGCAAAAATAATTTTATAATTTTTTTACAGATAGAGGGTTTTAATATAGTCATGCTTATGCATTCGGATGTGCTGAATTCAACGGTGCGCTCGGTTTTCCCGTAACGCGTACGGTTCGGCCAGAAAGTGGGAAACTATAGTTTCCGCGGTTTCTCGCGGTTTTCTCGCGAACCGCGCACCTTAGAGCCACGCGGCCTTCAGAAATGAATTCCTCGGCCAATTTCCCATCCGGTACCATTTGAAACGTGAACATCGGTCTATTAGATCAGACACAGCTTGCGTTAAAAGTTGCAAACATCGGCTGTTTTTGCATCATTTTTGATATCTTGGGTACGTCATAACTTCCGAAACGTACCAACTAGGGAAAATCTAATGATACCGGCGTCATCAGCGTCAAGAATTCTATCAAAAACCCCAATTTCAATTTGATTGAAGGCAGTTCAGTTTTCGCCGACTGGCTAAAATTTTGTAAGAAATCACATATTTGAAATTATAATTTTGAAATTTCATACATATCTCAAAAACTAGGACCCGGATCAACATGAAACCTTTGCTATCCTACTAAAACGGGTGCGCTGATTCCAAATTCACATAGAAAAAGTCTCTGTCTCTACTGGTTTCCGAGTTGTGCTGAAATTACGTTATTCCAAATAACATAAAAATAAGAGCAATGGACCACATAACTTCAAAATGGTGTATGTTGGGCTTATAAAAGTATATATATTTTTGATGTACTCATCGAGAGCTATGATTTGGTGGTCGGTTTACCTTTCTATCACCAACGGTAGCAAAGTTCAATTTTTTTCTATCTCAAAGTGCTAAATTTAGAGCGAAAATAATTTTATAATTTTTTTACAGATAGAGGGTTTTAATGTAGTCATGCTTATGCATTCGGATGTGCTGAATTCAACGGTGCGCTCGGTTTTCCCGTAACGCGTACGGTTCGGCCAGAAAGTGGGAAACTATAGTTTCCGCGGTTTCTCGCGGTTTTCTCGCGAACCGCGCACCTTAGAGCCACCCGGTTTTCAGAAATGAATTCCTCGGCCAATTTCCCATCCGGCACCGTTTGAAACGTGAACATCGGTCAATTAGATCAGACACAGCTTGCGTTAAAAGTTGCTAACATACTAAATTGACTGTTTTTGCACTATTTTTGATATCTTGGGAACGTCATAACTTCCGAACCGTTCCAAGTAGAAAAAATCTAATGATACCGGCTTAATAAGCGTCAAGAATTGTAACAAGAACCGCAATTTCAGTTTGATTGAAAGCAGTTGAGTTTTCGCCGACTGGCTAAAATTTTGTAAGAAATCACATATTTGAAATTATAATTTTGAAATTTCATACATATCTCAAAAACTAGGACCCGGATCAACATGAAACCTTTGTTGTCCTACTAAAACGGGTGCGCTGATTCCAAATTCACATAGAAAAAGTCTGTGTCTCTACTGGTTTCCGAGTTGTGCTGAAATTACGTTATTCCAAATAACACAAAAATAAGAGCAATGGACCACATAACTTCAAAATGGTATATGTTAGGCCTACGAAAGTATATATATTTTTGATGTACTCATCGAGAGCTATGATTTGGTGGTCGGTTAACCTTTCTGTCACCAACGGTTGCAAACTTCAAATTTTTTCTATCTCAAAGTGCTAAATTTAGAGCAAAATAAATTTTATAATTTTTTTACAGATAGAGGGTTTTAATGTAGTCATGCTTATGCATTCGGATGTGCTGAATTCAACGGTGCGCTCGGTTTTCCCGTAACGCGTACGGTTCGGCCAGAAAGTGGGAAACTATAGTTTCCGCGGTTTCTCGCGGTTTTCTCGCGAACCGCGCACCTTAGAGCCACGCGGCCTTCAGAAATGAATTCCTCGGCCAATTTCCCATCCGGTACCATTTGAAACGTGAACATCGGTCTATTAGATCAGACACAGCTTGCGTTAAAAGTTGCAAACATACTAAATCGGCTGTTTTTGCATCATTTTTGATATCTTGGGTACGTCATAACTTCCGAAACGTACCAAGTAGGGAAAATCTAATGATACCGGCGTCATCAGCGTCAAGAATTGTAACAAGAACCGCAATTTCAGTTTGATTGAAAGCAGTTGAGTTTTCGCCGACTGGCTAAAATTTTGTAAGAAATCACATATTTGAAATTATAATTTTGAAATTTCATACATATCTCAAAAACTAGGACCCGGATCAACATGAAACCTTTGTTGTCCTACTAAAACGGGTGCGCTGATTCCAAATTCACATAGAAAAAGTCTCTGTCTCTACTGGTTTCCGAGTTGTGCTGAAATTACGTTATTCCAAATAACACAAAAATAAGAGCAATGGACCACATAACTTCAAAATGGTATATGTTAGGCCTACGAAAGTATATATATTTTTGATGTACTCATCGAGAGCTATGATTTGGTGGTCGGTTAACCTTTCTGTCACCAACGGTTGCAAACTTCAAATTTTTTCTATCTCAAAGTGCTAAATTTAGAGCAAAACTAATTTTATAATTTTTTTACAGATAGAGGGTTTTAATGTAGTCATGCTTATGCATTCGGATGTGCTGAATTCAACGGTGCGCTCGGTTTTCCCGTAACGCGTACGGTTCGGCCAGAAAGTGGGAAACTATAGTTTCCGCGGTTTCTCGCGGTTTTCTCGCGAACCGGGCACCTTAGAGCCACCCGGTTTTCAGAAATGAATTCCTCGGCCAATTTCCCATCCGGCACCGTTTGAAATGTGAACATCGGTCAATTAGATCAGACACAGCTTGCGTTAAAAGTTGCTAACATACTAAATTGACTGTTTTTGCACTATTTTTGATATCTTGGGAACGTCATAACTTCCGAACTGTTCCAAGTAGAAAAAATCTAATGATACCGGCGTAATAAGCGTCAAGAATTGTAACAAGAACCGCAATTTCAGTTTGATTGAAGGGAGTTGAGTTTTCGCCGACTGACTAAAATTTTGTAAGAAATCACATATTTGAAATTATAATTTTGAAATTTCATACATATCTCAAAAACTAGGACCCGGATCAACATGAAACCTTTGCTATCCTACTAAAACGGGTGCGCTGATTCCAAATTCACATAGAAAAAGTCTCTGTCTCTACTGGTTTCCGAGTTGTGCTGAAATTACGTTATTCCAAATAACACAAAAATAAGAGCAATGGACCACATAACTTCAAAATGGTATATGTTAGGCCTACAAAAGTATATATATTTTTGATGTACTCATCGAGAGCTATGATTTGGTGGTCGGTTAACCTTTCTGTCACCAACGGTTGCAAACTTCAAATTTTTTTTATCTCAAAGTGCTAAATTTAGAGAGAAAATAGTTTTATAATTTTTTGAGAGATAGAGGGTTTTAATGTAGTCATGCTTATGCATTGGGATGTGCTGAATTTAACGGTGAGCTCGGTTTTCCCGTAACGCGTACGGTTCGGCCAGAAAGTGGGAAACTATAATTTTCGCGGTTTCTCGCGGTTTTCTCGCGAACCGCGCACCTTAGAGCCACCCGGTTTTCAGAAATGAATTCCTCGGCCAATTTCCCATCCGGCACCGTTTGAAACGTGAACATCGGTCAATTAGATCAGACACAGCTTGCGTTAAAAGTTGCTAACATACTAAATTGACTGTTTTTGCACTATTTTTGATATCTTGGGAACGTCATAACTTCCGAACCGTTCCAAGTAGAAAAAATCTAATGATACCAGCGTAATAAGCGTCAAGAATTGTAACAAGAACTGCAATTTCAGTTTGATTGAAGGGAGTTGAGTTTTCGCCGACTGGCTAAAATTTTGTAAGAAATCACATATTTGAAATTATAATTTTGAAATTTCATACATATCTCAAAAACTAGGACCCGGATCAACATGAAACCTTTGCTATCCTACTAAAACGGGTGCGCTGATTCCAAATTCACATAGAAAAAGTCTCTGTCTCTACTGGTTTCCGAGTTGTGCTGAAATTACGTTATTCCAAATAACACAAAAATAAGAGCAATGGACCACATAACTTCAAAATGGTGTATGTTGGGCTTATAAAAGTATATATATTTTTGATGTACTCATCGAGAGCTATGATTTGATGACCGGTTTACCTTTCTATCGCCAACGGTAGCAAAGTTCAAGTTTTTTCTATCTCAAAGTGCTAAATTTAGAGCAAAAATAATTTTATAATTTTTTTACAGATAGAGGGTTTTAATGTAGTCATGCTTATGCATTCGGATGTGCTGAATTCAACGGTGCGCTCGGTTTTCCCGTAACGCGTACGGTTCGGCCAGAAAGTGGGAAACTACAGTTTCCGCGGTTTCTCGCGGTTTTCTCGCGAACCGCGCACCTTAGAGCCACCCGGTTTTCAGAAATGAATTCCTCGGCCAATTTCCCATCCGGCACCGTTTGAAACGTGAACATCGGTCAATTAGATCAGACACAGCTTGCGTTAAAAGTTGCTAACATACTAAATTGACTGTTTTTGCACTATTTTTGATATCTTGGGAACGTCATAACTTCCGAACCGTCCCAAGTAGAAAAAATCTAATGATACCGGCGTAATCAGCGTCAAGAATTCTATCATGAACCCCGATTTCAATTTGATTGAAGGCAGTTCAGTTTTCGCCGACTGGCTAAAATTTTGTAAGAAATCACATATTTGAAATTATACTTTTGAAGTGACACACATATCTCAAAAATTAGGACCCGCATCAACATGAAACCTATGCTATCCTACTAAAACGGGTGCGCTGATTCCAAATTCACATAGAAAAAGTCTCTGTCTCTACTGGTTACCGAGTTGTGCTGAAATTACGTTATTCCAAATAAAATAAAAATAAAGGCAATGGACCACATAACTTCAAAATGGTATATGTTAGGCCTACGAAAGTATATATATTTTTGATGTACTCATCGAGAGCTATGATTTGGTGGTCGGTTAACCTTTCTGTCACCAACGGTTGCAAACTTCAAATTTTTTCTATCTCAAAGTGCTAAATTTAGAGCAAAATAAATTTTATAATTTTTTTGCAGATAGAGGGTTTTAATGTAGTCATGCTTATGCATTCGGATGTGCTGAATTCAGCGGTGCGCTCGGTTTTCCCGTAACGCGTACGGTTCGGCCAGAAAGTGGGAAACTATAGTTTCCGCGGTTTCTCGCGGTTTTCTCGCGAACCGCGCACCTTAGAGCCACGCGGCCTTCAGAAATGAATTCCTCGGCCAATATAAACATTCCGCTAGACTTATAGTAATAATTTCTATGAGAAAAGAGAGACTCAAATGATAGATGGATCAATTATCTGAGGAATGTACATTTTTCATTGAAGGGTAGTTTTCAGGACACTATGGAGATAGGTTGGGGGCGTCAAATCGATATGTATAATAGGTCCAAATCTTCGTTGGAAAGTCTTCTACAAGTCCTTAAGTAATCTTAAGCTTTCTCGAACCCCGAACAATTATTTGAAAAATACCACAAAATGTCTTCTTCCCAAACATTTTCCTCTGTACATTTAAGGCATCGAAAAGAATGGTTAAAAATCAAAATTTCAACAACAAAAATTACGTGTAACAAATATGTTTGCAATGCATTTTTGAACAGCCCTAATGGGCACCCTTCTCCCATACAGCAAGTTAAATTTAGACAACTGCCCCCCTTCCGGTTTGAGCTGGATACGCCCCTACCTCTGTCACGAGTCGCCTACGCATTTCCTTATATGGGCATTTCAGTTACTTAATGTTACTAAGTTGGTAGAATAGCATTATTGTAGTAACTGTTATATTTTGTTATAATTGATGTTCAAAGAATAGGAAGAAATTGTTTAATAAATAATGTCACTCTAAGGTAGTAAACTGTCATTTTGAAGCCAGAAAATTATTCACACGGATTTTTCGAGAAAAACGAATTATTTCAACAAATAATTTGTTTAAACAAATGGAAATTAACTAACAAATTTTTATAAACACTCCACTAGACCTATAGTAATGATATCTATGAGAAAAAAAGATAATTAAATAATAAGAACGGTCAATTTTCTGAAGAAAATAAATTTTTCATTAGGGTAGCTTTCAGGGCACTGTGGGGGTGGGTTGGGGGCGTCAAATTCATATGTATAGTAAGTCAAATCCTTCCTTGGAAAGTTCTCTACAAGTACTTTATCTTTAACATAAGTTTTCGCAAACCGCGAACAATTATTCAAAAAATACCAATGAATGTCTTTTTTCCATGTAAATTTGAGGCCCCGCTAGGCACCATTATAAATCAAAATTTCTAGAAAAAAATACGTGTCTACTTTTTTGAATTTGGGAACGATTTTCTTGTTTTCTAAACAAAAATAACCACCCTAGTGTCCATAAGGGAAAGAGCGCTATGTAATAAACAAAATACAAAAATACGAAAGGGGGCAGCCGCCCCCCTTGCCCCCCCTGGATACGCCCATGTAAACCACAGTTGTGTTCCTTTTGTATCTGTCAAAAACCCTTTGTAACGAGCCGTCTATGCAATACCTTATACGGGCGATATGGGCATCTCAGTTAGTTACTAAATGTTACTAAGTTGGTAGAATGTGACGTGGTCCGAATGTGACAGTTCACAGTCTTTGAATGTCGCGTCGCGTTGTGTTGAACGTACGCATTTTTGTTGTAACTGTTATATTTTGTTGTTAGAATAATCCGTACTCGGAATTAAATAGTGTTACATCGGAGTGTACTATGTTATATTTGTTCCAACACGGCGTAGAATCATACACGGCATCGCCAAGGGCCTATAATAGATATAAGGCGTTTGAACATAGCGTTTTTGTATGGCAAATCAGTGCGCGCTAGCATTGGTGCTGTTATTCGTACCCCTCTACCGCTTTATTGCTACGGGTAAGACAAATTAACTCTTCGTTCGACCGCTTCGCGGCAGCACTTCAAAACTGTCAAAATCACGGTTTGTTTATCAGCTGTGTTCAAAATTTGCTCTGTATTTTCGATGTGTTGGACGCGGTCATTGCTTAAATATTATGTAAGTGTTTAACGATTATTGTAAGCGGATATTTGCGAAGTTGTATGGTAAAAATCGGCTCGGGTTTGATCATATGATTATCGTTCGCGCTGTGCGGGGTTTTTGTGAATTGTTTTCGTCCGTTCTTCCCATGTTGCGTACTGCGTAGTGCCCTATGACTGGATGACGGACCTGAGTGCTTGCAAACTACCGGTGAGTCCCTAATTGTTTGCATTTTCTATCCATTGTATGTTATTCGTACTTTATCATCGAATGAATATTAGACACAGGCTTGCGTTTGGTATAGTTAAGAACGTTGTAAAACAGGGAGAGACGTATTCGACAATGAGCTAGGATGGTGATTTGGTGTTTTCATATCAGACCAAGACACCACAAGACACCACTTCAAAGAAACGTTGTCTGCAAAAAGCAAAATGTTTCTCAAGTCAATACAGATTTCGGGGAGATCAAAAACTTGTACAAGGTTTAAGGTTTGCTTTGAGGACATTTTGTAGCTTTTATTACATCGGGTTTTGTACGATACACATTCTCAAATCATGACAAATGATTTATACGCAAGAAATTGCATCGCAAATTATATATTACATCCAACGGGCAGGCATATTGTAGACTAATTATTCATTTACTTCAAATGACAATACTACTTACAATTATCTGTTACAGAAAAACAAAGTAACCTCTAGAAAACAACAATCTGGCAGAGTCATTAGTCAAACTATAACATTATTTGTTTTCAATATTTCTATATTTCCAAATGTGTAACAAAATAAGCCTATAATTTGAATCTGTTGCTCATAATGGTACTTTAGGAGAAGAACAGAGTTGTAGGTAGTGGTTTTCAATATGATCGTACATGTTGAATCTCATTTACAAAATCAATAAATATACAGAGTGATTTGCACTTCTAGGCGAAAATTTACACGGCCAGGAAGTTAAAGTGACACATAAATTTCATGACTGCTTTTAGTTAAAAAAATAAATAAATTAAGTTGAAGTAGGGTTTTAGATTTAATTTTCACCTCGACTTATAAATTCCCTTGTATTAGTTTTCTACATTGTATATAATATATAATATTCAAATATTGTAAACAGAATGATAAATCTGCTATGAGCACGCACATTACTAGGCTTTTGTTTGTACAGGATTGTGAATGATTGCTTTTCGTATTTTAATAAAAAAGACACCCAAGGGTATACTGGAACAGATACATCAGTTTATCAATTACATACATCAATAACAGCATTGAAAGACAAAAAGTTAATTTGTTTGAAGGCTGCTATACATCACGCGCCAGCGAAATAGCCTATATACGTCATAATCATGAACATTTTCGTTTTATACCGTGTGTTCTAATTTCTTAATTTATTATTTATTTAAATTTTTTATTTCTTATGACTGTAATTTAATTCAACAGTGTAATTCCGCAATGTTCCGCTAATAATAATTGATTTCATACCTTCTATCTTCTGGGTAGTCTATCTTAAGAACCAATCGATCGATTTAATTTGTTTTATCATGGTTGAGTAGAGAATTTTATGCTCTTTCTAATGATATATCACAAGGTAGGGGGTACTATTTGAAATTTCGAAGTGGGGTGGCTAGGGGGTGAAGGGATGAAACCTAAAATTCTCTAGGTACCATTTTTGAACTTCCCCCTCGATATCTAAATCGACGTGTTTCCACTCTAAGCAATAATCGCATCAGGGCAAGAGTTATTAAGGGTGGATACTTTTGAAATGAACACACGGTATAATAGAAATGCTGATATTAAAAATAGTTATAATTTATTTTCTTAACAATTCGTCATGCGAAATACATAATATTCTAAAATTTACGTATTTTTATCGTTGAATTTAACTGAAGGTGGATTTTGAACCTCACACACTGGTACACCAACAACGATTTCTTCATCTAAAAAAACGTTTATTAGTTTGTTTATTTAACTGTTCAGTAATGATACACATTTTGATGTTCCGTATTCAGACAAATGGTATAAAAAACTAATGCAAATTAAAGTTATCTGGAAATAAAATTTGTATGCATACCTATCAAAACTGTACAAACTGTTTCCGGTCTAATTTGTTCAGTATCTTCCGGTATATCTCCTTCTACTATATCCAGTTGTGGTTGGATAGACACTACGAATGTATGTGGTGACTGGTCATTAACGTCACATGATGGAAATTGGAAGGGTGAAGAAATTTCTGTTGGAACCTCTGGTGGATTTTCACCCAGAGGAACACAATATCCTGTATACGTAACAGCACAAGCACCTTGATCCTTCAAGAACCACACCATTCGTAGCTGATTATCAAACACGTCAAATGTGTGTGGATCAAAGTTAGTACCAAAATCATCTGGTATAACTAAAATAAGAAGAAAAAATTAGAAACGTTGCTGATATTATTTGTAAATGAAAATGGTACACAGTAATGGAAGTATTAGTAGACATAATGGTAATTAAATTAAGTACCAGGAGTATGCCTTTCAGTTGTTTCTGTTGGTGATGTTCCGTCAATGCTTGGTGTAAGTGTGAGCAGTATTTCCCTACAATATACCCAATCAACATCAGCGAAAATGTGATAGTTATTAGCGGTGGGGGTAATATCTTGGTTTTCATTAATTTGTAGTTTAAAATCAAAGGTGCAATGTGTAAATGGTTGTAATAGGCTCCACTCAGCTGTCATATTTCCATCATTGTCGATACTAAATCTGATATCGTCGATAACTTCCGACTGATCTTGTACTTCTACAAAAAGGATAATATTATTAAACAATAAACAGTAAAATACATGTGACTGGAATGTGATTCATTTATTATAAGTACGTACGAGGGGTATGCTTTTCCGTTACTGCTGCATATGAGGTTTCATCTATGCTTGGTGTCAGTGTGAACTCCATTTCTCTACAATATTCCAAATCATCGTCATTGAATACGTGAAAATTATTATCGGTGGGAGTAAATTCTTCGTTTTGATTTATTTGTAGTTTAAAACCAAACGGGCAATATGCAAATGGTACTAATAGGTTCCACTCAGCTCTCAGATTTCCATCATTGTCGATACTAAATCTGATGTCGTCGATGACTTCTGACTGATCTTGTACTTCTACAAAAAGGATAATATTATTAAGCAATAAATAGTTAAATAAATGTGACTGGAATATGGTTCATTTATTATAAGTACATACGAGGGGTATGTTTTTCCGTTACTGCTGCATATGATGTTTCATCAATGCTTGGTGTCAGTGTGAACTCCATTTCTCTACAATACTCCAAATCATCGTCATTGAATATGTGAAAATTATTATCGGTGGGAGTAAAGTCTTGGTTTTGATTTATTTGTAGTTTAAAACCAAACGGGCAATATGCAAATGGTACTAATTGGTTCCACTCAGCTCTCAGATTTCCATCATTGTCGATACTAAATCTGATGTTGTCGATGACTTTTGACTGATCTTGTACTTCTACAAAAAGGATAGTATTATTAAACAATAAACAGTTAAATAAATGTGACTGGAATATGGTTCATTTATTATAAGTACGTACGAGGGGTATGCTTTTCAGTTACTGGAGTATATGATGTTTCATCAATGCTTGGTGTCAGTGTGAACTCCATTTCTCTACAATATTCCAAATCATCGTCATTGAATATGTGAAAATTATTATCGGTGGGTGTAAATTCTTGGTTTTGATTTATTTGTAGTTTAAAACCAAAAGTGCAATATGCAAATGGTACTAATAGGTTCCACTCAGCTCTCTGATTTCCATCATTGTCGATACTAAATGAGATGCCGTCGACGACTGTCGACTGTTCCTGTACTTCTACAAAAAAAGTGTAATATTATTCATCAATAAACAGTAAAATACATGTGACTGGAATATGATTCATTTATTACACTGGTAAACAACCAAAATTGCCGGGAAAATGACAACTGATTCCGATAGGTATTTTTCCCAGGAAACCGAATCTGAACACCGAAGTAGTGATTCGGCTCCAGTTTTACGAAAAACAGTGTTAGAAGTGCAAAAAAACGTATTTTTTGCTTTTTTTGATTAATATGTGGGATCAAATAAAAGTATGAACCTTCTCCTTCAAGACCATATAGTGAGAAATCAGACCTTTATTTATAAATAAATAAAACGTTGTTGGAAAATTGACAACTGACGTAATACGTAAACATCTTGAACATAACGTTATTGTTTGGTACGTGTTCAAAAATACAGGAATGTAAATTTTAAATAAATTAAAAATTACATCCACAACCTGGATTTGAACCAGGGACCTTTGCGTTTCTAGCACAATGCTCTCCCATTTGAACTACTGAGGCCTATGACCTTTGCTAGATATAATTGTCATAAATATCTACCACATAACATTACTGATTTACATGTGCTGAAAAGCAGCAAAAATGCGTCTGTTTGCACTTTTAACACTGTTTTTCGCAAAGACTAGAGCCAAATCGCGATTTCTGTGTTCAGATTCGGTTTTGTTAGGCGATTTAAAGTCGGTCAAATTTTGTTGCGCAATGTTATCGGTACGTACGAGGTATATGCGTTTGAGTCACTGGTGTACATGATGTTTCGCCAATGCTTGGTGTCAGTGTGAACTCCATTTCTCTACAGTACTCCAAATCATCATGATTGAATGTGTGAAAATTAATATCGGCGGGAATAAATCCTTCTATTTCATTTATTTTTAGTATAAAATCAAAAGTGCAATGTTCAAATGGTACTAATAGGTTCCACTCAGCTCTCAGATTTCCAACATTGTTGTGTCTAAATGAGATGCCGTCCACGACTTCGGCCTGTTCCAGTACCTCTACAAAAAATGATATAACATTATGAAGCAATAAACAGAAAAATACCTGTGATTGGAATGTGATTCATTTGTTATCAGTACGTACGAGGGGTGTGCTTTTCCGTTACTGGTGTCAATGATGTTTCGCCAATGCTTGGTGTCAGTGTGAACTCCATTTCTCTACAATACTCCAAATCATCTCGATTGAATGTGTGAAAATAAATATCGGCGGGAATAAATCCGTCGATTTCATTTATTTGTAGCATAAAACCGAACGTGCAATATGCAAATGGTACTAATACGTTCCACTCGGCTCTCAGATTTCCAACATTGTTGATATTAAATGAGATGCCGTCCACGACTGTCGCCTGTTCTGGTACTTCTACAAAAAAAGTGGAATATTATTAAACAATAAACTATAGAATACATGTGACTGGAATATGATTCATCATATATTCATCATATATTTCTCTCCTCCGAACGGGGAGCACGCACGGCCAAGCGAGACCCCTCAAAATACCCGTCGTTCTTTTTCACTTTACATAAATGTATTTTGGAATCGCTCATCCACGCGCGTGTGCCCCAATAACGCCCCCGAATGGACTCGTGCAGATCCTCTATAGCAAAAATGGCGGACTATCGTCTGACGTCAGAGTCTGACGCTCCGAGAAACGTCAAATTAGTTTGTCAAAACTGACGGTTGCATATTTCGCGTTCATACGTGTATTTAGTGTATTTCTTGGTTAACTGACGTTTACGGGTGAATGTATCTCCGCAATCGGGATATTATGACCGGAAAACTGAGAAACCTGAGGATAATTGCAATGTTTCATGTAAGCGCGATAACTTTACTACCATATATGGGCCGAGATCGTCAAAATCCAATGCTGTTGCGCGCAACAATGCAACGCAACGCAGGTGAAATTGTCAAACTTGACACGTTTAGTGAAGTTTGCATCGATTCAACGAAAGCAAAGCAAGTGCTATGCAATTTTCACTAGATAAAAACGACACGGACAGACAATTTTTTCGATTTTAATCATTATAGGTTAGGAGACGTAGGTTATACACTATACAGTGTGTCCCCCGATAGACCTAACTATACCTACACAGATAGAAAAGATTTCTTGTTTTAAAGAAATATATTTGTTTGAATTTATTCTTTTGGGTCAAAACATATTTCTTTGACGCCAACAATATTTACTTTATTGAATACTCTAGTTTATTTGCTTGCAGAGATTAATTTATTTGAAATATTTATTTAAGTAGAATAAATATATATGGATACAAACAAAAATTACTTTCCTTTAAAGTAATATTTTTGTTTTGATTTAAAAAAACGTTTCTTTACACCAATGAAATATAATTTTGATTCTAACATATAAATTTGTATATAAGGAGAGATTTATTTCGCTTAAAGTAATATTTTGTCTTTGGCTTAAAAATAGGTTTACTTCCGCCAAAGAAATCACATTTTGATTAAAATAAATATATTTGTACACAAGAAGAGATTTATTTCCTTTAAAGTAATATTTTTGTTTTGGCTTTAAAATAGGTTTACTTCCACCAAAGAAATCATATTTTGATTCAAATAAATATATTTTTAATGTCATCCAACCGTATTGTTAGATGGCGCTGTAAACTCTCTCCTCGCACTTCGTACATATCGAGAGTATAAAGCCGCGTGATCGACAGTATAGAACTTATAGAGTACAGTGCCTGCAGGTTCAAGTTGCGATTCCAAATCAGAGTACACTTTACTAATTTAACCTTGACTATATGTTGGGTTGGGAAGACCAAGCACTGGTCGAGGATGTGCGACATCCCAAAAAGGAGGTGACGCATGGCGAGTCTTCCGAAAAATTCTTGTCTATTACTTCCTTCAACAAATTAATAATTTTAAGCATTTTAACACGACCAACAATTTTGTTAATTTAAAAAAATGTTATTCTTTCACTCAACACAATCATAATTATTTGAAGTAAATAAATCTCATTTCTTATAATACACAAATTGCAAACTTTTTAACTGGAAACATAAGTTGTTTGACGCAAATCAATGTTCTTTCTACAAAACAAATATTTCAAATAAATGCGTTTTTATCCGCAAATAAATATTTCTTTGCCTCTATTGAAACAACAAATTTCTTTGAGTCAATGCATATTTATTTGAATCAAACAAAAATTTCTCTCTGTGTAGGAGACGTAGGTTATACACTATACAGTGTGTCCCCCGATAGACCTAACTATACCTATAATGAACGTAATTTTGATTTCTTGAGAAAAAGTAATTCTTTACAATGAGTTTTGGATGTCGTAAAGAGTTGAAAGCCATTGTTAATATTTTGATATAACATACAGGCTGGTTAGACAACACGAAAATGTTAAATTGGTCGAAGAGTAAACCATCGGTTTTTCGGAATTAGATCGAAAATGTTCTAGGTAAAAGTTTATGTAAAAATTTATGCCCAGATATCAAATTTCAATGTTGTGTTCTAAGTTTTATATTTTATTTATTTTTAACAAAGTAATTTAACAAAACATAACTACACATGTTTCCCTCCTACAGCTACAGGTTTTTCCAATCTTCTTCTAAAAGTCCCGATATACCAAATCAATTGTTTCTTTATTTATTTCGTCTACTGCTTCCCTAATTTTTAACTTTAGAATGTCGACATTATCATGAAAATTATTCGCATACACCTTCTGTTGGAAATAACCCCATAGAAAAAAAATCTAGCGGCGTTAAATCAGGTGAACGTGGTGGCCATCTTATAGGGTCGAATCGCCCAATCTACTTATTTGGAAATTATTTTCTTGTAATAAATCCCACACCAAACATTCAAGTTTTTATATTTATGAAAATTGGCTATAATACGGAAATTTGGTATTTTTGAGAACTTTTTCTGTGAACTAACAACTCCAATTGTGGTAAACGTCGCTTCGTCAGAGAAAATATTTTTTTCTGTGTATTGGTACAGGTGGTTTTTACTGATAATTAAGTCTCGAGATTTTTGTCTCAACGACTTTTTTTGGGCAAAGTGTTCACGGACTCAATAGCTTACATAGCTCCTGCATCATCTTCCCCATTTCGCTTTTTTTGATATTTTTTTCGTCTCCTGTTGCATGTAATGTATACCTCAGAGTATTTTCTGTTAAACACTTCAATTCCACGGCTGTACAATACCCCACCTATGCCGTAACAAAGAATTAAATAGACCCTTTGCTCTAAAGTCCACATACTTTCAATCAGCTTCTATCAACAATGTGCTTGGATACACGCTGTTACTACTGTCAACAGATCAATTGTGGTCTCTAAATTGTTGCTTCACCTTTATGTAATGTCTTTTGCCTGGCCGAGATGTAAAATTCGAAATAGAACATTCAAGTTTGATATTTGAGCATAAAATTAATTCAAACTAACTTTTACCTATAACATTTTTGTTCAAATTCCGAAAAACCGATAGTTTACTCCAACTAGTTTATTATAAGTACGTACGAGGGGTATGCTTTTGAATTACTGGTGTGTATGATGCTTCGCCAATGCTTGGTGTCAGTGTGAACTCCATTTCTCTACAATACTCCAAATCATCGTGATTGAATGTGTGAAAATTATTATCGCTGGGAGTAAATTCTTGGTTTTGATTTATTTGTAGTGTAAATCCAAAAGTGCAATATGCAAATGGTACTAATTGGTTCCACTCAGCTCTCAGATTTCCATCATTATCGATACTAAATCTGATGTCGTCGATGACTTCTGACTGATCTTGTACTTCTACAAAAAGGATAATATTATTAAACAATAAACAGTTAAACAAATGTGACTGGAATATGGTTCATTTATTATAAGTACGTACGAGGGGTATGCTTTTCCGTTACTGCTGCATATGATGTTTCATCAATGCTTGGTGTTAGTGTGAACTCCATTTCTCTACAATACTCCAAATCATCGTTATTGAATGTGTGAAAATTATTATCGGTGGGAGTAAATTCTTGGTTTTGATTTATTTGTAGTTTAAACCCAAAAGTGCAATATGCAAATGGTACTAATAGGTTCCACTCAGCTCTCAGATTTCCATCATTGTCGATACTAAATCTGATGTCGTCGATGACTTCTGACTGATCTTGTACTTCTACAAAAAGGATAGTATTATTAAACAATAAACAGTAAATACATGTGGTTGAAGTATGATTCATTTATTACACTATGCAACAAAAAAATACCTCTCGGGAAATTTTAGCTAATAACGATTCTTTATGATCAAATGAACATTTCCACAAAGGCGTTTTTCTAGGTTGGCTCGAATAACCGAGATATTTCCAAGTTATTTTTAATTTTATTCATAAGTTTAGTCCAGTTAAATGGGTGTTTTGGTCAGGAAAAAAATATAGAATTATCTTTTTCTATTATTCTATATGTTTTTTAGGGAGCTGAATCCGAATTTCTACTTTGCTACTTCCTACGGATATGGCTTCACAACGGTAATCGCAAAAAAACTAAAATATGTCGACTTTTCTTCAGTTTATTGCCAAAAAGTCATAAAACTATGCACTTTTTGACGTAGACCACTATATACAAAAATAAAGTACACTAAATTTGCTATAAAAGGCACCCTCAAGTGGTGTATAAAAGGCACCCTCACCGAAAATTCAGTAGAGACCTATATTATTACTATTTATTTATTAACTATATATTTGCCATTTTTAATTAATACTTAATGTATTATGTACCTACGTTTAGCACAATTTTAGCCCACATTTTCGAAAAAAAAAAACTGGTAAACGGTCGAAATTATTTTGCCATAATATACAGAGTGCTTTCCTATCCGCTTATTCGATCTAACCTAGAAAAACGCCTTGGGGATGTGTTTAGGGGGCCACATAGAATCGATATTAGCTAAAATTTCCCGGGAGGAAGAAAGTTGATCAAAATTTGTCGCACAGTAGTATAATTTATAAGTACGTACGAGGGGTATGCTTTTCAGTTACTGGTGTATATGACGCATCGCCAATGCTTGGTGTTAGTGTGAACTCCATTTCTCTACAATACTCCAAATCATCGCGATTGAACGTGTGAAAATTATTATCGGTGGGCGTAAATTCTTGGTTTTGATTTATTTGTAGTTTAAAACCAAAAGTACAATACGCAAATGGTACTAATAGGTTCCACTCAGCTCTCAGATTTCCAACATTGTCAATGGTAAATGAGATGCCGTCCAAGACTTCTGACTGTTCCGGTACTTCTACAAAAAATTGCATATTATTAAACAGCGAATGACCGACCTGTGACTGGAACATGATTAATTTATTATATGTACGTACCAGGAGTATACCTTTCAGTTACTACTGTGTGTGATGTTCCGCCAATGCTTGGTGTGAGTGTGAGCAGTGTTTCTCTACAATATTCCAAATCATCGTCATCGAAAATATGATAATTTTCATTGAGAGGAGTAAATGCTTCGCTATCATCTATTTTCAATATATACTCCACTGTGCAATGTTGAAATGTGTCCAGTGGCTCCCAACTAGCTCTAACTTGTTCATTCTCTACTGAGAAATCGATTCTAGTCACTATTTCTGTGTCATCAGGTACAGCTAGAAGATTACATACAGTTAAGACCGCAATGATTAAAAATAAATCTATTTATCTATAAAGAGATCTTCATTCACATAAATATCTTCAGGTATATGCGAACAAATAATCTCTGTGATACAAACCTCTGAAGTGGGATTGTGAAGCAGTTGCGCTTCTCCTGCCGTCTTCTGCATATCTGGTCACCGAAATATTAACTTCAGTACAGTAGGCAGTATGTTCGAAAACATAAATTGGAACTTCCGTAGTGTCATTAATCACCACACCGTTCATTTCAACGAGTATTTCGTAATGATCGGCACAATCATCAGTGGCATTTGCCCAGGACACTGTCAAGAAATTTGCCGCAGGGTCTATCGTCAAATTAGTTGGTGCTCGAAGCGCTAAAACATATTTATTTTTTTTTATAGATTAGTTGCTATGGGAAGACTGAAAAAGGTAACTTACTTGCACATGCATTCTCGCTAGTAGTGGTCAGTACAACTCCAACAATAACTCCAGCTATAATGCCAAATATTACCACTGCAGGTACAGCTGAAAAAATAAAACAAGTTTAATTTTTTTTCTTATAAATGAAGTAAGAGGTTTCTAACTAAGTTTTCTGGAAAGAAATGCTGTTGCAATTTAAAAGTTCTGTCGAGCGCATTGAAACACTAGGTATATTACATTCGGGAGCAATTTTATAAGTAGGTACACCTAAAATATCCAATAAGATATTTATTGGTGAAATAATTATTTTCTAACGGAGAATTGGCGGTATTTTATTTGTCGGCGTAATAAATTGCCTCGCATACAATATAGGCTCAATATTTTGAGTTTAGAATTGGTAGTAAAACCATAAATTTCATTGATCTTTACAATCTGTGTCTGAGATAGCACATGGTCCAGATGTGGGAATAAACTGTTGATCATGCGTCTGTCAAAAATCGCTAAGAAAGAATGATGATTCAGAGACATAAGGGACTTAAGCGAAATATCTAAACTTTATTGATCTAAACTAAAAAAAAATTGGGAAGTTTCCTATCAAAATATTAATCTATATCGTTATACTTATACGTTCTTCTTTGATCTCGAAAACGTCAATCAGAAAGCTTAGCGAATCAAACAAACGATCTTATCAGAAAAGCGACCGTTTTGTAGATGCGATCGACGATACTGGCTACATTCATTACTTTAGATATTGTCAATTAATTACATATTAATTCTAATTGAACGAAATCACAAATCCCTCCTTATAATCGTAATAAGCCAGACTGTGGCGCAGCGGTAAAGCGCTTTGCTATCAGTGTGGGGGGCGTGAGTTCGATCCTCGCGCCCTGCTTTCAGAGTGAAGGTTTTTCTGTGGTTCTCCTTTACTCCTCGGCGAACGCTGAAAGCCAAACAACTTAAGATGTGCCGCGGACGCGGGCCATAATAATGATAATTCGGGCCTGCCGATGCCCCCGTAGTGGCGAAAGCTGTTGGGGGATGTTAAGGCGTGGATTATTATTATTATAATCTAAAGGGGTCAATTCATATAAAATGGTCCAGATAATAATAATATTTATTTTTTCAAATTAAACTGCCTGTTTTGCAAAACGATGTTTGTTACTTTTTATTTTACTCGGGATTTTACTTAGTCAGAATTTGACAGATATTTTTATGCTTTGCCATTAATTCCTCTTGAGCTGTTTTTAATTTATATTAAGAAGGTCGTCTAGCTATTTTGACTAGTTTCTGTAATTCTGTGATATAATAAAGTAAAGTATTCTAACATATAACCTTAATATTGTACTGCTCATAGATTATTATTTCTTTGTACTTTCATTTATTGATAAAGTCAATATCTGTAAACCAGTAGATGCAACATATAGTTTTAAATACATATAGTACCTACTTCTGTCAATTTTTTGACGGGTACAACCTAAACGTTTCTTTTTCATCAATATTAAATACAACATCCTGTATAAATGAAAATGACATTGGGTAGTAGAAAATGATGGAGTTTGATACAGAAGATCATAAAAAAATCTACAACATTTACACGGGTCACTTTTTTCTATGACCTCAACATTTCTGAGAAAAATGCGAATACCAATGCCAGAACAATTTTTCTGTTTTTTGTTTTGTTTTCAGTGTCGCAACAATAATTCAATTTCAATCAAATTTTGTGAAAGCATCCCTTTCTATACCTCAAATAACCATAATTTCCTGTATTATACAAAAACCAGGAAATGTTTGTTTTTTCAATCAAAATCAGTTTTTTAAGAAATTCTGTGGTGAAAAATCATCATACAGAGTTCTTCTGGTGCTCATTTTTGTTGTTTTTACATGTAGTTATTCATACAATAATTAAAAATTATTGAAAAACATGCTCAAAAAATGAAAAAAAAAAACACAAAAATGAGTTTCGCAACAGTGAATTTTTCAGTAATTGTTCATAATTTGTTTAAAATTGTAAGAAAATTACAAAACTGGTTACACCATTCAATTCTTCTGGAAGAAATACAAAAGAAACTGTCTCTCATTTTGACACTAATGCTACAAGGATTAAATTAAAATAATAAAGCTTCAGATAAGTAAGCAAAATAGTTTTAGAATCAAAAACTATCCAATACAAAAGTTGTAAGAGGGTCATAAAAAAATTTAGTACTTGTAGATGTTACTATAAAAGATAACCTGAAACCATCAGAGAAAAATGCGATAAATTCCCCAAAATCCAAAGAAAAACTATACCACCCCATGACCTGCATTTAATTTTTTTACGTTCACTATGAGCTCCTTTACCGTTTGCAATGATAAAAAGAATTAATAGCGGGTTAAATGCTATTTCAAATGTAGCTCTACTAGGAAGATAGTCATAACTAAAGTATTAACTTACCTATTTTAATAAACATAGAAATCATTCCTATGCGCACTAGTTACTTCACTTTTGAAGACGCTATTTCTATGTTATTATATTCATAGACCGATCTCAAATAAAACAGATTGTCGATGTAATATCTGCAAGAAACCTTTAATCATATCTGCCTGACATATCTGCTAATCCCTTACCAAAAGGGTCTTACTGTGCAAAACAATTTTTTCGTATCTGCTATAAATCTATCAATAAAATTGGAATGCTATCCAGTAGATATGGATTATAGTGCATTCCAAAAAGTTTTAACGGAGACTGATGGAAGATTGGGATTGAATTTTTGGCTATTTTAATCCAAATCGTAGCTCAACTGGTCATTTGTATTGATTAGTGGAATCGAATAAGTAAAAAATGACGATAATCTCTATATCGGTTACTTACTTACTCTTTATAACGTTAACAAATTTATTACCGTCTCAAGAATAGTGAATTTTATATTTACGCTCCTGCCGGTTGGGGACCAAAATCGATGTTTTGTAAACTATAAATTAATTAGATGATTAATAAATTACCGTAGTAAGAATATCAAATTAAACTTTAGAGTAGGCTTTCCTATGGGGCCCCAAAGAGAGTGGAGGGAGTTTTAGCAGTTAAACTCATGTTTCTTGCAATAAAAGAAAAAGTTTTTGTTAATTGTTCCGAAGTGTTATATCAGTATAATTAGTATTGATTATTTTCGTATAAAAAAGTAATTCTTAAATGATCTTTTATTGTTTATTGCATATTAAGCTATTGAAAACACAAACATCTTTAAGAAATCTGTAATTATTCTTGGAGTTTCTACGATTTATCTTGCTAGTTACAGCTTTAAGGCTCCCGTCTCAATTCAAATAGCGAACTGTAGCAACTTCTCTCCAAAGATTCGAAATAAGAAAACCACCAGATGTAGATGGCGCTACTATAAACATGTCCTTTATTATTTCGTGTTTCTTACATTTGATGTACGGTATAACCTAAAAAAAATAATGTATTGCTTTCTATTTGTACAAATATTCAAACTGAACTGTGTTGAAGTTTCCTAGTCAATGATATAATACTTTCACTATCGTCACTATTGTAAACTTGGTTACCAACTTACTACAAACACGCACTACAATACTCCAGAGTGCAAGTCTAGAGAAGGTAAGAAGAAAATAACTTGTGCTCTTATAGTTAACATTTAAATATATTTTATAATGTATTACTGCAGATAATAATCAGACACAACTGCCATCGGAAAGCATTTCTATATTTGTAGTCCACCCCAAAATTTGCATAAATAATTTTCATAGATATTGAAATTCCATTCCGATGGCAGTTGCACAAGGACCTTCAGAATCGAATGGTAGCGAGCATATTGCAATTGGCGCAATAATTATGACGTGGGTTATTTTGAACTAACGACTCAGATGTAATTTTATTTCAATCGTCGTATTAAGTAAAGTACGACGATTGTTTCTGTCGTTATCGCGTTGTCTTGCTATAATTTATTACTGAGATTTTTGCTTCCTTAATAACCTTGTTTATAGCCTTTATTACAACTTGCTCGCGCTCAGTTTTAAAAGTCTTACAGGTTATGTAGGAGTGATCCAGGAGCATAACGGACTTGATTTTTTATGCTTTATAGTTTATCAAATGTCTATCAAAGAACTATTCTTTTATGAAGTTCACATCCGTTACTTTAAGTCTAGTGTTGGAAAAACTCGAGCATGCCTGCCCTTGGTGGTCAAAGGACAAAGCCTGGAAGAGGAAGTGCAGAAGACAGACATTGAGTTTTTTTTTTCGTTTCATTTATTGATAACGTTTATTCACTTATTATCTTATATATTATTTTATTGTTAAATACAGATATAAAAATGGTCATAGTTATCTACACATTTGTGAATCATGTGAATTCGCGCTTAATTTATTAATACAGTAAAAACAGGATAATAAACAAATTTTATAAATGTTTTTGCCACACAAAAAATAAATAGAGTACTTTACAATTCAATCGGGACCATTGTCGGGACACGGTAGTACTTGTGCTTCACCCGGTAGAGGTATACCCTTGATATCACCGATGACTGGTGTTACATAGAAAGTTCTTGTCTGGCAAAATACCAAGCCGTCCATCGAAATCTCGTATTCTGCGTCATCAAAAGGATCTGTAGTATCATCATCTATAGTTATTATGTACGATATCGTGCATTCACTAAAACCTGCTGGGCGCGCCCATGTCACCAATATATTATCATTATCATCTTGGATACCTATCGTCAACTCTGTAACTTTTGCAAATCCCGGCAGAACTTGTACTTCTGCAATACCCTCTTGAGGTGTACCCTGGATATCACCGATGACTGGTGTTACATAGAAAGTTCTTGTCTGGCAAAATACCAAGCCGTCCATCGAAATCTCGTATTCTGCGTCATCAAAAGGATCTGTAGTATCATCATCTATAGTTATTACGTACGATATCGTGCATTCAGTAAAACCTGCTGGGCGCACCCATGTCACCAATATATTATCATTATCATCTTGGATACCTATCGTCAACTCTGTAACTTTTGCAAATCCCGGCAGAACTTGTACTTCTGCAATACCCTCTTGAGGTGTACCCTTGATATCACCGATGACTGGTGTTACATAGAAAGTTCTTGTCTGGCAAAATACCAAGCCGTCCATTGCAATCTCGTATGCTGCCTCATCAAAAGGATCTGTAGTATCATCATCTATAGTTATTACGTACGATATCGTGCATTCAGTAAAACCTGCTGGGCGCACCCATGTCACCAATATATTATCATTATCATCTTGGATACCTATCGTCAACTCTGTAACTTTTGCAAATCCCGGCAGAACTTGTACTTCTGCAATACCCTCTTGAGGTGTACCCTTGATATCACCGATGACTGGTGTTACATAGAAAGTTCTTGTCTGGCAAAATACCAAGCCGTCCATTGCAATCTCGTATGCTGCCTCATCAAAAGGATCTGTAGTATCATCATCTATAGTTATTACGTACGATATCGTGCATTCAGTAAAACCTGCTGGGCGCACCCATGTCACCAATATATTATCATTATCATCTTGGATACCTATCGTCAACTCTGTAACTTTTGCAAATCCCGGCAGAACTTGTACTTCTGCAATACCCTCTTGAGGTGTACCCTGGATATCACCGATGACTGGTGTTACATAGAAAGTTCTTGTCTGGCAAAATACCAAGCCGTCCATCGAAATCTCGTATTCTGCGTCATCAAAAGGATCTGTAGTATCATCATCTATAGTTATTACGTACGATATCGTGCATTCAGTAAAACCTGCTGGGCGCACCCATGTCACCAATATATTATCATTATCATCTTGGATACCTATCGTCAACTCTGTAACTTTTGCAAATCCCGGCAGAACTTGTACTTCTGCAATACCCTCTTGAGGTGTACCCTGGATATCACCGATGACTGGTGTTACATAGAAAGTTCTTGTCTGGCAAAATACCAAGCCGTCCATCGAAATCTCGTATTCTGCGTCATCAAAAGGATCTGTAGTATCATCATCTATAGTTATTACGTACGATATCGTGCATTCAGTAAAACCTGCTGGGCGCACCCATGTCACCAATATATTATCATTATCATCTTGGATACCTATCGTCAACTCTGTAACTTTTGCAAATCCCGGCAGAACTTGTACTTCTGCAATACCCTCTTGAGGTGTACCCTGGATATCACCGATGACTGGTGTTACATAGAAAGTTCTTGTCTGGCAAAATACCAAGCCGTCCATCGAAATCTCGTATTCTGCGTCATCAAAAGGATCTGTAGTATCATCATCTATAGTTATTACGTACGATATCGTGCATTCAGTAAAACCTGCTGGGCGCACCCATGTCACCAATATATTATCATTATCATCTTGGATACCTATCGTCAACTCTGTAACTTTTGCAAATCCCGGCAGAACTTGTACTTCTGCAATACCCTCTTGAGGTGTACCCTGGATATCACCGATGACTGGTGTTACATAGAAAGTTCTTGTCTGGCAAAATACCAAGCCGTCCATCGAAATCTCGTATTCTGCGTCATCAAAAGGATCTGTAGTATCATCATCTATAGTTATTACGTACGATATCGTGCATTCAGTAAAACCTGCTGGGCGCACCCATGTCACCAATATATTATCATTGTCATCTTGGATACCTATCGTCAACTCTGTAACTTTTGCAAATCCCGGCAGAACTTGTACTTCTGCAATACCCTCTTGAGGTGTACCCTGGATATCACCGATGACTGGTGTTACATAGAAAGTTCTTGTCTGGCAAAATACCAAGCCGTCCATTGCAATCTCGTATGCTGCCTCATCAAAAGGATCTGTAGTATCATCATCTATAGTTATTACGTACGATATCGTGCATTCAGTAAAACCTGCTGGGCGCACCCATGTCACCAATATATTATCATTATCATCTTGGATACCTATCGTCAACTCTGTAACTTTTGCAAATCCCGGCAGAACTTGTACTTCTGCAATACCCTCTTGAGGTGTACCCTGGATATCACCGATGACTGGTGTTACATAGAAAGTTCTTGTCTGGCAAAATACCAAGCCGTCCATCGAAATCTCGTATTCTGCGTCATCAAAAGGATCTGTAGTATCATCATCTATGGTTATTACGTACGATATCGTGCATTCAGTAAAACCTGCTGGGCGCACCCATGTCACCAATATATTATCATTATCATCTTGGATACCTATCGTCAACTCTGTAACTTTTGCAAATCCCGGCAGAACTTGTACTTCTGCAATACCCTCTTGAGGTGTACCCTGGATATCACCGATGACTGGTGTTACATAGAAAGTTCTTGTCTGGCAAAATACCAAGCCGTCCATCGAAATCTCGTATTCTGCGTCATCAAAAGGATCTGTAGTATCATCATCTATAGTTATTACGTACGATATCGTGCATTCAGTAAAACCTGCTGGGCGCACCCATGTCACCAATATATTATCATTGTCATCTTGGATACCTATCGTCAACTCTGTAACTTTTGCAAATCCCGGCAGAACTTGTACTTCTGCAATACCCTCTTGAGGTGTACCCTGGATATCACCGATGACTGGTGTTACATAGAAAGTTCTTGTCTGGCAAAATACCAAGCCGTCCATTGCAATCTCGTATGCTGCCTCATCAAAAGGATCTGTAGTATCATCATCTATAGTTATTACGTACGATATCGTGCATTCAGTAAAACCTGCTGGGCGCACCCATGTCACCAATATATTATCATTATCATCTTGGATACCTATCGTCAACTCTGTAACTTTTGCAAATCCCGGCAGAACTTGTACTTCTGCAATACCCTCTTGAGGTGTACCCTGGATATCACCGATGACTGGTGTTACATAGAAAGTTCTTGTCTGGCAAAATACCAAGCCGTCCATCGAAATCTCGTATTCTGCGTCATCAAAAGGATCTGTAGTATCATCATCTATGGTTATTACGTACGATATCGTGCATTCAGTAAAACCTGCTGGGCGCACCCATGTCACCAATATATTATCATTATCATCTTGGATACCTATCGTCAACTCTGTAACTTTTGCAAATCCCGGCAGAACTTGTACTTCTGCAATACCCTCTTGAGGTGTACCCTGGATATCACCGATGACTGGTGTTACATAGAAAGTTCTTGTCTGGCAAAATACCAAGCCGTCCATCGAAATCTCGTATTCTGCGTCATCAAAAGGATCTGTAGTATCATCATCTATAGTTATTACGTACGATATCCTGCATTTATCAAAACCTGCTAGGGGTGCCCATGTCACCAACATGTTATTATTATTATCTTGAGGGCCTATGGTCAAGCCCGTAACTTGTGCAAATCCCGCCGGAACTTTTAAGAGTGTATCTTCCTCTTTTTGTGTACCCTCGATATCATCGATGACTGGTACTACAGATATGGTGGTGGTGGTGCAATACTCCAAATTCTCCATAGTGACCTCAAGTTCTTGCCCTTCAACACTTTGACTTGCCTCATCATCAACACTTACTTTATAAGTCATGGTACATTGATCGAAACCTGTCGGCCCAACCCATCTCACCATTACCTTCGCATCGTCTATACGGGTTAGTGTCAAGTCTGTAACGATGCCAAATCCTGGGTTTACACCTAAAATTTGAACACAATGAGTAATTTGATAGAATTGTGAGTCGTGTCTGTGTGAAATACATACTTCTTGTGTAGGTTAGTGCGGTAGGTGAACTTCTCGTGTCATTCTCTGCTATTCTGGTTACCGTAATAGTAACTGGAGAGCAGTAGGTAGTATGTTCGAAAACATGATATGGAACTTTCGTAGTAGCAGTTTCTGCGATACCGTTCTCTTCAACAACTACTTCGTAATGGTCGGCACAATCATCGGAATTTGTCCAGGATACTGTCAGGAAATTCGGCACAGGGACTATCCTCAAATCAGTTGGTGCTCGAAGCGCTAAAATTATTTATTGTTTTTATAGGTTGGCTATAGTATAGGAAGACAGAAAGAGGTAACTTACTTGCACATGCATTCTCGGTAGTGGTCGGTACAACTCCAACTATAACTCCAACTATAATGCCAGTTGTTGCTACAGCAACTACTGTGGCTATCACAGCTGAAAAAATAAAACAGTTCAAGTTTGGAAATATTTTAAGCTATACGAGAAATGTGTTTTTAAAATTTTTAATAATAAATGAATTACCATGATGGTAAACATTTAAACATTACGAGTAATTATTATTTACATGTTTATCTCATTTTTACATGTATATCTCATTTTTTGTCTATCTGCATTTGTCATTTGATAACAAGTAACAATTAAACGAATGGGATTCGTTTTAAAAATGCAACTGATAACAATTAAATAATTTATCAGATTAGATTCTATTCATAGGTATTGGTTAGATGTCCAGGAGAAAATATGTACAGTAAACATTTTTATCCCTCTTACTTTTCTGGTGAATCTTAAGGCTCTTTGGCCGAAACATTAAAATTCTAATGCTAAAGGCCTATCGGTGTAAATATTTTGCTAACAGTTTTCCAATTAAGTTTTCTATTTCAAACATTTCTGTAAAAATAACAACGGCAATCGAGAGAGGATCTACATAAAAAATGGCACGCCAAACCAAAATATAAAAGTACTGTTTACTATTTAATGTAATATAAGTGCTCTGAGAAACGTATATTTGCTACTAAAAGGCATATTTAGAATCAATTTTGACGATTGATGTGACCAAACATCTGCTGATTATTTAACTTTCTGAATATTACTTTGAAACAATAAGATTATCTTCGTCTTAAGGAATTGGAAAAATAAATAAGTCTATAAGTACATTTTTTATACAGAATGACATCTGTTTTCTGGAAAGAAATGCTGCTACAATTTGAAAGGGCTGACCAGCGCATCAAAACACTAGGTGCTAAATTCGGGAGCAATTTTATAAGTTTACCTAAAATCTCCAATAAGATATTTATTGATGAAATAATTATTTTATAACAGAAAACTGGCGGTATGTTATTGGCCTACGCCATAAATTATCTCGTATACAATACAGGCTCAATATTTAGGGTTTAGAATTGGTAGTAAAACCATAAATTTCATTGATCTTTACAATCTTTAGAGATAGCAAATGGTCTACATTAGGCAATAAACGATTGATCATAGTGCGTCTGTCAAAAATCACTAACAAAGAGCGATGAATCAGAGACATGAGGAACCCAAGAAAAATATCTAAACTTCATTGCTCTAAACATAAAAAAAATTGTAAGTTTGCTATCAAAATTCTAATCTATATCGGTTTAGTTATACGATCCTATTTGATCTCGAAAACATCAATCAGAAAGCTTAGCGAATCATACAAAAGATGATATCAGAAAAGTGTCATTTTTGTAGATGTGATCGACGATACTGCTACATTCATTACTTTAGATATTGTTGTCAATTAATTACATAATAATTCTATTATAGACAAGTAAAGTAATTGCAAAATATTTCTTTCATCTAACTTAGACGATTACCGCGAAAGATAAATAAAAAAAGTACCTAACGAAATCACAAATGTCCTCCATATAATCGTAATAATCTAAAGTGGTCGATTTATATGAAATGGTCCAGAAAATAATAAGCTGGTAGCATGAACATTTCAGAAAAATTTATTTTTTTAGAATAAACTGCTTATGTTCTAAACTGCAAAACTATTTATTTTTTCTATTTTACTCGGTTCAGAAATAGCGGCCAGTTTTGTGTCAGCGAAACATCGGTATGTGTTTGCGTTAAACGAAATCACTTTGTTAGGGTTTCTGTCATAGAGAGTTGAAATAAATCTCACACTATTTAGCACATTCCAAGCTATCTGTTGGGTATATAATACAGTTTACGCTTACGGTTACTATGAAAAAATCTGAAACTTTCATGATGAATTCATCTTTGCATAAACTTTAATAATAAATAAAAGCATTCTTGTGTATTGCACTGTGTTTCGAATAACAGCCCTTTGAAAATGAGAGAAAAATCACATGTTTAATTCCAAATTCTCTGTAAATACAAAACAAACAGTTTTTCTGCTAAACACAACACTTATAAAACCAGGTGATACTTCATATGCGTTTGAAGTTGATGCTAATGTAACATTTTAGTACACCTTCTATTTCTTGAGGAGAGAATTTGTGAATACTTCTAGTTCCTGTTATCTTTTTCGATCTCTGATGTCTATCTTCAAGGGTGGTTTTGTGACCTTAAACCTCTTCTTTTTTTATTAAGATTTTGTTTACCCCAACTAGGTGTCCATTACAAAAACAGAACATAATTTCTACATTTAGTACAGTTACTAACAAATAGCATAATTCCGTCCTTAAGTTGGAAATAGTATATTGTGTACCAAACCGAGAAAGTGGTTCTTTTCCGAGCCGAGAGAAGAGGCACTTCTTGAGTCCCGGAAAATCACTTTCTGGGAGTGATTTACACATTATTTTTTATCCTTTACAACAATATCGTTTTAGAATCACCCGTTTCTAAAGACTAATCACTGACATATTGGCTTTTCACAAATAAAAAACGTTTACGTTTTAATCGCAAACTGTAAACCGAATCGAAAACTGTGTTTTGATTGGACAGACCATTCGGTCGCCGCCTATAGGTCATATTGTGTACAATTGTTTTCGTGGCTACCACTGAAAAGTGTTCATTACAGGCCTGGCTGGGGCTGGCTGGCAAATAGCATCTTTCGTGCCTCCATAGAGACGCGAAAATGACATTTTCGCATTGTGTCTGATAAAAAGTACATTTATTTAAACTTATTACATTTTAGAATAATGTTATTAACTTTATTCAATTTAAAATAATTATAATAGAATATGTAATTACTTGATATATTGATTTCCGGGTGGAACCCGCGTTGAGGACTTTGAAGTAGTCGACGTTTCGCGCTCTGTTGCAAGAGGCATCTTCAGGACTAAGTTATCAAACCAAGCGCTAAGAAGATATCTAAGCTAAGAAGGTATCTTCTTAGCGCTTGGTTTGATAACTTAGTCCTGAAGATGCCTCTTGCAACAGAGCGCGAAACGTCGACTACTTCAAAGTCCTCAACGCGGGTTCCACCCGGAAATCAATATATCATTGACTCAGACCGCGGAAGTCTATAATTTAGATATGTAATTACTTAATTGTACGACACACATATATATTATATTTAATCCCTAGCATGTTAAATGCTGATGATTATGATACCAGTAACTTTGTATAATAATGACAGTGCTTTTAAATAATGACTTCGCTCGAAGAAACTATCATTATCCTACAAAGCTCCTGTCAACACCTACGTGGTTGACAGTTCACCTCGCTACCATTGACGATGATAAAGCGACGGTATTTGATACACTCGCCTACGGCTCGTGTATAAACTTCATCCTCGCGATTTATATCATTAAGAACCTTGAACTGTATAGAATATACTCCTGAAACTGTATTTTGATTCTCGCGGGTTTTATGGTTTTATAGCTATAATCTAATATTATATAATATTATAGCCATAACCAAATAGTATGTTTAAACAAGTGCAATTAGTTAATAAATAATAAAAATATATAAATAATCTAACAGTAATTTCTGCAAGAAAATAGAAAAATATGGCAGTAACATGGTATATTTTTGTTTAAACAAATGGTATTTGTTTAAACAATGCAAATTAGTTAATAAATGACAAAAATGCCAATAATCTAATAATGTCTGCAAAAAATATAAAAATGTGTTCGTGCCATTGTATATTTATATTTATATTTATTTATATTTAAACATTTTGTAATTGTTTAAACAAATTGAAGTTAGTTCATAAATGACAAAAGGACATGTCAGTAATCCATTAATAATACTTTATAAAAAAAAATAAAAAACACGTAACATTGTAAAATTGTAAATTTGGAGAAAATGTTGCTTCATATTTATGGTATTGCAGGGGAGGGTGGGGGTGGTGAAAAAATAATGCTGGTTGTGGATTTATTCCTTGGGGACTTCTGAACAATTTCTGGCAATCTCCCGCAACTTTTTTTCTAAATCCGAAATAAGAAAAAAAAGGAAAAAAATATGCATTTTTGCAATGTATTTTAAATGGGAAATTTGAGGTGCTCGGTGGCACGTGTTAACCGATCGTGTTAGCCGATTTTTCTCAAATTTGGGGAGAATTTTTTTTTCTGGAAAACGAACAGATTGTTGCCCTCCAGCAAAAAGCCCGTTTTTTGGACCACCCTAGTGTACACTTCTTGCATATGCTTTTTTATGGCTCAATTTCTTTTTGTACACTGCCGTCCCCTGAACGTTGTTTTAAACCACTTTACTTAGAACCTTATGGCTCTGAGCCAGCATTTCACAACCGGTACTTGGAACTCTATTGAACTAAGATTATTGGATTATCTAATGAAATTTAAAAAAAAAACTATATCACACAACCGTTGTAGCATAACATAACGTAAAAATCTCACTACAAAATGTCAAGTTAGAACAAGAACTTTTAAATAAACACGATTATTATAGCACCGATAAAAATTTTAATGCCAAACTATTAACGAACAGAGCGGCAACAAGATTATTAATTTCTGAATGAAATGTATGAGAACCAATGTTTTGTAATTTTAGTACCTGGTTTAAATGCTATTTCAAAAGTAGGTGTACTAGCACGATAGCTATAACTAAACTTACCTATTTTAATAAATATAGAAATCATTCCTTTGCGCACTGATTACTTCACTTTTGAAGACGCTATTCCTGACTTGTTATATTCATGGACCGATTTCATATGAAACAGATAGTCGATGTATTATCTGCAAGTAACATTTAATCATATCTGCCCGTCATATCTGCTAATCCCTTACCAAAAGGGTCTTGCTGTGCAAAACAATTTTGTTGTATCAGCTATAAATCTAGCAATAAAATAACAATGCTATCCGGTAGATATGGTTTATAGTGCATTCGAAAACGTTCCCACGAAGACTGATGGAAGATTGGGACTGAATTTTAGGCTGTTTTTATCTATATCTTACCTCAAGTGGCCATTTTTATTGATTAGTGGACTCGAATAAGTAACAACTGACGATAATCTTTATAACGCTTATTATATTTCAAGTTATATTTCCCGTCCTTTCGGTACATGATCGGTGTAGTATCTTCATTTCAGTACTACAGCCACGTATATTTAAAAAAAGCCGTGGTAACAAATAAAAAGTCCAGTAGGATAGGTACGGGTAAGGCGGCCTTGGTATATATCTGACATTCTTTTTTTTCACGTGCTATTGTCAAGTCCGATTTTTATTAGCTCTCTTTGAGAGCTTAAAAATTCAGTCATGGAAGCATCATGGGACCAAGAAGGCGTGCTGATGGTCTTCCTAAATGTTTGCGAAGATGGAACATCAAAATTACGTTCACATATCAAAGAGCACAGCCTCAACACGACGTATACACACGAAGACGTCATGAATCAAGTCCAGACAAAACCCACATCAAGTGGAACATCTCCAACATCGAGATTTTCAATTGCTGCTTGCGATTGTTCTAATGTTATCCAGTTAGATAACCTGTTGACTCGCTTAACGTCCTAATCGTTGAAAATTTCAACCTATTCCAGTTGGCTTTAGTGTTAATGATTCTTGATTGATCTGTTCTCGGAATATTGATCGTCGTTGTTTCTAATAACAAATAGTTGGTCAAACGACAAAGAACTCTAGAGGAAAAGCAGTGTATTTATATATCCAGATATCTTGTCAATATCTGAAACGGTGTATTCTAGCTCATCATCATCAATCAAAGTCAAATCCTTACAACGGTTACTTGGTAAGTTATGGTGCATGCGTCGAAACCTTTTTGTCGACTCCAGGTCACCAACACATTCTCCTCATCATCTCTGGAGCCTACATTCAAATCTGAAACAGCTGAAAATTCCTTCGAAACATTTAAGATTGTGTCTTCCTGTTTTGGTGTACCCTTGATACCATCGATGACTGGTACTACAGATATTGTTGTGTTGGTACAATACTCAAAGTTCTCCAAAGTAATCTCCAGTTCTTGCTCTTCAATCAGAATTGCCTCATCATCAGCAGTTACTTTATACTTCATGGTACATAGATCGAAGCATATCGGTCCAACCCATCTTACATTTACATATTTATTCAATAACCTTCTTAATTTTTGTTTATCAGCGTTTGTCATTGCAGATAACAAATAATAATCGTCCGAATGGGTTTCGTTTGAAAATGCAACTGATAACAATTTAATAATCGATTAGATTACATTCTATTCGTATATGTGTTGGTCACATAACAAATTTTCAGCAGATAAAATGTAGTACACTAAACATTTTTACGCCCTTGTGTGACGTCTTTAAGGTTGTCCCAAATCGCGAAAAATTTAAATTTATAAAATGTTCTGTTATTTAGTATTTCGTTACCAGTCTCAAGACTGAAATCTGAACGTTTGGCACCAGCGCTGGCATCCAAAGACATTGAATCTGGTCTAACTGGTGCAAATGGCTTAATTTTCTTTTCTTTGTAAATTCTGGACAGATGCAATTTTGTTAATTTTTCAATTTATAACGCCCTTCTTCGAAGGGACAATCTTAGAATTTCTTGAACAGATGCTATTAGAGAAGCAGCGTCTTTCTCATTCAGTTTACTTTTCTGATTTCTTATGATTAATGAAGTAGCGGAGGCGTTTTGCGTGAAAGTAGCGATTAATGGGTACTTTGAGTGTGCAAAACTCCGAGCGTTCAAGGGCAAATAGGAGGTACATTTAATTGCCTATAATTTGAGGTACTTAGGGGCGTTATGCAATAATTTTAGCGTGTTATGTTCATTAATAGCACTTCTTAGTCGAACGGCGCGCCAATTTCTTATGTTATAGTCGTGTAGGGGTAGGCGATATTAGGGGTAGCTCCTTTCCAATACCATAATTGCAAAATTTTATGCGCTTTCAGAATTTATAACACTTGCTTCTCTATGGGGTTGTTGTAAAAAGTTATGTACAATTCTTTATTGGGATTACAAGTGCTCGACAACACCATTTGATGATTTTTTGGGGCAAAGCTCTGGCGTATAGTATGTTTCATAACAAAATTCTAATTCTTTATAACAGACAATTGGCGGTATTTTATTCGTCGACGCAATAAATTCTCTGATTCTCTTGGGTCATAACACTCATAACTCATAAAGGAGCCAAGAAAGATATCTAAACTTGAAACTGAATCTAAACTAAAAAACGGGAAGTTTGCGATCAACCTACTAATTCCTTAACTTATAATATTACTAAGAGCCGAAATATTTTTATCTATATCGGTTGACTAACACGTTCCTCTTTGATCTCTAAAACGTCAATCAGAAGGCTAAGCGAATCATCCAAAAGATTTTATCAGAAAAGTGGCCTTTTTGTAGATGTGATCGACGACACTGCAAAATTCATTACTTTAGATAATGTTGTCATTTAATTACATAAATAATTATATTACAGACAAGTAATGTAATTGCTAAATATTTCTTTCATATATCCTAGACGATTACTGTGAGAGATAAATAAAAAGATAAAGTAACGAAATCAGAATTTCCTCCATATAATCGTAATAATCTAAAATTGATAAAATATTTTTGCCCAACGCCATTAATAAATGCTGCATGTGATCTTATAAATATTTTAAGCAGAGGCATTACTTTTTAATCATCTTGTTTTTTTACCTTATGAAACGTAGTAGTCGAAAAAAAGTTGATATTTTAGCGGAGAAATTTCCTTTTGGGGTAAAAACAAGGTAAGAACAAATTTCTGTGCATGAGTACCCGTTCTTGTTTGTCGACGATTGCGGAGAAACTACTAAAGGCATCGGGACGAAACTTCATATTTAGTAGTTTCGTGACTAAACTTAGAGCTGAAAGAAGTTTTGTTCAAACGGGCCCAAAGGAACTGGAGGTTTACTCTTACCATTTTTCAACTATTTTGCAACTATAACTTTGAAAGTCAGTTGACTCTGGGTGCATTAAACCAATTATGCTAGAATTCACTACCTATTTTAATAAATAATGAAACCATTACTGTGCTCACTAGTTAGTTCACTTTTGAAGACTCTATCCCTATGTTGTTCTATTCATAGTCCGATCTCAAATGGAACAGATTGTCGATGTATTCTCGCGTTAATCTTGTGATTTTCTGGTTTAGGGGCTACTCGCTTGGGCACTAATCCACTAATCTAGTGCCGACTAATATATTTCAATAAAAATAATGAACGTTCACGTACCTTATATTAACTTCTCAAACACCTCGTAATCACTGGGATATAGTCGGGTGATAATATAGATAATATAGCTTTGAAGCCCTTCTCACAAGTCCCTTTATTTTCCCTATTAGACCAGGCAATAGAGAATCTTGTGTGACAAAAATACTAGCAGGAAGCCGACGGTCCCAAGTCACGTGGAACAGTCCGTAGATGTATTGTGATATGTTTCCTACTCACAAATATCATTTCTTAATTTGTTATAAAAATAGAAAACCTCAAAAAAACGTGTTTTTTTTCGTTTTTCGCTTGTAAAAACTGAACCGATGGAGCAATCTTGTTGCTTTCAACAGAATATATTACATATATTACAAACGTCAGCTCTGAGCGTACAAAACTTGGAAATATCAAAAAGCTTTTACAAATTTAGCATCGTAAATTTGTAGACACAGATTATTTTGCAGATCGTTCATTAATTTTAAATGCTAATCCCGAAACCCGACTTAAATTGCCAAGAATTTCCATGGGACTTCCAAATGCCTGTTCGTGGTTCTGTTATCTTATTGACTCATTTCGCCATTATTTTTTAATTCGGTAATCTGTCGCCGGGTATCCAAATTTCTTTGGCGAGGCATAATCGCCGTGTCGTTATCTGTATTGTGTCCGTAAACACTGTTGTCCTAGTAACTAATGCACGTGCGATCCGCCACTACTTGCAGCGTCGCTGTCGATCCCTTCCCCCGCTCGCCCGAAAGACCGAAGAGCGCCGCGTCAATTGCAGAAATCATGAGATACTTCAAGTCGATCTTTTGTAGGGAAAATGTAAGATAAACAATGATTATGTAATAAGCTTAATGAATTAGTGGGTAGTCTATAGTCTATATTTCATTATTCTAGCTCTTCTAATAACGGAATTGCTGGCATTGCATAATATAGCTTTTTATGGGTCAACCACTAATCCAATGATTTTACAAAAATCCACATTGAAAACTAGCATTCCGCAGGTGATTCTATTTTTTAGTTCGTTGAAATCTATAGATTATTTCTGGAGTAATTAATTTCTAAAGTTAAACGAATAAAATTTACGGGACAAAAACAGCGCCAATTCTTCTTAATTTGGAAAAATCGGGAAAACGCCAACATATACAGGTTTCTAATTTTTATGAGTTGTAGCCTATTAATCAAGGAGAGCATCAGAATTTTTTCAAATTTTTTCGCCCCTAGATTTGCGAAAAAATTGGCTTACTATCAGTCACGTTCGAACAGAACATGTTTAGACGAAATCGTTTTTAGTCCAGTAGGGGAGGGGGGAGGGCTAGAAAAGCTTAACTTCAAATTGTCGAACAAGACAATATGTGCATTTTCCGCCATCTCGAAAAAAGGGTTAAAATCAGTTTTTTTTACAATAACTCGGTTCTCCGTTGAAATACGGTTATTTTGAATAAATACTTTTTTTGTTGCTTTTTGTACGCTTTACAATTAAGGTCTTTCACATTTTTTACCTATCGTTCATCGTTATGGAGATATCGATCGAAAAAGTCAAGTTTTAAGGTAGTGACATTTGTTTTTTGCTGTATTCTCTTTTCTCGCGACAAATATCGAAAAAATGTCTACTACGTCAAAACGGATGAAAGGTTGTTCGGGGAATTATTGGGATACAAAATAAATAAATAAACCAGACAAATTCTGAAACAACCAGAAGAATTTTATTGAATAAATAATTTTTTGTGTAGCCAAAAATGATAATTATTGCAAATTGGTTCCAACCCGTAATAAGTCTGTCGCAACCCCATTCCTGAGGATCTTTGAGAAAATCCGAGCCACGTTTGTACTTGTAGATATGTCCGGAAAATGTGTTGGCGGGCTGCGCTTTTTGTTGGTGGGAGTAGCGAGAAGTGATTCAACTTATTTGTCGTCATTGAGTTTGCAAAGCGGTGGAATCGCAAAATATTAATCGATTTCTCCTGTTTATCACTGTTTATCGCCATATAGGTCGATCTGGAATTGCTCTCCAGCATAAATGAGGACTGTAGCTCTGGATTCTTCTCGAGAGTGTTGATAAATTTCAACTCTCCAATATAATAACCATACATTTTGTGTGGTTATCAACAAAAAGTTAATTTGTGTGAAGGCTGCTATGATACTTGCGCCATCGAAATAGCCGATATACTTAGCGAATATGAAAATTATTACCATTTGTATAAGAAAAATGCCTATATTAAAAATAGTTATAATTTATATTCTTAACAGTTCGACATGTTAAATACATAATAATCTAAAATTAAAATACCTACTAACATAATAGATTGTATCCGTTTTACGTATTTTTATGTTTGTACTTCTGATGACGGATTTGAACCAAACGGTTGACAACTTTTACCAGCAACTTTTACCAGCAACTTGCCTTCCAACTAAAAAATATTTATTAGTTTGTTTACCTAACTGTTCGGTAGCTACGCTAGAGACGCGACACGTTTTCATTTTGTTCCGCGTTCAAACAGACAGTAAAATAGACTAATGTAAATTGAGGTAATCTGTAAACAAAATTAGTATGCATACCTACGAAAACTGCACAAAATGTAGTTGGTCTAATCGATTGAGTACTTTCCGGAATATTTCCGTGCTGTAAGTTAAGTTGTGGGTGGATATACACTCTGAATGTATGTGCCGACTCGTCATTAACATAACATGTTGGAAAAATTTGGGCGCTAGTAATTTCTGTTGGTTCACCTGCAGCACCTTGAGGAACACAAACCCCTGTATATGTAACATCACACGCACCTTGATCCACTAATATCCACTCCATTTGCAGTTGATTAGCAACCAAGTTAAATGTGTGTGGATTAAAATTAGTACCAAAATCATCTGGTATAACTATAAAAAGAAAGAATTAGATTGATGTTGTTGGTATTTGAAATAGCAATATTGGGAGACATCAGAGTAGAGAAAACATAATTACGTACCAGGAGTATGGTCCGTAGTTGCTGCCGTGTGTGATATTCCCTGAATGGTTGGTATAAGTGTGAGCAGTATTTCCCTGCAGTATTTGTAATCATCGTCGCGGAAAACGTAAGAGTTATTATTAGGGGGAGTAAATGGTTCATTATTATCTATTTGCAGTTGATAACTGACTACGCAATATCTAAATGCGTCTAATGAGCTCCACTCTGCTATTAGTCCTTTGACAGCGTCCTCTCTAATTGTAAAGACATCTACGACTATTGTTAATTTCGGTACTTCTACAAGAAATTTTATTATTATTAAACAGCAAACGATTTGTAACTGGAATATGATTAATTTTGTTATATGTACGTACCTCGAGTATGGTTCGTAGTTGCTACTGTGTGTAATATTTTCTGAATGATTGGTGTGAGTCTGAGCACTGCTTCCCTGCAATATTTTAAATCATCGACGTGGAAAACGTGAGAGTTATTATTAGGGGGAGTAAATGGTTGATTATTATCTATTTGCAGTTGATAACTGACTACACAATATCTAAATGCGTCTAATGAGCTCCACTCTGCTATTAGTCCTTTGACAGCGTCCTCTCTAATTGTAAAGACATCTACGACTTTCGCTGATTTCGGTACTTCTACAAGAAATTTTATTATTATTAAACAGCAAACGATTTGTAACTGGAATATGATTAATTTTGTTATATGTACGTACCTCGAGTATGGTTCGTAGTTGCTACTGTGTGTAATATTTTCTGAATGATTGGTGTGAGTCTGAGCACTGCTTCCCTGCAATATTTTAAATCATCGGCGTGGAAAACGTGAGAGTTATTATTAGGGGGAGTAAATGGTTGATTATTATCTATTTGCAGTTGATAACTGACTACACAATATCTAAATGCGTCTAATGAGCTCCACTCTGCTATTAGTCCTTTGACAGCGTCCTCTCTAATTGTAAAGACATCTACGACTTTCGCTGATTTCGGTACTTCTACAAGAAATTTTATTATTATTAAACAGCAAACGATTTGTAACTGGAATATGATTAATTTTGTTATATGTACGTACCTCGAGTATGGTTCGTAGTTGCTACTGTGTGTAATATTTTCTGAATGATTGGTGCGAGTCTGAGCACTGCTTCCCTGCAATATTTTAAATCATCGGCGTGGAAAACGTGAGAGTTATTATTAGGGGGAGTAAATGGTTGATTATTATCTATTTGCAGTTGATAACTGACTACACAATATCTAAATGCGTCTAATGAGCTCCACTCTGCTATTAGTCCTTTGACAGCGTCCTCTCTAATTGTAAAGACATCTACGACTTTCGCTGATTTCGGTACTTCTACAAGAAATTTTATTATTATTAAACAGCAAACGATTTGTAACTGGAATATGATTAATTTTGTTATATGTACGTACCTCGAGTATGGTTCGTAGTTGCTACTGTGTGTAATATTTTCTGAATGATTGGTGCGAGTCTGAGCACTGCTTCCCTGCAATATTTTAAATCATCGGCGTGGAAAACGTGAGAGTTATTATTAGGGGGAGTAAATGGTTGATTATTATCTATTTGCAGTTGATAACTGACTACACAATATCTAAATGCGTCTAATGAGCTCCACTCTGCTATTAGTCCTTTGACAGCGTCCTCTCTAATTGTAAAGACATCTACGACTTTCGCTGATTTCGGTACTTCTACAAGAAATTTTATTATTATTAAACAGCAAACGATTTGTAACTGGAATATGATTAATTTTGTTATATGTACGTACCTCGAGTATGGTTCGTAGTTGCTACTGTGTGTAATATTTTCTGAATGATTGGTGTGAGTCTGAGCACTGCTTCCCTGCAATATTTTAAATCATCGGCGTGGAAAACGTGAGAGTTATTATTAGGGGGAGTAAATGGTTGATTATTATCTATTTGCAGTTGATAACTGACTACACAATATCTAAATGCGTCTAATGGGCTCCACTCTGCTATTAGTCCTTTGACAGCGTCCTCTCTAATTGTAAAGACATCTACGACTTTCGCTGATTTCGGTACTTCTACAAGAAATTTTATTATTATTAAACAGCAAACGATTTGTAACTGGAATATGATTAATTTTGTTATATGTACGTACCTCGAGTATGGTTCGTAGTTGCTACTGTGTGTAATATTTTCTGAATGATTGGTGTGAGTCTGAGCACTGCTTCCCTGCAATATTTTAAATCATCGGCGTGGAAAACGTGAGAGTTGTTATTAGGGGGAGTAAATGGTTGATTATTATCTATTTGCAGTTGATAACTGACTACACAATATCTAAATGCGTCTAATGAGGTCCACTCTGCTATTAGTCCTTTGACAGCGTCCTCTCTAATTGTAAAGACATCTACGACTTTCGCTGATTTCGGTACTTCTACAAGAAATTTTATTATTATTAAACAGCAAACGATTTGTAACTGGAATATGATTAATTTTGTTATATGTACGTACCTCGAGTATGGTTCGTAGTTGCTACTGTGTGTAATATTTTCTGAATGATTGGTGCGAGTCTGAGCACTGCTTCCCTGCAATATTTTAAATCATCGGCGTGGAAAACGTGAGAGTTATTATTAGGGGGAGTAAATGGTTGATTATTATCTATTTGCAGTTGATAACTGACTACACAATATCTAAATGCGTCTAATGAGCTCCACTCTGCTATTAGTCCTTTGACAGCGTCCTCTCTAATTGTAAAGACATCTACGACTTTCGCTGATTTCGGTACTTCTACAAGAAATTTTATTATTATTAAACAGCAAACGATTTGTAACTGGAATATGATTAATTTTGTTATATGTACGTACCTCGAGTATGGTTCGTAGTTGCTACTGTGTGTAATATTTTCTGAATGATTGGTGTGAGTCTGAGCACTGCTTCCCTGCAATATTTTAAATCATCGGCGTGGAAAACGTGAGAGTTATTATTAGGGGGAGTAAATGGTTGATTATTATCTATTTGCAGTTGATAACTGACTACACAATATCTAAATGCGTCGAATGGGCTCCACTCTGCTATTAGTCCTTTGACAGCGTCCTCTCTAATTGTAAAGACATCTACGACTTTCGCTGATTTCGGTACTTCTACAAGAAATTTTATTATTATTAAACAGCAAACGATTTGTAACTGGAATATGATTAATTTTGTTATATGTACGTACCTCGAGTATGGTTCGTAGTTGCTACTGTGTGTAATATTTTCTGAATGATTGGTGTGAGTCTGAGCACTGCTTCCCTGCAATATTTTAAATCATCGGCGTGGAAAACGTGAGAGTTATTATTAGGGGGAGTAAATGGTTGATTATTATCTATTTGCAGTTGATAACTGACTACACAATATCTAAATGCGTCTAATGAGCTCCACTCTGCTATTAGTCCTTTGACAGCGTCCTCTCTAATTGTAAAGACATCTACGACTTTCGCTGATTTCGGTACTTCTACAAGAAATTTTATTATTATTAAACAGCAAACGATTTGTAACTGGAATATGATTAATTTTGTTATATGTACGTACCTCGAGTATGGTTCGTAGTTGCTACTGTGTGTAATATTTTCTGAATGATTGGTGCGAGTCTGAGCACTGCTTCCCTGCAATATTTTAAATCATCGGCGTGGAAAACGTGAGAGTTATTATTAGGGGGAGTAAATGGTTGATTATTATCTATTTGCAGTTGATAACTGACTACACAATATCTAAATGCGTCTAATGAGCTCCACTCTGCTATTAGTCCTTTGACAGCGTCCTCTCTAATTGTAAAGACATCTACGACTTTCGCTGATTTCGGTACTTCTACAAGAAATTTTATTATTATTAAACAGCAAACGATTTGTAACTGGAATATGATTAATTTTGTTATATGTACGTACCTCGAGTATGGTTCGTAGTTGCTACTGTGTGTAATATTTTCTGAATGATTGGTGTGAGTCTGAGCACTGCTTCCCTGCAATATTTTAAATCATCGGCGTGGAAAACGTGAGAGTTATTATTAGGGGGAGTAAATGGTTGATTATTATCTATTTGCAGTTGATAACTGACTACACAATATCTAAATGCGCCTAATGAGCTCCACTCTGCTATTAGTCCGATGACATCGTCCTCTCTAATTGTAAAGACATCTACGACTTTCGCTGATTTCGGTACTTCTACAAGAAATTTTAATATTATTAAACAGCAAACGATTTGTAACTGGAATATGATTAATGTTGTTATATGTACGTACCTGGAGTATGGTTCGTAGTTGCTACTGTATGTGATGTTTCCTCAATGATTGGGGTAAGCGTGAGCAGTATTTTCCTACAATATTCCAAATCGCCGTCTTGGAAAATGTAATAGTTATTAGCGGGAGTAAATGCTTCCTTATCATCTATTTTCAATAAATACTCCACTGTGCAATGTTGAAATGTGTCCAGTGGCTCCCAGCTAGCTCTAACTTTTTCATTCTCCACTGAGATGTCGATCGTTGTCACTATTTCTGAGTCCTGAGGTACATCTAGGAGAGTGTATTACAGTTAAGAACGCCGAAATGATTCAAAATACATCTAATTATCTCTTAAAATATCTTCATTCACATAATTATCTACAGCTATACGCAAACAAATCTCTAGGATACAAACCTCTGATGTAGGATTGTGAAGCAGGTGGACTTCTCCTGCCATCTTCTGCTATTCTGCTCACTGTAATATTAACTTCAACGCAGTAGGTAGTATGTTCGAAAAAATGAAATGGAACCTGCGTAGTGACATTACTCACGGCACCGTTCACTTCAACAACTACTTCGTAATGGTCAGCACAATCATCAGTGGAATTTGCCCAGGTTATTGACAACAAATTCTCCACCGGGGCTATCCTCAGATCAGTTACTGCACGAAGCGCTACAATTTATTTTATATACAGGGTCCTGCAACTAAGCTCCCGTCTTCTGTAGGTCACTTACTCATTAAGCTAAAAGTTTGATATTTTGCAGGCTTACCCTGTACTTCAAGGTACAATTCAAGAAGTTATTTTTTATTATACAGGATGTTCCAAAAATGTGCAACGCCATGGTAATATATTTTTTTAAATTGCATGCTATACATTTTTTACTACACATTTGGAAGCCTTTCATGGTTGCCTACATATCACCAAAATTTTATTGAAATCGGTTGAGTGACCGCAGCGCAAAAAAATAAAAACAAAAAAAAAATTGATTTTGCATCGTAGGCTTTGAAAATCAATAAAAGCCACAAAATGAACCTCGTTAATAAAATTTTTCGACGTGCTTATTAAGTTAGATGTAATAGTCTCGTTAACCATGTGACATTGATCCAAATTATACAGGGTGGCCAAAATCGAGTATCAAACTTGTCAAACTTCAAAGCGTGTTATTGTTCTTATTTTAAATTGGAACCCATAAATTTTTTTATGTCAAATGATGCAGAATTAAAAAATAAACATTGTTTCTAAATACAACCCCATCACAATTCCCAATAATTTAAAAGTTACTCGCCAAAAACTCATTTTTCAACGTTTCCAAAGCCAATTTTAGATAATAAATATCGTACGTGGCGTTGAAAAACAATTTATTGCATAAAAAATAATAGACGTATTTTAGATTTGAGTGTACTTAATTAAGTAGTTATTCAAATGCTAAATTTACTGCATAATTTACCTATAGCGTTAAGGACGGAAATGTGGCTATAGGTAAATTTTGCAGTAAATTTAGCAATTGAATGACTACTTAATTAAGTACAGTAAAATCTAAAATACCTCTCTGCGTTATATTTTATGTAATAAATTGTTTTTCAGCGCCACGTACGATATTTATTACCTAAAATTGCCGTTGGAAACGTTGAAAAATGAGTTTTTGGCGAATAACTTAAAATATTGGGAATTGTGATGGGGTTGTATTCAGAAACAATATTTATTCTTTAACTCCGCATCGTTTCACCTAAAAAAATTATGGGTTCCAATTTAAAATAAGAACAATAGCGCGCTTTGAAGTTTGACAAGTTTGACACTCGATTTTGGTCAGCCTGTATAATTTGGATCAATGTCACTTGGTTAACGAGACTATTACATCTAACTTAATAAGCACGTCGCAAAATATTATTAACGAGGTGCATTTTGTGGTTTTTATTGATTTTTAAAACCTACGATGCAAAATCATTTTTTTTTTGGTTTTTATCTTTTTCCGATGCGGTCACTCAACCGATTTCAATAGAATTTTGGTGATATGTAGGCAACCATAAAAGGCTTCCAAATGGGTAGAAAAATGTATAGCATGCAATTTAAAAAAATAAATTACCATGGCGTTGCGCATTTTTGGAACACCCTGTATAATAAAAAATAATTTCTTGAATTGTACCTTGAAGTACAGGATAAGCCTGCAAAATATCAAACTCTTAGCTTAATGAGTAAGTCAGCTACCGAAGACGGGAGCTTCGTTGCAGGACCGTGTATATACATATATATTTTTTTTTTTTTGATTGGTTATAAAATAGGAAGATTGAAAAAGGTAACTTACTTGTACATGAATTGTCTGGAGTGCTCGGCGGTATAACTCCAATAATAACTCCAACTATAATGGCAGTTGTTACTACAGCAACCACTGTGGCTATCACAACTGAAAAAATAAAACAGTTTAAGTTTAAAAATCTTTTAAAGCGCTATACCTGAAATGGTTTTTTGAAATTTTGAGTAATATACATATGTATAAATTCCCATGATGGCAGAGGTCGAGGAATACATGTAAACTTTATAGAAAACAGAATTCTTAATCCAAAAAGTCTACCGTTATAAATATTTTTTTTATTGTGCTAACAATGAATATATTATATTATTCGACATAAAAAATGCACGCATGAAAACCAAAATATAAAACCAATTAAAATCAATTTTTGCGATTGATGCGATTAAATATAGGTCTAAAAGGGGTCTGAAAATATTTCCAATTTAAATGAAATTTATGAATGGGTTGGTCGCTGATTTAAAATACAACGTCAAAAATTAATTGACAATACAATAATGTTTTAATTCATATGAATTTAAAGACAAAATACTAATTCCTTAATTTAAAGTATGACTAAGAGCCGAGATATTTTTATTTATATCTTTTTGACTAACACACTTTGATCTCGAAAACGTCAATCAGAAAGCTTGTGAGTCAAAGAAAAGATCTTATCAAAAAAAGTGGCCTTTTTGTAGATGCAATCGACGACACTACTGCAATCATTACTTTAGATATTGTTGCCATTTAATTACATAAATAATTCTATTGTAGTAACGTAAATATTAACGAAATCACAAATTTCCTCCGTATAATCGTAATAATCTAAAGTTGATAAAACCGTCGTGACCAGCGCCTATAATAAATGCTGCGTGTGATCTCATAAATACTTTAAACATAGGCATTACATTTTAATCATCTTGTTTCTTTACCTTATCATACGTAGTATGACAAAATAATTGCAATCGTGTCGAAAAGAATTGTGAGATTTTAGCGGAAATATGTCGTTTTGGGTCCCCTGAACATTTTTTTCCAACGTACAAAAATCTGATGTGGCCAGGCACATGACTTTATCATACTATTTAGCAGTGTTTTCCAACGTAAATAAACACAAACGCTAATGCTGTGACATCACCGTCAATCATAGGGTATATAGCTGTCAATAGTATCAACACATCTGTCAAATCCTGATTAGTTTTAATGCAGTACGAGCGATCTCGATCAAATAGAAGTGCTTATGCAGCTTAACTATTAACTTTACCAAAATATGTCATAGATATAAATTATACAAAATATCCTCTAGTTGTTGTGTCGTCTTTTTATGAGAGAAAGTCAATGGTGAAAACCAAAATTAACTATCGTCTTTTGTTTTCGAGATATAACATAAAACTCGATTTTTCGCTATTTTGATAAAAACGCGTTTTCGCTATTAAAAACAAATTATATAAAAGATCACATAACGACATTCAGGACCTAAGGCAGCATTTTGAAGAATGTATCAATGCAGTTCCAAATATTTTTATAAACAACGCTCTTCGAAGTATTGCGACTAGATATAATTTATGCATCAATAAAAATGGACATCAATTTGAAAAATGGTTAAAGTAGTTTAGTTTGTAGTAGGTAATCTTATTTTTTATTTTTTTATTCAGGTAATTATCTAATTATTTTACTTCGAATAAAACAATATATCCTGCAATGTTTAACCTTTCAGTTATACCCTCGACATGCCGAAATAAAATGAAGATTGACGACTGGAAATTGTAGGATCACGGCTACATACTTTCATGACAGTTTCTTCAGCATACCACTTCCATATCACAATGTTCGGCTTTTGGCATATTAATCAACCCGTAATTGATGAGATGTTCTTTTAGTCCCAAAAACAAGTTTGTGCGGTCGTGCACTACCTGGATAACGATTGAATTATGTTATTTCGGATTTCGGATGTTATTTCACAATTATTGTTATTACTTTGAATAAAGCATTCGATTATTGCGCATTTTTCATACTATTCAAACGGCATTCCGTAATTTTCAATTAAAATAAAGGAGCCTCTGATATATACTAATTTCATGTTATTCAATGAACTTTTGGAATATTTTGGACCGGCATGTTATATATCGTTGAAAAGGGGAAAAAGGCTCTATTTACCTCAGTCATAGCCAGCTATGGTTTCTATTTAAAAACAGAACTTTATGTTATATCTACAAAACTATTAGAGATATTTAAAATCTGTGAATTCCACTGAATTGTAATCGAAAAAGTGCCTCAAGAACGTGCAAATATCATTCGTCTGATTTAACAAACAACAAAGAAATCGACATGTATCAAACTAGTGAAAAATCGAGTTTTGTGTTATAACTCGAAAACAAAAGACGATAGCAGCTAATTTTGGTTTTCACCATTGAGTTTCTCTCAAAAAAAGACAACAAGCTTACTCATTTTTCGATATCTCTTATAGTTACCGAGATCTCCTATAGTAACATCGAATTTGGCCCACCCTGTACAGTAAAATTTGTTCATTATATTTAAATGCTATTTCAAATCTAGTTTAACTAGGAAGAAATTTATAGATATAGTAAGTTATAGAAAGTTATATACCCACTTACCTATTTTAATAAATATTAAACTCATTCCAATGCGCACTTTTTACTCCACTTTTGAAGACGCTATTCCTATGTTATCTTATTCATAGTCAAATCTCAAATGAAACAGATTTGTCGATGTACATATTTCCACGTAAATCTCGTGATTTTTTGGTTAAAGGACGACTACTCGTTTGGGTACTAATCCACTAATCTAGGGCTAAGTTTGCAACTGATATGTTTTAATAATATTAATAAACGTTAACTTAGCTTATATTAACTTCTTTAACACCTCGTAATCGCTGGGATATAGTCGAGTAATAATATAAGTCCGCACCGGCCTGTACATATTTTTGGGCGGCATTTTTACTTTATCATACGTAGTATGAGAAAGTATTGTAATCCTGAGATTTTAGCGGAAATAGATCTTTTTGGGTCCCCTGAACATTTTTGACCCAGGTACAGAAAAATGCCTGTGCGTATGTTGTCATGTGCGTCGTTTGGTTTTAAAAATTTACCCGCCAAGCTGTTCACTCACTGGCGGGTAAATCGTAAAGTTTTCAAATTTGTAAATACAATTTCGGATAAGCGCCCATGGCGCAAGGCAACATGTTTTATGGCATTTGAAATTATGTTAATTCATAATGTGTATTTTCTTTAATTAATATATTTATGTTAATTGTTAATGGAATCTAATGCAGCTAAACTATTAATTTTGTATATAGTATGATAAAGTCATGTGCCTGGCCACATGAGATTTTTTGTATTGCTGACTAATTTATTTAAAAACCGCCTCACAATAAAAATAAGCTTTTTGTTGCATAAACTTGTGCTCCAGTTGGATACCTGATAAGCACGGCAAACAACGAGAAAAAGAAGAAAGTTATTTATTATTATTACACCATTGTTTTAAAAACTAATTCCAACATGTTATACATTGCGGAAATAAGAAAAACACGACTATCGGAAAATGCCAAAATTCAACATGGCGCCCATAAGAATAACAAAAGTTGGCCATGGTTACGCCGCCATCTTTGATGTTATTTCAAATTAAAAAATAACACTGCATTCCCTGTTAAAAAGTAGCTGTAGAATGTTTTTGCTTCAATTGTCTAGCTACTCTTGGTTTTGAATACAAAATTAAAAATCTGATGTGGCCAGGCACATGATTTTGTCATACTATATATAAAGTTAATAATTTAGCTGCATGAGATTCTATCGAGATCGATCGTGTTTGACAGATATTGACAGTAGGCATTGTCAAAAAATCAGCTTTTGAGACTACCTACTGTCATTAGAATAAAAATATCTGACAAATCCTATATTAATGCAGACACGATCTCGATCAAATAGAATTTGCTCCTACAGCGAAATTATTAATTTTACCAAAAAATGGCATAGACATAAATTATATACAAAATTTCTCCACTTTAATTTATTCTTTAACTATTTTGGCGAAATTACAGAAATGACGGCACATTTGCAAAATCCGTGAAAAATGCATAACAACATTGCTATCCGCACTCGAAATACACATTTGACTTTGTAAACACCATGGAAGCACCAGGCTGTTTAAATGTTTTTTCACATAGCATACGTGCGCGCGTGTTTCTTTCCCTCATCGCATTCTCCATGCATTTGCGTGTTGAATTGACGTTTCGCAACCGCTGACGTTCTGAATACTGTCAAAAGTTTCAAAATATCCTGGCTACCTACTATTAATGCATACACGATTTCGATCAGAATTTGAGATAGAATTTGCTCCTGCAGCTAAACTATTGATTTGGCCAAAAAGTGTTACAGAATTACAGAAATGACGGCTCATTTGCAAAATCGTTGAAAAATGCTAAGAGTAAATAGCCAGTTCCTTTGGACCTTTTTGAACCAAAAGCCTTTCAGCTTTAAGTTTGGTCATGAAACTTCTAAATATGCAGTTTCGTCCCGATACCTTTAGTAGTTTCTCCGGAATCGTCGCCACAAAAATCGAATACACACACACACAGAAATTTGTTTGTACCTTGGTCAAAAATATTGTATACATTATTATATGTATATTGTCTTTGTACAATCCAAGAGTACAATCTAAACAAAAGAAATAACATTAATATATCATCTATTAAAGGCAACGGATGTGCACATTTTGTAGTTATTGAGTTTAGTCTTCTAAAATCAATACAGCACCTAAAGGAGATGTCAGTTTTTTTTTAAAGCAAGCATTACAGGAGATGCATATTTGCTATCTGACGGTCTATTTATACCTTGTTGTATCATTTCTTCCACATGTTTCCTAATTATAGCTCTTTTTAGATAGTGCATTCCAAAAAGTTTGAACGTAGACTGATGAAGGTTGTGATTGAATATTTGGTTGTCTTTATCTATATCTTACCTCAAGTGGTCATTTGTACAGATTAGTGGAATCGAATAAGCAAAACAAAAAAAAAACGATAATCTTTATAACGTTTATTATATTCTAAGTTATATTTACTTTATAGGTTACACAGGATATTTAAAGCTGATATTAATTGATAATAAAGCTGTCTCTTTTTCAGTTCATCTCTTCTCATTGTTTGTTCCTCAAATACCCTGCTTAACGAGATCCACTTTGTACATTTTTTTGTCCTAAATACACTTTTATACACGGTATAATATACATACATAATAATTTCAAAATATACATCATCCTATGTACAGAATTTCAAAATATCAACGGCTAATTGGTGGACGGTGGACCATACCTGTACCGCCGCAATAATAAAAATACACAATACAAAAATAACTTAATATACATTGGAATTTTCGGTCGGTATGGTCCAGCGCGGCTTTGCTATATGACAATATGACATACTAAGGCTAGGTACATCGAAAAACGGCAACATCAATATTATTAACTCGCATCAAACTTATACAGATCCAATTTGTTGTAGGAAAACAAAATAAAATCACTCAATGTAAGACAGATAACCGAAACAACACGTTGGTATTCTGTAAAAGTTTAATATTATGCAACTATATGACATCTATTTTAAATTTTGTCTTCAATTATACGAGATCATTCAGGAAAATCGACTGTTTTTTCGTATTCTATGTAGATTTACTTTTATATCCTTAAGAAATCGTTGTGGTTATTGTAATACAGTTATTGTAATACACAGAAGATGGAAGGCATGAAACCAATTATTTTTTGCGAAATATTTCGGAAGAAATCAGCCCCTACATTTTTAATTTTTACGTTTATTTTTGTTTTAAATACAGCCTGCATTTTTTGTTGAAGGAAACTAGAAAAAACCTAAAGAAGCTGAAAAGCTTCATGTTTGCCTCCATATTGTATTATATCTACTTCTTGCAAAATCTGTTCCTCCTATTATAGCAACATGTTGATGGAAACGAACATTTTAGGCTTGATATTATGTTTCAGCATGTTCCACAGAGTTTATAATATTACAAATGTCATTCTACCAAACCACAGCACTCTGAGTTGAATATGACCGAAATTCGCGCTTCCTCAGACTGTTTCTGTTTGTAATTTTTCATAGACAAATTGGACATAGTTGTCTCCACAAAACGTGGCAACACATCGATTTTCCTGAACATCTCAGACGGAAAGTTACTCGGGAATGCCTAGCGATATCTCTTAGCTTAATTTGGTACCCTTGTCTTCACCTGTCTTCACCATCATCCCGCCTTCCTCTCAAATTATTGCACTGTGCTTACTGCTATGTTCCAACGCGGCTAAAACATCCTGCTTCTGCCTCACATACAACCTTCCTTTCTTCCAAGGATTCTGCAGCTGTAGAGGCTTGAAATCATCACGCAAACACCTCTCCCTGGCACCAATCACAGCCACCAGACAGAAGTTCTTCAGCTTATCCGCAGTGTAGATAGGCCCGTCCTTCCCTTTGAGGACCACGGCCATATTGAGTTGCTTAACAACGAGATCGACAACTTCGCGTGCCGTGGTTCTGGGCGTCACATGGAGCTTCAAACTAGTCCCACTGGCCAGGCCAGTGTCATAGGCAGCGTAAACCTGCAAGATACCAGCGTTGTTGTTATTTGAGGAGGAACTGGACGGTTGGTTGGCATCAGGAACTTTGAAAATTGCGTCGTCACCTCTCGAAGAGGTCGAGGAGGAGTATTGCTTAGCAGTGTCTTCGATGGCGTTCTTGAGATTGGTCAAACTCTTGGATAAGGAGGTATCCAAGTTGTAGTTGGGTTCGATGTTTAGATTCCTAGGTCGGAATCGTTCTGATTTCGAGGAGACGTCCAGGATGTTCTGCTTCATGTTGGTCATACTCCTCGAAGGTGTTATGTTCTTGTGTTTGCTCCGCCTGGGGGTGCTTGTGCCCAAAGGAAAGGCACCATCGCTGTCAGAACTTAAGCTATGCATACTATCGGAGGTTGCTGTGTTTAAAGTGTTAACGCTAAGGAGGCTTCCGCTATACATAGGCCTATTGTTTAGTAGAGGACTGGAAGATGCAGAAACGCTGGAGATGGTGCTGGATCTCACCCTGTGCGAGGTGGACGATGACGGTATAGCAAAGAGCATGTCCTCACTTCGAGAGGGTACTAATCTTTCGATCAGATCGCTGTTGTAGCTATCAGAGTTCTTCCTGGAGTCATCACTATACGCCGTCAGGTAAGGAGATGAGGTTTCGTTGCAGGAGAGCTGTTGCTCGCTCTTGCTGAATTCGTTCATGAGGCTAGAGGAGTTAGGAGGGTTCGATGCTCCAGGCCCGGGCCAACTACCCCTTCCAGGGGTGCTCTTGATGATCTTCGACTCCCTGGGAGGTATTTGCAACAAGCTATGCTTCAACAAGCTATGCTTCGGACTTGACGTGTCTTTATCCAATATATACTTCACCGATATCCCATACGTTCCCCTATCCCTCGCAAAAGTGATCACATCCATTAACCATCTGACACACCTCCAAATCAAATTCAGCTTCCCCTGAAACTCTGATAACTGCGCCAGACGTTCCTTAGCCTGCTGCAGCTCACTATTCGAGAAGGCCTCCCGATGCAGGTGATTAGCATTCGCAGCATCCAGCTCCAGCAAACAACTCAACTTGGAGTATTTCTGTATTACGTTGTTCTGGTAGGTGTTCAGGTGGATCATTTCGAACACTTGGATGGGTAAGCTGAGCAAATCGCCTCTCTGTAGCAGCATCTCTCTTTGGCCTGGCACAGAGCAGGAGAATTCAGCGCTTGGGCAGACTATTATGAAGCTGACGTCTTCAGTAAGATCGATGACTTCTGTGTCGTATAACCTGTGGGTGACGGCTGCTTCTAGCGGGATATCCATGTAGTTGAAAAGGCGTTTTGCAGCGCTGGTTACCAGTTCTAAGAAGGTCCGCTGTTGCTCGGTGGTGGTATCCAGGATATCAGGGAGGTGTTGACGTTTGAGGTATTCCCATTCTTCACTGGAATAGAATTGGTTTGTATTGGCTTGTACAAATGGCAATAAAAAACTTACGCTGAAACGTGTGGATTATCTCGAACTTTGCAATGCGGCAACATATTCGGAGTTTTAGCCGGAACAACGACCTGAATCAGATCGACAGAACTCTGCATCTTCAGGTACGCCAAATACAACCCCCTGCCTAGTTTCAAGCTGGAGACCTGATGGTAATTGATCTGTTCTTGGATGGAAGCCATAAGGATCTCCGAAATGTTATTATCATCGCTAAAAACGCACTTCTTTGCCACTTTGCTCATGGGTAGCCATCTCGAGTTCAGCACAGAGACGCTCTTAGGTGACTTCACGTAGTTTATGGTAGATATGACCACGGTTCCTTGAGAATCCCTCAGAGGTTTATAGTAGAGTTGTCCGAGGTCTTGTAGGCATAGAGCCGACTGCATCTGGAGAGCTGCCGAGAGGAGTTTGGTCCGGAAGTGGATGGCAGATGACGCGTTCTTCTCCATGTCTCCTTTCAGGGATTTGGTATCGTCCCACGTGAAGGCAACCTTCATGAACCAGTGATGGTCGGAATGGATACAGCTCGGGAAATTCTCGTCTATTTCTATCACAGGCAAAAAATCTTCGTTCGTGACCAGCACCTTGTCTTCGTGGTATAAAATACAAGCCAGGTATATACCTCTGCAAGAGATGAACGTAACAGATTATTAACAAAGTTTTTGGAGATGTTTAGGTGAGGTTACCTCTTGAGATTCTTTTGGAATTTGCTGGCGGCCGAGAATAATTGTTTTATGGTCGTTTTCTTCCTTTGCGTTCGTCTTTGTGGAGCTGGTGCTTCCAGTAGTTCACTTCCTGGTCGTTGGTTGCGTAGCTCTTGCATCAGTTGCTCTAGGTCTTGGAGTCTGCCCTGGAACCTAGAACATGATGGCTATACTAAAGGAAAATTGGTCAATATGGTATAGTGTAAATAATATGATAGTATTTGAGGACAAGCTCTACTCTTTTTCTTCACTTATACTTGATAGATTCAGTTCGTTGAGCTTGGTCTTCCATTCTTTGGGTCCATTGATGTACCAACAGCTGATCCCACTGGTATTAGAACCGTGTCATCTGCGAAAGTGGCGACTGTTACATTTTACAGCTGTGGTAGGTCACTTGTATATAGTGGAAAGAGAATTGGTCCCAAGACAGTACCCTGGGGTCCCCTGCGTATACTTTTTTTAAGTCCAAGTATTCATTAATGAAGAAAGATTGTTGATAAATAGGCCTTTCTTGTAAAGCTTTCTCTATAGCTGGATGGCGTCTTCTTCATAGGTTTTAGCTTCCTCCACTCATTGTTAAGATGGGCGAAGACCTAGAAGACATAAACCTCCAATTGACTCACCTTACGTCTTTTTCGTCAACTTCTCGCCAACTCGATGGCACCACGGACTCAGGAGTCGAGGAAACGTAAGGCCCATAGCCCTTGACGTTACCACAAGACGCCCTAAAATAATATCTCCTACCCTGGGTTAATTCTATATTACAGACTGCAGCATTCATATCGTAGATTTCCTTATCACCGGTAACAGGAGAAAAATCGGGCCTGGTTGACCATTGCACTAAAGAAAGAGACCACAATTTATTCAAATGAACCCATTGAGAGGATAGGGCCGTTGATTGTCAACAGATCTTGCTCAAACCCCTGCCCTCTGTATGTCATGGCTCCAACTAACCCATGCCTAACTATCTACATCCGTTGACAGTCAACGATAGAAGCTTTTAGTTACCTTTAAATTTGGTGGTTATGGCTGAATCTGGAGACGCTGGTTCTTGTAGTCTGACAGCTACTGAATTCGAAGCGGTTATATCCAGAGCTACTATGGACGGTTGGTCGGGTGGCCTTGCTTGGTTGAAGCCCAGGACAAGCCTCTTCAATGTCTTGACTCGCCTTCCCCAGACTATCGCTTGTTTTTCGTTATCCCCTCCAGCACAACCTGCAAAATTACCAATTTTGATAAATTAGGCCATGCCGTGTAGCGTTGAGAAGTTGCTTCGGTAGTACTGAGCCCTGTGGTTGAAGACTCATAATAAAATCGTTTATTACATTGACACTTAAGAAAAATTAAATGATTTTGACAATTTGGCATTACATTAGATAGCTTAAAAGACCGTTTTGTTTTAATAATTGATATAATTGTTCTTTCATGATATTTTTAAATTAAATCTGTGGATTATTGAATATATTCTATTGACGGTTCTAATACCTGTCATTGCAGACGTTGGATAGGCAGTTCCAATTATACTGGAGAACGAAGCCCTTGTATTCAACGGGATGCTCGTAGGTTCGTCGAGAAAACCTCCAAATTCTTGGAGGCGTATCTCTGCTTCTCCTAGTAATTGAGTCATGTGTGTACCAAGCCGTTCCGACGACGAAACTACAAGAGATTTGGCATAATGTCAATCTATGCAATGCAGGCCATTATTGGCCGTTTTTTGTTTTGTTAAATTGGTTGATTAGTTCTGTTTCTTTATTTATAAAGTTGAATTGTCGTTACCATAAGGTAAATAACCATGGAGTACTTACATTCTTTTCCTTCTCTGGCACCAAAACTAATGAGCATCTTGACCATGGGTCTGTTATTACTTAGAACGGCCACATCCAAAGGCGAGAGTCTGTCGCCGTTTATACTAGAAAAAAATGCGTACAAATTAACTAAATAAAAAGTAAGTTTCAAATATCCTTAGTAGTAAGTAAGGACCTTACTCAGGGTCTCAAGTACTCAATTACAAACATTCATCTATTCTCATTATTTTGTTTCTTGATTCGTAAGACCCAAATGCATTTGAAATTGCAAAATTTTACTTGCTGTTAACGGTGTATCTCTACAAAATTCAGACATTGAAGTAAAATGAACAAGATGATTTGTAGATGTGATGCCATAAAATGGTTCCATTACCATTGATACAATTAATAGATCTACCAAAATACCAAACAATATTCAACAATGTTCGATCGGGTTTTCTCTGGGTTATTCTTTTTATTATGAAGTATTAGTATATGAAAGCACGATCAAAATCCATTAATTTTTTTTTTTGATATGGGTTATTCCATGTGAAATCCATAAAGTTTTATTCTTCACCGCCTTGGATTTTGATAATATTTTGTACAATTGTTGTCTTCATGTACTTATAGAAAAACACCAAATTTTTTTCTCTGCAAGAAAAGAAATCAAACAATTTTTTAAAGAATTTTTTTTTGTCTTAAACAACCTCTCGTTTAAATATAGTTTTAATATACAGTGTGTTTATTTTACTATGGAAATGTGCAAACCTTTCCATTTTCTAATAGAACAGCCTGTATATATTTTTTTATTCTAGGATTAACTTTTGTTAATTTTTGTTTAACAACTTTTTGTAGAAATAGTTTTTTTGATGCAATATTTTTGTGTTATGAGCAATTATCAAAACTCTGGACCTTCAAATTAAGAATATTTTCCCACATACATAAACATTTATTTTAATTAAACAGAACAATTAATGTAATTCTATTTAATTGTGTTGATAACAAATTGTTGTTATGTCTTGGATTTTTTTATTTTTCACCTGTTTGGTCAAAGTAAAAGTTTGAGTTTTGACTAATTGCATATAACTAAAAACGAATGCACTTTATAAAAAAATAATTCCTACTTTTACAATTCTTACAATAATTCTGAGTATAAAATGCATAATATACAGGTTGTTCTGTTCGAAAAAGGAAAGGTTTGCAGATTTCCATGACAAAATAAACATATTTGAACGAGATACTGTTTAAATCCAAAAAACTTTTATTTTAATTTCTTTTTTATTTTCTACTGTTAGAGATTTGTGGTTAATAGCTTATAATTAAAAAATGATGCATTTTATAAAAAGAAGATTCTTATAAAAAATTCTTAGAACTGATCTTAGAAATAAAAATGTAATAATATATAGGGTGTTCTATTTAAGAAAAGGAAAGGTTACCAAATTTCTATAATACAATTGTACAAAAACTTTCTCCTCATATAAACCAGAATAGGGCTTCTGGGGAATATAGTTTTAATTTATATAGTTTTCTAAATTAAAAATTAAAAGTGTTATTTTGATTATTTAAAAATGCTCATCTTCTTAATTTTGAAAAAAAAAAAAAACAGATAATAGCTAGTTATGAGGTGTTTAATAATTCAAGTGAAGTAGGTTATGCATGGTATTTTTTTGCGCCATAGTTTAAAAAGTAATTAATTTTATAAATTGTACATATTATAGGGATACTAATGTCAAGTGTATAACAAATATTACTCACAAAGTCGGGAAGTTGATATCGTTTCCGGTGCAAAGTTAACAGGAAATATTGCCACAGGCCTGTAGATTATGGCTTACAGTGACTTTGAGTGTTTGATGTAGATTATTCAGTATTTTAACTTATTATATGCAATAAAACAACGAAAATATAAATGTTAAAATATACTATTGCTCAAAAGTTGATAGACAAACGGTAAAGGAACCTGTTAGGAAACATTTTAACTGACATATACCGCCATTTTTGCTACCCGGGTTTAACTAAAAAAAAATTTAAAAAATTTAACAAAAAATACAATTTTTTCTATTTTTAAACCAAAATTGTTGCCCTTTTTGTTATTAGTTTCTGTGAGTGTTAAAAACCAAAATGAAAATTCGTAATTCTATGAAAAAAACAATTGAAAACGTACCTATTTACATCCACATCGGTAGACTCCAAAATGGTTCGCGCCTTTTCTAGATGGCCATGCTCGACAGCGGCAAACAGGGCTAAAACAAAAGAGAAACACCATGACAACATTCCAAATTAAACAAACGATTTCACTTTATACGATGTCGCCTCGCCAGATCAAGAATCTTACCATGTAAATGTATATTTATTCTAGCAATTTTCTCGAGTTTTTGCTGCACCAGCTTTGCCTGCTTTTTGCTACTTTTGTGCCTAGACGGCGGCATGCCTGTACTAAGCGGCATCTTTCCTATCTCCATGTCGTTCTCGTTCAAAACGGTCGGTAATTCTGCGAGAAAATAATAAAAAAATAAATAAAAATAAATCATAAAATAAAAGAAATCATTAAAATTAAAATAAATCATAAGAAAAACAAATAGAAGTACCCAGAAAACTTTTCGAGAAAAACGCAAAGGTCTCAGGTGCGAATCCTGAGGCACACCACCATTCGCACATTTTTTTGACGAAGGAAGCTACCAGTTCTATCATATTGTTGCCGTAGTCGGTGTTCTGGATTACTAAATATAATATTCAATAATCTTGTGGCGTAATGGCAAATAAGTGATTTGTTTTATAGAGTAGGTAAACCGGTTGTTAAAACTGTGGGTTGTGCAAAATAGTACAACAGAAAAATGTAGTGGTGTTTATGGTCATGCAGGCTGACCTTTCACTACTTTGAATTGGTCTCAAAATGGTCTGCTAACTATTCCCTACTAGTTGTAATCGTTCTAAGCCTATTTGTACAAAGATATAATAAGATTAGTTGATCTTGAATGAATGTTTGTGTTCTTGATTACAAACTAAAAGCAGTAAGAAAACGTAGGATTATTTATCAATCATGTAACCTAATTAGTAAACAATAACTAATAATCATAATAAAAATTCACTTTAGATATAATTAATCATTAAATAAGCAACAAGATTTTTATTTTGTTTTCAATATTGTGGTTTGCATTAGTTACGAATGCATCAAACATATATAAATATTAATTTTACTAATTTGAAAATACCGTTGCGCGTTAAATTTATTTGCACAAATGACGTTTCTTTATTGGCAAGCCATAACCAAGTTTAATTAATTTTTATTATGTTGATATTGGTAAATTAATGTTTAATAATTAATATATGTATGAAAATACATATAAATAAAGGTTATGTATATATTTATGCAGGCATTAAATGCTTCCGATATGTTTAAAGTCCTAAATAACGCAAACTTTATACTCTAACCATAGATATTGATTAATAATTCTCATTTTATGTAAAAAGTGGATTTGTAAAAATGTTCTTGTTGAAATTAAGATACAAAACCATCCAAATTAAATTTTATTTATCAACGGATAAGTGCATTAAAATGCATTAGATGCATTAAATAAAAATAATGCATTAATAAGAAATAATGCGCATTAAATAAATATAAATTTGTTACATAAAAATTTTTATAATGTGCAATATTTAATTCATTTTGTGCCCTAGAATGGCTGACTTGTGCATTAAAATAATACATACTGAGCATTAAATAAACATCAATGTGTTACATAAAAAATATTATAATGAGAAATATTTTCGTCTGTCATGTTTCTCTAAAATTGGTAAAAATTAACTTAAATCATTAATTACACAATCAGGAGATTTATGCAGGCATTAAATGCTTCCGATATGTTTAAAGTCCTAAATAACGCAAACTTTATACTCTAACCATAGATATTGATTAATAATTCTCATTTTATGTAAAAATTGGATTTGTAAAAATGTTCTTGTTGAAATTAAGATACAAAACCATCCAAATTAAATTTTATTTATCAACGGATAAGTGCATTAAAATGCATTAGATGCATTAAATAAAAATAATGCATTAAAAAGAAATAATGCGCATTAAATAAATATAAATATGTTACATAAAAATTTTTATAATGTGCAATATTTAATTCATTTTGTGCCCTAGAATGGCTGACTTGTGCATTAAAATAATACATACTGAGCATTAAATAAACATCAATGTGTTACATAAAAAATATTATAATGAGAAATATTTTCGTCTGTCATGTTTCTCTAAAATTGGTAAAAATTAACTTAAATCATTAATTACACAATCAGGAGATTTATGCAGGCATTAAATGCTTCCGATATGTTTAAAGTCCTAAATAACGCAAACTTTATACTCTAACCATAGATATTGATTAATAATTCTCATTTTATGTAAAAATTGGATTTGTAAAAATGTTCTTGTTGAAATTAAGATACAAAACCATCCAAATTAAATTTTATTTATCAACGGATAAGTGCATTAAAATGCATTAGATGCATTAAATAAAAATAATGCATTAAAAAGAAATAATGCGCATTAAATAAATATAAATATGTTACATAAAAATTTTTATAATGTGCAATATTTAATTCATTTTGTGCCCTAGAATGGTTGACTTGTGCATTAAAATAATACATACTGAGCATTAAATAAACATCAATATGTTACATAAAAAATATTATAATGAGTAATATTTTTGTGTGTCATGTTTCCCTAAAATTGGTAAAAATTAACATAAATCATTAATTACACAATCAGGAGAAAAAATATCGAAACTAACTTTGTTTTGTATTACTAAATTTAACGTCTGCATACCTACATAGCCATATTAAATATATTATTTTCATTTGTAGGTTCTATCTCTATTATCGGATTCATAAAATGGTTAACATGGTGTTATGAACAAAAATATAATTTGAATTAAAACAAATTCTGATGTGGCCAGCACATTACCTACTTTATCATACTATACAACAGTGCCTAGTCATGGCAATCTCGACGCATCTGCGTGTCGAATTCACGTGCAACGCAAACGCTGATGTTCTGACAATACCGTCAAAAGAATCAAAATATCTGTCAAATCCTGGCTAACTAGTTTTAATGCAGACAAGATCTTGATCAAATAGAATTTGCTCATGCAGTTAAACTATGAATATTAGCAAAACATTTTATACACATAAATTATACAAAATTTCCTATAGTTTAATTTATTATCTAACTATCTTGACAAAATTACTGAAATGGCGGTTCATTTGCAAAATCGTTGAAAAAATGCTAAAAGTAAACCTCAATTTTACAAGAAATCCCAACCAATCTTTATTTAATTTAGAAAAGAATTTGTTGCATTAGAAAACAAACGTTTTCACTAATTGTTTATTGTAAAAATATTACATTGTTTTTGGATTGTTGATGTATGTTTTGTATGTATAAAAACCCCGTACATGTGTTATGTATGTTTCATTTTATAAAACTAATAATTATTAGATAGCAAGTGAAAATTGTACACGGAATAACCGTATTTGAAACGAAACATACGGCGTAATGGTACTTATCTACTGAAATTCAGCTGAAAAGGTACTACTATTAAACAATGTTGATTGTCATAGCAACCAAAAGGAAAAAAAAATTGACAAAATTGTACAACATCTAATTCTAATAAATACATGTGCAAAAAGAATTTTTATTATATGTCTTATTACGACAGTTTCTTAAACAATAAAAAATAAACAGGTATAACAACAAGCAGTGGAACAAGACGTAGGATACATATGATACAACACACATATTCTTATACATATTATAAGGGTTTAAACTATTACTAAAATCGCCTTTCCTCAAACGCGCGCGATTTGGTATATTTGAGGTTATGATTGTAACTAGAATTATATTTACACTATGTACTGATTTATTCAAAGAAAATAAAACAGTTCACTTCCCTGTCAAACCAATTTTTATTACTTATTATTTATTTTATTTTATACTTATTTATTTTTATGACTCAGTTATAAAGTTTTATTTAGCTGACACCAAAACCATAGAGCAACGACAGGACTAAGCTGTACGATACACATAAATGCGCTACTTTACCAAATTTATTTCTTAACTATGAAGTCCTCTGCCTATACACCAAGCATCCGGATGGTTTGAGATGGTATACAGTAGGTAATTGGGCATACAACTTGTCAATTGTGGGCTCAGTTAGATTGCCCGATTGCGTAATTTAATAGAATTAAGTTTGTCGAGTTCGTGATAACGGTGTTCAAAGCTAGCGGAGGCTGAGGCCACTTGGGCATAAATAAACCAATTGACAATCATCTTGTTACCTAATTGAAGCCCTCACTGATTGGGCTGTTGTCTCTCGACGTCACCAGCAAATTTCTTATTGCCCCTGAATGCGGCTGACCAATTCTATCTGCTTCATCCACTACAGTAATAGGCGAGAAGCACTTAATGCAAATCAACTCGTAACTCAATTGTTTCTTATTGAAACGTGTCGGGGTGAGGTGAAATTTATTCATATACAGGGTGTAACATGTGAAAAATATAAACTGACGAAAGATGGATGAACGAAAGCAAATTAAAAATAAAGTTAATAGGCCAACTCGCAATTTTTTTCGTTTCTGTCCGGTAATATTAACTTTTTTGTAGCTCAACAAGACGTATGCAAAATAAGCTTGATTTTTTTTAATAACTGAGCACTTGTGCGTCAATTTTGTTGTATTATTATCAAAAACACCACGGCTTGCTATATCAAACACGAATATTATAAACTGTGTTTTTGAAACTCTAATCGCGACCTTTACAACCAATACTATTTTTGTTTTATACAGGATGTTGCATTAGGCTTGATGACTAAGAAACGTTTAGGTTGTCGTTAGTGGTTAAAAGAGTAGTACACCGTATTATTATGAAAAAAATAAAGCATTTTTTGTTAGCAGTTATAGATATTATTAGTATTTTCTTAATTACTGTTATCCTGTAGTAATGTAAAAAGGAGTCGACTTGCAGTTACCTCATAAGGAAAAAATCTGGCCAGGCACATGACTTTATCTTACAATATATAAAATTAATAGTTTAGCTGCATGAGATTCTATCGAGATCGATCGTGTTTGCATTAAAATAAAACGAATTAGCCAGGATTTGACAGATATTGACACTAGGTATTGTCAAAAAATCAGCCTTTAACACTACCTACTGTCATTAGAATAAAAATATCTGGCAAATCCTATATTAATGCAGACACGATCTCGATCAAATAGAATTTGCTCCTACAGCTAAACTATTAATTTTACCTAAAAATGTCATAGACATAAATTATACAAAATTTCCTCTACTTTAATTTATTATTTAACTATTTTGACGAAATTACAGAAATGGCGGCTAATTTGTAAAATCCTTGAAAAGTTCATAACAATATTGCTATCCGCAATCCGCACTTGAAATACACATTGACTTTGTAAATACCATGGAAACGCCAAGCTGTTTCAATATTGTTTCACATCGCGTACATGCGCGCGTTTTTCTCCTCTTCATCACATTCTCCATGCATTTGCGTGTTGAATTGACGTTTCGCAACCGCTGACGTTCTGAATACTGTCAGAAGTTTCAAAATTTCCTGGCTACTTACTATTAATGTAGACACGATTTCGTTCAAATAGAATTTTCTCCTGCAGCTAAACTATTAATTTTACCAAAAATGTTATAGACATAAATTATACAAAATTTCCTCTACTTTAATTATTTATCTATTTTGACGAAATTATAGAAATGACGGCTAATTTGCAAAATCGTTGAAAAATGCTAAGAGTAAATAGCTAGTTCCTTCGGACCCTTTTGAGCCAAAAACTTTTCAGCTCTAAGTTTGGTCATAAAACTTACATAATAATACCGTTAGTAGTTTCTCCGGAATCGTGGCCACAAAAATCGTTTACACACACACACATACACACACACACAGACATTTTTTGTACCTTGGTCAAAAATGTTCAGGGGACCCATAAAGACCTATTTCCGCTTTTTCGGCACGATTACTATACTTGATTAAGTTTTAGATTAACACTAAATTATCAAGATCAGTAATACTTTTAGGTTAAGACATAATCTGTAAAAAAAACGATACAAAATTTTAATTACTTGTATTTCGAATAACATTTACTCAATTTAAATATTTATTTGAAAAACGAATTGCATACATTGTGAAGATTGAAAGCATACCATATTTGCCATAACAAAACATTTAAATCTAAAGTTATCCTACTTTTTGTATGGCCATACTTACAGCATTTTTGGTGAAGTCTAGTCAATTTAATGTGAAATGAAAGGTATATCAAAATCAGTATAATGATTTAATAATGACATATATTTCTGTTTGTCCAAAAAGACGAGTAGAGATTTTATAGGTGCGTATACAGCGTGATTTTTTTTTCGATTAAAAGAATGGACCTTACTTTCAGAGAAGTGAAAGCAAACTGTCATAATTTTGGTTCAAGAAAAGAAGATGTTGGGTTAGCTCTAAAACACTTTGCAAAAACAAAAAGAAATGCATGGAAAAACCTGCAATCGTGTCAAAATGAAACATAGAGCCCATAAGAAAGCTAAAGGATGGCCATGATATACACCATCTTAAAAGATGTTTTTTGTTTGTTTTATGGTGCTTTAAAATCTCTATTATTCCTTTTAACCAAAACTAACCAAAAGTCATTGCATATTCATTGTAATACGCTTTCAGTTCACATATTATTCACATTTCAGTTTATATAAAAAAGCCTCCTCACTTTTTCTTAAAGAACAAATGCCCATCATTCGAAACATTCTGAGGAAAGATAACTGAGGACTGCCGCTTCACGAACACCCTGTATTATTTATACGTTAAGGTTAAGGTTTAGTTGTAAGGTCCAACAATATTGTTATGAAAGATTAATTTATTTTGTTATAAATTCATAACAAAATATCATATAATTCAACTGCTTGTAAAACTAATGAAAGAAGCCTTTGTAACTGTGTAGTGAACTGTGAAAAGATCAAATGGCAGTGAAACATTACTAGTTACAGTACTCGAAAGTAAGTAATTCCCTCTCTGATGGGAACATTGTAATGCCATAGAACCAAGAAACCATACCTTCCAATTACGCAACTCAAGAGATAGCAACTGGACACTGTAAATACGCTTACAGTATACGATCCAAAGGCGGCATAAAGTCTTTAATTTCCATGCTATTGACATAGTTCTGCGCGACTAGACTGTTGCGTAATTTCCTTTGTAAAAGCAACTCACGTAGTACGCGAAATTAACATAACTTCAACTCGGTAATTTTATTTTCTTAAAACTGAGTTTCTTCTGTTATACATTTAGACATAATCAACACTTTTCATTATATGGAACAACTATCTCCGGTCTGTTTATTAATAAAATTGCAGCGTCTAACGTTTCACTTGTTTGTTTGCTTTTACGGCATTCAGAAAGTGTATTGTTTATTGTTGGTATTGTGAAATGGTCGGATCCAATCATAATAATTAGAACGTTGAGAATGGCTTTGAAAAGAGAAAATTTTCACGTTAGAAGAAATCCCAGATAATAATAACTCGGTATTGTTCAGAAAAAAGTAAAATTATGAAAAGTGAGATTACATAAATGTTATGGCAAGTTTTTCTAATAGTATAAAATTACTTTTATTTTCACAGTAAATAAAAATATCAAATAAACCAACGCCATCTTTCAAAGTTTGTGGTAAAACTGATAACATAAGGAACCGTTGGCTATGTAAATATTAGATTTCTTATCATTTTTTGTTATCAATTTTGTCGCCTATAATGGGGAAATTATTAGTCACTAGTCTGCAAAATTATGTAGCATCTGGGCCGCACTTGTATGGAAACCGCGTATTAAAATAAACATCGCTGATTACATTATTTTAGCTTTAACAAAAAAAAACGGTTTTATTATTAATTTTAGCGAGCACACTCAGTTTTGCGGTTGGTTTATTTAGGTTTGAGAAATATTTAAACGAAAACGATTTTCGAGGAAATTTATGCAAGACTTTAAACGGATTTCCCGGAGTAAAACGTTTGAATAAATATATTAATTCGGGTTTTTTCTTGGGATTTCCAGTTGCCATGCTCGGTTTTCTTTTTGTTTCATCGTTTCCATTTTCCCCGAAAATAATTGATCCAATTAGAAAACGTGCACAGAATTTAAATTCCAGTAATGTTAAATCAGTCAACTTTAAAACGCTGCACAGTGGAGTATTTGGCCTAAAAAGGTGTGTTTTTACCTAGAAGGGCTCTAGAGGTTATTTATTCTTTATTCATATATAACAGTTTATTGTTCAATTATTGCTTATTAAAACAATGTTTAAAAATGGGCATTTTTTAAAAAGTATATAACTGCCTTTTTCAAATAGATATGTATATTTTTAAATTCTAAGCTTAATTCTAAGAGTTCTTTATAGGAATATTTTTTTTTATAAAATGCGTCATTTTTGAATTATAAGCTACTAATGAACATTACCGGAACACCTTAATAATTGTTTTAATAATAATTCCTTTAATATACAGAGTGTTCTTATAGAATACCCGGTATATTAAAAAAATATGCATTGTTTTTTGGTTAGAAGCAATTAATAAAAACTCCTTAACTTCAAATTAAGAATATTTTTCAACATACATACACATTTATCTTAATGTGGCAGTTTGAAGATTCAACTTAATTCTTCTAATAACATAATTAAAACTGTATGTTTTTGTTCAAAAGAGGCCAAAGGAACTGGATGTTTCCTATAAGCATTTTTCAAGGTTATTGCAAATGAGCCGCCATTTCTGTAATTTTGTCAAAATACTTAAATAATTAATTTAAATAGAGAAAATTTTGTATAATTTATGTCTGTGACATTTTTTGGTAAAATTAATAGTTTAGCTGGATGAGCAAATTCTAATTGATCGAGATCGGTCGTGTCTTCATTAATATAAAACTAGTTAGCCAGGATTTGACAGATATTTTCATTCTAATGACAGTAGGTAGTGTCAAACGCTGACCGTTTGACAATCCTGGCTAACTAGTTTTATTTTAATGCAAACACGACCGATCTCGATTAAATAGATTCTCATGTAGCTAAACTATTAATTTTATGTATAGTATGATAAAGTCAAGTGCCTGGCCACATCAGATTTTTGGTTTAATTAAGAGTTCAAGAATTTTGGTTAATTGCTTATATCTCAAAACTAATGCATGAATAAGTGAAGCAAATATATATCGTAATGCACAAAAATACTGTTATTCTACTTGCCAGAAATTGTTTTCAGGTTAACACGAGATTTCTGAATACGTGTGTAATAGTGATGAGTGAACTTAGTAGTAACCGTAGTTAATCAAAAAGTGTTTACAAACATTTAAAAGTAACAACGTGGTCTCAATATTAATTTAAATTTTAAAACTGTCAACTCAAGTGCACCAGTGTTCAGTATAGTCATCGAAACACCTTGTATAACTATCAAAAAACGAGTATATTAACATGTAAGAAGGTGACAGCCAAACCAGGAACCCGTTTTACTGAAAATTCTACCACAAAAACCACAAGCGCGCAAAAACGATATTTTAATTTAAATTAAAATACTTTTAAGTTCTGGTTACTTCACAAACGGGCAGGGCAACTTTCAAATTCCATACAGTATCATTCCGTGTCAAAATACCATGGTAAACAATAATTCGAAGATTTCCAAGGTCGGAACCATCCCAATTTATGATGTGAAAGCAAAAATAAAACATAACAGTCTAGTTTCTATTCCTATTGTTTAATATTTATTTCTATAGAAATAAAAAAAGACAGCATTGCCTCACACGTTTAAAGAGAAAGTGATGTATCCATTCAAGAAGTGTATCAAGATAAGGAAGCATGAAAAAAATCGAAAGTACACATTTCCTAATAGCACTGTGAAACAAATGATTCACGTCTATTTGGATTTGCGTTTTATGGGAATTCCTTTATCAATATAAAACCAATACATCTTATCTATTAAAATTAATTACTTGATGTGGAGGTGAAGACACTCTTTCGCTTGAAGTTACCGGTCATCGATAGCCTTAAGGTGGTTCTGTGGAACGTGGTGACCTCCTTATGGTTCTGATAGATGTACTCATGGCTGGAGTAGTAGTTTGTCTTCTTCCTCAAGTTGACATCGAAATTCTCCTTGGTCGGAATCTCCAAAAGTTGGGCAGCTTTCGGCGGAATAATGCTCGGAGGCGTGCTGGTTTGTATCTTCTCTTTACTACGCAGAAAATCAACTTTTTTGAAGCCTAGGTTCAACTGGTTCTTATGGGTTTTAGTCATTGGAGTTTTTAGGATAGTCCCAATAGTTTGGTCGTCTATCAAGTTCTTATTGAAGTCGTTTTGCCTGCCAAAATAGCTTCTTTTGTACTCAGCATTATCGCGAATACTTGATAAAGAAGGCGATCTCGGAATCATCTCTGTTGTTTTGTGTTGAAGTAATTTGTTACTGATGAGTCTTATGGAAGCGCGCACTGATTTAGACCGTTTTAAGCTAACTTTTTTACGTTCCGTGACAACTTCTGACATTTTCTTCTTTTCTTTTGTCCCATTTAACTTTCCCATCACTCCAAAACACTTCTAGTGACACGAAACTTCAACTCAAACGCGGCGGTACATGAGTGACATGTTCGCGGGTTATGTTGTTACCACGCGTTCGCAAGGACGCGTTACTACGATAAACCAGTGGACTGACCCCGGTTACTGGTTTTCTACACTGCGGCTCGCAAACAGCTGTGTGTTGGCTTGGGTCTCTGTGTTTGGTAGAAGAGGTGATAGGAGTGAAGAGAGGGGAGATTGGTAGGCATGGAGGTTTTATGTAGTGATGGTTTTAGGTCGTTTTTTGGTTGGTTTGGGGTGTTAGGTAATACGCCATTCATGGAATTCTTTTAGGAGTCATGATGGTATGCTACCCTTATGTGCTGCCCGGATGAGGGTCTTTGTGGATAAGTTAGTGAGGAATTTGTGGCGGGAGATGTGATTCTTCTTTAGTATTCGAGTGATTGTGTTGATTTTTGGGTTCTCTGGTGATTGTTTCAGATTGTTTGGAACAAATAAAGGAGGAATTGGGAAGTTTTCGTTGTAGTTCTTCCTGAATTGTATTTTTGTAGTCTACAAGGTTCTACAAGGTCTACAGGGCTATAGAATTTTGTTAAAATCTAGTGTTTAAATTGATCTAATTGATTTTTAAGGACAATTCTAAATATTATGTTTGTACTCATTTATTTTTCTTAGTCATGAACTCATTTCCATCCTACTATCAAACTTTGGGAATTAACTGAAAACAGTGTAAATTATTATCAGATTTATTCTTTTCAACATTTAAAAAGTGAGAATTTTGAATTAATCAATATTAAACTTTTTATTTTATGTAAGAAAACAAAATTCCCCCAAAAGCCTTATTGTGTATTGTGTATATCAGGAGAAACCTCATGGAAAACCTATAAAATGGCACCTATACCACCTATCTAGATTAATTAAGTGATTAATTAATTTGATTAATTAGTTTTTCACCTTTTATAGTTTTTCTGTGATACCGACACAACTAAGAACGTACATAAACTTTACTACAGAAAGAAACATTTGAAAATAGGGTTTTTCATTGGTTGCTGCTTATTTGGTCGTGACAAATGTGATTTCTGCCAGGAATCTAATGCAAGTATGAATAGTGTGCTGTTTTATATGATAATCCTGCAAAGTATTCTAGGGGGAATACTTGCTCAAATATAAACGACAAAAGTTTGTTTTTATTATGACATACCAGCGTATCTAACAATTTAATTTTCAATATTTCCCCTTTTCCACACAAATATGTGTCGATATGAACCTGTAGTATAAATCTGCTAATCATATACTGGGCATTTGAGTTTCGAAGCAGGTAAGATTTCTAACCTAACACTAGACATGTTCTCAGCTTCTGTGAAAGAAATTGTGTCATTCAATTGTATTTAATTGTACCGTTAGTAATAATAGAAAATCAATAAATATACAATATAAATTGCAAATTTATATGATTACTCACAATAAAATTATCACAAAACAAATGCTTTTAGTTCTAAGTTCTAATAAAAGCTTCACAACGCTAAATAATTAAAACTTGCCGTTTATTAATACAGTTTTCAACAGTGTGAATGTGAGTATGCTTCTTGTGGTTTACTAACATTAAGAGCAAATATAGAAATCATTAGTTATATGTTGAAATTAGGGTATGAAAGTATTTTATGTCCTACATGATCATAAACTGACATTTTATATACCGTTAGATACCGGGGCAAAAACTGCTTCTTAACGCCCACGAGGGCGTTAAGGATTGCCATGCTTATATGTCAAATATATCAAATATTTGTCATTCAAATTGTAAATTTTAAGTCATCAATGTCAATTATTGGCGATTAAGGTTGTAAGATTGACAATTAATTGTCTGTATTGTCACTCAACTCTGAATTGTTTGTATTGTTATTTAACTCCGTAGATACGCATGTCACTTGATAAAGTCAAAATATTTATTAATATTATTCAAACGGAGGAACAAAACCATTGCAGGACAAAAAATGTTGTATGCACCTCGGGCATTACTTGATGTTTATACCCTCGGGGCATAAACATCCGTGTAATGCCCTTGGTACATAAATAACTATTCCATACTTTGTGTTCTTTCGCTCATTTTTATTTCAGAACGTTATTGTTATTCTGAGTAAAATGTCTCATGTATATAGATTTATTTGTTTTCTGAATGTCAAAATTTTCAATTGAAATTTTAACAAATCGTGCTTTAAACGAAAAAACCTCGAAACGTTTTATATCTTAATGAATTTTTTTCTTCCTTTGGTAAGATTTGACTTGACGGTTGTAACTTTTTAAGAAATTGAAAAATATAATTAAATAAATAAGTTTAGACATAATATACAAATATTTGCAATATGTTCAATAAAATTTTACAGGATATTTTTCTAATTTTACAGCAAAAGTACAGTAATTTCACAGTATAAGTAATTTGTAACAAATGAATTGCGTCTTTTTTTACGATTTTCGAAACAAGTTTTATAACCTTCTCCCAAACCTAAATCTTTAACATTTTTAAGTAATTCCTCAATTATAATGTGCGTTATAATCTTCATCTTTAATAGGCTGTATGATTTGTTGTGCTAATCTTAATAGTTTTGGAGATACTTTCGTCTACAAGATACTCCATCCTAAATTAGGGACAGACGTTATACGTCTAAAGTTTCCCATTTGTAGCAAACTTCCTGAGGCACGTCGTATGTACTTTTGAATCTTATATAAGAACCTGGATTTACACTAACTAAATTACTGAGTTAAGCAGTTTATAGGGGTCGCAACTTCACAGATTCAACCTGTATGTATAATTTAATTCATAATTAAAAAAGAAACACGTTTTAATAGACCTCTCTTAATCCGTTGCACCCTACAAAAGATACTACGGAAAATACGTTAACAAGTATTGGAATTAATATTTAATAAGTATTAATAAAAAACGTCGACCCAATTTCGCCGTTCATAATCCCCAAATTTGTAGCCTCAGCGTTCGAAGGCTTCCCAAATAATCTCTCTTACCACCCCCATTATTCCATCAACCCCGAGGTTGCGAAAACTGTCTTGAAAATTGGAAGATTATTTCCCGATAAGGTTTTCAGTTAAAATTTACACTTTGTATATTATAAGGAACGAGGTTTATTTACTTCAAATAATTATTATTATGTTGTGTCAAAATGAGATATTTATAGGTTTTAAGCAAAAAAACAACTCGTTTTAATAGACCTGTATATTATTTCTATTAAACCTGTATTTCGCACAACAGATACTACGAAATAAACACGGCTCATCACTTTCTTTCACTAGATCTAATTTTCTTTTCAAGATACTTACCTGGAACAATACTGCGAAGCTGGGATTCAGTGAAAGGCTAGCTATAAGCTGCGTGAGAGATCCTTCATTATTCTCTTTGGACGGCAAAATTGCTTTGGAAGCAGAAAGTGAAATTCTTTTTTCTCCCTCTCTGGAGGCATAGAACTTTTTATGCACTCGCTGGATTTCAATTTCAAAGGCCAGTCGGTCTGGCGATATGACATATATATATAAAAAAGTGAATACTTGAGTAAGCTCCCGACTCTCATAAAAAAAACCTACAATTTTAATTCGATCGGGGAGTAGAATATTGCATACTCGGCTGATGAGGGAGAATTTCAGTATTAGATTAGTGTGAAGGTAACTGCATGAGGTGGAAATCCCGCCAAGGGCGACTTAGGTAAAAGCGCGCTCGGGAAAAGTTTTGTCATTACCGACGAGGCGAGTTATGACGCTAATTGAGTGATTAAGCTTAATATCCTAGTCACGCGGTACAGCCTCAAGGTAACACTCCCCAGGAAAATGTGTTAACGTATAAGCCCGCGTGCAATATAACTTTTCACAGCCGCATAGTTTTAAAACCCTATTTCAAGAAGTTTGAGCTGAGAGACTTTTCTAACGTCGTATATACGTAGATATTGTCATTTAAGAGATGATTATTTTAAGATAGCTGGGAGATTCCTATAGACAGATGTATTCTTACAGGATAATTCTGTTGTTCGTGGTGTACCCGTGGCCTTTATCGTTGAGATATGTATAATTACCCCAGAAATAAAACATGGAAATAAAGTATAAATTAAGTAGATTTTATTAATTTATTCATGGTTATTCTATAACTATACAAGTGGTTACGACTTTGCATCAAGAAAATGATCAAATTTGTGTTGATTTATCTATGAAAGTCTAGGAAAGTCCGCATCATATGGAATTTTTTTATTATTCATTTCTTTATTTTCATTATTATCGATAAACTTTACCTGTTTATCTGTTTTGCATTTTAGTATCACTGGCATTGACTAATATTAGTCATAAAAGTAAGAAAAAAGAAAAACAAAAAGAAACAATTTAAAGATCGCTTGGTATATGGTACCGAAATTTACATATTTGACTGTTGCCGTATTGGTTTGATACAAGCCGCCAACTTTTATAAAGACTAAAATTTTCTGAGAAAAGGATGATAAAAAAACCGTATGATGCGGACTTTCCTGGACACTCTGTATAATAATAATAATAATAATAATAATAATAATAATAATAATAATAATAATAATAATAATAATAATAATGTCATCATTATACGATGTACTGTTAAGTCTGTCAAAACCTACGTGGTTGACTTGACAGTTATTTGACAGTTTGCCTCGCCACAATTGACAAAGACATTTATAGTATATTATAATACAAGTTTTATAAGACAAAAATTGGCGCACGAGTAGTTTTGGGCACGACGAGCGTAGCGAGGAGTGCCCAAATGGAACGAGTGCGCCAATACGTCTTATAAAACGAGTGTTATATACTATTTTTTCTACTTTGCGACATTAAATTTACATAAATTTAAAAAATTGCGGTTGTCATCTTACAATCTAGAGTAGTTTCATATTCAAAAGTTGGTACTTGTCCTACAATTCGCAAATACGACTGACGCGAGCCAATAGCGATTGAGATGTCAGCCAGATGTCAGCCTTATTTGGCACTTGACGTCAATATCATCAATCTTGGAAAACTAAAAGTTACCAAATGTTTGTGACTTAGTGTTTTCATAACGACACTGAAACCGGTTTCGTTATGAGTTCATAACGAACGCAAAGTAGAAAAATATATTTTATATGAAATGGAATTTATTAGTCGCAGATAAAACGTCGTATTTGAATAACATACTATATTCCGCTAACGTCTAAAAATTTGTGATTTTTCTGAACATATGTCATTGATTAATTTGTGAACAACAAGATCTTCAGATAATTGACTAAAAATGCAGTTCGTTCAGTCATTTCTACATTGTTTTTGTTGAAAAGTCAGTCCTAAAGACAATGAGGCTTCGGAGGTGCTTTAAATTTACTTCGCACCTTCTAAACATGGTAAACACGGTTAAAACTTTAATAGAAACTGAACCAGAGTGTTCCAAGAATAAGTTTGTTAAAATTTTTTTTAACTTATCGCATTCTATTGCCTCTCGATAACCTGTTGCACGTTCTAAAATAGTATATTATAATACAAGTTTTATAAGACAAACATTGGCGCACGAGTTGTTTTAGGCACGACGAGCGTAGCGAGGAGTGCCCAAATGGAACGAGCAATAATGTGTGATGATTCTATATTTCGTGTTGTTATGGATTGCTTTTGTGTAGTTCTTGAGTTTTTTTTTTGCTGAAGTATTGTAGGATCATTAATATTTTTTTATCAGTTGAATCTTTCGGTGATTGTGTATATGTCTAGGGTTAGGTGGAAGATCAGTCCTCGGACTGAACTATAGAATTTATATTTTTGTATAATTATTTGCATTTTTATTTTCTTTCAATAAAGACCTTTATTATTATTATTAGTGCGCCAATACGTCATATAAAACGAGTGTTATATACTACTTTTTACTTTATCATATGCAGTATGATAAAGTATTGCAATCTTTTGGGTCCCCTGAACATTTTTGACCAAGGTACAAAAAAATGTCTGTGTGTGTGAGTGTATGTGTGTACCCGATTTTTGTGGCCACGACTTTTATGGCCAAACTTGGTTCAAAAGGTTCAAAGAACTGAAATGTTTCCTCTAAGCATATTTCAAGGATTGTAAATGAGCTGCCATTTCTGTAATTTCGTCAAAACAAATAAATAATAAATTAAAGTAGAAGAAATTTTGTATAGTTTATGTCTATGAGATGTTTTTGGTAAAATTAATAGTTGAGCTGTATTAGCAAATTCTATTTGATCGAGATCATGTCTGCATTAAAACTAGTTAGCCAGTGGCAAACTCTGAATTTTTGATAATACTACTGTCAATATTATCAAAATATCTGTCAAATCCTGGCTAAGTATGTAGTTTTATTTTAATGCAGGCATAACCGATCTCGATCAAATAGAATCTCATGCAACTAAACTATTAATTTTATATATAGTATGATAAACTAATGTGCCTGGTCACATCAGATTTTTTATTAGTATTTTTTTTGCGAATTTAGCCTTTTTAGTTATTTATTAACTATTGAGTTAATTATAAACAATATTCCTCCTCTACAAATTGTTTCTAACTTTGGTATTGCATATCTATTCACAAGTCCGCTTTAAAAATTTACATTTCTTTTTTTAGAAATTTATCATTTTTCATTTACTATTGACTTTTGCAACTGATTTTAAACAATTTTGTATATTAATAATTATTTCTAGGTTTGTTATTAACATTATTATATGAGACTTGTAGAGCAATCCTTTAGCAATCCATATTTTTTAAATTATTTTGCGAATTTGTAATTTTTGTTATTTATTAACTATGTATTGAGTTAACTGTATTCAATACTGCTTCTCTACTATTGTTTCTAACTTTGGAAATTTTATCACAAGTCTGCTGTCGAAATTAATTTTTTTTGTTTTATTTTAATGCAGACACGATCGATCTCGATCAAATAGAATCTCATGCAGCTAAACTATTAATTTTATATATTGTATGATAAAGTCATGTGCGTGGCCATATCAGATTTTTCTACTTTGCGACCTTACTTTTACATAAATTTCGAAATATGCGGTCGTCATCTTACAATCTAGAGTAGTTTTATTTTCAACAGTTGGTAGTTGTGGTAAAATTCACAAATACGATTTAGGCGAGCCAATAGCGATTGAGATGTCAGCCTTATTTGACACTTGACGTCAATATCATCAATTGTGGAAAACTAAAAGTTACTAAACGTTTGTGATCTAGTGTTTTCATAACGACACCGAAATCGGTTTCGTTATGAGTTTATAACGAACGCAAAGTAGAAAAAATGATTATTTCTCGTACTGTATTAAAACTAGTTAGCCAGGATTTGACGGATATTTTTATTCTTTTGACAGTATTGTCAAAACATCAGAGTTTGGCACACTTTTTATAATGTATTAATGAAAATACCTATGACCAAGACATTGTATTATATTTATCCTATCGTAAATTGTCATTTTAAATTTTCTATATAAATTGTTTTTATAATTGCCTTTCTTTCTGTTCTAGGTAAGTGCTTTTCTCTACATAACTACCTAATATGTAAGTATTTTTTTTATCCAGCATTCCTTTTTGCCTAAATATATATGGCAAAACAGTTAACCACTAACGAAGCAAATATATTTTGTGGCCAACTGTATATAAGTGGCGACTCGAGCTCTAGGAATATGGGGCTTGCAACTTAAACATTTGTTTTGTAGAATATGGTTTGAGAGTTGAACAGCAACGTTCTGTTTCAGCTGATGCCAACGGAAATGAATTAGAAAAAAATTAAAGTGGTATAGTTTCACTGAAAGTTATGCCTGCTGACTTCCTAGCTGCAATGCTAGATTCCACCGGGGATTTAAGTCACTGTTTGGTACAAACCGGTGGGTGCTGACGAAATTCACTCGGTAGTGGGCTAGCTCGCAGAGTCGAATGCTCGCTGTTTTGTTAAATTTTATGTTATAGATCGTTACTTATTGACTATTATACAACATAGCATTACATACAATTAAACTATTTTAGTTTCGTTATAATTATTTATGGGTTGCGCTACTAAAACAGTCAAACTACGTCGTAACCGCGTAAACTAATATCGACCCCGTCTAGTTTTCAAAATGCGTCAACCGAACTCATCTAAACGTGTCCAAGGCCACCGTAGACACGTAGCTAGATCAAAGGGATGAAAAAATCTCTCGCACGGGCTTTTGACGCGTTCCATTCTCGCCTACGCCGCGAGATCGATGGTGGCGCCGCATCGTGTCGCAAATTTAAACTTCCGCGACCTCGGGAAAGAAGTCGAAGTCGCCTAGCTAGACGACGGGCGAACGAGCTGTTAAAATCACGTTATTACGGCCAATCGAATGCGGCCCTTTAGCGTGTGTAATGGTCCGAGGCGCATTTGCTGACGTGGCGAATCGCGGGGGCTGAAATTTCTCGGATTCGTGCCCCACGGGGGCGCGGAATTCCCGTAAACATTCGCCGTCGATTTCGCGTTCCGATCTACCTTTAGGGAATTTACATTTATATAAGGGGAGCGGGCGAAATTGTGGGGTGGCATTATCGGGAGGTAATCTTTCAATTTTCAGGACAGTTTTCGTAACCCCGGGGGAGGGAGGGGAAGGAATAATGGGGGGGGGGGTGGTAATAGAGATTATTTGGGAAAGCTTGGAACGCTGAGGTTGTAAATTTGGGGATTATGATGAACGAAATTGTGTTGAGGTTTTTTTATATTGCGGGAATTATTTGAGGTATCGTCACGTTTTTTTTTTAAGATTTATTAATCAAACTTAAGTGAAGACGCCCAGCAGAAAGATGGATGCTAATGGGAAAGTTTTTTGTTATTGATCTTCCAAAAAATTGTCTTCTTCGTATCAGCTTCTGGATTCTCTATACCTCAAATGCAAATATTATAATGTAATTATCTGCTTGCATGTACCGGGTGTCACCAAAACCATGAAAAACTTTTCTCAGCGTAAACTTAACTTTATTTTAAAAGCTATGCAAAAATGTTATTTGTAAAAAGGACTGTTTAGAAATGTTAGATGGCATCATATACAAACTTATAATCTCCTTCGTTGTTGCGTAAACACCCAGTATATAGAACGTCGAAGGTGGCTAAAATTTCATATTCAATGCCTTCTAATATTTGGAAATACTTTATCAAATAATATTTTTGCCGAGCTTTAAACATAGGCACTTTACTCTTAAGATTTGTGTCTTAATTTATTTTGTCTTTTATTGTTTGTAATACACAATTTAGAAGTACATATGTAACAAGAACATCTTTATTTTTTTTATTTAGTGGTCAGTTTTAAGTGATATCTACACAGATTGAAAAGATTTCTTGTTTGTAATAAATATATTCTTTTGAATTTACTCTTGTCGATCAAAACATCGCGAACCATATTTACCTCATTGAATACTTCTAGTTTATTTGCTTGTAGAGAATAATTAATTTGGAATATTTATTTAAGGGGTGGTTCTCATGTGGAGACCGATTGATATGGCCTTGTAGCAGTCAACATGAGAACCAGAATGATTTGCTTAATTTAATTTAACCAAAGTTTCTAAACAAAACACTATACAAATATTATGAAGTCCCTAATTGTTTTACCAGAAAAGCGCAAGAGAGTTCGCATAGAAGTTTGAAACATGACCTTTGCTGATTTAACTAACCAAATTCGTAAAATCACACATCATACATTAAGCTATATATTTATTCTGTTAATGAAACCTAAGGGTACTACGGGTACTACTCCAAATTATTAAACAAACAAACTCTAAATACGTATTATACCAAACCCGTCTGACATATATATGTATTACGTTCCGACACGATGCTGGAAAGCTCTTCGTATTACAGCCAGTTTTCCGTTGTGTTTAATTTAATCCCGGCATTATCCTTTATATCTTCCTACGCTTTGCGCACTCTTCTCCACAGCAGAATTCTCAATTTACGTGTAAATACTGTTGCCATGGCGGGGGGGCGCGTTTTTCATAACAACGCCGTCCCTTTTCGAGCGTGAAAAATTGTAACGCTTTCATTGCTTTATTGGCATTCGAACAAGCCGAGCGAAATTACATTGGAAAATTTAATTTGCCAGTTTCAGATGAACGAACGCATAGTCGCTAATGAAAAATAAAAAAAAAATATGTTGCTTCCCTTTGATTTGTTCGTATGCATTAAGACCATGTTGCAGTGCGTTTATCACATTTTATATGTTTGTTTTTCGTATATTTATTTCCTATATTGTGTATATTAATATTATCAAAGCTGGGCAAAGTTAATCAGAAAGTTAACGTTTAATTTTATAAATAGGTACACTGGTAACTAAAATAACTACGTTACGACAAGCAAGATTTATAAAAGGCATTGAAAAGATTAACTCAGGTTGTAAGAGTTAAAGGAACAGCATTTTTACTAGGTTGCTTTTTTTAAAGTTTAGGGTTCTATTTTGAAACACTTTAGTATTTATTAAAAAGTAACAATATTGAAAATAAGTACAAATTTCTTTAATTAACACTGGAAACTCGGAAGTAACCACGAAGTAACTAAAACAAAACAATTCGCGCGCGTCTTTTATATACGGAAGCCGCGTCTCACAAAGTAGTACCTCCCACATGTAAACAAAACGATATTTCTATTTCTGTATTGTGTTTTCTATCCTTTGACAGCACAGTAACTTCTAAGTTTGCAAAATTGCAGTCATTGCTGTCAAACGTCAAATGTAAAAGCGCTTCTATTCTGACTATTATAATTATTAGACAATATTTTTAAGTTAACTTTTTAGGTTATGTTTCTATATCTTTATCCTTTATTCACTGGTTATCATGTAAATTTTTATCACAGTAGCCTCTGAGGGTTCATAGTGGTATCCCAACTTCACGAAGTTGACATTTTACTACTAATAATATACTATTCCAATGCAATATTGGTTGGTTCAATATGCATATCTGTATCGTGTGTTGCCTATCTTTGAACAGCAAAATTTGACGTTTTAAGCCAAAATTGAAGATTTCTGTAATCAATTAGCTATAATTATTAGTATTTAAACCAATTTAATAATATTATAATACTTATGAGTTAAAATACGACATTTCTAACAACTGGTAACCAATTTCTATGTCGATGCAGACATTTAACAATCAAGTGTCCCGAATAATTCACCTACATTCGATTACAATGGCAGAAGCCAAACGTTTGCAGCATGCAAATTACCCACAGAGGCAATAATTTCCGATACGGCTTCAGTTTTAATCGAAAAACTACGTTTTATCGAACATACGTGGGCAGATGAATCCACCCTTAAGGGCAGTAGTCATTTGCGTATCGAGAAATACCCAAAAAAGTGTTTAAAAAACTACCCGAGAAGTTAAAAATGCAACTCACCAAAATTGTACCTAAGCAGCTTCATTGAGGTTGTTGATGGAAACTAAACAAATGGTACATAACCTCAATACTGTACGAAGAGAAGAAACACCTGTCGTTGACTTGAGCACCCACTAAACTATATATTTCGTCTTAATTTTCGAATACAACGAACTTGTTTGAATAATTCTTCTTATCATTTAATCCAAACTTGAAAAAGCACACACACACAATAGACACACAGAAAAATCGTCTTTGTTTTCTTAAAGAGCACCATCAGCACGAACAGTTCGTTGTACCTTAAGTTAGTTTCTTTATCTCACTTCAAACCCAACTTAGATACGCTGACCATCTTTGTCGAGTAGCCTTACTACCTATCTTACGATTGGTCCTTTCGCATAACGGAAACGACAGGTACCACATATACACCAGACGGCCGACAGCCGAGGTACAGTTCCATACAAAACAACGCGCATCAAATTTCACTCGTCGTTTGCGAGTGAAAAAGAGATGGGCCCAACGCACCACCCTGCGGCAACACCTACGCGCCGGTAGGCGCTCGTGTCGCTTTTTAGGCGATGCGGTTCGATGAGGTTGAGGCGCGGTGCTTCCGGATTTTGCGGAAGTCGCGATAAATGGCGAATTAATTAATGATGGCGTTTCCACTTTCCTTGAGAGGTGTTCTGCCTTCGTTTTGTCGTTTATGGTACGGGAGGTCGGTGCTATTTTGTTAATATTGACGTTGTAGAGTGGCTGTTAGTTTGTTAATTTTGTTGTTAATGTAAATTTAATAAATAGATAATTTATATATATATATATATATACAGCATCCAGAACTATATTATCTCAGTACACGCCAGACCTGATTATGCCATTAACTTAGACAAAACGTTAGAGAGAAATAAAAAACAGAGAATTTAATTGTTTTCTTTTAACTGCTATTTTGAGACAAAATAACCAATATTTCATAAACAATTTGGTTTCAGAGTATATACTTATTAAATATTTATCAGCTAAAGATACAATCTTTCAAGGCCACTCCATTGAAACACCCTGTAGTACACATGTTTCTACTTTGCGTTAACAACAGAAACCAAACTGCCAAAATACACCTACACCACTTTCGACAATAAATCGTTCGAAGCTGTCTCTTGAAGGGTTAAGGGCACATAATAAATGTAAATGTGGCTAAAATCCACTTTCCTATCTATATGGCATCCGCTGGGCTTTGCAGGCAGCCGCGTAGGGCATCCCCTAGGGACCTTAGCGAGGCGTTAGGTACAGCGTAAGGGTTCGCACCATTCCAGATATAATTTAACAATGTGTGGCTTAGGGCTGCCTTATCACTTAACGTTAATACGGACGCTGTACGGCCTTCTACCCAATTAAGGCCCAACAATTTACGTCAAATATTATTTTTTGCGGTCCGGATGGGATATGTTGTTGTTTAGGAATGTCAAATTTGTATGAAATATATTAATACCAAAGTTAAAGGTACTATATGTGTGCCTGGATATGAAAAGGGACCAGTTGTCCGAAATTGAGTTATAAGTGTTTTTTTGGATAGAATCAATTTTGGCAATGGTACTCCAACATTTTAAACCTATTACCTTAAAGGGAAAATGAAAAATTAATTAATTAAATTAAATTAATAATATGTAATTAAGTTGTTGATGCAAAAAATAAATAAGAATACACGGGTTTCAGACGAACACATCTGATAAAAAACATAATAAAGAGACTAATTAGCGAATAAAACAAAAATGTGCATTTTGAACCAGTTTAACTTTATTTGCGATTATCTGCGTAACTAGAAACGGACAACTGGTCTCTTTTCACACCCACGCGCACATATATTGGTGAATATATAGGTTCATTTTTGCGGAAATATCCATATCCAAATATTTGTGTTGACTCGACATTTCTATCGAATAAATATGGCACAATTACCGTGTGATATGTTATAGCGCACCACACGTTTATGTTCTGACATGTTGACTTTGTCTAGAGAGTGTAAAATGTGAATTATCACTCCAGTAACAACATTGCTGTGAAGAAACAATACCGTTTGTTGAAAATGTGCATCATCCGAGAATACATCAATTTTATGAAAATTTCGCTTATTCAATTCAGTACAAATTATATGCGCTAGAAATAAAATAAAATGTGCATTTATTGTAAGCATTTGATAAAATATTTGACAAATACCAAAAATATTTGTCCAATACAAAAATATCAGAATAAATAATAAATTGTGCATTTATATATCTGAATGCGCAATACAATCGTTACGACTATAAAAATATAATCAGCAGTCTAAAAAATACATTGAAAAAAATATATTTTTCTACTCCTATTGAGGAATGCATTCATTATCATGGCAATTTATGATAAGTAATACTAACCATTCCCCACACACATGACAAATATTTCATTCCTGGCTCCTCATACCCCGCCAGTAGTGAGATATATTTCATTCCTCACGGCTTTAGAACCAATCACAGCTCTGGATTTTTCATTTCCAAATTGTTGATACACTGCTTAGCGACATTGTCAAGGCATTGACAACGTCGCTAAGTGACAAGGCGCACCAAACAATTTTAATCTGTCAAAATCCTGTAAACCGTCATAGTGACATACAGCTGTCCCTATATGCACAAAAATTAATTTATAAAATTTCGTTGCATAGTCGTAGAAAAAGTATAGTATTCCATTCGCAAGTAATGGCAATTTCTCACTCGAACGATTTGCAACACTCGCCTACGGCTCGTGCTGCAAACTTCGTTCTCGTGAGAAATTGCTTACATTACTTGCTCATAGAATAATATACTATTTTCTACTCCTATTGAGGAATGCATTCATTATCATGGCAATTTATGATAAGTAATACTAACCATTCCCCACACACATGACAAATATTTCATTCCTGGCTCCTCATACCCCGCCAGTAGTGAGAAATATTTCATTCCTCACGGCTTTAGAACCAATCACAGCTCTGGATTTTTCATTTCCAAATTGTTGATACACTGCTTAGCGACATTGTCAAGGCATTGACAACGTCGCTAAGTGACAAGCGCACCAAACAATTTTAATCTGTCAAGATCCTGTAAACCGTCATAGTGACATACAGCTGTCCCTATATGCACAAAAATTAATTTATAAAATTTCGTTGCATGGTCGTAGAAAAAGTAGAGTATTCCATTCGCAAGTAATGGCAATTTCTCACTCGAATGCTTTGCTGCAAACTTCGTTCTCGTGAGAAATTGCTTACATTACTTGCTCATAGAATAATATACTAATTCTAATGGTTTAAATACATCAGCAATTGAAAATATTATAAGCACATCTAATAATCTAAATTGTACCATGAGAAAATTATAATGCGCCCTAGAAAGATTGTAATGTGCATTAAGTTCTGCAACCCGTAGCGCAAATACAGTAAGGGCGTAAAGTATGGAGACATGAGAAAATATCTGAGACGTTGTGTGATTTTAAACACATCCATGTAGACGTCTATTTTTATTTGCTAAAATAAACATTTTTTGAGTTATAACGTCAACACTCTTTTTTTAAATGGCGACACCATTTTTTTTCCTGCTGAGTTTGGTAGATCATTTAATTGTGTAAATGGCAACACAAAGATTTTAAGAACATTTTCGAGAAAAAGAAAATTTAAAATTTAAAAATCGTTTAGGGAAAATAAATTTTGTAAATTGAAAGTGAAATGAAGCTTTGGCTAGAATTAATTGCCCTGAAAACAAATCTAATAAAATATTAAAATTTTCTATAGTGCAAGGTTTTCGAAAAAAGGTGGGGAAAATTATAATAATGGTAAGTTTGACACATTTATATCAGAACTGTCCTAGAAACATTAAAATGGTCTTATAGTAAACCTTAATCTTTGCTCTTTTACCTGGAATCTCAAAAGTTTGTTCCCAAATATTTTTGAAGCATTTTCAGCGATTTTTTAAGCGGGGTGGGGGCGGCTTGCTAAAAAAACGTAAAAAACGCAATAACCTGACTTGATATGGAAAATTCAAGCTCAGATTTGTATTCACCGCAAATAAATCAATCGAAAACGCGTATCCGCATTCCATAATCAAATAAGTTATCAATACTACCGTAATTTTTAACGAAAAACGTCGTTTTCTCTAAAATTTTGTTATGCAAGGCCATATGCTTGCTAATTACCTTTAAAACAAGTAACAGTCGAAAACAATAGTATTTTCTGTTCCATTCTTCGATTCATTATCCAATTTAGAGCACAATATGTAATTTTGTATGCAACATATTTATATTTATTTAATGCGCAATATTTATATTTTAATGCTCAAAGTATTAATGCTCAATTTGAAACGGTCTTCTCCCAAGGGATAATTTTGAAATTTCTTGAACAGACTTTAATGCTATTACAATTTGCTTATGAAATTAATGACTGGTTAAACTGGTTAATTTACTGTAGTATAATATATTGACAAGAATTCGTCAGTCAAATTATCTATCTACGACTTACGACGAATTTTCTAAGCGCAGTCCATCATATCTACGCATGTCGACGTCATGCCATGCATAACATTATCTTCTATATCCACATTGACATTACGGCGTATGCGGCTAACTCAAATTTATGCGATAAATGGGCAACAGCGTTAAATCACCAAAACGTGTGCGGACACTGCATGTCGGTGACAGCGGACCTTACTGTCGTCCACTTTTGCGTACCATTTGCCGGTCAACCAGCTGCGTTCTAGGATTTATAGCAGCATCCTAGGCCAGGGGGAAATAGTTTTGACAAAAGTCACGTCTCGGTCATGTTTGAAAAGTTTATAGTTCATGTGCGGAACACTGACTGCTTAAGAATGTCGATATTGTGGGTGGGAAAGTTATAAACCCCTCGAGTTATTTGTCAAAACTTCCAAGCGTGGCCAGGATGAATTTTTAAACGTAAGATGGCGCGTTAGTAAGTTATGATTTTAAGCTTGAGGGAATATTTAGTTATAAAATTAACTATTTATAGAATGGCAGTAGTTAAGGCCGGTAGAATTAATGTAAATTTCAGCTAAAACGTTTTGGGGTTTTTAGTAGATATAGGGTAAAATGCCCCTTTGTGGTGATAAACTGGATCAATAGTATTAGAAATCGACGCTGTGGGGTAGTTTTTTTACCTTCTTTCTTTATTATGTAGCTTTTTTATGTCTGTAGAGGTAGTACAATGTTTAAAGAATGTTTAGGGAAAGTTTCAAGTATGGAAACATGACTCCTCTGAAACAGTTTGTTATTTAAAAAAATTCTCGGACTTGACGATTTTTTATTATCAAAATATACCTATTTTTTGTATATACATAAGAACATTTTCCAGAGACAGAAAACTAGGGTAATATTGATAAATTTTGTTTATTTATGGAAAGCAAATAGACATTTTTGATTGATTCATTTGTCCTGAATGCAAATCTGGACTCTAAAGTTGCATATTACATCAAGTTGTTGCGTTTTTTGCCGTTTATTTTATGGAGTTGGTCGCATCTCCCCTTAAAGAATCGCTGTAAATACTTCAAAAACATGTGGGAACAAACTTTAGGGATTTTAAGTAAAAGTGCAAAGATTAGAGTTTACTGTGAGACCATTTTGTAGTTTCTAGAACAATGGGTTCACTTTTTTCGAAAACATTGTGTCATAGAAAATGTTGGAGCTCACAGTTTAACTAATTCCAGCCAAAACACAATTTCATATTCAATTCAGTAAAGGTATTTTCCCTAAAATTACCAATATTTTACAATTTAGTTTTTTGCGAAAATTCGATCATGTGACCAGTGACTATTTCCGATGCCATATAGACAATTAAATGGTCTACTAAAGTCAGTAAAAAAATGTGGTTGCCATTTATAAAAGTCGTCATAAATAAGTAACAATTGATGGTCGGAAATTGAACTTTGCACAGAAATCTGTGTTTTAATAACTAAAAATAGGATGTTTTAAAAATAACAAACGGCCTCGTAGATTTTCTCATGTGTGTTTTGAGACTAAATGTATTGATTTTTACTTTATCATACTGCTACTTATTTTTGGCAGGACATTTTAAGTCTTTTAAGCAATATCTATGATTCATATACAATTTTCCAATTTAAAATTGGAACACAAAACGTAAATTCGACGTAAAAAATTAGTAGTTTACTTTGAAGGAAATTTATGAATTTCTCTTTTCTCGATTTTTTATTTTGTCATTTTAATATATTTCACGATTAGAACAAAGCAACGAATATTTTCCGTCAGCTAATTTTAAGTAGATTATAACTTTATAACAGAATTTTCTCAGAACAGTGCCAGAGTCGGTAAAAATAAGCGACAACCAATTATGGCGGAGTCGCCGGGCGGAGCAACTTTTTGGAAAATATAAATAAAATTTCGACCAGCAGTCGATTGTACACGCTATTCTAAGTCAAAATAACCAACTATATGTATATTCAAAAACTGCTAGTTCACGAGATATCTTCAATTAATCATTCCCATGTTGGATATTGAATACACAAATACGTACAATAACTACCTACAACAAATTAACGTTTCTTGATCTAAACTCAATCACCATACTTATTCACACTCTTTCACCAACCCCTTACACCCTTTCACTCATTTAAACATCACAAAAATTCAGTTCAAAGCGCCCCTAAAGCTCGAGAAGAATTAAAATTTTCAAATAAAACGATTTCGCTCCTGCTAGGGTGCTCAAAGACAAAGCCTCGTATAAGTAGCTCTGGCGAAAATCAATTAAGTCAGTAGCCGCCTGCGGCAGTCAGAATCCGGATTAATATAAGCCACCAATCGAGCAAGGCTGATTTGCCGGGAATTAAAACCTGTAAGGACAGTGATGGAACGCAGGCTTACCGTTCACTCCGCGCTGTCCTTTCATTCGCCTGCCCACAGATGGCGACACCAGCGCTAAAGATCTATCTGGACGTAGGGAAGGCCGCTTTTCTATAACGCTCGGAATTTCGGAGACCGTCTCCGACCAGACGGCTTCCACCATTGAGTCGATGCTGGAGGATCTGGGCATCCTACTGGCGATGTGGTCTCTCCTTGAACAGAAATAACTCTGATTAAGCGGTTAATCTAGCCTGATTTTGTTTTATTGGGTCAAAAGGCGTTAAAATATGTCAAGAGTAATGTCTGACATCATTTATTATTGGAAAAAATATACGAAATATGTCTCGTTCGGCTCTGTTAGCATTGCCATTACAGTACCGTATACCGTATACATATATGCATAGTATTTAAAATGAATATACCATGTTGAACGAACGAAAAGACAACGATAAAATCAATAACAAATGAAAACTGTTTGAAAACTGCATCCAATCACTAATATAGTTGACAGCATTCTGCAGTTTTAGTGTTGCTCCTTCAACATTTGTATCTACTGCCATGGTAGCAGTGTCATCAGCAAACGTGGCAACGGTAACACCATCTGGTTGCGGAAGATCATGTGTTTATAGAAGGTAAAGAATTGGGCCAAGTACACTACCTTGTGGTACTCCAGCTTTAATACATTTGAGGGTTGAGTACTCATTATCTTGCTTTATGCGGATGTATCTGTCAGAAAGATATGATCATAATAGTTTGGTATACTCGGAAACTCAGAAACGACATGTATTGTTCTATTTTAAATTCGTCTATGCTTCAACAGGACATGCCATATATATTTTTGTAAATTTCACACAGAAATTGAAATAAATAATAAAGATAGAATCAAAATCATAAAAAAATATTGATGACAAATCTTGTAGCAGTAATTAATTTACAATAGGTGTAGTGCAGTGTAGAACAATTTTGAATACAGTTTGCTTTTTCCCTATTTTGTACTGTTTGATTGTGTTTATTAAGTTATTAACTTTCAAATACTTAATATGAAGGTTGAAATGCTATACAAAAATAAAACAACACATCGAGAGCCCTATATAGGTGAAATAATAATTTTTGTCGGGTTTTCGGGTCAAATACCCCCCACTGTGCGACCTCAGATTTAAAACACGCAGTATCAAATATGAAATTTAATACCATTATATCGGTTATGATGAGCGGAGGAAGTTGAATGTCCTCAACTTGTCGATATTGTCTGTGGCTTTTATTGACGCAACCGATAGGTCGCAGCAGGTAATCCAACCGTTAAAGTTTTATTAACCTCGGCTGCAGTATATATAGGGCCCCCACCCAGGCCGTGAAGCTAACTTTGTCTTGGCACACGAACTATAACATTTTCAGTGCTTTAATTGAGTTCCACTTCAATTATAACATGGTTACTTAACCTTTGAACTTTGAATTCGAAAGTTTCGGTATATTGGCGATATTGCACAGGCGATTTCAGTCTGATTACAGTGTAGGTAATTAGACTCCGATGCTTTGACGCATGTAATAAATTTCATGTAAACGAAAATTGCAAACTAAAATTGCTAGAATCGATAAGTTCAAAATTATTTTAGCACTATGGTCCAATGTAATCAAAAACCGACACAAACATGACTTAAACTTATCAGGACTTAAAACTAGGGTTGGAGCGGAATTCCGCATCCGCTTCCGCAACTGCGGAACTTTCGCATATTTTTCCGCTTCCGCATCCGCACTTATGTACCCGCATCAATTGCGGAAGTTAGGGAGGCCGATGCGACTACGTTTGATAGATAACTGGATGCCGTTAAGCTTTTTGTTGTTTACTGCCGGATGTTTTATTTTTAACATGTCGTTGTACACCAAAAACGAGTAATTTAATTTTGTAGGTTCTTAAATTTCTCAATTTTGTGTTGTACGTTTTTTTTTTGTAGTTTGATACTAGTTACTATAATAAATGTTCTTTTTACTTCTACTTCCGCCTTCAGTTCCGCTTTTTTCTGTGTTCTTCTTCCGTTACAACCCTACTTAAAAGAAGTCAGTTTGCCACGCTGGAAAATATAGATCACACGGTTACAGTCTGATGTCGCTTTTTGTACTAAATTTTAATTTCCGCATCAATTCTCGATTGTTGTTTTGAACAATTAGTTACCAAGTGATTGTGAATATTCTTGGTGTAAACTTTAATTTGGCCGAATTGCCTGTGGATGAGACTTCATATTTATAATGAAAATTTAAAAATGTAATTAAGCTTACAGTTTTTTGCAATAACTAGAAGGAAGTTTTGCAAAATTTTGTTTTGCACATCTGGAGCTACCGCTCCCATGTGCTTTAACAGTGGAAATTGACCACTGTTCGGTCTTTTGAACATCGATCCACGTCTATACTCGACGAAAATTTTCGATACCGCTTCTCTTGCTCTGCGTAACAGCTGTAGCAATAAAGAATAACGAGGCCTCGCAGAAAAAGTTCTTTGTTTGTTCCCTACATCCTTTTTTTCTATATACACCTACACTTTCAGTAGCTTCACCGCAAGGGGTCGTAAAACAATGTTATATACGACACGCTACTGAAGTTGGGGGACGATATTTCACTGTCACTGTTAATTCCTGCTTTTGCTAGCGCCATCTGGGTTTAGCTGCTTGTTTTTAAGCTTTGCTTCTGTCTAGGTATGTTCTAAAACTCACCTTATCGTACGTTTTCTGTTAGTCGGTTTAAAAACGACCGTTTTTATTAATGCTTGTATTTGGAAATTGACTCCACATCCGTGGTATCGAATTATTATGTATGAGAGGGTTTTTCCCATGCCCCAAAGGGACATATGCGTTCCGAATCCCTTTTATCTAGAGTCTTGGTATGCTCGAGTTCGAATATCGTATAACATTTTATTGAAAAAGAGCGCTCGTGCGCCGCTCTTCGCTAAGTGTAGGTAATAAAGTTTTATTGCGGAACTAATATAGATATATCTTCCATTACTTGTTAGTATAGAATATACGCTACCTACTATAGTCTGTTTAAAAACAAGGAGGAATTTGAAGACGCTTAAAAATAAACAAAGAATGTTATTTTCTTAACACTAGATCACCATTTCTCAGTGTGTACCTTACCGTGATACCCGATTTCTTCAGTATTCTACCGATTCTTTCTGTTACCCCACTTGCGTATGGTAAGCAAGCGAACCCCTTTGACTCTTGCCGCTCCTCTGAGACTTGCGGTTTTCTTTGTGTGACACCCCGTATGTCAGACTTGGTGTATCAATTCTGACGTAAAGTCCACTCCAAGTGTTTCCGTTCGTCGTCCAAGGTGCTGAAGTCGCACACCTTCTCGGCTCTGTTGAACAGAGTGTTAATACACTTCTCTTCTGTTGGGGATGGTGGTGTGATTTGGCGTTCAAGTACTGATCGGTATGTGTCTTCTTACGGTAGAGTGTACGTCCAAGCGTACCCGTTGACGTTCTGTATACCAGCACATACAAAAAAGGTAGCTGATAATCCTCTTCTACTTCCATAGTGAATTTGATTAAAGGATTAACATTGTTCAGGTGGCTAAGGAACTCAGTAAGCTTATCTCTACCGTGTGGCCAAACCACAAAGGTATCATCAACATATCTGACCCTCTGCTTGCCCATACATCGCTCCCGCCCACTTGAAGTATGTGGTGGAGAGACAATACTCTACAAGATCCGGTACATCGGTTGGTAGACCTAGGGGCACAAGTGTTGTCCGAAGGCCTTCGACTGCCTCCTTAACCGGAACACACGTAAAGAGTGATGTTACGTCGAAACTTACGAGTATATCCTGCGGGTCAATAACAACTTCCTTCAAAATCTGAATGGGATGTTCAGAGTTCTTAACAAAAGATGTAGTTTGTCCTATAAACGGTTGGATGATTTTCGACAAGTATTTTGCCACACGGCATAACCCGGAAGCAGTTTATTTTCTAAATGAGTCTGGCCGTGAAAGCCTACGTACTTATTTAATTTCTCGGTACTTCTAAATTGTTAATGTATAAGTTTCAAATTAACAAAACATTTGAAAGAAAACTTGTAAGAAACTGCATTCTTTTTTTTATAATCTATTTAATCTATTTACGTTAAACAACTCGTGCGCCAATTTTTTATACTATTTTGACCAAACCCTGTTTGGGTTTTTGATTTTTCATACATCTTTTAATTTCTCATTAAATTCACACGACATTATAAAAAGTACGGTCATACAAAAAGTAACGTAACTGTGGATTGAAACTTTTTTTTTATTGCGAATATGGTATGGTTTCAATCTTTACAATATGGGCAATTTGTTTTTCAAAGAATTATTTGAATTTAGTGAATATTATTGGAAATACGAGTTTATATAATAAAAATTTTGCTTCGCGAGTTATTCACGGTCGAAAGATGACCGATTTTTTTTTTCACATAACCTTAAGATAGACGCGAAGAATAAATATGCAGCGCATTTACGGTATTTACATATACGGTCTCCGGCATTTGCCTTGCAACAGCACCAGCCGTTCAAATAACTCCAACGCCGGAATTTATTAAACTTAAATTAAGGATGTAAGTTTAGTACGTTCCATGGGCACTAGGCTGGAACCGCGGTCTACTGCAATGCAGATGCGGGCTTAATACGACGGCGTTTTCGATTCCCTGGTACAAAATTATAAAGAATTTAACGGACTGCGATAGGCTATAATGGGAAACTTCTTATTCGGGCCTTTTTTTGGGTCGATACGTCGAAGTTTCGAGTACCGATTAATTCTGGTTAACTCCATGGGCGAAGTTCAAGCAAGAGTTTAAGTTCGAGGGTGAAATAATGAACTTTTTATTGCATGTTACCGGTTTAGTACACGCATCTTCAGATTGAATTTATTGGTCGTTTTGGTGTTTATACTTGAGGGAATATTCAACGTTGTTCGATAATTTGTGATATTCCAGTAAATCAAAGCAATCAGAGCGACTAATATCGACATTATTGTCTATATGGCGATGTTCATCTAGATATCTCGAATGGAATAACCCCGACGTCCGCTTTGGTATCGATTGCCATGGCCAATCCCGTGGGTTGGAGTTGAAAAGTAGATGGCATCATTTCTCTCCGCATATCTGATCAATTTGAAATAGACTAGACCTGAATGTTTCAAGAGATAGGAATCCGATCGTAACTTCTCATGGCGAAATCATAAATGATATGATATACTAACTAACTAACTAACTAACCACCGCAGGGTTTAGTTATTATAGTTTCGTTAATTGTTTTGTTAAGTTTTCATTTTCACATGAAATTTAATGAAAAAGGGCTAAAATTATCTTAAAAGGGGTTGACATACAAGTAAGTGTACTATCGTGAGCATAAAAAATGGGGACACTCAAATATGCAGTAATTAAACTGGGCTTCGTATTGTCATGTCAGTAGGTTTGTCATGTCACATAAATGTCATCTTGAATTTTGACGTAAGAAATAAAAATGCCGCAATTGAATGAATTTCTGAAGGCAATAATTCAAACTCGACTGGATGATTTTTATTTTATTCCAGCTGAACCCATTGTCCTACAAACCTCAAAATGGTCTCATAGTAAACCTAAATCTCTGTATTTTTACGTGAAATTGCAAAAATTTGTTCCCAAATGTTTTTGACCATTTACAGTGGTTCTTTAAGTGGGGTGCGAACGGCTTCATAAAAAAACGTATAAAAAACGCAATAACCTGACAAGATATGCAGCTTTTGAAAACGCCTATTCGCTTACCACAAACAAAAAAAGTTATCAATATTACACTAAGTTTCAACTGTCATTTTCTCGATTTTTTAAATGTTTTACCTTATAATCATCTTTACAATGAACAGACCTATCAATACCAGTAAAAAGAAATATGGGGTTGCCATGTCGTAAGTGTCGTTGGCGTCAAAAGTCGACAACAATTGAAAGTCGGAAATAAAATTTGATGTAAATATGTATATTTTGATAATTAAAATCGACGAAATTTTTCAAATAACAAACTTTTTCAGACATTGTGTTATGTTTCCTTACTTTACGCGCTCAATGTATACATATTTCGAATGAAGAAAATTTTAAAATGTGAAAAATAATTTATAAGTATTAATATTATCGAATAAATATAATCAGCACCATCTGGAGTACTTTTAATGTCAGAATGCGCTTCTTTAATTCAATAATACAAAGAGCATTTAGTTATTCGACTGGAAATGTTTCAAGTTAAAGAATAACTACTAATATATAATTTGAGAGTACCATCGCGAGCATAAAAAACGGGGACAGCACAGTGAAATTGGGCACTTATATTCTCAACAACTTTAGTTGTGTAACTTTTACTTTGACACTATTTGTTAACCTATGATGTCTAAACTCGGACAGTATTTGTCAACCTACAATTTTGTTCCGGTTCCATCAATTTTATTCTTCGCGGTATCCTTGCCGACACTTAATTCAATAACAATTTCTCGAATGCTGATTTTATCATGTAGTCGAGTTTTAACTTGTTTAAAATTAAATATAATTTTTTAAAGGGGGAGCTTTTTACAGTTTTACACAATTTTTTGTGCAGCGAACTGTGTCGAGTATGTTCTCCCGTATATGTGGTAAAATATGGAAGTTTACATAGGCCTAGTGAGTGAATCGAAACAAATTATGTTAGGAATGTTATTTTCTCAACATTAGACAACCATTTCTTTGTGTGTTGGTGTAAGAACCGGTATAAAAGTCAGTCATCTTCAAACCAATAACAAGTCACATCGCTGGGGCGATTGTTATTTCTGTCGAGATTCTCTTAAAAAGTCAAATTCGTCGCTTAACCCAGCGAATTCTACCTCTTAACGAAATGTCAACAGGGACGAAACAACTGATCAAACAAACCGGGAAAGCCGCCGAACGTAGCGCGTTGGAGAAAATGCGCGTTCGGAGCTTCTTTTTCTCCTGTCAGTGTGTCCCATTTTATCGCATTTTTTTTTTCTTCGGGGGTATTTCTGTACCGAAGTTAGCTTTGTCTTTCGAACCGTTTCGGGCGTGTACGATTTCCAGACGAGAGGAGGCAAAGGGGACAAATAATTCGATTTGAACTTTATCCGTGCTTTGTGCGAGCGAAAACTAGCGGTCGGCCACGGTCCTTTTCCGCACTAGGTCTTCGGGGGGATGGAAAAGTTGCCGCCCGGTGGCCCAAAACATAAATTCTAACTAGGTTTTCGGGCGAATCGATAATGGTGCAACGCGTCTAAAGCAAATCCTGAAGATGTGTGTGTATCTCGGGTTAAGAGAGATGACTGTAATTGACGATTTGAGACTCTGACTTTAAAATTAGTAATATTTATAATAATATTGACCGGTATCGCAGAGGAAAGATTCAGAAATTACCTACCGTTTTGTTATTAAGATATAACGCGCTCTTGGTTCGGTAGTTTGAAGTAGCCTTTTTATTTACAATTTATACTCTGACTATGACAGTTAATTAATAATTCCAGTTTTTACGTCAAAATTGGAATTGGAAAAAAATCAAGAGTAATTTAATGACTTCATTATTTGAACGAACTGTCATCATTATACAACGGTAGTGTCAAAGTCTGTCAAAACCTACGTGGATGACAGTGATGCGTCACTTCGCATCGCCATCATTGACCAAAATATTTTACATTTGTTATTGATGTTTGCATTAAAAGCAGAGCTATGGATAAAACAATTATCATGTTTTTTTCAACTCAATGGAAAAACCGCGTACATTTTTAACAAAATTTACTTAGTTAAATCATTTAATTAATATTTGTATTATGATGTATAGTGTTTTTGGGGTTCTGATTCCAAACCCATTATCATATTTTTTTAATTTCAAAATTGCGGATTCAGTATGGCGACTAGAACATTTTAAAAGATGTCGTGTGCTTATGTAACTAGTTTGCTGTGATATTTGAAGATCCTAGACTCCAATTCTTATGTCCAATTTTCAAAATTCATAATGGTGGAATCAATATGGCGACCCAAAATGTAAAAAATCTTGAATTTGCATGAAACTTATTTCCCGTAATATTTGAAGATTGATTATACATGGTTAGTCAAAATTACCAGAACACCATAATTCTTCAACCGTAAAGAATTTGAACGACATATTGTCAAAGTAATATTACAGCCGGGATGTAAATTTTAAATAAATCAAAAATTACAGCAACAACATGGATTTGAACCAGGGAATATATTATTTTTGATTTATTTCAAATTTACATCCCGCCTGTATGTCACCATATTATTAACCTATAATAGTTTTCTGGTGGTCTAAATATATTTTCAATATATCGTCTGTTTATTTTGTTCTGGAAATTTGGTAACTTTTTCTTTTGAGTTAATTCTAAGAGTTTTTTGTAGGATTTTGTTTTTATAAAATGCCTCCATCTTTGGGTTATGCGCAATTATTTGAGCATTAACAGACAAAATATAAAAAAATCAAGAAAAGGTAAATAAACTATGAAATAGAATTAAATTAAATATTCAACCTGCCAAATTAAAAGAAATGTGTATGTATGAGGGAAAATATTCTTAATTTGAAGTCCAGGAGTTTTGATTAATTACTTATAACTACACAATGATGGCAATGTATTACGAAACTGAATTTTACAAAAGAATTAATCCTAAAATTAAAAAAAATATATATAAATATACAGGGTGTGCTATCAGAAAAAAGAAAACCAAATTTCAAGTATAAACGATAGTTTGCTTAAACCAAGAAATATTTTCTGCCTTAAAATTTAAAAAAAATTTCAGTTGAAGGATTATTTAGGTATGTCAGTATTTTTTTTATTTTTGATTAATTGCTCATAACTCAAAAACGATACATTTTATAAAAAAATTCATACAAAACATACTTAGAATTAATCTTAGATTTAAAAAAATGTTAAATAACGCAGGATGTTTTATTATGCAAATATCCAGAATAAAACGAACATCCTGTATATTAGGAATACATTTAAACGATAAAGAATTTCGTAAAAAAATATATTTTTCAGGCTGTTTTAAATCATATCTATTTGTGCATCCAATGACAACGCTAGTTTCTTATACATAATTAATTCAATAATTGTAAAATGTTAATTGGAAATGAAGTTTATCGATTTTTTCTTCCAAAATTACATTTCATTTATTCCAAGCATATACACACAAACATTACAAACAGAAGAACAAGCTCGCCTAGGCAAGATTTGCCGGTGTGCGAGGTGAGTAAATACGTATTTACTAAACGGGAAAAACTATAAATAAAAAGTGAGAAAAATACAGCAAAACTACAAAATATTAAACTTAAATTAAAAATTATAGTTATTTATGTACCAAGGGCATTACACGGATGATTATGCTCCGAGGGTGACCGTTCAAAAAGCTCCGTTTGTTCCTCCGTTTGAGTAATATTAATAAATATTTGGACGTTATCAAGTGACATGCATATCTACGGAGTTGAACAATAATACAAACAATTCGGAGTTGAGTGACAATACAGATAATTAATTCTCAAATTTATAACCGCCCTCGCGGGCGTTAAGAAGCAGTTTTTGCCCCGGTATCTACGATGTAAAATGTCACTTTATGATCATGTAGGACATACAATATTTAACTCCTAAATAGTAGTCCTACCCCCAAGGAACAATCCACCGAATTAACAAAATTTTTTGTAAGTTAAGACATCTTTCACAACGACCGCATTTGCAATCATAAACGTCGTGACTCTCTGAAAAAAACCTACTATTTTGAATTAATTATCAAAATGTAATTCAGCTATAATTTTTTAAAAAATCGAGTAATTTCTTTACTTAATTCAAATAAGATAAAATTAAAAAAAAAACACGATTTTTACTTTTACGAATTCCTAAGTAAAGCCTATATTGAGTGTATGATAATAAAATTAACAACTAATTGTCAGTCTAGTTGTCTAGTACCATTTCCTTTGCCTTTCCTTTCACAGGACTTTGAAAAAAGAACGTATTAAAGTAATTTCAAGTACAAATTTGCATTGTTTTTCACCAGAAATATCGGTAAAGCTGTATTTTGCAAAGTTCAAATTAAAAGCTGTGTGTTGGATAAATGATTTGGGGCATCATTAAAAAATGTGCATACCGACAACTCCAGACTAAATTTAAACTTAATATTATTCACGCCACGTACCAACACAATTCCAAAACGCATTTAAAATAAATTACATCACATCCAGAAATTCCTGTTTTGCATATCCAATTCTCTTTTAACACGCAAAACTAGCCACCGAACAATAAATATTTTATACTCCAAATAATTTCTAGAACAATAAACTTCGTCCTCCGTCAAAACAATTCGAACGAAATCATCCCTATTATGAAACCCTCATATATTTCGCGAACTTAAAATTCGCAATTTCGCAGATTGCTGTAATACCGACAGACGCAACAAACGGACAATAAAACCAGATCCTCTTACCTTTCCCAACTCAGTCTCCTAGTAACGTTTGTATCATCGACAACCACTTGATTCTTGGAGCCTTGATTCAGTAACTTCGACAGCCTACAGAGGGCGTTGTTCCCACTTCCTGTGCTCTGTATCCTGTATGCTCTCGCTGCCACAACGTGCGGTGCTGGCACCCTAAAATAATAGGAATGATATGCTATTTCTGCGAGTGGTAAATGAGACATTTTTGCTGAATGTATGGACGAGTGTATTGGAGTCTATATTTTAGTGAGTTATTCGCGTATATTCGGACTTATCTCGTTATCTTTACGCTAGATTTTGTGACTTATTGTGATATTTAATTATGGTATAGATGGATATCTCTGTTATTTATTAGATTACGTATTTGTTGAAAATAGATCGGTTAAATTCGGATTTTGTTTCGGAAAAATTGAAACCTAGTTGGGTTTTTGTGGACAAAATTTACATAAATTTCAAGTTTTTGTTTTTTCCTTAGTTTTTACGATATGGTATATATTTGTCTGTGGACACTAATACCCCAAATCAAACCGTTTGTTTCTGACTTATTTGGTTTAGGATAAATGAAATTAATGCTTTTTGCTAAAAAACTCTTTTATTTTATATAATTACACATATTTATGTCAAATTGCATTTTTGAACTTTAATTTTGTTCGTCGTCTGACATCATCTGAGGTCAATGTAGTATTTGATCATGAATTTGAGTAATTTTGAGAAAGTTTGTTTTTAATTTTTGCATTAAATTCCACTGCTTTCCTGATGCAAAGAAAGGTTGAATGGTTTCTGTGTTGTTGCCAAATCATTGGATCACGAGTGGCATACTGTTCCTTGTATTAAAATCAGCACTCAATATATTTTTCCGCAGTTGTTTTTTATACAACACATGTCAGTAGTCATTACTAAAAAGTTTTATGTATATGGACTTTATTTATTTTTATTTATTACTTTTTAAGGAATTGAAATAAAAGCAATAACTACATAAAGCTTCTCACCCAGAAAAATTCTTTAAAAAATATTAAGTTATTTATGTACTAAGGGCATTACACGGATGTGTATGCCCCGAGGGTGACCGCTGTCGAGCATATCGGCTCTCGAGCTTTTTAGGTTGCCCGAGGGTATAGACATCAAGTAATGCCCATGGTACATACAAAATTTTATGTCCTACATGCATATAGTGACATTTTACATCTTAGATACCGGGGCAAAAACTGCTTCTTAACGCCCGCGCGGGCATTAAGGGTTGCCATGGTTATAAGTCAAATATATCAAATATTTGTCATTCAAATTGTAAATTTTAAGTCATCAATGTCAATTATTGGCGATTAAGGTTATAAGTTTGACAATTAATTGTCTTGTCACTTGATAACGTCAAAATATTTATTAATATTATTCAAACGGCGGAACCAAACCATTGTAGGACATACAATTTTGTATGCAGCTCGGGCATTACTTGATGTTTATACCCTCGGGGCATAAACATCCGTGTAATGCCCTTAGTACATAAATAACTACTTTGTGTTATTTCGCTCATTTTTATTTCAGAACGTTATTGTTATTCTGAGTAAAATGTATATAGATTAATTTGTTTTCTAAATGTCAAAAATTATAGTCAATTGAAATGTTAACAAATCGTGCTTTAAACGAAAAATCCTCAAAACGTTTTATTTCTTAATGAATTTTTCCTTCCTTTGGTAATATTTCACTTGACGGTTGTAACTTTTTCATGTTTATGCCCTCGGGCGATTTAAATAGCTCGAGGGCCGATAAGCCCGGTCACTCTCGGGGCATAAATATCCGTGTAATGCCCGTGGTACATAAATAACTATTATGCCCTGCAATGATCTTATTCCTCCAATTTGAATATTAATAAATATTTTGACGTAATCAAGTGACATGAGTATCTACGGAGTTGAATAACAATACAAACAATTCGGAGTTGAGTGACAATACAGACCATTAGTTGTCAAACAGAATAACCGAAATCGCCAATAATTGAGAATCCTTAAGAATGCTTATCGCCCTTGAGGGCGTTAAGAAGCAGTTTTTGCTCCGGAATCTAGGATGTAAAAAGTCACTTTATGATCATGGAGGACATAATGGTTATTTGTTATGTTTTTAGTTATTATTATTATTATTATTGGTTTTATTCAGATATTTCACTGTATACATTTTTAATAATTTGTAATAACAAATAATTCTACATGAAAAGTTTCTAGTCAGAATGACATTTACTTCCTAAAAAATGCTGGAGGATAAAGTTGACCCATTTTCAGGATTTCAGATAAATATCAATTACTTATTAAGTTTAATCTGAGGCTAAATTGTAGTTTTGAGGACATTTGAGGTTCAGCAGTTATATCAAAATCGCGGTTTTACACATTAACCTAATTTTATACCTAAAAACCTTGTAGAGAATTACGAGCCCGGATTCATATTCAACGCACAGAAGTTTATCGGCAATTATTATTTCCTTTCTATCTACAAAATCCATGCGAAAATTTTCAGTTTTAATTTTAATGCATTTGTTTCACATGTTGCAAATGTAAGATGAAAGAGTTTTTATAGCGTTTTTGCAACTATGATGAACACAAAATGAGCCACACCCATCAGCATGTAGGATTTTTTTTGCTGGTGCGCAGTGTTATCTAAGAAATATGAACCTGAGTAACAGCGTGCCATCCGATTTTCGTTCTGGACCATAGCTTCCACTTCCACACAGCCTACTAACTGCTGATTTTCTTCTGACATCCAATGTGCTTGAGTCGTCCTTTGCGAAGGACATCCTTGAAGCACTGTACCTTGACAAGATGCCCACTCGAGGAACAAATGGACTTGAAGTCTGTGGTTGGGGAGCATCTTAAAAAAAATAAAATTATTGCAATGTAAATTCTTGAAAAATGCTCAGAATTTTAAATTTAATGTTTGTATGGTAATGTATTTTGTATGGTATGATTGTATTGTATACTTTGTATATTCTTAGAGTGTAACCCTCTAAGAATATATGTATTGGTTTTAATTTATCTACCTAGCAGTTTTCTTTGCTATTAGCCATATCATTGCAAAAGAAAGCAACCACACAACCTTGCCTGCTTGAAGTTGAATCAAACAAGTCGGTAATAGGTGATTATTACATTATTGTGGAATGCCTGGATCAAGAACAGTTCGGCTTACTTTGTGTGAAGGGTAATTGGCGAAAAGGACACTTGAATAATGACAAAGTGGGGTTACCCTGGTTATAGTTGCCCAGATGAGCCTGTAGGATGTTTACACCTGGAACGACAATAGCGGGCAAGGTCCTCGACCGTAACAATGGTGGCGGTTTCTTCCCTGTCCTACTGGCACCCTCCAACCCGGCACATGACGCCCTTTGGTCAATCCGAGCAGCGGCCAGCTGAGCGCTGAAATTCAAAAGAGAAGCATTTTCAGTACAAAAGGAACGTTTAGATAAAAGAATTTTATTAAATGTAAAATTATTATTATAGCAAATTGACACACTGTTTTAATAACTTCTTCTATTTTGCATTCAAAGTGCACATTAGGGTGGTCCAAATTTATACCTAGCAAAATCTTTTCTTTTGCTGGAGGGCAATGATCCCCCCCAATCAGTTCCTTTTCCAGAAATAAAAATTCCCCACAAATTTGAGAAAAATCGGTTAACGTTAACACGTGCCACCGAGCACCTCAAATTTCCCATTTAATATACATTGCAAAAATGCATCTTTTCTCCTTTCTTTTTTCACGTTTCGTATTTAAAAAAAAAATGTTGCGGGAGATAATCAGAAATTGTTTAGAACTCCCTAAGAAACAAAGCCACAACCACTATTTTTTTTTCACCATCCCTCACCCTCCCCTGCAGTATCATAAATATGAGGCAAAATTTTCTCCAAATTTACAATTTTACAATCTTAAGTGTTTTTTATTTTTGTTTGCATCAATTATTATTAATGGGTTATTGACATGTCCCTTTGTCATCTATGAACTAATTTCAAATTGTTTAAACAATTACAAATTGTTTAAAAAATATTTAATATAATTGACTCATTTTTATATTTTTTTGCAGAAATCATGGAATATTGGCATTTTTGTCATTTATTAACTAATTTGCAACTGTAAACAAAAAATATACAATGTTACGGACAAATTTTTACTATTTTTTCTGAAATTATTATTTAATGAATGTTTTCTTTTTGTCATTTATTAATTTAAATAATTGTTTAAAGAAATACCATTTGGTTAAACAAAAATATACAATGTCACGGACACATGTTTGTATTTGTTGCAGAAATTATTATTATTATATGAAACACTGGATTTCACAGTTTTTTGTATATAACTATGTATGTATTTGCTTCCTACTAATAATAATGAATACGTAAATAATAACTCTATTAATAATAAATAACTAAGTAATAACTCTATTAATAATAAACAACTAAAAACTTGCAACATTCTCAATGATGCAATGTGCAAACACACAAGTCGAAACAGCTAACAACGAAATCAAAATACCGTAAGCAGTACAAGCAATATAAGACTAGGGCTGTTCGAGTTATCAAAAAATTCAAGTCTCGAATTTCAAGTCGAGTACAGCTAGTTTCTTTCGGATCCGAACCAAACACGTTTATTTGAGTTGTCTCGCATTTATTCTAGGTTCGATATCAAAGTCGAGAGCTTTTTTATATGGAATGTTCGTAAAACGAATAGAAAAATATGTACGTAACTTTGTATATCTGTATAACATTGTTTAAACAAATAGTATGTTTAAACAAGTGCAAATTAGTTAATAAATAATAAAAATATGCAAATAATGTAATAGTTATTTCTGCAAGAAAATAGAAAATATGTCAGTAACATTGTATATTTTTGTTTAAACATATGGTATTTGTTTAAACAATGCAAATTAGTTAATAAATGACAAAAAATGCCAATAATCTAATAATTTCTGCAAAAAAATATAAAAATGTTTCGTGACATTGTATATTTTTGTTTAAACAATTTGTAATTGTTTAAAGAAATTGAAGTTAGTTCATAAATGACAAAAGGACATGTCAGTAATCCATTAATAATACTTTGTGAAAAAAAAACAAAAACCACGTAGCATTGTAAAATTGTAAATTTGGAGAAAATGTTGCCTCATATTTATGGTATTGCAGGGGAGGGTGGCGGTGGTGAAAAAAAAAAATACTGGTTGTGGATTTATTCCTTGGGGACTTCTGAACAATTTCTGGTAATCTCCCGCAACTTTTTTTCTAAATCGGAAATAAGAAAAAAAAAGGAGAAAAATATGCATTTTTGCAATGTATTTTAAATGGGACACTTGAGGTGCTCGGTGGCACGTGTTAACGTTAACCGATTTTTTTAAAATTTGGGGAGAATTTTTTTTTCCGGAAAACGAACAGATTGGGGGGGAACGTTGCCCTCCAGCAAAAAGTCCGTTTTTTGGACCAACCTAGTGCACATATTGTAACACTGTTTTCGGTGTTTCAATTAACTAATTCTAACACCGTTTTTAGTAACTTTTTTCTAAGATTGGTCACATTGATATCAAATTCCATATGCCATAAACTGCGAAATATCTATATTATATACTTATTTAGACCTGCGTGTAGCATGCAATGGCAAGGCCAAAGGGTTGGGGGCTTTCAATTTTTTGTTCTGTTCATCAAAATACGCCAGCATGACGTTTTCGGTAATATTTTTAACTCTGGTGTGATCATGCATCATTATCGTCAACTAAACATCAAGTCCCGCGTTCATATACAATACAAGGACCAACGAGTTATGCGAAGATCAAACCTACATCGTTGAGTTAACTTTTTAGGTTATGTCTCTATATCTATATCCTTTATTCACTGGTTGTCATGTAAGTTTGTATCACAGTAGCCATTGCGGGTTGTAAGTGATGCCCCTAGCTCTATTGTGATCATAGTTGCGCCCCGGTAATTATTTATTAAAACTTGTAGGCTAAAGTAGAGTAAAATTATCCATAATAAGATTTTGACATGATTTTAAATTTTTATTAGCAAATTTGTCACACTGTTTTTAGTAACTTTTACATTTTCCAATCGTTTGCATTGTAAACAAAGCTAACTGTAGGTAGAACTAGGGTTGCCAGGTGGTCTGGATTTTGCAGGACATCCTGGATACAGCCCTACATTTTTTGCGGCCTGCCTAAGACCTTCGCAGGACGCTTCATGTCCTGGCAGTTTAGGAACGAGCGTATTAGCAATAAATAGGTTGTCGGCCTGGACGCCGCTTGGGTGTACCACCTCTATGTACTCAATCGACCAATCCCGATATTCTAGGTGATCCGAGAACCAATGCGAGCCTATTCACCGAACATATCTCCCCTGATTGGTCGCTTTGAATTTTAGCCGTTGATTTTAGCCGTTTCTTTCTAATGCTTGAGACACACCCATTGTGCAGGTTGTATATTCGGTCCCGGCGTAGAGGCGTGTGTTAGGTTACCCCACACCCACTTATACAATAACACGGTTGCCGCCATTTTACAACGGCAATTTTTGAATGCCGAGAATGTGCAATTCTTATTTATTTGTTTATCGGCAATCGAATACAAGCTAAACTGTATCATTATAGGTCTCAAAAATGGTGATTACTTATGTAGTAAGCATAAGACTTCCAAGTTTGTGTATGTAGAAAAACAGAAGCTAGAAACATTTAATACCATGTCGAAAGTACGTTGTAACCGTGAAAGAATATATGCAGGCATGTAGTGAAATACGAGAAATAATAAATTGATGAAAAGCAGATATAAGACGTAGCACAAGAGCAGTTGCTTTTTGCTGTAGGTAAAAACATCACTCATCAGATGATGGTGTTCTTGAAAGCCTGGAAGAAATTGATACAGGGTCAGGAGTTAAGTTTTAAATTTGTTTTCTTATTCTTTCAATATCTTTTATTTATTAGAATGAAACGTTTTTCTAGTGCAAGCGTATTAAATTTATATTGCTTATTAATTGTTAACAGGACTTTTATCATTGGAAAGATAAAAGCGCTGATAATAAACGTAAAAAACCAGTGTACGGCCGGGGGTGGTCTTGGGTTAATCTGGGGGGTTAAAAGGGGATGCAAAATTACTGCGTTTTGCGGAGAAACTTGATATTCTATCAGCAAATGCCTTCAGTAGATATTTGATACTTTTTGACTCTAAGACAATTTTTTTTTTGCATTCTTATGGAAAGCTTCATTATTATTCCATTTTCTTGAAAATTTAAATAAATTATGAAACATAAATGATCCTCAGAAAAACTGTACGATGATTTTTCACCACCGAATTTACTTTTGAAAAAGAAAGCTGAAAAGCTTTGTATACAGTGTGTTCATTTCAAAAGTATCCACCTTTAATAACTCTTGACCTGATGCGATTGTTGCTTTGAGTGGAAACATGTCGATTTAGATATTGACGGGGAAGTTCAAAATTTATACCTAGAGAACTTTAGGTTTCATCCCTTCATACCCCAGACAGCCCACTTTGAAATTTCAAATGGTATACCCTCTACCTTGTGATACATTATTCGAAAGTGCACAAAATTCTCTACTCAACCATGATAAAAAAATGAAATCAATCGATTGGTTCTTAAGATAGACTATACGTGTGCCACCATGACAAAAAAAAACATTTTAGAATTTTATGCCCTTTCAAATGATATATCACAAGGTAGGGGGCGCTATTTCATATTTCGAAGTGGGGTTGCTGGGGCGAAGGGATGAAACGTAAAATTCTCCAGGTACAATTTTTGAACTTCCCCGTCAATATCTAAATCGACATGTTTCCACTCAAAGCAATAATCGCATCAGGTCAAGAGTTATTAAGGGTGGATACTTTTGAAACACCCTGTATACAAAAATTTATGCTTATTTAAGACATAAACAATAACGAAAAACAAAAAGTGGTTTTTGCATTTGCATTTGCATTTTTTCTCGATAATTTTGAGGTCATGGTGGCACTTATGAAAGTTATTTTTCTATGATTTTTTGATGTTTCTATGATCTACAACTTTTTTATAGGACATTTTTTGATAGAACGTCAAGTTTCGCCGGAAAATGCAATGAAAACTGTTTCCACTGATAAAAGTACTGCCTACAATTAACACTGGATTTGATTTTTAATTTAGTTCATCAGTTAATTTGCCAGTATACGTAACATGTCAGTTAAGATGTTACTTTGTATTATTATTTCGTTCTTAATAATTTGTATTCGATAATCAAGACATGCCGATTATGGATTGCCCTATATAGGCATATAAATTTCATATTTTCACGCCGCGTAGGAAGAAAAATGGGGGTACCCTCTTCTTAAATTGAATCACCTGTTCCACGATTTTGATTAGGTACTGTCGCGGTATCTTAAGTTCGCGATAACTTCTTTATTGAATATAAGCAGTTTAAAACTGTATCGGGCACGTATGACATGCAATAATAATAAATATAATAAAACAATAATTGATACACTTATCACCGGATGCCTTACAACACATTCTACTCTAATATTTCATAAAGGAATACATTTAATCTTATCTATTCGATAAAACATCGCCGCAAGTGATAAACAACAATTGGCACGTTTAAAACACTTTTAAACTGCAAGGACGTATTATGGGTGCGAACTCTTATGATAAAAAGGGTGTGATACTGTCAAAACTGGTCGAAATCGAGCAACATTTGAAGGAGTGGGAAACGCAGTGTTTGAATAGTGACTACAGCTATCATTTTTCGGAAATTCGGTCCTACGTGGGTCGAACGAGGTATCACATTGACCAAATTCCAAAACAAAATGTCGATAGTGTTGTTGTGCAAGAAATAATAGTCGTGCCAAAAGTTATGGAAGAAGAATTGTTGGTGGATATACCTGCCGATGGGGTCAAAGCGAAAGTGGACGAAGTTAAAATCAATGTGACGTTTAGGGATAAGAAAATACGAAAAGCACCCAGTTGGAAGTATTTGGAGAAATGGATGTCTATTTTAGACGAAGAGTATAAGGACCATAAGAAAGATGATGAAGACGATTACCAAGGTGTGAATATAATCGTACCAAGAAGGATACAGCAATTTGGAGGTTAGAAACACTGCATAAATGCTTCATAAGGCAAAACTCATAACTCCTAACATAACAAAATTATTATATTTTTGTTTGTTTCTAGGAAATACCAATAAGAAATGTAACAGCACCGAATGCATACTAGACGAAGACCCAGATTCGACAGAAACACCAAAATTCGATTCATTAAATAAACGGTTTATATCCGAAGGGAATTTATTAGATAACTTCGAATACAAGAACACAAAACGTGATTCATTGGGCAATGTTCTTAACAACAATTATTTGCTTAGCTTACGTGATCTTCAAAGTTTTGACAGACTAAACAATATAGATGATAACACGTCCTCAGATAGCGGTGACAGTGCTGACTTCGATATACATAAACCTCGGATTGTTGGCGTAATAGTAAGTCATGATCAGCTGTGCAAATAAAACAGATTAATATAGATATCGGTTGGATTTGACTGTTTTTTTTTTCTTTTAGGAAAAGAAGAAGTTGTGAGACGCATGGTCATGATGGGTGGATCAGACTCAGATTTGCGTGAGTTAGGCTTTGCCAGAGTGCAAGATTATTAGTTATTATATAACTGAATTGTGTATTGTTTTGTAAACATGGATGTAAATAAATTATTTTTGCAATTATTGCGTTGGAATGTTTTTAAATTTACTTTTTAATTGCTGTCGATATTATTTGTGTGATATTGTCAATCAGGATGACATTCTGAACGCAAAAACTTATCAATAGTCAATTGTTTTCACTAACGACACGCGAAAATGGGTGATAATAAATGACGATCGATATGTTTTTGTGTTCAAAATGTCATCCTGATTGAAAATGTCACACAACTCATCTAGGGTACCATTTAAAATATCAATTATAAAGCCATTTCCGGAAAAACCGGAAGTCATACTACTCTCAAGAGTATCTCAAACGATGGCATTTTTTATTGAGTAGTAGTCCAAATTCCACTCGGTATGTATAAAAAATGTCTATACATCGTTTATAAGTACAAGTTTGCTGTTTTTAAATGTTATTAAATTTAAATATATTCCTATGTTAATTGTTGTAATTACATCACAACTATGCATAGCATGTATATATGTCTAGCTGGCTTAATTAATAAAAAAAAATCTGATGTGGCCAGGCACACGACTTTGTCATACAATAGATATAAAATTAATAGTTTAGTTGCATGAGATTCTATTTGATCGAGATCGATCGTGTCTGCTTTAAAATAAAACAAGTTAGCCAGGATTTGACAAATATTTTGAGAATATTGACTGACAGTAGGTATTGTCAAAAAATACAATTTGCTCATACAGCTAAACTATTAATTTTATCAAAAAATTTCATAGACATAAAATATACAAAATTTCCTCTACTTCAATTTATTATTTAACTATATTGACTATATTGATTACAGAAATGACAGCACATTCGCAAAATCCTTCATTTTTTTCGGCACGATTACAATACCTTATCATACTGCGTATTATAAACTAAAAAAAAGTTAAATAAATCATATTTGTCAGGTTAGTGAGACAGAAGACAGTCAGTACCTATATAGGAATAGAAAATATAAAACCAAACAATTCAGAAACACCAGCTAAAATAAATAAATGGTGGATGATCAATATCGCCCCTGATTATGGGGGAATGATTGATCACCTCATTTTAACAATGGAAAATGGCTCAATATCTACAAAATCGACCAAGCCAACAAACTAAAAAACGTATACCTAATCAATAACTAACTTATATCTTGACTAATTTTAGGTATTACCAACATTTTGGTACGTTAAACTGTTAAATAAAACAAAATTTAACATTATTTCGAAAATTGTTTTTAATACTGACAAAAAACAATTGCACTATTAAATGCCTGAAAATGGCGGTTCAAGGTGTTAACGTAAATTTTAATTTCTTTAGGGTTATAACGAGTACAAGCTTTAAAACAATTCTGTTTAAAATACATCTGTCACAAACACACGTTGTCTACGTGTGTCCTGTGTTTCGTATTTCCGTTTTATCGTATTAAAAAATCAAATTAGACCCGACATGCATATGCAAATGAACGCGGAGGTTGACCAAGTTCATCTACTCGCTGGAAACTGTCCAAACCCAAACCAATTAGTTAATTAACTTTTAAAAACAAATAGCGAACTAAAAATCAATAAAGATAATGAAATGCAAATGAAGAGTTGATGTAAATAACGACCTAAATGCCAAAAATTCAAAAAAGTTGTCGTTTCTTATTCTACCAATGGTCTACGAACACACAAAATCCAAACTGGCATTCTTTGTTAGGTACATCGTTTTCAGTATTACCGATTTTTAGTGTACTTTAGGTCATATCTAAATAAATTATTCACGTTGTATTTACATTTTCAATTTGAAACAGCGCCATCTATCCACAGACCGTTGAACTGCGTTGAACAATGTTGCAATCCCAACAGACTAAAACTCCCCCAGAATGGTATTCTAGTTACGTTCACTAAAAGATAACTCCCATCGTTATACGTAGCATTTAAGGTACTTTTATAATATATTACAGTACACAATAATCATACGCCAGTAAGACCAACAAGCATTTCTATATTTGTAGTTTAGTTTTGTTTAACACTAAAATTTGCAAGTATTATTTGCATAAATATTGAAATTCTTTCTCGACGCAGTTGCGTATGCACCTATTCAATCGAATAGTAGATAATTTATTCTGCGCACCTTAAAGAAAACCGAAACGTCACAAGGCAAATTTATTTTTAATTGATAAGTCACGTAGAGCTTCAATTTGACTCATATGTTTACACAAATTTTCTTATCAAACCACTCCCAATTAAACAAAACGTCAGCGGCTATAAGCTGATTAAATCTAAGGTAGTAAACAAAACAACACAAAAGTAAGAACAAAGATCCATTGGATAAACTGCGTTTGTGGTTTAATAAATATGCAGTTAAGTCGTAATTAGTATTGTTCTAAATGTTGTACGTACGGTCAGGCCAGGCAAAATATTGTTTGAACCGAACAGTATCTTTGTTATCTTATCTGACAAGTAAATAATACCTGTGTGTGATAGCGAGGCCTTCCATAGTACCCAATAACCAACAGATGATACAATTTGTGAAGTGAAAGGTGTGTTCGAAAGCCTGGTATGTGATTACTGTGTGGTTTATTATTTTTTAAAAACGTAAGTATACACGTCTTGTAATATTTTCTTAACATAAGTATTAGTAATGTATAACTTTGTATATTATAACCATGTAAATAATGTTTGTTAACACCTACAATTTCAAATTAGCATCTGTTATGTGTATATAATCAAATCAGTTATACTAGATTCTACACACAGGAAATACAGTAAATGATAAAGTAAATAAATGTTAACAAGCAAGAATTACTGTTAATTGTTAATTTGACATGGATGTTTACTCACACATTTGCATGACTGCGTGATGAGTAACTCGCTAATGTGTCAATAGGTGGCAGTATATTACCATACCAATAAAACAGTAAGTTGTATATGCAGATATTTATTTTTATCATTTGTTTGTGTTCCTGCATTTAGAACTTCATATTTTTACCACAAAAACAACACACTATATAAAATGTGGAAAATAATGGATCAAACAACTTTTGTGTAAAGCATTTTTATCCTTCTCTTAAGCCTAAAGAATTAATTTCCTTAATTTTGAAAGTTTTGAAGCATCTTATGACAATTGTCCAAATTCCAGATTGTATATTCAAACCACCATGGGAGGCAAATCCTCAAAGCAAGACAAAGGCCTCTCCAGGTCATTCTCCCTCAGGAAAAGCCAGAAAACGTCCCTCCTAAAAGTCCAGAGGAAGCTGGACAAAGTCAGCAACGACATCCACAAGTTCAACGGCTCCATAGAAGACGCTAAGCACACCTCGATCAAAACGACACTCTCCCAAATAGTCGACGAGCTCGACCAACTTAGTTCGGTCGTCAAGAGCAAGCATACAGACCTGTACCAAGACCTACTGGAAAGATGCGACCAAGAACTGACAAAACTCGAGAGAAAAGTGACCCATGCCTCTAGGCCAACATCAGCAACCTCATTGCCACCTCCAGCATCCTCGCCAATACCCCGGATAGCATCTCCGATGTCCCTACCAGCGAGATCACCAACACCGTCATCACCCATGGCTTCACCAACTCCCAGGTTACCCATGGACAGTCCCCTATCGCAGAGAAGTGAGGTACAAGTGAAACTGGTCAAGGTCATGCTCGAGGATCAACCCCCACCGACACCAGTGGAGCGAAAGACGAAAAAAGTTGAGTTTTACAAGGAACCAAGTTCAGATGAGGAAGGAAACGTTGAGAAGGACACTGTAAACTCCATTGATGGTATGCGGAGACGACTTGAGCTTCTCGAAGAGCAGATCCACGTTTTTAGGCAGGAGAGGGACCCGGAACACCATAAGGCGATACAGCACGACCTGCATCAAATTATTAGGAGGTTGGATAATATGGAGACTTATGGGAACATCCAGATTAAGCACGAGAGGAAGTTGGCTTTGCAAAGAGCTCAGGAGTGCTTGAAGTATCTGAATGATGGTAACCATGATGCAAGGGTTAAACCTCTACAGACACAGGTATGGTTGAATACACTCGAAGATTACTAGATTTTTGTTTAGTTTGCTTGGTAAAGCAAAAAGAGGATTGGTCCGAAAGTACTACCTTGCGGCACCCCCTGCTTTTACCCCTTAAAACCTACGTAAAACCTACATTTTTGCAGATATTATCTTAGAAGTTTTTGAGAGAAAATCTACAGAAATGTATGTTTATGTTCTTTCTAAAAAAAGGTTTTGACATTTCTTTTAGGTTATCGTAGAGTTACATCAAAAATCGATGACGCAATCTAGTGACGAAGAACCTGAAGTTCGAGAACAGAGAGAACATAGAGTGACGTACACGAGGCCAGTGACGTTGGATCTGAACGTCAACGAACAATTGAAGGAAGAACTGCGTGAAGTTATCCACAAAAGGATAGAAGAAGCGACTAGAGATGATGATGATGGTGGTGGGGATAAAGAGTCAAATAAGAAATCGACAAGGGATTCGAGTTTTGAGAATTTTGTAAATACTGATAGCGAAGATGATTTTGATTTTGTTAGTGCTGATGCTGAAGATACGTCGAAATCGACTCCCATGTTGGTGACTTCATTGTAATATGACTAGTCATTTATTATTATTATTATTATTAAGTATTAAAATAGTAAGTAAAACGGAAATCAGTTATTTATGTTTATAAATCAAAAGAGTGATTAAGTTTTGAATGAGGCAACTTAAATATAAGTTTTTGGCCTTCAAAATGTCATAGTAGTGCAATTGGTTTTGTGAATGGTAGCCATTTTGATAAGGTATCGTCGTTATTAAATATAAATATTTATGAATGTTATTATTGTTATAAATTATATTAATAAAGAAAAGGTGTATTCTTATTTTAATTTTTAAGTTTTATAAGACGTCAAATTGACGCATGAGTTGTTTGGTAAACGAGGAGCGTCAGCGATGAGTGCTCTAAACGAACAAATGCACTAAGTTGTCTTAGAAAACGTGTGTATTATACTATTTTTGCGTCATTAATTACAAAAAAAAGCAAACACTGCTACATAGGCAACCAATGACTCAAAATCTAAACTGCATTTTTGTTATCAAGCATAACCTGTATTGTTGGTTGTATATACAACAGTGATACAACCAACAATACACTCCCATTGATCTGACTTTGAAAATTTAACAATATACATGCATTTCGTCTTAAAATATATAAGAAAAATACCAAATTTTATTCGACAAAAGCTTTATTTGTGTTATACCAGCTACAAAATCCATACAAATCATATTATACAAAGTAAAAACCGTAAAATAAGCAAACCAAAACTAATAACAAACATAAATTACAATAACGAATACATAGTTTAAACTTCTGTTCCAGTCGTATGGTTGTGGAAGTCATAAGTGATATCAGCCAGTTTCACGTCCAACTGTTTCTTATTGGCCTGAATCTGTCTTATCAAATAATCCCTCATGGATGCCTCCAAATCATACGACTGTATCTTCAAGAATAGTTGGGTCATATGCTCATCCAATTGCTCATACCTCTGGCGGTAGTTATCAGCAGAAAAATCATGAACTTCATCGGCTAGCTTACCGATATCTTCTTGGATTTCCTCCAACTTAGCTTTGTTCATCTGGTCGTTGTACTGGGACATCCTTTTCGACGACCTTCTCTTGTTCTTCAACAACGCGCTCAAAGCCTGGATGTCACGTTGAAGATTAATCTTGAATTCCTTATCATTTGGACTCAGAGCTTCAACGGAATCGATCCTGACCAGGAGATCGTCCATCTCTAATTGCGTCCTCTCAAAATCGCCGTCATTCTCAATGGTCTTCATATTTCCAACGTGGTCCTTCAAACGAGTCAATTCGTTCTCGCATTGCATCAAAAGTCTTGCGGGTGCATCATCAGGTTGTTCGATCTTGCTGTTGAAATACAACACCAACTTCATGAGGTAGTCCTGGTATTGCTCTTGGATTTTTCGTTCATCGGTTGTAGCTGGCTCGAGCGTTTTGATCAAATTTTCAGACGCTTCGATGTCGGATTTGATCTCTTGGACATTCGGGTCGGTTTCAAAGTTTTCCAGAGCACTCCGCATCTTGGTTAATGTGTCGACTATCTTCGCAGCTTTTTTGGTGAAGACTACCTCTGGTGGTGGTACCTCTGGTTTATCGACCAGATCTTCTTGGGAGCCCACCTTGAGGGACCTCTCTTCTAAAATCTGGAGGTACCTTTCTAATTTTCGCAGAAGTTGGAATTTCGTCGAGGCAATCTTCTCGTTGTGTGGTTCGATAGCTGATAACTCCTCGATGCATTGGTTTAAGCCTTCCTCGACTTGGTTGTACTGCACGTTCTTGTAAACCCCTGAGAAGCAATCAACTCTCTTCTTTAGTTTCTGCATGGTCTCCACTATGGCTTTGAGTTTGTTGGTGTCATCAGATTTCTCTTTTCCTAAAGATTTGGCTTGGTCGTAGAGGTCATAGCAAGACCTCATGATGGTGTACACTTGGCTTCTCCTATCGTTCAGCGTTGGGTTTAGATTCCCTTCGATGTCCAAGAAGTTCTTCTGGAGTTTATCCAATTCTGTTTTGGTGTGGTCCAAATTCTCTTTGGGGTTGATTATCTTCGGTCGTAAGATGGTCAAATCTTGCTCGATGGTGTTGAGGGTAACCAAAGCCCTATCCAATGCCAACTCTGCAATCAACTGGTCTTCAGGTCTATAATTTTTGGCCTTCTCACCGTTGTTTTGGTTTTGTACTGTCTGAATCTCGTTGATGTTCCTCTGGGACACTGTTATTTTCTGGACGGGTTCCTGTTGGTGGTGCCTTCTATTGTCGCTACTTCTGTTCTCGCTGCTTCTGTTCTCGCTGCTTCTCCTCTTGATTCTATCATTTAAGACTTCACACTTATGCTCGATCGTAGAATGCATGGATTTTAATATTGTGAATATTTGTTTGGCTTCTTGTTGTCTCATATCTTCATGAATCGCTCTATTCAAGGAATTCCATTGGTTTTCAAGGTTTGACACTTGCTGGACGAGGTGGGCATCTTCAGCAGCTCTTGGCGTAGCCATTGGTGCCTTCTTAGGAATTTCTTCTTTCGCTTGAGCTTTTGTTTTTAAAACCTGAACGTTAGCATACGTGATATGTCGTTCGTTATTTTCAGCTATCTCCAAGAGTCTTCTAAGGAGGCCTTGGATGACCTCAATGATCTCTTGCTTCCTCAAAGCGACAGCATCGTAGTTGTTATGGATATCGTTGAGTTTAGCCCAGAGGCTTCGCAGTTTTTGATCGATCTGATTGTAGTCGTTGTCATTTCTGGTACCGCTGAAGTTTTCAGCTGAATTCTTGACGGATAGAACGTCGTCTTCGATATCGTTGATCTTGTCCAAGGCGTTGTTGATCTTCGTGGAGTTCTCGTCTGATCTTCTGTTTAATTCTTGAAGCATCTTCTTGATGAGGTCGATTGTTTTCAGTTTCCTTCTGCGGTTTTCCTCTGATGAATCTGTCAAGTTGGATAGAGTACCCCAGAAGTCTTTGAGGGTCTGGTCTAGTTCTCGGTATTTCGGATCTGATTTTAGATCTTCGAAGGTCATGACTCTAACTTCGATGTCGCTTAGCTCCTCTTCGATTTTATTGATGGTTTGGCGCTCCTTTTGGACTTTTTTGGAGGTCTCTTCCTTGTTTGCCTCTTTCAGAATCGACTGGGGTCTCTTCTCTTTGAAGCTCTGCAATTTCCGACCTTGCCTCATCAGGGATTTGCTGATGGTCTCCTTCTTATCTCCTGATTTCTTTGTGGTGGGGTCAACTTTAGATAAATCTCCATAGAGCATGTTCAACTTCTGTTCAAGGATCTTATACTTAGTTTTATCTTCTAGAGTCACCGCGTTATCAATTTCTTCCCCCAAAACTCTTACCCTAGCTTCGATTTCGTCTAAATCTCCAGCTCCTGTGTCATTGACGACTTTCTTGTTGTGGAGCTCCTTGTTCTTTAGTTTCGGAGTTTGGTCGATGAAGGAATGCGACTCAATAGCTGCCGAATCCAGTTGTCTTTCGTTAAATTCGACCCTATCTTCGAGCTGCTTGAACAGATTGATTATTTCGCTCTTGAGCGTCTTGTACGGTGCTTGCTTCTCGGCGTTTTTCGTCTTGACCAGTTGTCCTTGGACTTGTTGTATCTTCGCCGATAATCTAGAGTGCATCTCCTTGTATACAGGCGTACCTCTGAACCCATTGTAATGGTCTATTTCTTTTTGCAAGTTTTGTAACTCTAGGGAGATCTCGTTGACCAAAATATCTCTTTTGCTCAATCGAGCTGAACTGTTTCGGGAACCCAGAGACCTTCTAGGGCTTGGTTGTTTCCTTAAATTGACTTCTGAAGAAGAACTGTTGCCCATATTGCAGCCTAAAAGAATTTGAGTTAACCTAGTTTAGAACAGACACTGATAGCGATTCGTTATCTGTTATTTACATGAGCGTTCGTTCCATGAAGTGAAAAGTCTGTTTTTGCTCTCACCTGTTTTGTTTAATGGCTTGTGATATAACAAACACTTGCTTCTTCCTGTGTGGGTAATTCAGGTTGTTGTTTATCGTTTAGAAGATGCGTTCTGTCTTGGTTTTTCGAAAACAACGCCCATAACTCTGGTTGTACATTACAGCTTGTCTGTTAGCACTATGTGTCACTAGTTGCGTTATCTAACTGATAACGAGACGCTCTGATAGGATTGATTAAAAAATAATATGGGACAGGTACTTCTGTGTTGGTTCACTTGTTATTTATCATTGTTTTGTTTAATATTGTTGGTGTCTTTAGGTAAACGAAATGACCAAATTACAAATGTGTAAAATTCTCCACCCTGTCATATTTTTTTTAATTAAATTTGGGTAGTGGTTAAATATTCCTATTAGCGGTTTTCATCTTCATAGTTATGAACAAATTTTAATACATTCATTTGTATAAAGAGTTATACCATTTCGATTTATTTATTTGATAAAACAAGTACAAACTTTAACAATAAATACTCTTCGCTATTTGCAAAGTTTCAAATGTAAGAGTCTTCTCTGAATCTTCATTTTCGATGTGTGGTTCCTCTTTTGGTTCTCCTTCATCTTCTCTTTGGAATTCTTGAAGATTAGTGGTTATTTCTGTGTTTAGAGTTTCTAAAACATGCTTGGCACTATCTTTAATATCATCGCTGAGTGTTGTATGTAGATTGTTACGAATGGCAGTCCAAAATGACTGGAAAGTCTTTAGTTTATGAAGAACGTTGCTCTCTACTTGTTTCGTGTATGTTATATTTTTCGGGCTATCTTCTTCTGTTTTCGGGGAATGCTCTGCCTTTGGTGTTAAAACAACTAAAATTTTGCGAATGTTTTTTATTGTCTCTCCATTCCTTTGATAAATTTCTACTTTTGATTTTTGGATATCCTCCAAAGTTGTTATAACTGTGTTTAATTTGTCGTCTAAAGACTCTTCTGGTTTGGATAAAGTTTTCAACTTTTTTAACCTATACCTGCATTCGTTTAGCTTGATATCTATATCTATCTTCCTTTGGGAGTGGTCAGAATTTTTTTCAACAATTATCGTTCCCAACAGCTGGTATAGGAATTCTATACGTTCCTCGTGGTTGCCTCCTTCTACAAATGCTTCCTTCATAACTTTGTCGATATTCTCTTCAATCAAATCAAAAGTATTTTCAACTTGGGTCTCCAAAATTGCATCTCGTGTTAGCGCGTTAACAACTTCCGGTTGAGACGAATAGAATACGTGTTTCTTTTCAACTTCAGAAGGCTTGTAAAACAAGTTTCTAAACATATTAAAAATTATTAACGTAATTATTAACCTTCATGTTTTATTTCAGAATAATGGATATTGAAGATATTTATCTAATACGTGTGGCAATACGATATAAAAAAATGATTGATTAGTCTCGCAAATAAGACAGTATATGATTATGTAATAAAATTTAAACCTATGAATTATTCGGTAGCCTATAGTCTATATTTCATTATTCTAGTTCTTCTAATAATGGAATTGCTGGCATTGCATAAATAGTCTTTTGTCATCTTTTAAAACAATAGAAATAATTCAAAATACAACTTATACTGCTCTGCAAAACGAATGCAATTAAAAAGGCTTTTAGTTCTTTTTCTCTCAAAAAAACGCGCAAGATTTGAATTTTAAATTAAACATGGTTTGCTTTAGCAAAGTCCTGGAATATTTACTGTACCCGTACTTTAAAATTATTGACTAGAAATAAGAGATGAAACAAACTACGATATCTAAATAATAAAATCAGCAGTAGTTTTCTAAAAACTAAACTTAAAACAAAACAGTATCTAAAAAAATATCTAAATAAGCCCCACCTTTACAGCATGTTATAAACCATCTTATCAAATATATAAATTACGTTATATTATCTCAATGCAAGTAAATATTACTTATCTGCTTAATCTCAATGGAATTTGCTATATACATGTAATTTTTCCATTGAAAAAGTCGTTATTGGTCAGTGTTGTCGGTAAGTCGTATTTTTCGTCATATTTCACATTATTGAACATTATTGAATTTTCTTCTAGTGAATTCTATTTAAAAATGGGTTGTTGTTGTTGTAAGACTGCTGAAAATAACGAAAATGCACCGGAAATGGATCCTCTAACTGAACATGTATCTTTGACTAATGAGTCAGATAAAAATATGTTAAAAGATAAAGAACCAACTATTGAACAGAAATCGATGAATAAAAGCCAGGAGGTATATATACCGGAAGCAGGAATAACAGTAGAAGAAAATATACAGTCCATACAAGAAGATCAACGGAAAGATAACCTTGAAATAGTGGCAAACACTAACACTAACAGTACAAATGGTACCGATGTGGTTCTAAAATTGCAAGATACTTTACAAGATGTAAGTACCAATAATAGCAAGGTTCAGATCTATACAGTTAGTTTTAATAATTACGTTTTCTTCTACATAAGGAGATAATATCTGTTATCTTGCACACAACCATCTTGTATCTTTTGTTTATGACCACGTTACCCATTTCATTATGATAAAATGAGATCAAGTTTTATCAATAGCAATACTCAAATTTCTACTTGTAATTGTATAGATTGAAAGCGAACTTTTTAAATGGTTATAATGCTGAAACTAATATACATTTTTTCAGGAACAAAATGATGAAATTTCTCCTGAAAAACAAGTATCCATAGCAGAACCAAAACTATCAGTGACACCAAACTAAAACACTGGAGAAAAAAATTAGCAAAATCCAGCTTATAAAGGTGAATCATCGGATACAAATGATTAGTATGTTTAAATGTGATGTCAATTTATACAGGCTGTATATAAAGTAAGGAGTATTGGTATAATTTTGTAATTGCTGTTTTATAAAAGAAAGTTGAATTAAAATAAAATTAATAATAAAAGTTTGTTTTAATTTAATATAAAAGCGACATTTATTATATTTTACGCTGTATTTTATTACACTTATTTACTAATTTTAACTAATTTACTATATTACTAATTTTTCTAAAACGCTTATCACAAAAATAAAAGTTGTTCAGGTTGCATTTAGAGTCTCTTCTATAGATAGATTCCTTTGTCCAACAAGGGGTAATGTAATAAAATTCGATGCTTTTCCTTATTATTTGTATATTTAATTGTCGCTACATGCTTCGTGTCATACTAGACACTTTTCTGTTCAATACACTCTAATACTTTGAACGACTTGAGTTGGTGGTTTTTCCTGGGTGCCTGGAAATATATATTAGCAAATTATATACTCATGTTTGTTTGTTCGTAACCTATGTATGTGTGTTTTCAATATTTGACGATATCGCCTGATGAAGTGTCGTATGTGTAGTATGACACGAAGGATGTAGCGAGAATTAAATATACAAATAATAAGGAAAAGCATCGAATTTTATTTTCTCTTCCATAGGTTGGCGTTTTTATTGTTTTCAATTTTTAATATTAGTTTTAATGTAATAAAGGTTGTGAACAAGATTTTGATGGAAGCTATCGTTCGTCACTGAGATATCCTCTTCCATCAAAATCTTGTTCACAGCCTTTTTTTAACAAGTAATTTTGTATTTTGATTTTTGTCCCATTTGGGTATTTTTAATATTTTTTAAAATAGTTTCATTCGAAAGCTGAGACTTTTTCCTATACAATGAGTAAAGATGAAAGTGGGTTTGGGAGAAAATTAATAATTAAGCAAACGGAGCACCCGCGTTACATACGCCAGCGCGCGTCCAGGCAGTGGCGCGTAGGTCACCCATTTGTATCCCTACTTCAGTAACATCTTATAACATGTACTTCAAGGTAGGTGTGGTTCAAGACTAATTGCTTTATCTGGTATTTTATGTTTTTGTATTTTTATCTCGTATTTCTGTTGTTTTTGTTTATTCTTGTTTCTTTTTCAGCTGAAATGGAGTAAGTAAAAGGGGACTTCGATTGTTATATTTGGAGGAATAAATGCATAAATCCTTTTAGAAAACTTGGCCACACATCATCTGATTTACGTGGTGTATCACTTAAATGACAAGAACAGTTTCCGTTTCGCCCTAAATCTTCGAAAATTAATAACTAAGTAAACGCAGCACCCGCGCTAAAAACGCCATCGTCAATAACTGCTTCTAGAACTTCGACTCCCGACCTATGATTCCCGTCAACGCAAGCTGTTTTTAGAGGAAACATACTCGATGCAAAATCATTATCTCTATTATGGTCAGATTCTTCGATTTCCGACTCATTGTCACAAATGTCCATTTCAGAAGGAATGATATAATTAGGAGCTGTATCAAGATCAGAAGAATTTGACTATGCATTCAAATTATCTGTCTTTAATGTATAAAGTTCTTTTCTACATTTAGAAGAAATTTTCGAAGACTTTGATATAGATGGAAACTGTTCTTGTAGTTTAAGTGATATACCACGTAAATCAAATGATGTGTGACCACGTTTTCTAAAACTATTTATACATTTATTCCAACAAATATGAAAATCGAATTCCCCTTTTACTTGCTCCATCCATTTAAGACAGAAAAAGAAACAAGAAGAATCAAAAACAACACAAATACGATATACAAAATCCAGAAAAAGAAATTCGACCTACCTCGCCCTGCTTTCAGAGTGAAGGTTTTTCTGTGGTTTTCCTTTACTCCTCGGCGAATGCTGAAAGCCAAACAACTTAAGACGTGCTACAGACGCGGGCCATAATAATGATAATGCGGGCCTGCCGATGCCCCAGTAGTGGCGAAAGCTGTTGGGGGATGTTGAGCCGTGGATTATTATTATTATTAAATGTTACTGAAGTAGACAAATGGGTGACCTACGCGCCACGGACTGGACGCTGGCGCTGGCCTATGAAGCGCGGGTGCTCCGTTTGCTTAGTTATTAATTTTCTCCCAAACCCACTTTTGCCCCACTTTCATCTTTACTCATTGTATAGAAAAAAGACTTTCGAATGAAACTATTCTAAAAAATATTAAAAACACCCAAAAGGGACAAAAATCGAAATATAAAATTACTTGTTAAAAAAAGTGTTAGATTTTTGTTTTTTAAATTTTTTTTGTGAACATTAAAAAGTTCGTGAAAAATGCTTTAAAATGCACTAAATAAAAAATAAAATATATAAAGATTTATTGGAGTTACACTAATCTAAAAATGACCGTGTCACTCAAAACGACCAAACTTCAACCCCTTGTAATTAACTCAATTTTTTTTTCATGATCTAATATTTTAGGTGTTTGTTACTGTTACTAATTACTGTTAAATAATTCTCCAAAGTTTCAACTATATCCGAAAGCTTTACATTTTTGTATTGGGACACTTCAGAAAGAATGCCCCATATATTTAAATTATGCTTCATTAAAGCCGATACTCACCACAACAACAAATTATTATGCGTTTTCCAGCAGAAATATTTAAAAAATTTAAACTACACCCTAAAGCACCATCAAACATTGTGAAATAAAAACATTAATTACTACAAAGAATGAAACGATACATAATAACAGAGTATATTTAATTAAATACGGAATAAGAGTCAGTACATTCTAAATATGTAGATAATTCTATATATAATTTTAACACACTATGCCTCGAATTAAATATACAGCCTTTTCTCTAAGATAACTCTTCAAAAGCAAGTGTCCTTGATTATCAGACACCACGGAATCAACTTCAACAAGCAGCCCGTACAACCTGATCTTTAGTTTTAACTTAGTAGCGTCATCAAAACGATCAAACTCACGAAAATTCTCATCCAATTCATTCATATCCTTTTCATAATTTTTCAGTTTGTTGTATATTGTAATTTCTTGTTCTTTGTCATCTTCAGTTTTGCCCACAAGTATGCTGCTAGTTTTTGGTAAGAGACAATAACTAGCTCTCAAAGCGTTTTCGACCAATAACGAATTATCATTTGTAGTTGAAGTTGTGTCATTCTTTATAATTTGTGCATAGTTGTCCAGATTTTTGCGATGTTCTTCCACAGTTCCAGTGGCGGTTATTAGATTTTTTTGAATTTCCATAATTTTTTCGGTTATATCATCGATTTGGTGTTCAGTAGTTGGTTCAGATATTGTATGCGTTGATGAATTTTCTTGAGTTTGTTCCGCTGTAAAGTCTAATGATAAATTTAATGTATTATTCTTTCTGAGTAGGCGTATCATCCGCACCATCGGCAACCTCGCTTTTCATCTGTTTTCCCGACGGCTTTTTAGCTTCTTTCTCTGTGGTACCTTTCTTTGCAACATCCTCGTTGATTGTATACGTTTTAGAACCGCTGCCACCCATTTTGTAGCCTGAAAACTAACGATAACAACAATTTTAAGGATTATTGAGAATTTAAATTTCGGTTCGGGTTTGATTTGACAAATTGGTGAGATAAAATTGGTATTTATGTGGATTCCTATATAGCCAAATATTTAGATAACATTCCTTTATCATGTCTGCAGGATTAGGCTTTACTTTAAAATAAACGGGTGATGTAACTGTGCAAAGGAATGATTGAGTCACAATTCAATCAAATTTATCTACGACTCACATATACCGGGTGACCCAATCTGGGAATGTGTTAATAGACAAAAAATGCCATTCTTTGGGATACTCTTGCGGTTAATATGACTTCCGGTTTTTCCGGAAATGACGTCATCATTGTAATTTTAAATGGCACTCTATATTCTTTGTGTGATATTTTCAATCAGGATGACATTCTGAACACAGCAACATATTGATCGTCATATTTTATCACCAAGGCGAAGCTTAAATAACTTTTTTGTGTATTAATCTAGGTGGCTAGGAATTGGTGAAAATAGTTGAAAATTGTCAAATAAACACTAACGAAATCGATTTTGGCCGATATTGCATTAAAAATTTCACTGATAACGTCATTTCCGGAAAAACCGGATGTCATATTAACCTCAAGAGTATAAAAAAATGGCATTTTCTTGTCTATTAACATTTTCCCAAATTTCATTCGTCCAGCTTAATAAACAACAAGAATAAACGGGAGTAGCTATGGCGTGGGTCACCCGGTATAATAAGTTCATTCCATACGTATCTATGACTATATATTATACAATTCCGGTCATGATACATGCCAATGATTATAATGACTAATGACACTAGCGTTGCATAATAATGACAGTTCGTTCAAATAATGACTTGATTATTTTAACGAACTGTCATCATTATACAACACTAGTGTCAAAGTCTGTCAAAGCCCACGTGGATGTCAGTTATTGACCATCATTGACAAATACATTTAAAATGTTTGGTATAAAATGGAATTTATGTATTCGACTCGCACACAACGGATATAAATCACTCGCATGTTTAAACGCTCGCCTACGGCTCGCTCGATTTATATCCTCAGTTATGTGCTCGTCAAATAATATACTATTATATAAGGCACGTGTTTAGGTATAATACTAACTATTTATATCAAACGCAAACAGGAAAAGATATTTTTACTTTATAAGGAAAATTAATAGTGTGATTCAAATATTTAACACGATTTATAACTTTAACATGTTTCAGTAACATGTATCTACAGTAATTTCGACAGAATATTCTTAAGGATAGTCCTAATATAAGAGATTTGAAATATTCTTACCTTGCGACTAAATGGTAGGGAAGCGACGTTGAATTGAATTTGCTAAAGCGTTTTATGTATATGTTTTTCTGGATTATTGAAACGATAACGTATCTCTGCTGATAACATCTATTCTAAAAAGTGGGTATATTGCATATGGTAACATTATTTATTCAATTCATAAAACAAATATTTTCCGGATTGCGGACTATGTGATTGTTGATAATGTTGGATGTTTAGCTTTTAGGAATTTTATTCATGCAATACAGAGACCAACTTTGATGTCTTATATTTTTTAAACCAGTAGGACGATTTTAATTTTTCTTTTTATTTAACGGTGGGCCATTCCTTTGTCTTAAAAAAACAATTAAAGAGGAGGAAGGTTTTATAATATGTCCTGGATAGGTAGTGGAGAAACTGGCACCGTGTTTTTTCCTTACTGTGCTTACACTATATAAGAGACGCTTGTTTGGCAAGCATTTTGCTTTTTATTCATTTATTTATCTCTTAAATTGGCCTAATTACACCTTTTTTTGAAACCTTGCATATAACCAACTTTTTGAATTTATCGATAAACAGCTTTCTAGTAAAATACACTTATACACATTTTTTAAAATGAAAATTCTTACGATTTATATTGAAAATATGACTGTTTCGATAAATTCAAAAGCACCTTTTCCTTTAGAGGGAGTTTTATGTCTTGTTAGGGCCTTTATACTGTTTATTGATGCATCATAAACAATCGTAGCAAGTTACATAAAAATTCTTAGCTTTTGTTTAGAGTTATGATTTGCTTACAATTTATATTGAAAATATGGCTGTTTCGATAAATTCAAAAAATCGGCATTTCCTTTAGAGGAAGTTTCATGTCTTGTTAGGGCATTGATACTGTTTATTGATGCATCATAAACAATCGTAGCATGTTTCATAAAAATTCTTAGGTTATTTTTAGAGTTATGATTTGTTTACGATTTATATTGAAAATATAGCTGTTTCGATAAATTCAAAAAATCAACATTTCTTTCAGAGGAAGTTTTATGTCTTGTTAGGGCCTTTATACTGTTTATTGATGCATCATAAACAATCGTAGCAAGTTTCATAAAAAATCTTAGGTTATTTTTAGAGTTATGATTTGCTTACGATTTATATTGAAAATATGACTGTTCCGATAAATTAAAAAATCAGCTTTTCCTTTAGAGGGAGTTTTATGTCTTGTTAGGGCCTTTATACTGTTTATTGATGCATTATAAACAATCGTACCAAGTTTCATAAAAATTCTTAGGTTATTTTTAGAGTTATGATTTGTTTACAATTATTGAAAATACGACTGTTACGATAACTTCAAAAAACCAGCGTTTCCTTTAGAGGGAGTTTTATGTCTTGTTACGGCCTTTATACTATTTATTGATGCATCATAAACAATCGTAGCAAATTACATAAAAATTCTTAGGTTATTTTTAGAGTTATGATTTGCTTACGATTTATATTGAAAATATGGCTGTTTCGATAAATTCAAAAAATCAGCATTTCCTTTAGAGGGAGTTTTGTCTTGTTAGGGCCTTTATACTGTTTATTGATGCATCATAAACAATCGAAGCAAGTTTCATAAAAATTCTTAGGTTATTTTTAGAGTTATGATTTGTTTACGATTTATATTGAAACAATGACTGCTTCGATAAATTCAAAAAATTTGCATTTCCTTTAGAGGAAGTATTATGTCTTGTTAGGGCCTTTATACTGTTTATTGATGCATAATAAACAATCGTAGCAAGTTATATAAAAATTCTTTGCTTATTTTTAGAGTTATGATTTGCTAACGATTTATATTGGAAATATGGCTGTTTCGATAAATTCAAACAATCAGCATTTCCTTCAGAGGGAGTTTAATGTTTTGTTAGAGCCTTTATACTGTTTATTGATGCATCATAAACAATCGTAGCAAGTTTCATAAAAAATCTGCAGTAAGGTGGTACTATGCGAGGTAAAACAATGCATAAAAAACAAAATGCTAGTCCATTTTGTGGACAAAAGATTTCTAAATTTCTATATCTGAACTATTTGAACCTTACACTTTTACACTTACACGTTTACTTTAAGAAATAATCATTCAAAATCTAGTCTATTGTACTATCAAGAACAAGCGATTTTGATTAGTTTATTTATTTTTTCGATAAAATGTGCATTGTATTTGCTGGCAAGGGCTCAGCCTAGCGACAAATCTATGAACTACTTTAGCTAGGTACATCGTTATGGTTGTATTTTTTATCTTTACAATACACGTTATCTTCTGTAACTTGATAACGTATTATTTTTAACAATTGTGTCTGCTTGTTGACACAATTCCGTGCTCAGTGCAACAAGTTCTCAGAACGAGAGGTAAGTTGTAAAATAAATTTTTTTATTAATAAGAAATCATAAGAATTAATGATAGTTTTGATACCTTTACTCCAGGAGTGGTATCTTTAAATTTTTGGTAGATTAAAACTCAATTTTCTAGTTACTTCTTAAGAGTTAATATCGTTATTATTTATTATATAAATAATAGAAGTTTCTGATTTATAATATAACTATTCTTACCTTAAAATTTCATTAATTGAACAACAGTACACCACTAAATCTAACATGTCACTCTACAATAATTACATCACTCATCAACCACTTCAACTTATCTATAATATTTCATACAATCATAACGGAATAATTTACATTTTTAGCTATACAGTCACCATGGGTTGTTCACAATCAAAAAGTCAACCGATCACCACCCTTCCAAAGGGCGCAACCCCAGAAAAGGCACCAACAGATTACAGGAGGAAGAACCAATACCACATCCCAGTAGTTTTACCGCCATCAAGGGACAGTTCTCAACCAATACCGAAAACAAACGACGACACCATTGAAGCCATTATCAGAAGCCAAAATGAGTCAAACGGTAACGCTCTTACAGAAAAGACAAACGAAGACATCAGGGTCAATGGAACAGAGTCAGTTGTTGTAAGTAATGTTGAAATTATCATTGAGGAAGTGAAAGACCACGAAGAAAATATTGTTGTTATTGAAACTACTGAGAAGACAACACGTGGTGTTCTTGTAGAACAAGATGACTTCAAATGGAATGATATTGTTGATGCACCTGTAGATACTGAAACAGTTGAACATCCTGTAGAGTCATCACAAGAAGAAGTCATTGTAGAACTTGCTAGAAAGTCAGTGGAAAGTCTTATCGAAGAAGCAGAAGACAAACTAAACCAAGAACCCGAAGAAATGTCTGAACCTATGATGATAAGAGCATATGTTGAACCCACAAGAGATGAGGCAATTGCAGAATTTATTACTTCTGAAAGTATAGATGAAGATCAAGGAAATAACACTATTGAAAGTGTTCAGTTTGAAGACACTCTTCAAAACAATGACGAAGATCTCCAAAAGAATGAAGAGGCAGCACCACAAGACACAACTGGAGGTAATGGAGATGAAGTTAGCGAGGAATTGCAAGTTGGTACCACTGCGAGTGTAGAAGCTGTAGTAGAAAGTAAGGAAGAACCTGCCATTGAAGAACGTACTATTGAAGAACCTACAATTGAAGAACAACCTAACTCCACAGACAAAATTATGGAAGAAAACATCGCAGTACCTCTGGAAACTCAAGAATCAAATCAAATGGAGGTGGATCGTGTAGAGCCAATCAAAGAAGACACAGATATTGTTGCGAAGCAAATTGAAGAACCCAGTCCAGATTATACTACAGAAGAACCAACAATTGGAGAAAATTTCAAAGTTCCAGAGTCTAATGAGGGTACTGTAGCTGATGTAGACCCCATGGAGGCCAAAACTGAAGAATTAAAAGAAGAAATGCTACAAGAAGAGTTAAGCAAAAACGAAGAAAATTCAAACAAAGAATTAGTTGAAGATTCGATTACTAATGAAGAAATTGTGGAGAAACATGATGACCAGGTACCAGAGTCTACCAAAGAAGATAATCACCAAACTGTTGAACCCAAGGAAGCAGATGATGGTGAAGCCAACCAAGTTAACCCTGAAGAAACTCATGAAGTAACCAAACAAGACGAGAAAATACCTGAAGTTGAAACAACGGATCAGCTTGAAGATAGTAGGAAAAGCATAGAAGTAACAGTAATACCACTGATAGCTATTGAAGAACCAAATCAAAAGAATACTGATGATGTCAGTCAAGAAAATGTTATGAGTAAACCTGAATCTACAACGAACGTCACAGAAAGTTTTAAAGAAACTGAAAGTAAGCTACAGACGGAGAATAACGAAAATACAATCGGTGTGTAGACCAATTATCGTGGTTGTGCGGTGTTGTTTTAAGTTTGTCAGACTGAAGTGGGTTTTTTAGATAATTATAACGTATGTTCGATTAAAAATAACCTTGGATAGGCTACAAGTTCAGAGTTTGCTCCGGATGTGTCAAGTATTTAAAACCTTAACCTCACATTTTTGTTTGTATTCGAACGTAACCGTAAAACTGACGTTTCTAATATGGACTGACGTTTTTATTTAACCAGGTTGGCCAACTTTTACCCATATTATACCCTATTTGAGTTATTTTTTTAATTTAATTGCACATACTTTATTTAGAATTAACTATGAATGTTAATGTTAATTATTATAGTGTAGAAAGACAAATATAATTTGTATGAAACAGGAAACTTTGACTTGATAATAAAATGCATATAATCTCCCTACAAACATAACCTATCATAGAAACTTGACCTTGGCTTGTCTATACAAGAATAACATAACCTCAATTTTCTTCTTAATTATTAAAATTGTATAATACGTGATTGTACAATAGTACTATACTAAAGACGTTATCTAGATTCATCATTTATTGACATATAACACCATGATTTAGTTAGTTCTCGCCTAATACCCCCCAAAATCGGTGACACATAGCGAAATATTCAAACACGATAATACTAGGTATTATCAGTGGTATATACAGGTACCTATATAGCGGTTAATCTTATCTTATTATCTTTGTTATTGGGTCAGCTTGTAGCATTACTAAGGTGTGAATATTTATATTTTACTGTTAAACGTGCACTTGTTCGCAGTGTTTTGACTAAATTCCAAGCAAAATACGACTTAAAACAGGTAAGCAACATTATAAATAAACTTTAGTAACTTTGGTAGATTGCGTGTTGTGTATATAAAGGTGTGTGTGTGTATTTTGGTTGTAAACAATTGTCAAGTGCAACCATTATGAGACACTAAACAAATATATGCTATATTTTATTGTGGTCTTATTTTGAGTTAAAGCAAAAGTGTTCTACGGGATTTCGTATTGTTGTAGGTTAGAAATGGATTCCTTGCTATCTCCAAGACGTAAAAAGCCAGGTGTTCCACCACCGCAAAGAAGGAGACCAACAGTAAGGAAGCCTGCTGTAGCAGGGACCACAGTAGTAAAGAAACCTCTAAACACAACTCAAAACACTAAACCAGTTGCAGTAAAGAATCCAAAACCTATATTGGTAAAGCAAGTTCCAGTGGTAAAACAAGTTCCAATGGTAAAACAAGTTCCATTGGTGAAACAAATTTCAACAGAACCATCCAAAGAACTACTTTTGGCGTTAGGCATCCTTGACGTGATCAAAGCTAGCATCAATAAACTAAACGAAAAAGAGACTGATCAAGTAAATATGTTTAAAGTATACGAGAAGACCATGGGAAATATAGTGGAGGCGATCAAAATTGATGGGAATAACATCAAAGATAAGAAGAACGAAATCAAGGACTCTCTAAAGATGTATCACTCGAAATATGGTAACATGGAGTCCAGCACAGCATCCAATAAAGTTGTGGTGAGCAAAGAACATAACATAATGAAGTTTATCAAGCATAAATCAAAAGATGATCCAGTGGTATCACCAGAAGTTAACTTACAAAGACAAGAGAGCGCCCCTGAAGTAGATCTTGGCGAAATACACCAAAGATTAACGAGGGTCATCGACAATTTCAGAAGCTCCCTAAGCACGTCTCAACATGAAGAAAATACACCAGTGGTTGAAGATAAAACACACAAGAAGGCAAGACGGGCTTCAAAATCGTTTACAGAGAAGTTTAATCTGTCAATGTTGACTAAATTAACACATCCTGAACCTAAGGAAGAAAAGCTTGAGAATCAAACCCAGAAAAGTGCTTCTCTTGACCACAGGACACCCGAAAATCAAGCTGTGGTCAGTACAGACGATATCTTAGTTGATACGTCAGAAAATAGTCAAGAAAATCAATCAAATCATTACGAGGAACCAGAACAAGCAAATGCAGAAGAGGAAGAGATTAGAGTACAGAAAGAATTGGAGTACTACAAGAACTTAGGTGGTAAATTATCAACCCTAATTGGCGATTTTAAAGAATCTTACATCAAATCGCTAAATCAAGACAAGAACCCCACAGGGACAACCAAGAAACCATCTAGTGACATAAAGAAGCTAACCGACATCAAAACTAACCTTCTGCAGATCACAACAAGCACAGAAGAACAATTAAAGTATAAGAAATTCTCGAAACTATACAAGGAATGCAAGTCAAAGTTCGATAAAATACCTCTAAACGAACAAACAGCTTATCTAAGACTGGAGATCGAGCAGTTATTGGAACAAGCAAGAACCAAGGTTGAAATACACAAGTCTGGGTTTCATGTATACGCTAGTTCTGTTGATACAAACAGCAGTTCTTCTAGGAGGACTTCTGAGAGTACACCTGATCTGGCAACTGCTTGCAGCATAGATAATTTAGCTGAAGATCCTGAAGAAGTGAAGAAGAATCTGTGTCGTTTAAAAAGGGAGTTGGAATCGATAGTCAAAAAGATCGAATCTTCTAATATGTTGAACGATGGGTTGTTCTTGAAGAATCTGAACCAGTATCAAGAACAACTTGGTGATATGCCATCAGTTTTGAGTCCAGACATCGTCGACACCAGGAGGCAAGTTTTTGACTTGTTGATGCAAGCTTATGACTTGTTGGATGAGAAACATTAGAGGACTTTAATTTTAAGTTATTATTATAGTATTTGTAACTATTTGTAACTAAGTATTGTTAATAGTCATTAGATTTAAAATAAAAAAATTATTTGGTGAACAAATGTTGACTGGTGAAATTAATAACCACAAGAATGAATGGTATTAATCCGCTTTTTTGCAGCATTAGATAAAAAATAAGAGCTTATTAGTTATCAATAATAAATAATTCTTGTTATCTAATCTGGTCTATCTATGAACCAGTATTGATGCCAGTCTGGCTTAGCAGTAGAAACAACACGCCAAGCGTTCTTGAAGATAACCTAAAAATAAATATTTAACGTCAACAATGTTCAGGTAAGATGTTATTAACTCTTATTACTATTATTTAATTTTATGTAATAGGGTTTACACTCTTATAGTTCCTTAGACTTTATCTATTCAAATTATACAATAATTCATCACAATAATTGACATTATATTGTCTTTATTTGCGAGGCTAATTAATCATTTTTTATATCGTACTGCCACACGTATATTAGATAAATATCTTTAATATCCATTATTCTGAAATAAAACATGAAGGTTAATAATTAACTTAATAATTTCTAATAATTTTAGAAACTTGTTTTACAAGCCTTCTGAAGTTGAAGAGAAACACGTATTTTACTCGTCTCAACCGGAAGTTGTTAACGCGCTAACGCGAGATGCAATTTTGGAGACCCAAGTTGAAAATACTTTCGATTTGATTGAAGAGAACATCGACAAAGTTATGAAGGAAGCTTTTGTGGAAGGAAGCAACCAAGAGGAGCGTATAGAATTCTTATATCAGCTGTTGGGAACGATAATTGTTGAAAAGAATTCTGACCACTTCCAAAGGAAGATAGATATAGATATCAAGCTTAAGGAGTGCAGGTATAGGTTAGAAAAGTTGAAAACTTTGTCCAAGCCAGAAGAGACGTTAGACGACAAATTAGACTCGGTTATAACAATTTTGGAGAATATCCAAAAATCAAAAGTCGAAATTGATCAAAGGAATGGAGAGACAATAAAATACATACGAAAAATTTTAGTTGTTTTAACACCAAAGGCAGAGCATTCCCCGAAAACAGAAGAAGATAGCCCGAAAAATATAACATACACGAAGCAAGTAGAGAGCAACGTTCTTCATAAACTAAAGACCTTCCAGTCTTTTTGGACTACCATTCGTAACAATCTACATGCAACACTCAGCGATGATATTAAAGATAGTGCCAAGCATGTTTTAGAAACTCTAAACACAGAAATAACCACAAAACTTCAGGAATTCGAAAGAGAAGATAAAGAAGAACCAAAAGATGAGCCACACACCGAAAATAAAGATCCAGAGAAAACTCTAACATTTGAAACATTGCAAATAGCGAAGAGTATCATCAATTTACGAGATAAAGTTAAAATTCTGCTGGAAGATATTGAAAATAGCGACGCTAGTAAGTACGAAAAGTTGCGGAAAACTTTGGATAAATGCCAAGATAAATTCGAGGAAATCGAGAGCCACACTAATCCTGAAATCGTGACTCTACGAACTGAAACTTTTGATTTATTGCTGAAAGCTTCTAGGATACTTAACGAAAGATATGCTTAGAAATTAAATTGTAAGTCATTAAGTAATTGTTTCTAAATACTAAGTATTTATTTTTTAAGTTTGTACTTGTTGTATCTAATAAATAAAGCGAAATGGTGGGTGAAATTGTTTATTTTACATTTAAGGTAAGCGCCACAAAAGACTATATTATGCAATGCCAGCAATTCCGTTATTAGAAGAGATAGAATAATGAAATATAGACTCTAGGCTACCCAATAATTCATAGGTTTCAAGTTTATTACATAATCATTGTTTATCTTGCATTTTTCATAGAAAAGATCGTGTTGAAACTCCGCGTGAATTCCGACGCTCTACGGTCTTTGGTGTGCTGCGGGGAAGGGAGGCGTTAGCGGTGCTGTCACGTCGGAGAGAACCGACACAGCTGAGAGAACCGGGCAGCTTAATATCAATACACAAAAAGAACGATAACTTGTCAAGGTAGTAATTTTAACTAACAATTAAATTCCTAATTTTAGCATAATTTTGATTATAATATGTGACCCGGTACGAGAGAAATCTCTTCTATCGATTGGCGTTTTTGTTTTCTTCAGTTTTTATACAATAAGGTTGTAAACAAGATTTTGATGAAAGCGGATAGATCTAATAATATGGAGTTAGCAGATTTTCCGATTAGTGGTGAATACTATATCAAGTTTGCTTGATTAACCCAAAAAATATTTAAAAAGTATACCCGATTTTGTTATATAAATCTTCCAACTATTATAACAGTTTCAACAGTTTATTTATTAATAATATTTAAATACATGCACAAACAATATAAAATCTAAGCGTATAAAACTTAAAAATATCTACAAATATAGCATCGTAAATTTGTAGACACATAGAATATTTTGCAGATCACCCATTAATTTTAAATGGTTACCCCGACACCCGATTTAAATTGCCAAGAATTCCCATGGGACTTCCAAAGGCCTGTTCGTGGTTCTGTTATCTTATTGCCATTATTTTTTAATTCGGTAATCTGTCGCCGGATATCCAACTTTCTTTGCGAGGCATAATCGCCGTGTCGTTATATGTATTGGGTCCGTAAACACTGTTCGTCTAGTAACTAATGCACGTGCGATCCCCCACTACTGGCAGCGTCGCTGTCGGTCCCTTCCCCCGCTCGCCCCAAAGACCGAAGAGCACCGCGTCAATTGCAGCAATCATGAGATGCTTCAACTCGATCTTTAGTAGAGAAAATGCAAGATAAACAATGATTATGTAATTAACTTTAAACCTATGGATTAGTGGGTAGCCTATAGTCTATATAATCCATACGCATGAGTGAAAACACGTGGTTTCTTCACTTTCCGTCATCCGATTTTGACGATAAATACACCAATCGATAGCTTAGGGTTGCCTGCGTATATTTTACTAAATTTATCCAGACAATAGATGATCACAAGAACGAGATATGAATCACTATCATTATCGCAAAATACGTACTGGAATTTGAAGTTATATGACCAAATTTGCGTCGAGAAAGTAGTATAGTTTGCCGTATGTGTGCACGTTTGCCATTCAAGAGATATTAATTACATTTAACGAGATAAGATACCCTGATATTACATGCGAGAGATATTGATCAGACAAATGTAAAAACGTATTGTTATTGATCATGTTACCACTAATGATGGTCGTCCACTAAATAATTTAAAATTCCTGCTAGCCCAGTTTGGTACAGGCGTAATTTTGACCAACGATCGATGATACAAGGTATGTAAACAATAGTTTATCAGTTTTGTGTTGAAATTGCGAGATTATCTTGCATTACCGACAAGATAATCAACACGGAAGAGCTGTATCTAAACATAAGTTGTGTCAACATGCAAAAAAGCAGTAGATTTGGACTTCGGATGATATATTTTCGAAATACCTTGCAATAAATAGCTTAACAATAATTTGGAGCATTATTTTATAAACGTGTTAGTTTAAGAAATTGATAAATCGCGTTATCTTTAAGTGATAACATTCCACAACCTGGCTGAGCGTAGTATTAAAGTTATTAGTGCTAATTTTGTAACAATTTTCTCACTAGTTCATAAATTTTTTCTAGATTCTTACTACCCTAACAATGAGTATCTTAAAGAAGCTTCTGTCTTCCAATCTATCAAAATACGAAGATGAGCAGAAACGCAGGTACAAGAAATACATGAAGATTTCCAAGAAACAAGCGAAGATTTTGGAGAAATCCGAAGCTGAAGTTTATGAAGATTACCTGGAAAGGCAGAAATCCCTTCGAGCCAGCAAAAGGAAAGCTCCCGTGCATCCTAACGAAATTATTTTCAAGGAACCAAGTGGAGGTCTAGCCCTAGGACCTGCACCAGCTGTTTTGGAAGCCTCGAACAAATACGTCGTAGTTGAAGGGGTCCCAAAGCAATATTTAACAGAGTTAGAGAAATTGCATCTCCCTAACTACCAAGAAACCCCAGCAGTACCTCCTAATGTTTCAGAAGAAGGTATATACGAAAATATCAAAAAAGTGGTTGTTCCAAATGCTAGTAAATTACATCTACCTAATTACCAAGAAACTACAAACGAAACACCTGATGTGCCAGAAGAACCTGTGTATGCGAATATCAAGAAAGAGGTTGTCCCAAATGGTAATATACCGCAAGATCCATATCCCACTGTGCCTAAAAGGAAGAAATGGAAGAGGTTAAGTCAGGAGAGCCGGAATTCAGTAGAACCAGAGCAAGTTTACCAAAATCTGTTTGTTGAGCATCGAAAATCTTTTACAGTTGAAGAAAATAATACACATAACGTCTATAACGAGGATGATATTATACTGAGGGATAAAGTTGAAGGTGTGGATAACCGAGCCACGTCTTCAAAGTCGGATATCTTCTATGATTGCGAAACACCCTTAATTGAAGACAGTAAAAACCTGGAGAGTTTCCACTCAGTACTGGATGGAAGAGATGACAAATCAAGCAATCAGCAAGATTTTCTTGAGGAACGATATGACGAACCTGTTACAGTAACTGATTCTACAAAGAAACAAGGTAATATGCTTCATTCCAATAAATAATAATTTGATTAAGCTTGCTCATAAACACTCACTCATCATAAACACTCACTCACTCACGTCAAAACCAAATGATCAACAAGGGTTTATTTCAGACCTTCACGAAGAAATTCAAGAAGAAACTCCAGCCTTAGTGTTCGTATCAAAAAGAACCTCGACTTCCTCCAGTTCTTCTTCATGTTCGGCATCTTCAGGAGAAACTAAACCTGCCCAAGAAGATATCTTCGTATCATCAGATGAGGGTGACACCAAAGAAGAATTGATGCAGTCCTTCAATAAATACGTGATGAAACCAAGGCCACAAGAAGATGGGCCATCTACGTCTTCAAGCCACACCAAAGAAGAACGAAGGACAATAGAGAATAAAGAAAACGATGGTTTTAATGAGGATGTAGGAATGAAGTTTGATGTGGAAGGTCAAGGAGAAACCACAAGACGAGAAGAGAACTCACAGGGCGGTAATTCAAATGCAATTGAGGAACCATCGAGGTCGAATAGCTTCAAAATAACAAAGGAGAAGATCAACTTTGGTGACGACGACGAAGAAGAAAAAGAAAATGAGCAAATAACCCAAGAAACCCACAGAAGAGAAGCAGCACCACTTGATGTAACACTAGAGACACCTAAGGTCATATATCTAAAAGACTTCCGCAAAAAATCTGACGAACCAGAGTCATCTGATACCACCGATGAAGAAGGTACACTTCTCGATGGTAGTATCCAGTTTTTGCGTCGGCTCTCGAACGATATAGACGGTATAAAGCACTACGAGCATAAAATAGAAGAAGGCAGCTCATCGGAGGAAGACGTTTTCGAACCGAGGAAAACTGGGAAGCGAAAAGTGTACTTTGATTTTGCTAACTCTTACTGCACGACATACGATCCAATCACTGAAGATTCAGGGACATCCGAAACGTCTACGACTGATGACGAAGATAACTACGTTACTTTTAGTTTTAATGGTTATGATAATGATTCGTACGTGGAATTTTTGAAGACGAGGAGTGGGCAAATTGAGAATAAGGATGCTTATCACGAGAAAGACCAGATTTGCAAGAATTTTGGTGTTGGTTCTGGAGAGTTGAAGACTGTTGAAAGGCAGAACAGTGTTGTTGATACCAGTATGGATGTTGCTCTGCTCAACTGCAAGAATGGTTACGACGAAACTAAAGCCATTCAAGATTTTGGCGAAAACACAGAGGAAGAATTGGACCAGTTCAGTGATGACTGCAGCTTGGATTTTGATGCAGCCAATGAGAATAGACTACAAAATTACTATGACAACATCGGTGATTTTAATGGAGAAAAGACCAATGAGGAAGATGCTCAGGAAGAATTTAATATAGTTGATATCCAGGCGGACTTAGATGAAATTAAGAAACTGGACGACGTGGTGACACAAATCGATAAAATTCAGCATATTTTGAGTAAGATTACAGTTCAAGTTGAATGTTTAGAGTCTAAAGATAATGATAATTATACTGGTTTGTTGAAAACTTTGTTGGGTAGCATGAGAATATTGGGTAGTTTGGACTGTCATTTTGACGAAGAACTGCTTGAGTTCCAACAGAAGACCTTATCGAATATTAGGGGTTGCATAGAAAGTTTAAAAGATAAATAAGGGCATGTCATCACGGATTCTTTAAACTCTTGCTAAGAAGCCCATGGTACCTTCTTGAAATGGCTAAAAAGATAATACCATCCTGGGCAACAGCAATTGAAAATTAGGGACATAGGGACAATTTTCAGGACTAAATGCGTGGACAGTTTGAAAATTTAGATTTGTTTTCAGCGCAAATAAATCTATTGAAAACGCCTATTGCTCCAGGCAGGTAAAAAGGATTCAGATAAGTCAAAACATGGGGTTTTGATTTTGATATTATGCGGGTTTATAATATTGGCAAAGCCCATGAAACTTAGCATCTACTGACGGTTGCAACTAACTCTGAAACAACTTTATTTTATGTATAAATCGTTTCCTCAAATTTTTTTCTTGTTCAGTTGTTTCGGAGTTATGAGCCTTCAAATACAGGGCTCAACACTTTTGCAGCCAATATTTTATATATAATTATATACACAGCATGTTAAAACGCAACAAAAAAATAATTATTAGATTTTCTTTTAATATTAAACAGTTTATTACGAATATAAGTTATTTCCTTTATTAATTTTTATTCACTTTCCACATTACTTATTTATGTTGTTTTTGTGAAATAATTAATCCTAGTATATAATAATTTTAGATTTATTGATTAAATTATTAAGAATAGGATGTAGATATTGTATATTTTATTATATAAATTTCAAAAGGGGACCCTATCGAATATTAGAGATTGTGCAATAAATATTTATTAGATTTTAAATTATTGTGTAGTATAATAAAGATAAATACCTTTAGTATTGTATTTTAGCATACCTTTGTATTTTTTGTTGGCGCCAGAGATAGATACTAATATAAGGTTAATAATAGGTCAGTAGTACATAATTGATCTATGATTATATTGATTAGATAGCATCAAATTTAACACTAATAAAACTACAATAGAGAGATTAATTAAATGACTTCCTAGAGCTCCCAATACTTATGTTTTTGTGGGATTATCTATTATTATTACTATTATTAGTAAATGACAAACATCTATGTAGGTATCTAACCTTTTAAACAATAGTTCTGGGAAAATAAAATTTGATATACCTACTTCAATGGCATATATTTAACTAAAGAAAGGTAGGAAAAACAATAGGTATTAAAACTCTTAGTTACTTCTAAGGTACACTTAAAAATGTACATTAATAACGCGAAACAAAATTGAAATTAGAAACAAAATTTCCCATTCCTCAATCAGGGCTTGTGTCAGTTCCTGTGTGGTTTTAGTGGTGAATTAGAGCGCTTGCGACCACATCGGTCAAGCTGATCCCGCACGTGTTCAATAGGATTCACATGGTCCTCCAAGATGTTTTCGGTGTATTTGCCTAGAAGTTTTAGAACTTCAATGATTTGTTAGAGTTTTTCCTCCAAACCTTTGGTAATTTGGCAGAATTTCTAAAGAAACTAACAAATTCTGAATAAAAGAAAATAATAATACTTCTTTTTAAAACTTTTTCTTTCAGAGATGATACAAAGTACTTTAATTAAAAGAAAATACAGTTACTTTCGTTCTGCCCTGTATCAAATGAATAAATTCAACGTCAAAGTTATACCATGTAGCTCATTAAATTCAGAGCACGAAACTCTTGGCAGGGACAATGAATTAAAAAAGAAAGGACCCGACGGGGTCGATTGCGAGCTTACGCCAAACATAGCCCATCCCCTATCATCCCTCGTCTATCTACCCTCATCCTGCGACTTTCAGAAACTGAATGAAACAACATCACAATCTCTATCTTCCTTTCTTTGCTATACGTATGTATATAGCGACTGCTGGGATATCTGTTTACGTCACCAGGCACTCTTCATGTGAATTTTTCATCCCTCGGGCTAACAATAATGCCACTTTTGCCAGCATAGAAACAAAAACTCTCACATGCGAAAGGAATATACGTGGATTTTGTTTTGAAATACGAATAACACAACAAATATGTAGGTATATATGCGTTTCTTGGTGTTAATTGAAGAACACTATGTGTTTAGAGTATTTATAAAGTGTGTGTGTATGTAGAGGGAATAGTATAATTGTGCTAATTCACTATGACAACTAAAATGACTGTAAAGGTTGAGTAAAACTAAATTGTATTTCGTAAAATGCATAATATGTACTGTCGGTTAAGTTATAGTAAAAGGTTTAAAGAATTTTGTCTACTTTGCATTCACAATGCGCTCAATGTAACACTGTTTTCGGTGTTACATTGAGCGCAGCGTTTAAAGTAGTTGAGATACAAATTATTATTATACACGTTTATAGATCAGATACATTGGGTAATTAATTCTAAATAGTACAGCCCTCTATCTATTTTAGTTTGTTCAGGAGGATTTTTGAAACTTAGATTTTACGTTGTTTATCGGTGGTTGAATGTTATTATTTCGCTTCATGTGCGATTACGAGCAAAGTAGTTGGGATACAAATTATTATTATACACGTTTATGGGTCAGATACATTGGGTAATTAATTCTAAAAAGTACAGCCCTCTATCTATTTTAGTTTGTTCAGGAGGATTTTTGAAACTTAGATCTTACGTTGTTTATCGGTGGTTGAATGTTATTATTTCGCTTCATGTGCGATTACGAGCAAAGTAGTTGGGATACAAATTATTATTATACACGTTTATGGGTCAGATACATTGGGTAATTAATTCTAAAAAGTACAGCCCTCTATCTATTTTAGTTTGTTCAGGAGGATTTTTGAAACTTAGATTTTACGTTGTTTATCGGTGGTTGAATGTTATTATTTCGCTTCATGTGCGATTACGAGCAAAGTAGTTGGGATGCAAATTATTATTATACACGTTTATGGGTCAGATACATTGGGTAATTAATTCTAAAAAGTACAGCCCTCTATCTATTTTAGTTTGTTCAGGAGGATTTTTGAAGCTTAGATTTTACGTTGTTTATCGGTTGTTGAATGTTATTATTTCGCTTCATGTGCGATTACGAGCAAAGTAGTTGGGATACAAATTATTATTATACACGTTTATAGATCAGATACATTGGGTAATTAATTCTAAAATGTACAGTCCTCTATCTATTTTAGTTTGTTCAGGAGGATTTTTGAAACTTAGATTTTACGTTGTTTATCGGTGGTTGAATGTTATTATTTCGCTTCATGTGCGATTACGAGCAAAGTAGTTGAGATACAAATTATTATTATACACGTTTATAGATCAGATACATTGGGTAATTAATTCTAAAAAGTACAGCCCTCTATCTATTTTAGTTTGTTCAGGAGGATTTTTGAAACTTAGATTTTACGTTGTTTGTCGGTGGTTGAATGTTATTATTTCGCTTCATGTGCGATTACGAGCAAAGTAGTTGAGATACAAATTATTATTATACACGTTTATAGATCAGATACATTGGGTAATTAATTCTAAAATGTACAGTCCTCTATCTATTTTAGTTTGTTCAGGAGGATTTTTGAAACTTAGATTTTACGTTGTTTATCGGTGGTTGAATGTTATTATTTCGCTTCATGTGCGATTACGAGCAAAGTAGTTGGGATACAAATTATTATTATACACGTTTATAGATCAGATACATTGGGTAATTAATTCGAGAAAGTACAGCCCTCTATCTATTTTAGTTTGTTCAGGAGGATTTTTGAAACTTAGATTTTACGTTGTTTATCGTTTTTAGTGACTTTTTTCTAAGATTGGTATGATCATAGTTTAGATTATTTATTAAAACTTGTAGGCTAAAGTAGAGCAAAATTATTCACAATTAGATTTTGTCATGATTATATTCCATCCTTACGAAGTTGGCAGTTACTACAGTACTGTGTACTGCCACGTGATACCCGCGGAATACCCTAGATTCTAATTTAGCGCAATATAGGAACCACCATTTCTAAATTTGTATAAAATTAATGACGCAAAGTAGAGAAAATAGTATATTACACTCGTTTTATAAGACGTATTGGCGCACTCGTTCCATTTGAGCACGACCAGCGTAGCGAAACACCTCGAGCGCCAATTTGTGGTCTTATAAAACTTGTATAATAATATTAATAATATACTACATATTATAATATCCAATACCAATTTACCTGTTATCTGGGAAGTGCACAAAACTTGACCACCGCTAGCCCGTGTTCTCGTATTTTGTCCATAATCGCTACATGCGCAGGTGTTGCTATTGCCTATTATTCATTCACTTACGTCAAACGCTTGTGACTTGATTTCACATCGGAATTACACAGTTTTGGTGTTTGCTTAATTTAGTAATATATTTATTACAATTATTTTCGTTCTAATAAGTATTCAGCATTCGTAAAGTTTTGTGAACTTTTGTGTAGTGAAACGGTTCCTAATTCCTAGGTTAAATACAACCTGGAAGCGGTAAGTGTTTATTGACAAGCTTAATCATATTAGTTTCATCGTTTGTAATCGAGGGCAAATTACCAAATTATTGGAAAATGTTTAGCCTTGATTCTATGTATACATAACCTATTGCCAAACGAATGAATTCGTTATTTAGTTTTTAGTCCTATACGTTTCTGTTGTATTGTTATGGCAACCAATGAATATTTTTCAAATTGTCTATCTTTTCTTTCTGGTTGCGATAAATACTCGTTTGTGTCTATTTATTACATGGTTTTTTATAATATTGTATTAAATTGCCAACATTTATGATTAATAACAACTGTTTGACAATTTAATTTGATAAAGTGCTATCTGAGACTTAAAATTCGATAATTCTAATAAGAAAATTTGACTGATTTTAGTAACTCAACTTAAGTAATTCCAATATCTCAGTGTTTGTTAAAGATGCACAGTTACAAACAAAACTATGCAATTCTTGCTTCGTTGTTCAATATCGTTTACAATATTTGATCGATTTCGATGATTTATTCACTACTGCGTAAGAAAATTCATTAAGATTACCTTTGAAATTTGTGGGGAAAACGTCTGAACGCGTCTTGTTATATCGAAAGAACCGAAATGATGTTTTGTGATCAAAGTTTGAGACATTCTGTGGAGTAATTATGTAATTTTGGCAAGTTTTCTTGTAAGATTACAAAAGTTATTGAACATAAATGGTACAATTACAACTTTAATATGGCAGAAAAGTGGAGACACTTATGGGGAAAATATTATTATTAACTTGTCAGAAAATTGTATTCTTCATAAAAGCTAGTAGTGTGTAATTATCTGCTTGCATGTACCGGGTGTTACCTTCCTTTGTTTTAAATGCTATGCAAATATATTTTGAAAAACGTGCTTACCAAAACCAGAGGGCCTAATGCCTTCTAATGTTTTGAAATAATATTTTTGCATAGCTTTGAATATAAAGGTACTTTATTCTACAGTGTTTTTCATGGTTTTCGTAACACCCGGTACATGCAAGCATTTTAGGTTTCAGACAATCTACACACTTTTATAAAGAATTAAAGTTTCTCAGAAATATTATTATTATTATTATATTTGAATGCTAAGATACAGATGATACTTTTCTTCCCTATTCTTGCGGTGATTTAGTCTTTTGTTTTCCTACTGCAGTAATGAATTAATTTAGAGACAACAACCAGAAGGGAGTAAATAACAATATTGACGAAAACTTAATTAAATTGCAGTGGAAATGGAACATCTTTGCACTTGTATTCGGTACTTAAATACCATTCATTTTTTAACATCTGTACTAAAACAACTTTCTTGGTTCTGAAAGTCATTTAAGCATTGCAACTATGGTACTATTTCTTTGTTAAAATTTCTCAAAGCGTCACGTTTTCATCCTCAATTTATATAAATCAACAAACCATTATCAGACACCGTCAATTTTCATATAAATTTCTATTCTTCTTAAACCGTTCCTCAAACCGGAGATGACGCATGATCCAATATGAATATTGACAGGGAAGAGAGTGGTCCATAGTCGGCCGACAAGGCATCCCATCCCAATCTAATAAATTGACAACTACGTTCAGAGAAAATCGTGAAAAATGGATTTGAAGCGTCCGCGCATCATAAGACGCGGCAGCATTTCTCATAGTCTATAATCTTGCCGTTTTATATCCGCCTGAACTCTTTCAGGATATTTTATCTTGCTACAACTGCAGTGGCGGCTCGTGCATTGGTTTGCAAGTTTTGCGCAACCCCAAAAAATAACACGGAAACAAAAAGAGTTTAATTGTATGTAAATAATAGTGTAACAGTCAATATGCAACGATCTATAACATATAATCGAATGAAATATCGAGCATTTTATCGAGATTTCCAAGCGCATAAATCATAAATCAAATTTCTAAATTGTTAAATTCCAAAAAGTAAACCAGTTTCTGGGATAGGTAAAAGACCGTTGTATTAAAAGGCGGCAATATTTTTTCACCTGAGCCCTGAGCCACGTGTCCTCGTCAGTCAAAAGTTATATTTTACTATGGCTGAACATAGACGCACATAAGTTGACGCTCTTAAAAACGGTTGCAATTTTGTATTTTAACGATAAATGTAACTTTTTTGTTATACATTCTTTAGAACCAAGTATGAACTTTCATTCGACATTATTTTTATTAACATTTACCCACAATTTTGTTTATTGCAGGGCCAAGAACATTCGCTGTTATAAAAAAAAAACAGTTTTATGCAGAACTTGAATGTTTTAGTTTAGTGTTTAGGTTTGTTAGCTTTTGAAAGTGGTTCAAATTATAGTATACATATTTGACATTACAACTACTGGAAAATCTGCTGCGGATAGGTGCGGATGCGATTTTTGTGATTTTATTTCTAATACGTTGTAAAGAAAAATCCAAAAATTGATGTGCCGGCTTATATGTAATTTGGTGCAATTTCTTGATACCGTGATAGTAGAGGTAATTTAGAACATATTTAACCATATTTAGCTAAGTATATACAAATGGTTACGGTTATCGAGATATTGACAACTTTATGTTCAATGTATCTTGTATGTTGTAAATTCCGTTATGTACGTATATTTTCCGTTTTGGATCATGTATAGCAAACAACCCCGATGACCTAGACTCTTAAAAATCATCCGAAAAAAACCTTAAAGTTTGTACTTGTATATGCATTTCTTGGAAATTGGTTGCTTGAAGCCAATCGGATTCATATTCAAGGCAAGAAAATACATCGAACGCACCTACTCGCATACACAGTTCACTGGTTTAAATTGGATTCTTGTTGAGGAGAGACAATAGTAAGTTTGTGAATAGAAACTGGTTAGGCTTTCTCGATAAATGTGTTTATGCGGAATACGAATGCGGGTTCATAACATGCGTATTAGGGTCATACCACTAAAAAACGACCGTTTCAGCCTGAAGTATGATCAAATTTCGAAAGTTTTCATGGAAACAATAAGTATGAATATTAGACAATTTTTAAATAATACTAAAAATAATAGATTTTATACTGATAAATATGGTAAAATAGGTTCTTAATTGCCTCTACTATCACGTCTTAAAAGGAATGCATTGAACGGAAAACAGCATGAATAGCATATGTACCATTTCAATACACAATATCGACTGGTGTAAACTTTCATTTTCTTCCTCTACCACTGGTCTTTAAAAATAAAACTTTTTTCAGGATTTTCATAAAACATAACAGACATATGAAACCCTTTACTAAGTATGAACATTTTTCCATAAAACATATATGTCATATAACACTGGTAAGTACTTGAAAGTTGCAACCCCCATTTTTCTAGATCACGAGCCGCCACTGTACAACGGGCTTAGACAGACAGAGACAGATACCGCAATAAAAGAAAAACGAGACCGTATAAGCCAGGTATACCTTATATAGCGTGTAACATAAATTATTAAACGTGGTATCGTTCCTCCTGTTATACATCAGTCACTGTGCTGCATTGTGAGTATTTCAGTTGACTTTATCATTGTTCAGGTGGAATATTCATGAAGATATCGGGTTTTCTCGTGCACCGTGACGCTGTAGCAGTGCTGAAATAATGGTTTTCATGCTTTTGGTAGATGGAAAGCTGAGAATTCGATTTCGCTACTTTGTTATGGCCGTTTCAGTCCGACGTGCTAAGATGTGTGTTTTGCATTACCTGCCTCATCTTTTGTTTTACGATTTTAGGCGGTACACCGGATATTCACAATGCTGAAGTTTAATATTATGCTTGTGGAGCGTTTTCTACTTCAGTCTGATGGAAATTAATTTCATTCAGGAGAGGAAGGGGAATTATGTGCTTAATTATTCTATATCGTGTGCTCGTTTGGTAATAAAAAATACTGTTGTAGAAGCCTATTTGTGGTGATCTTGAAAAGGGATACAATAAATTTACCAACAGTTATTTTCTGTAATATTGTTATATTATTAGTTATAATAAACTATTTAGGCAAGTATTTAGGCATATCTACATTATATTTTGTGGTTACTTAGTCAGCTCAAAGATAAAAGACGTAAACTACAATGTGTTAAAAGCATTGTGATGCCTCCTAAATAGTGATGCTAAATTTATTTTTATGTCCCGCATGATCATAAAGTGACATTTTACATCTTAGATACCGGGGCGAAAACAGCTTCTTATTGCCTGCGAAGGCAATACAGGCGACCCACGCCATAGATACTCCAGCTTTTTTTGTTTTTGTCGTTTGGCAAATGCAATTTTGAGAAGTGCTAAAGACAAAAAGTGCGATTTTTTTGGATACTCTTGAGGTTAGTATGACTTCCGGCTTTTCCGGAAATGACATCAATCATCAATAAAATTTGATATATATTTGTACGATATTTTGACAATCTGAACACAAAAACATATCGATCGTCAATATTGATTGCCAAGGCAACAAAAGAAAATCCTTTTTTTGGGTTTAGTACCCAAAAATCAATAACAAATTCACAACATTCACAACAACAAGATCAACCTGTCAATTTATTTTTTTATTTTGCCTTATAATTACGATGAACCTGAAATTCTAGCAAGAAACTACACTAGAAAACAAAAAGTTAAAGTTTGCAATAGGTACTTTTACTTTTTGCAAATTCTAATTGATATTTACTTGGTTACATGACCACGTAGATAAAAATGTCATAATACGTCGTATTTGCTTTAAATATTTATTGTCGACAGGCGGAATCGCTTATTTGGAGTTGGTAGGTATGGAGTTTTTTATATGACGTCGTAGAGGCGTAGGAAACTAACTAAGTTGCATAACATAAGAATACCAGACGTATTTAACAGTTTTGATGTCCAGATTATATCGAAAGCAGTGATAACTGCATTGTGGTGCAATTTATAACCACCAACCTTGGTCGTGTGTGGTATCATTGGATAGATATTTAAAAAAAAAACATCATTTGGTTGAAGACTTTGTTGATAAATCATACGGTTTGCGAAAGAAACCATATCAAACCATATCATGGAATATGCATTAGCTGTAATCATGGAAAAATTACAGTTAATAGTTTTGTATTTAGTTAGTGGAGAAGGAAAGTAATATTATATCGATATTAGGCAATTAATTGTAAGCTCTTAAAGTCCCTTTTTGACAGTCAACTACCCAAAACCGATATATGGGTTATTTTGTAAACCATATGATTAAGATTTCTTTACAACAAAAGATGTTTTATTTTAAAATATCTATCCAATGATTACAACACACGACCTAGGTTTTAATTTGAAGTTCTAAAACTGAGTGGAGTTATAACTACTTCCGGTACATCCCAGAAATGAAAATTGTTATAATTAATGTTTTCAGGTTGGCTTATTTTATGTTAGATTTGACCAGAATCTCTAATACGTCGTAATTACAATAATTATAGTTAATTATTTAGTAGTTACAAAGAAATATTACACAAAAATTCAACTTGAATCAAAGCTATGACTTTTAAAACTGAGTGTACTTAGTTCGAAATAATAACAAAAGAAAATAATACTAAAACCAAACGTTTCTAGTTTTTCCGTAAGTTAAAAATGTCCGATAATATTTTAAATCGTCACGCTGCGGTTGTTGCACGTTCAAAATTCGGGAAAATGCGACTCCGACAACCGGCTTGTCGCCTGAAGCCAGCTGAGCATACATAGCTCCCCCCCCCCCACGCGCTCGATTTCCCATTGCGTACCGAAAAACAGCTGTTCGAAATCCAAAGTTTGTGTCGCATTTTCGGGTCACGTGTCAATTTCTCTGCGCTCAACTGAGAACGGTACTAATTAATTAATTATATTGTTAGTAATACACCTTCGAGTTATAGATACAGTTACCGGATACAAATTAATTAGTTATAGTGATAGGTACTTATGTGTAATAAGATATTAGTTCCCGTGTATACTACAAGTGTTGGTGCCTAAATTATGTGTGTACACATACATACATCCAAGCGATTCAAATGGTTGGTTATCTACAAATACATTGCTGAGTAGTAATTGTTAGAAGTAAGTAATTTAAATACACTAATCACTCAAATTTAGCGTACTAGGAATAAGTTAGGTTAGGGTTAATAAGCCCCAGCTAAGATGGTGTAAATAAATCACCAGAAGTGATATTTTAGCTGTTATTTTTAAGTTATTTGGCGGTTAAACTTATTTAATGACCACAATAAATTTCTTATGGTTTAAATTATATATCTTGTATCAAAATAAAACTTGTAGAACATAAATTTGTATACTTATGTACATCGCTGACCTCACCAGACGCTGTTTTTCGCGCACATTTGCAAATATCTTCGTTTCCGTGCCAATAACGATTCCCAATGTTGACATAGTTTTAAGGACGGCAGAAAAGCCTTTTTTATAAATTCCTGCTGCTGCATAAGCCGCAATTTTGATGGGTTTTGAGCCACGGTAAAGATGTTTGGGTGCGAGGCGCCAGACAGTAGAATTGAAGCTGTAGGTTGTTATTTTCAGTTTCTCCTCCCCAAACACCGTTCTAGCAACTGTCTCGACGACAAGTTGTTGTAAATCGGCTTGGTGGCATTATCGACATTTGTATCAAGTGTTATTGAAATCATCTAGAGTTTTCTCGGCTTCGGTTTTTCGCATTTGTATCAACACTGTGATCCCGCAGGGCAGTACATATGCTGGGGATTTTCTATCGTCCAGATCTTATGATAGAATTTGGTCCACACAGCACTGTACATATTATCATCAGTCTGGATGTCTTCTGATTGGTAAAACATAGAAAGTTGTCTATTCTTTTCAATGTACAAGCCGCATCGGACCAAGTGCTCCAACCCACAGCCCCGTGGGATATATCTTTGGTAGAATCCACTATTTCTCCCGCTGACCCGTCATGTTCGCAGTACAGTTGTCTGTATGTACTTCGATACAATTGTCATGTTGCCAGATTCTGATTCCCAAAACTCGTAGGCATGACAATAGGGAAATTTCACGGCAAACTCAACCACTTTGTTAGTATAATTCTTCATAAGTAACTACTGTGATCCCATACTTCGTCTTCCGCTGTAAAGTGCCAAAAGTACTTCAGCACACCTCCAACCAAAAATGCAAACCGACCTTGCTTTTGAACCTAATGAAAATTACTTACCCCAACTTTTTCCATTGTAATCTCAAACAATTATAATTCTATTTAATTATTTACCCTTAACTTCAGCGCTAAGTGAGTCCTTGAAGTTCTGAAAAGTTCCTTAGGATGGTTCCGGCCGTCTTTTGTCTTTTCCCAGTCGCGCGCGCGAATAACAGACGAAGAGAGTGCATAATTAATATTCGCGGCAAACAATTGAACAATTTGCATTATAAGGTATTTAATTTAAACTGATTGCTAAGATCTTCCAGATGCTACGAATTGTTTTCGCGAATATTTCGAATATTTTCGCGAAGAGCAGGCTTAAATTTGAGTACTAAGATGATATCTGACATTATTAACTTCATGGTGCATTAAGTTATTTAATTCTGAACAACCAGCGACTCTGGTGGACGTTTAATTGAAGTAATACGTCCCAAGGATAGACCTTGCTAGCTTCCCCAGACAAGGTAAGGTAAACGCCCAAAATTCTGACAGGTTACAAAAATGTACATTCTTCGAAAATTTACCCTTCTAATCACTTCATTCTCTTTTGTCTCATAGAAATCATTACTATAAGTCCAGTTGAATGTTTATAAATATTTGTCAGGTAATTTCCATTTGTTTAAACAAATTCCATTTGTTTAAATAATTCGCTTTTCTCGTAACTCCGTCGGACATCTGTTTTTTGTGTTCGAAATGGCAGTTTATTTTCTTAGAGTGACATTATTCCTTAAACAAATTCTTCCTATTGTTTAAACAATCAATGATTATTAATTTTCAACTGTTGTTCTAATTATGGTAGAAGTCAGTTTTTTTGTGAAATTAACTTATAAATTTGTTAAAAAAAAATGTGGTTTTATTAGATAATATACGCAAGATATCTCGAACATGAAATTTATAAGTTAATTTCTCAAAAAACCTCAATTTTCTACCATAATTAGAAAATAGTCGAAAATGAATAATAATTTATTGTTTGAACAAGAGCATTTTTAAAATGATTAATGTCACTCTAAGATAATAATAAACTGCCATTTCAAACTCAAAAAACAGAATTCAGACGGATTTTCGAGAAAGGCGAATTATTTAAACAAATAAAATTTGTTTAAGCAAATGGAAATTAATAAAATTATAAACCCCTAACCACAACAAGTATTTTAGAACCTAAATACGTATTTCACGAACCTGGTAAATCAGTGAGACCTATTGTATCAGGTATTAACTGACCTACTTACCAGTTAGCGAAATGGTTATCGAATGAGTTCAACAATTTACCTGTTCCTCAACCAAGCTTCTCTGTTAATAACTCATTGGAGTTTATCAATAAGGTTAACAATGTAAAATTAGAGGATGGCGAATTGTTGATTTCATTTGATGTTGCTTCACTGTTTCCTAGTGTGCCTATTCCGGAAACTTTGGAGTTTCTTAGGGAATTATTGAGCAATAACAACTTTGACCCGTCAGAAATAGATGAATATGTAAGATTGACTGCCCTTTGTATGTCTCAAAATTGTTTTCAAATAAACGGAAAGTTTTTTGAACAACTTGAGGGAACTGTAATGGGTAACTGTCTCTCACCTTTTATTGCCAACTTGTTTATGAGTACATTTGAAACCAATGTAAAGTCTATAGCACCATATTTCCCTAAGACTTGGGTTAGGTATGTCGACGACATTTTTGCCATTTTTGACACCAAGAAGTGCAGTATTCAAGATTTTCTTCTCGTTTTGAATTCTAAATTCAACACCATTAACTTTACTGTAGAACAAGAAGTTAACGGCCAACTTCCATTTTTAGATACTCTGGTAGTCAGGAATAGCAAAAATATAATAGAAATTGACGTGTATCGGAAAGATACTAACACAATCAGGTTTATCCCTAATGATTCGCAGCATCCTTTTCAACAAAAATTGTCTTTTATTAGTTGTTTAGTAAATAGGTTATTGAAATTTTCATTGTCCGCAGATAGATATCAGCAAGAATTATTGTTTATTAAGAATTTTGTCATACATAATGGGTACCCTGAGAAAATAGTTGATAGAATGATTAAGAAGCAGAATCAAAAAATGTATGTAAATCAAATATCTACTTTAAATACTTTGTCTGTAGAAAAGAAGAAATATGTTAAAATACCGTTCGATTGTGCATATACAAGGGGTTTGAGAAGTATTTTTACATCACAAAATCTCTGTATAGCATATTCGACTCATAATAGCATAAAAAACCTTCTTGGAAACCCAAAGGATAAGGTAGATGTACTTGATAAATCTGGTATATATTGTATCAAATGTCATGACTGTGAAAAAGAATACGTAGGCCAGACTAGAAGAACAATTTTAACTAGGTTCAAAGAACATGTAGCTCATTTTAAATATAATCGTTTTGAAAAATCTAGTGTGGCTCAACATATTTTAGACACAGGTCATAAAGTAGTTGTAGATGACTTAAAACTTGTAAAAGCTGTGTCAAATAATAGGGAACTAAACAGCTTGGAAAGTATCTTTATTCACTTGAATAGAGATAAATTAATAAATTCAGACAGGGGTCCTATACCTAGTTCGCCATTGTTTGACCTGCTTTAATTAAAACTTGTTTTTTACGCTTCAATGATCAAAATTCACTGAGGTGTGAACAACAAATGGATATATATATATAGGGTAATTTTTAACATGGACGTCACTTCCACTAGTGATTTGCTTGGACAATATCCAGTAAAGATACTATGAAGTGCTAATCTCTCTTTTCCTCTTTTTAGGTTGTACTGAAGATGGCAACATAGTTGCTGAAATACGTATTTAGGTTCTAAAATACTTGTTGTGGTTAGGGGTTTATAATTTTATTATTAAGTTCGCCACAGTCTCCAAAATATTGTCAAATAGAAATTAACTTATCCAACTAAACAGAAATGTGTCGGAATTTAGACATTGTCTCACAAATTTTGGTGGTTGGAATAGTACCTAATCTGTAAACTAGTTTGTTTATTTGCATATTGGTAAAAGTTTTGATGTAGTTCGACGCTGGGCAAGGGCCTGAATCTGAAATTATCGTGGACTGTTTTGGATTACCAATCTCCGGTTCGTTTGCTGTCCTAATTTGTTCTCAAATCACGTACAGCTATTGCAAACGTTGACACAACGATTCGAACATAACAATTCCCGCATACGAGCTTGTACTGTTCCGGTAGTATTTAGCTAGATTTGGATCGTCTAATTGTGCTGTGTTTATAATGAAATTCTGAACGTATTAGCATAAACGTATGCCAAGGTTGTGTACCGTTGCTAATGGTCTATATCAGTTGGTTGTTAGAATTCTTAGTATTCATTTGCTTTTGAATTCGTTGTTATTTGCAAAGGGATTGTAATAAAACCATTGCTTTCTTACTTCTGCCCCTTTTTTGATAACATGTTGCAAATTGTTAGTAAAGTAAAGTAAAAGACCTCTTTTTTGCAACTTATAATTTATTTATATCAGACCCGATTTTTCCAAATTAAGAAGAATTGGCGCTGTTTTAGCCCCATAAATTTTATTCGTTTAACTTTAGCAATTAATTACCCCAGAAATAATCTATAGATTTCAACGAATTAAAAAGTAAAATCACCTGCGGAATGCTAGTTGTCAATGTGCATTTTTGTAAAATCATTGGATTAGTGCTTGACCCACAAAAAGCTATATTATGCAATGCCAGCAATTCCGTTATTAGAAGAGCTAGCATAATGAAATATAGACTATAGGCTACCCAATAATTCATAGGTTTAAAGTTTATTACATAATCATTGTTTATCTTGCATTTTTCATACAAAAGATCGTGCCGAAACTCCGCGTGTATTCCGACGCTCTACGGTCTTTGGGGTGCTGCGGGGAAGGGAGGCGTTAGCGGTGCTGTCATGTCGGAGAGAACCGACGCAGCTGAGAGAACCGGGACAGCTTATTATCAATACACAAAAAGAACGATAACTTGTCAAAGTAGTAATTTTAACTAACAATTAAATTCTTAATTTTGCACAATTCGGATTATAATATGTTACCCGGTACGAGAGAAATCTCTTCTATCGATTGGCGTTTATGTTTTCTTCAGTTTTATATAATAAGGTTATAAACAAGATTTTGATGGAAGCGGATCGATCTAATAATATGGAGATAGCAGATTTTCCGATTAGTGGTGAATACTGAATTAAGTTTGCTTGATAAACCCAAAAATTTTTAAAAAGTATGCCCGATTTTGTTATATAAATATTCAAACTATTATTTACATTTTCAACGGGTTATTTAATAATAATATTTAAATATTACATATATTACAAACGTCAGCTCTGGGCGTATAAAACTTAGAAATATCTCTAAACTTACAAATTTAGCATCGTAAATTTGTAGACAACTAGATTATTTTGCAGATCGTTCATTAATTTTAAATGCTAATCCCGGAACCCGATTTAAATTGCCAAGAATTTCCATGGGACTTCCAAATGCCTGTTCGTGGTTCTGTTATCTTATTGACTCATTTTGCCATTATTTTTTAATTCGGTAATCTGTCGCCGGATATCCAAATTTCTTTGTCGGGGCATAATCGCCGTGTCGTTATATGTACTGTGTCCGTAAACACTGTTCCCAAGTAACTAATGCACGTGCGATCCGCCACTACTTGCAGCGTCGCTGTCGATCCCTTCCCCCGGTCGCCCGAAAGACCGAAGAGCGCCGCGTCAATTGCAGCAGTCATGAGAAGCTTCAACTCGATCTTTTGTAGTGAACATGCAAGATAAACAATGATTATGTAATAAGCTTTAAACCTATGAATTAGTGGGTTGCCTATAGTCTATATTTCATTATTCTAGCTCTTCTAATAAAGGAATTGCTGGCATTGCATAATGTAGCTTTTTGTGGGTCAAGCACTAAACCAATGATTTTACAAAAATGCAGATTGAAAGCGCTGCTCTAATGGTAGTAAAGGACACCGCGCACTGCCGCTACTGCCCACAGAATACTGTTCGAACTGATCGCATCCAAGGTTATACGAGACTTCTCGCATTCGTGAAATAACGCCAGCTAAGAATAGGGGCCCGGATTTGTTCGAGTAAATGCATATTTACTGAACATAGATACCTCGAAGGTTTTTGCGCGAAATTTGCGATTCAGTTTTGTGGGTCACAGTCAGATGCTATCAGATCAATGGAGTGTGCATACACACGTCGGATGGTATGAGTGCGCGACCGTTGAGATTCAATTTTGCCGGCTATTGATTTTCTTAAATTAGAAGTGTCATCGGATACGCGCGACATTTCGTCTGAAGTCTCAGCGAGACACAGAGAGCCCTCGTCGTATGATTCGCACAAAAAGATGTGAGACAGCCGATATTCGATGACATCACGTCGTTGATATTGGCCATGGAAACGGGACCACAAGTCGAAGAAAGTTGGTCTAAGGACGCAAACAAACAATTACTGTAATGTATATCTATTGAGCGGGGCCATAACTCGAACAACGGCACCCTCCTGTGTTATATCACGGCTGGCGTAAACAAGTCAGGTGTTTTTGCTCTGTCATGTATTAGATAGGCCATTAATGTTACTTTGGAAACCGTAGAACACTTTGCGTATTCATTCTATTATGTGGTTGGCCAGTAGACAGCTATATGGAATGATTAGATTAACTAAATGAGAAGAGAGTTAAAAGATAATCAAAGAACTGTGATGTATTAAGGGGGTCTTCCGCTTTGACGGTATATTTTAAGGAATTGAAAATGAATTAAGTCCAAACTTGTTTTTAAGATTTTTTGTTTTTAAGAATCATTATAATTTGATCATACTCTTTTGAATCAAAAAATATTTCTTTGGCACAAAACATATTTACTTCATTTGGTACTTTAGCTTGTTTACTTGTACACACAGAAAAATAAATTCTATCCAAGTAAATTATTAGTTTTATATAGCCGTAAGTAGATATTTTCTCAAGTTAAGAATATCTGACAAAATACTTTTTTTAATAAGTACAGATTCTATTCATTCAAGAAAACTACGTGCTTCCATCCAATTGTATATTTTCTCACGTTGAGAATAAACTTTCTTAAAAAGAATGTAGGTATGTACCTATATATGCTTGATTATCTTAGAAAATATATTATTGAAATGCGTATAGGTATTACTCGTTCAAGACTGTCTATACAATTATTTACTTGAATCATTGTGCTCATTCTCAAGAATCGAGGTCAATCTAACTTCAGAGCGGTTATTAGACGCGATATTTTTCGCCAACTACTGTACAATTATGGTATTTGAAAGGCGTTTTTCTGAATCCGAAATAATTGTTCTACTCCAGTACAGAATCCTTGTTACGAAATTAAAAACAAGGGTTCGTTTTATTAAATTTAGAATAAGGATTCTTTACAAGACAAACTAAATTATTATGGATTTATATTTAAAATATCATAATTGCTCGATAGTTAGCAAGATACGTTGCATCTTAATAAGCGGCTTGAAGTTTGAACTCGACTTCTAGTTTAAAAAAAGATATAAATAAGCTTGTCTGAAAATGAAAAAATATTAAAATAAAGCAGTTCTGTTTTAGTTAAAAAAAGAAAAAGAAATATTGGTTTTATTGTATGAAATTATAATGTGTTTGTTTAATTAAATATATACTTACCTATTTATTTATAAAATTTATATTTGTCGAGTTATTATAACAGTTTCAATGTAATGTTTGGGAATCGGCAACAATACAAAAAAAATCTTATTGTTTTTTCTTTTTCTTTTCTAGATCGCGTTATTCAAAGACCTGCTCCGGAAATCTACAGTAAGTAAGTAATGTTTTAGATAAACATCAAAACAAATTTATAAATACTTCCTAAATATACTATAAAAATGGTAAACTACATGAACACATTATTACTTTATCATACGCAGTATGTAAAGTAATGTAATCGCGCCGAAATTTTTTTTTGAGATTTTAGCGGAAATAGGACTTTTTGGGTCCCCTGATCATTTTTGACCAAGGTACAAAAAAATGTCTGTGTGTGTGTGTGTGTGTGTGTGTGTGTGTGTGTGTGTGTGTGTGTGTGTGTGTGCCCGATTTTTGTGACGACGATTCCGGAGAAACTACTAAAGGTATCGGGACGAAAGTTCATATTTAGATGTTTTATGACCAAACTTAGAGCTGAAAAGCTTTTGGTTCAAAAGGGTCCAAAGGAACTGGCCATTTACTCTTAGCTTTTTTCAACGATTTTTCAAATGAGCCGCCATTTCTGTAATTTCGTTAAAATAGTTAAATAATAAATCAAAGTAGAGAAAATTTTGTATAATTTATGTCTATAAAATTTTTTGGTAAAATTAATAGTTTAGCTGCAGGAGCAAATTCTATTTGATCGAAATTGTGTCTGCATTAATAGTAGGTAGCCAGGTTATTTTGAAACGTTTGACAGTATTCATAACGTCAGCGGTTGCGAAACGTCAATTTAACACGCAAATGCATGGAGAATGCGATGAGGAGAAGAAGCACGCGCGCATTGTTCTGCATTTTTCAAGGATTTTGCAAATGAGCCGCCATTTCTGTAATTTCGTCAAAATAGTTAAATAATAAATCAAAGTAGAGGAAATTTTGTATAATTTATGTCTATGACATTTTTTGGTAAAATTAATAGTTTAGCTGTAGGAACCAATTCTATTTGATCGAGATCGTGTCTGCATTAATATAGGATTTGCCAGATATTTTTATTCTAATGACAGTAGGTAGTGTTAAAGGCTGATTTCTTGACAATACCTACTGCCAATATCTGTCAAATCCTGACTAATTCGTTTTATGTTAATGCAAACATGATCTCGATAGAATCTCATGCAGCTAAACTATTAATTTTATATATTGTATGATAAAGTCATGTGCCTGGCCACATCAGATTTTTTTACACTGTTTGAGAATGTCAAACAAAACACTTCGTAACTTCTTCATAGTAACGTAAAGTAATATAAAATTACAGTATCCGAGAAAATATAAATTAATCAAAATTATATCAGACCCTTACAAGAATTTAATTAATTAAGTATTTAATTCATTAATAGCAAGCATTTCCAAAAAAGCGCGGTTTCGTTGATTTTTAGGAAAACCTAAAATTTTTACATTATTAAAATCAAATTTATGGTTTTCCTGAAGAACATGTTGAGCTAATGCACACCTTAATTTACTAGTTTTTTGTCTGATTCATGTAACGAAATTCTGGTTTTTAAATAATTACTAGTCTGACCAATGTACAATAAACGACAACAAGAACACAAAATACAATAAACAACCCCAGAATTTAAAACCAAAGGCGTTTTAACAAAAGAAAAACAACTGTTAATTTTTAACCAATTATATTTTTGCAAATCTAATGGGAAAACATTATATAATTTTAGGAAATTTAATTTTTTTACATACATTGTATTATAACCTGTCAGTACAAACACTAAGCGAGTTAAAGTTCAAACAAAAATATCTTTATTTTTATGTAGAACCTTAATAATTAACAGAAAATTGCATACAGGTTTTCATATAGTCAATGTAAAAATTTAATTACATATTTCCAAAACAGTAGAATTTTACAATAGTATGCTAGTACTGCTTATATGAAAAATACGCACGTTCCAAAGATGGAACAAAGTACCGTAACAAAGTACCAAATCATAAATCACTTCAAAAAATTTCGAATCACTATTACTAGAGTGCTGGGAGAGAGAGAGATAGACTACATCGTGTATTTCCTAATTAACATCTAAGACATATACTCTATTTTCATTGCTCTACTAATAATGACTCGACTTTATTATACCATTTTTACAATCAACTATAAGAAAACACCAACACAATTCCGGGCATTCTCAACAATTCAGTTTAAACGGATTTGATTTAGTGACCTGCTGTCTTCGAGAGCATTTGGATGTCGCCTCGAATACCGTCTACGATTTAGGCATTGTTCGATTATCTCAGGACAAGTGCAGCCTCGTCAGGACGATTCGAACCCTCTGGAGATTTCGTAGAAATCCCCCGTACCATTTCAGATTCCCTTTGATTCGAGATGTGCCACGAATAAAAGGGTTCCTGTAAACTCCACTTCCCCCTGGCTCCAGCGAGTAAGCTACCAGGACATCGTAGCTATTCGCAAAATTAATTATGTATTAACTCAATCCCCGATGAGAATATTGAGCTGGAATTCGGATTGAACGTTTGAATTGGTGGTTTCTAAACAGGTTTAGACAGTTTGTTGCTAAGTGAGGTATGTTCCTAATCTAATTTCTTTGAGAATTGTTGCTACGTTTCTATGGTTTGTTAGTTTTCTTTTTGAGGGTTTCGAACTTTTGTGTATCTCGTGTTTTCTTTGCAATTTGTTCATTCAAAGACACTCTTATTTCATTCAGTTACTTCTAAATGAACTTCTCTGCTCCCTCGCTGTATTTATTAGCTAGACGCTGACCCAGTACGAACTTTTTTAATTTACTACTACTACAACAACAAGAAGTACAGACCCACGCGGTTACTGCATTATTAAATCTTTGCGAAACTCGCAACGCAGTTACAAAAGTTTCTTCCTTAGATACTTTTATAATGTGGCCGAAAGCTTATCTTGTTACACAAAAGAAGAAGAACAATAATCTCCCTAAGTGTATTAAAGATAATAACTCTGTTAAAAGTCAAAAGGTTATAAATAACTGATAATTACAAAACTTACTATATTGCACAAATAAACTGATAAACTGGTGGCTTTGCAGCATTATTATATTCGTTAGTTTAAGCGTTTGATACAAGATGTCGTTTTACTCCTTAAAACTGTCCAATATGTGAGGTATTGAGGTTATGTTTCTGAAAATTCATTTTCGGCCCGTCATTTTCCACAATAAAAATATATTTCTATTTTTACAGGGTAAACAGGGTATATTTAAGTGTGGTAGAAAAATATACCTCATTTATATTTAATTTAATGCCCTGTATATTCAACACATTAGGAATGCTGAAAAAGTTGTCTTTCTAACTATATCCGGTTGAAATCTTTCAAAGTGATTAGTTTTTTAAGAAAATGTGGATGAGGGCGTTTTTTTATAAACATATGAACAATTGAATTTTTCATTCTCAAATAACATTTAGATGAGTTTTAATTTTTGTTTTTCAGAACATCTTATATATTACCTACTTCCTGACATTTATTCCTCTTCAGCTGTTTTTATTTTATATTAAGAATGTCATAAAGCTATTTTGACTAGTTTCCGTGGAATTTTGAAATTACAAAGAAAAAAATGTCTACAGGGTTAGCCAAAATTACTGGAACACCTAAATAATTCTCCAACCGTAAGATATTAAAAAAATGATTCAAAATTACTTTTTTTTATTTTAAAAAAGCTATGGTTTAAATATATTTTCAATATAAAGGGTGCTCATTTTACTGTAGACATTTGGCAACCTTTCGCTTTTTTAAATAGAACAGCCTTTATATTACTAAATTATTTAATTCAAAGAATTTTTGATAGGAATATTTTTTTTATAAAATGCATTTTTCTAAATTATAAGCTCTGAACAAAAAATAGTCAAAATTACCGGAACAGCTAAATAATTCTCAAACAGCAGAAAAAATCAAAACATTTTTCAATTAAGAGTTTTTAGAGTTTTTTTTGTTTATTTTATTATGGAAATTTGGAAATCTTTCCTTTTTCTAACATTACATTTTTTAATGCTATGATTAATTCTAAGAATTTTATGTAGCAATTATTTTTTAAAAAATGTTTTTTCCTTTATCATACACATAATGATGAAGTATTGTAATTGTGCCGAAAAAAATGAGATTTTAGCGGAAATAGGTCTTAATGGGTCCCATGAAGATTTTTGACCAAGGTACAAAATTTTTTTTGTGTGTATGTGTGTGTGTAAACTATTTTTGTGGCGACGATTTCGGAGAAACTACTAAAGGTATCTGGACGAAAGTTCATATTTAGAAGTTTTATGACCAAACTTAGAGCTGAAAAGCTTTTGGTTCAAATGGGTCCAAAGGAACTGGCTATTTACTCTTTGCATTTTTCAACGATTTTGCAAATGAGCCGTCATTTCTGTAATTTCGTCAAAATAGATAAATTAAAGTAGAGGAAATTTTGTATAATTTATATCTACTTATAACATTTTTTTGGTAAAATTAATAATTTAGCTGCAGGAGCAAATTCTATTTGATCGAAATCGTGTCTACATTAATAGTAGGTAGCCAGAAAATTTTGAAACTTTTGACAGTATTCAGAACGTCAGCGGTTCGAAACGTCAATTCAACACGCAAATGCATGGAGAATGTGATGAGGAGGAGAAACACGCGCGCACGTACGCTATGTGAAACAATATTGAAGCAGCTTGGTGTTTCCATGGTGTTTACAAAGTCAATGTGTACTTCAAGTGCGGATTGCGGATAGCAATATTGTTATGCATTTTTCAAGGATTTTGCAAATGATCCGCCATTTCTGTAATTTTGTCAAAATAGTTAAATAATAAATTAAAGTAGAGGAAATTTTGTATAATTTATGTCTGACATTTTTTGGTAAAATTAATAGTTTAGCTGTAGGAGCAAATTCTATTTGATCGAGATCGTGCCTGCATTAATATAGGATTTGACATGTATTTTTATTCTAATGACAGTAGGTAGTGTTAAAGACAATACCTACTGTCAATATCTGTCAAATGCTGGCTAATTCGTTTTATTTTACCGCAAACACGATCGATCTCGATAGAATCTCATGCAGCTAAACTATTAATTTTATATATTCTTTGATAAAGTCATGGGCCTGGCCACATCAGATTTTTTTTTTTAAATTATAACCAATTTATCAAAACTGATGAACTTTTATTTAAACCAAACGGGTAAAAAATACTAAATCCAAGAGAAAATAACAACTAAATTGCATAGAATTAAATTAAATTATCAAACTGCCACATTAAAGTAAATGTCTATGTATGTGGGAAAATATTGTTAATTTTAAAGTCTTTTTTGTTGTGATTAATTGCTCATAACTAAAAAAATGCATTTTCAAAGGAAACTTGCTTCTGCAAAAAGTTCTTAGAATTAATCTTAGAATTAAAACAATAAAAATATACAGGCTGTTCTTTTAGTAAATAGAAAGGTTTTGCAAATGTCCATAAACAAAGCAACACACTGTATATTAAAACCGTAGTTAAACTAGAGGTTGTTAAAACACAAAGATTTTTTTAAATTTTTTTGTGGTTGGGGAATTATGTTCCTGTAATTTTGACTATTTTTTTAATAGCTTATAATTAATAAATAATGCATTTTATAAAAATATTATTCCTATAAAAAATGCTTAGAATTAATCTTAGAATCAAAAAATGTTACCAAATTTCTATAATAAAATGAGCAGCCTCTGTATTGAAAATATATTTAAACGATAACTTGTTGACATTTTTTATGGTTGGAGAATCATTTAGGTGTTCTAGTTATTTTGGCTATGTATGTAATACCTATATAATATATGTATATGTAATATCACCCATTAAATGTTTACGTCAAGCTACCAAATATACCTTGTATACAAAGCAATATAAATTAAAGACACTTGACTTCACCGAAAATCATATAATATCAAAAATAATTCACAAGGCTGTTCCCTATTAAAATTAAAAGATTAAAAACTCTATGGAATAGGTATTATTGGGTTTTGTTAGCCCGTACAAGACTTTTCTACCACTCATATTTTGGCCGTAAAACTGGTAAACTTATAAATCCATATATGCTTTGCGAAATATGCATGGTCCTGACAGGTAAATATTTTCTTTCCACGGCGCGCTCGACGCAGAGGCAGTGGAATTTCTATTAAAATATAGGTTTCATAATATCCGCGTCGTCTTTTTCCACTCAAACTTCAAACATTTCCGTTGACGTTTCTATTCGAAACTTGCGTCCGACGAAAGAATATTTGGCCATTGAGGTTTCGAGTAAAACCGCTATGCGGCAGCACTGAAGTAAATAGACATTGTATACTGTAAGTTTCCCAATGTGTGCTTGCTGGTACTTTCACAGAATACCTCGCTGAAAACTCTCTTAAATAAGAACGGAAATCGATAAAACCGTTGGTGAGGTAGTGTAAATTCTTTATAAAACGGCTATTTTTGGGATAAAACCCGCTAAATAAATGTGAGCTATTGAATATCAGCAAACGAATATTACCTACTAATATTTTTGTTACTTTATGTGTAGCAAAGTAACAATTTGTTTGCTATAACAAACTGTTATTATTGTATAATTTTTTAAGCCCTAATAAATGTTTGAGAAGTGCTAATAGAGAAAAAATAAATTTTTTTGGGAATATTGTTGAGGTTGAAGCGGCTTCCGGTTTTTCCGGAAATGACAACGTCATCAATGAAATTTTAAATGGTACAATGAATGCTAATACAATTAACGAATACAATGAAACGCGTACAATTAATTGTAATACAGCAAACTATATAAAATATGTCATTTTCTTGTGTAAAGACGGCAATAGAGCCAAAAAATGCAAAAAATTGTCTGTTTACGCTGCATATTCGTATATCGAAAATGTATTATTCGCGAAAACTTGTTCGAATGCTTTGGATTGGTTTATAATGATTTATATATTTCTATTTATTAGCTTAATGTGTAATTAATTATTGTAATTACTACATTGCAATGTAATTGTGTTTCTATTAAATATAATTTATTATATAACATGAAATGAAAATCCCATTTCAAGATCTTGCATAAAACACAACAAACTATACAAACTTATTGCATCTAATAGCTTTTTTGAGTTAATAATACAAAAATCAATTTCTTGTTGTGAATATTTTTACCGAAGGTTATTTCAGAATTAATATGTATTCACATTTATTCACAAAAAAACAAATAAATTAAAAAAAAATAATTTGCTTTAAATTTGTATTTATGGTAATTTGTTACTTGTTAGGTTCAATGATATTTTGCAGTGTTTAACGTAATAACCAGAAAGGAATATGTATATTGTATAGCATGAATGTATCATTAAATTTTTTTTATATTATTATTTTGTATTTACTTTACATCAATATTTTTAAATATCTGACAACTGAAAATAATGATAGTTATGTATATCACTAATTTCCAAAAATTGATTAATTTTAAGTAAAGTTTTAATAATTCGAATTATAAATGAACAAAGGAAACCAAAATGTTTTTTTTTTCTAGAAAGTAGAAAGTAGTCTTATCGGTTTTCTCTGTTCCTTCAGAAGTTGGAGCCGTTTAAAATAAGATATTGATAATAATTCAAACGGCTGTAACTTTTTAATGAATTGAAAAAGTAATTTGTTTTCTGAAAAAAATGTTTCGCAGAAGAAACGTGGGACAGCCTGTATATATTATTGCTATAATTTTATTTTTGTTGTCAAGCATGTGTTAGATCTCATGAAAGATAATTGAAACATTAACTGCTGTAAAGTAAACATACATATATTTCTGTTGTCCTTCATACAAAAAGCTCCGTCCTAACTATAAATTTAAATTAAATTCGGAGAATTTATTTACATTTAGTGAATATATTTTAATATTACAATTCTGAAATAGTCTATATTCAGTGACAATATTTTGGAGACTGTGGCGAACTTAATAATAAAATTATAAACCCCTAACCACAACAAGTATTTTAGAAACCTAAATACGTATTTCAGCAACTATGTTGCCATCCTCAGTAGAACCTAAAAAGAGGAAAAGAGAGATTAGCACTTCATAGTATCTTTACTGGATATTGTCCAAGCAAATCACTAGTGGAAGTGACGTCCATGTTAAAAATTACCCTATATATACCCATTTCTTGTTCACACCTCAGTGAATTTTGATCATTGAAGCGTAAAAAACAAGTTTTAATTAAAGCAGGTCAAACAATGGCGAACTAGGTATAGGACCCCTGTCTGAATTTATTAATTTATCTCTATTCAAGTGAATAAAGATACTTTCCAAGCTGTTTAGTTCCCTATTATTTGACACAGCTTTGACAAGTTTTAAGTCATCTACAACTACTTTATGACCTGTGTCTAAAATATGTTTAGCCACACTAGATATTTCAAAACGATTATATTTAAAATGAGCTACATGTTCTTTGAACCTAGTTAAAATTGTTCTTCTAGTCTGGCCTACGTATTCTTTTTCACAGTCAATGACATTTGATACAATATATACCAGATTTATCAATTACATCTACCTTATCCTTTGGGTTTCCAAGAAGGTTTTTTATGCTATTATGAATATGAATGTCGAATATGCTATACAGAGATTTTGTGATGTAAAAATACTTCTCAACTCAAACCCCTTGTATATGCACAATCGAACGGTATTTTAACATATTTCTTCTTTTCTACAGACAAAGAATTTAAAGTAGATATTTGATTTACATACATTTTTTGATTCTGGTTCTTAATCATTCTATCAACTATTTTCTCAGGTTTACTAAGAATGTATGACAACATTCTTAATAAACAATAATTCTTGCTGATATCTATCTGCGGACAATGGAAATTTCAATAACCTATTTACTAAACAACTAATAAAAGACAATTTTTGTTGAAAAGGATGCTGCGAATCATTAGGGATAAACCTGATTGTGTTAGTATCTTTCCGATACACGTCAATTTCTATTATATTTTTGCTATTCCTGACTACCAGAGTATCTAAAAATGGAAGTTGGCCGTTAACTTCTTGTTCTACAGTAAAGTTAATGGTGTTGAATTTAGAATTCAAAACGAGAAGAAAATCTTGAATACTGCACTTCTTGGTGTCAAAAATATCGTCGACATACCTAACCCAAGTCTTAGGGAAATATGGTGCTATAGACTTTACATTGGTTTCAAATCTGCTCATAAACAAGTTGGCAATAAAAGGTGAGAGACAGTTACCCATTGCAGTTCCCTCAAGTTGTTAAAAAAACTTTCCGTTTATTTGAAAACAAACTAAACAAACAAACAAAACTATGAATACTTTTCTGTAGAAAAGAAGAAATATGTTAAAATACCGTTCGATAGTGCATATACAAGGGGTTTGAGAAGTATTTTTACATCACAAAATCTCTGTATACCATATTCGACTCATAATAGCATAAAAAACCTTCTTGGAAACCCAAAGGATAAGGAAGATGTACTTGATAAATCGGGTATATATTGTATCAAATGTCATGACTGTGAAAAAGAATACGTAGGCCAGACTAGAAGAACAATTTTAACTAGGTTCAAAGAACATGTAGCTCATTTTAAATATAATCGTTTTGAAAAATCTAGTGTGGCTCAACATATTTTTGACACAGGTCATAAAGTTGTTGTAGATGACTTAAAACTTGTAAAAGCTGTGTCAAATAAAAGGGAAGTAAACAGCTTGGAAAGTATCTTTATTCACTTGAATAGAGATAAATTAATAAATTCAGACAGGGGTCCTATGCCTAGTTCGCCATTGTTTGACTTGCTTTAATTAAAACATGTTTTTTACGCTTCAATGATCAAAATTCACTGAGGTGTGACCAACAAATGGGTATATATAGGTTATTTTTTAACATGGACTTCCACTAGTGATTTGCTTGGACAATATCCAGTAAAGATACTATGAAGTGCTAATCTCTCTTTTCCTCTTTTTAGGTTCTACTGAAGATGGCAACATAGTTGCTGAAATACGTATTTAGGTTTCTAAAATACTTGTTGTGGTTAGGGGTTTATAATTTTATTATCTATATTCAGTGATAATCCTTGACAACAAGACGATTTGTGCGTTTACTTACTTACTTAGTTAAGCCCGTCATCCCACTGCTGGGGAAAGGCAATTACTTACGTAATTAATATGTGTATTAGATCAAATAAATTTGAATAATGTGTTGTGATATTACGCAATATCTTAAAATGAGATTTTCGTATCATATTATCAAATTTCATATGTTTATTAATATTATTATAAAAGTTTTATTCTTAGAATTTTCTTGATTACTGTTACCCTGTAGCGATGTACAAAGAAGTCGAATTTCAGTTTATAAGGAAGAAATCAACTTTTAGCATAACAGTCAATTATCAAGATGAGTCAAACTTTTAGGTTATATTTTATCCAACTAAACAAAAGTATGTCGGAATTAAGAACACTGTTTTAATGTGGGACGTTTACTTTATATCAAACTACTCGAATGACTGGACTACTGATTACGCCAGTGAGATTGTATTTATTCCATTTGGACTTGGTTATGACATCTCAAATAGGCTTGAATTGTCTCTCTATTTGGAACGGTAGCTCTACAGAGGACTTAACGAGTTTATTCCGCCTTTTTACTCCTTGCGTTCTGCCGTGACACAATTAATTGGGGAAAACAATCGACTAACGGAGCGGGAAAACAATTACCCCCGATGGATTGCCATGGCTTGCCGGCAATTCAATTGTTTGCGCCATCAATTGTCGATCTAGGCTGATGCTGTTGTTGCGGGAACCACGGGGTCGTCGGTGCTAGAGCGGTCGAAACAAAACACGGACGAGTCGGGTTTGCAGAAAACTGCGAGTATATATCGACCGACACAACGGGCTGTCGCCCGCCAGCCTTAATAAAGTCGATCATTAATCTTTAGTATGTCAAGTTGTTGATCGAAAATCGAACTTAGGGACGGACGCGTTTACTTTAGTTCTTAAAGGGTTTCAATATTGAGGGAAGATGGGCCAATAACGCGTCGCTGGAAGATTTTATGTTGCGATATTTAGGATATTTTTAGGCGTGCTTTTTATATAGCAGGAGTCGTTTAGGATATTAAGGTTTCTTGGTAGGTAGTTTTTGAATAAAGTAGTGTCTAGATCAGCGGTTCTTAACCTGTTTGAAGTCAGGGAGCACTTTTGATCATACGAAAAATTCGCGGAGCACCAAAAACGTTGACATAACTTTTACTCAAAATTAAAACGATTGTTCAATAACAGTTAAAAAATAACATTAATTAGAAAAATATAAATATATTAATAGTTTTTATTATTAGAATATGTTTTTTCTATTCCTTAAGAAGTTACAGCCGTTTGAAATGTTAACAAACAAAGAAAAATAAAAGATAAAATACATATCAAACAATGCGAAAACGAAAATATAACATAATCAATACCCATTACAACAATAAAAAGTAAATAAATTTAACGAACAAAATAAAATCCACATAAAACATTTACAGATTTTCTTCTAAATACTAAATGTCATTCCGAGTAAAAAGGTTCATATTGACTTATTGATTTTCTCAATTCTTTAAGAAGTTGTAGCCGTTTAAAATACGGTTTTATTGATATTTTTATCAGCTCGAACTTTTTACCGAATTGAAAAATGAATACTCGAATGAAGTTTATTTGCGGCCAAAATCATTAGTCCGATACAGAAACGAAAAAGGTATATTTCTGTATAAATTTAGAACATAACGGGAATTTTAGAATTTATTTCTACAAACCAACTCTATATTCACATAACTCCACATTTTGTGTGTGTGTATGTTTTGATTTTCTGGCCGCAGAAAATTTTGTTCGTGAACTATCACCTGGTGGTTATAAATGCCGCCACCTATTTGGTATATTGTGATAGTTCCTCCAAGCATCTGACATGTTCGCGGTAATATAAATTTAAATATAATAAAACTTTCAAAACCTTCGTTTGTCAAGTATTTAGGTAATTTGGCTAGATTATTTATATTAGCAGTTACGTACCACCTACTCAAGTAGTTTTGATAAGCCCATTTTTAATACAACTTTATACTAATCTAAGGCTTAATAAATCCGTACATAACATGTGGATGATTACATATTTTCAGAACTTTTTATGTGGCATGTGTTGCATAGCTATACCCATTTTTATTTTAATTGTATTATGTTCTAACTTCTTTATTTATTTTATTCATATTTATTACTATTTGAAAATCGTAAATGTTTTTTTCTACTTTGCGTTCGTTATAAACTTATAACGAAACCGCTTTCGGTGTCGTTATGAAAACACTAGATCACAAACTTTTAGTAACTTTTGGTTTTCCAAGATTTATGATATTGACGTCAAGTGTCAAATAAGGCTGACATCTCAATCGCTATTGGTTCGCATCAGTCGTAGTTGTGAATTTTGCACTACCAACTGTTGAATACAAAATTACTTTAAATTGTAAGATAACAACCTAATTTTTGGAAATTTATGTAAAATTAATGTCGCAAGGTAGAAAAAATAGTATATAACAAAACAACTCGTGCGCCAATTTTTGTCTTCTAAAACTTGTATTAAGTATAGTAGTAGAAATAATCTTTATTCCAACATCCATCTTTGTACAGGTTTATTACACAATTAGTTTCATTTAATCAATTTCATTTGGTGTTCGAACGGGCTACCTAGGTCTTTCTGCCCTGCTCCAACTCTTATTTTGAGTGTCTTCTTGTATTATTTCTTTCATAATTTTCATAATTTTGCGGAGCACTTGCAACAAGCTCGCGGAGTACCAGTGTTCCGCGGAGCACCGGTTAAAAACCACTGGTCTAGATAATGATGAAAATGATCTGATTTGATTAATTTGATTGATATAAACATATTAATACATATACACTCAGATTACACCATGTATAATGGATTAGGTGTCAATTCTATGTTAGGAGCTAAAATATCAGTTTAGTGCGTAGTTCTCCCGTAAATTTTACTGCAAAAGAATGGACCTCAAACAAATATTAGATTATACTCTGGGGTATTTTTTATCTAGTTCTTCTAATGTATAATTTTTATCTCATCAACTTCGCTTGTAATACCTATGTGTAGTTAGCCCCCACCCCCATCTTATGGGAATTTACGTGTATAGAAAAACGTTTATTACTCGAGCACCTTTATTTTAGTACCTTCCTCTCACCCTAAAACTATAAGAATGTGTCAAAAAAGAGTCAACGAGATACAACAGAGAATATGTCGATTTTTATCATAAATATATAATATATAAGGACTTTGAAAGATTTACAGCATTTTGCAGATCAGAATTTTTATTTTGCAGACTTTTTTGGAGCATTTATCTTACAGAATAGAATTCCAGAACAAAAGGAAAAGTGTCGACTGGAAATCTTCGAAATACTCATACAGTTTTTGTTTTCTAACTTAGTCAAGAGTTTCTCACGGTCAAGTGTCTCCTACAGGATATAGTTTCTTTTGTTGCAATACCTCCAAGGGTACTTAAGTAATTAACGTTTTTCTATATTATACGTAAATTCTAGCTAGAAACAGGCCGTCCCAGTTAAAAACGCAAACTATCACGTAACACGTCGACTTTCGCCCACGAATGCTACGTCAAACCTGCATAATCGCGATCGCACTTTTTGACATTCCTATAGTTTAAGAAGTGGCGAACCGAATGGTGTTGGTTGTATTAAGATTGAACAAAGGGTCAATGAGATACAACGTATTGAATATGTCGATGTTTGCAAATATTCCGTGTCACCTGATCAGCTGTTTTATTATACCGGGTGGTCGTTTTAACTTGAGACTCCTAAATATCTCGTGAAATATGCATAGTACGACAAAAGTGTCTTAAACAAACTTGTATGAGTCAAAGGGGGAAATGAGATGACAATATCTCTTTCATTGCAGATGGCGCTGTAATCGGTGAAAATGAGGCTAACTTCATTTTTTTAAATGGGTGTACCCAATTTTTTTATTAAATTATGATTTTACGCTAAATAAGAAGCATCTTTTGTCTGAAACTTTTTTTCGTCCGATGCATTTTTTTCGTTCGTAAACATACCCTATGCGCATGACAGCGCAACGCGCTAGATACCAAAACGTATCCCGATTACGCACATACCTTCCTACGTTGTACCGTGAGTGTCTACTCAGTCGTTGCGTTGACTGCCAGACGGCGAGCGCATCCCATGCAGTGGCAGCAATCGTAACTACCGCAGCCGCCACAAACTTCCATCGTCAATAACTTTTAATAGATGCTGCGTACGAAAAAATTGTTCAGACAAAAGATTGTTCTTATTTAGCGGAAAAACATAATTTGATAAAAAAATTGGGTATTCCCATTTAAAAAACTGAAGTTAGCCTCAGTTTCACCGATTGCAGCGCCATCTGTAATGAAACTGATATCGTCAGCTCAGTTCCCCCTTTGAGTCCTACAAGTTTATTCAAGACACTTTTGTCGTACCATTTATATTTCACGAGATATTTAGGAGTCTCAAGTTAAAACGACCACCCGGTATACCTGCGTCCGATGTGCCGCTTACCTTAGAAACTGGTTTTTGAAATACATACTGCGATCCAGGTTAGCGTAAAGCAGTTTCGGAAAAACACGCGTCTTGCCCGTACGCTGGTTAATATTCCGTCAAAATGATGCTAATTATCCGGTAAATTCGAAGTAATTACAAGTACAAGTAGAATTTTTTGATGTACTTGTGAAATGGTGGCCTTTCTTTAACTGGTAAGTGTTGTTTACTCGGTTTTTATTGATTGAAATGACGACATGTTTATCACAAAGGATAAAACAACGCAAAGTTTACACTGGGAAAATAATCCTTCGCATGTTTTAATGACTTTCACGATTACTTTTACTAAATAAGTGTCGTTTTTTGTGAGTATTTATGCTATTGATGATTACTATTGATGTTTGTAGTTTGATTGTCTGTTATTAATTTTACGATGTGACATAATAAGCTTTAACAATTCTATGTTAGGGCATAAATATTCTTATATATTTATTTTTCCTGCATACCTGACGAGCTTCCGTTCTGCCAATCAACCCCCACGTATGGGTTAGGAAGAACACCTGGGAAAGTGTTGGATTTGCTTTTCAGATTTCTAATGTTTGTTTTTATTTTATGAAAGTTATATTTATATCTATTTCTTTTGTTCCAGTATCGCCAAAGGACAATCAAGGGCCAACTCATACAAGTATTGGATCAACTAACTAAGAAAATAAACCTAAGGTATGTTACTATTTTTTTCGGTTCACTGTTTCTTATATTTTTGCATTGTGATGAGTATTTATAAAAAAGAGATAGCATGATTTGATAAAAGATGAAGATGATATGAAGGATTAAAATGTATGTTCACAAAATCACAGTTACAAGAAAATCTACGTCAAATTAAAAAAAAATCTGATGTGGCCAGGCACATGACTTTATCATGCCATATATTAATAGTTTAGCTGCAGGAGATTCTATTTGATCGAGATCGGCCACGTCTGCATTAAAATAAAACTACTAGAACTAGACAGATATTTTTATTATATTTACAGTATGTAATGTCAAAACATCAGCATTTGACACTACCTACTATCATTAGAATCACAATATCTGACAAATCCTGGCTAACTAGTTTTAATACTAGTGTTTTAATGCAGTACGAGCGATCCCGATGAAATAGAATTTGCTCATGCGACTAAAATATTTATTTTACCAAAAAATTTCATAGTCATGAATTATTCGGAATTTCCTTTACATTAATTTATTATTTAACTATTTCGACGAAATTCCAGAAATAGCGGCTTATTTGCAAAATATTTCAAAAATGCTAAGACTAAACCTCGTTGTCATACTACATATGATAAAGTAAAAAGGTTATTGGTTCTGATGATTAATATATTATATTGGCTTCTAGCATACTATATATTCGGGTTTTACCCCGTCTTCAGTGCTAACTACAAAAGTTCATAAAGAATTATGCTCAATATTCCAAATAAGTATTAATGTTACCATACCGTCTTACAATCTTTCATGTATTTATTCGCGAAAATATAAGAACATGGCTATCCGCAATCGAAATACACATTGACACCAAGATGTTTTAATATTGTTGCACTGTACGTGCGCGCGTTCTCGCATTCTCCATCCATTTGCGTGTTGAATTGACGTTTCGCAACCGCTGACGTTCTGAATACTGTCAAAGGATTCAAAATATCCTGGCTACCTGCTATTAATGCAGACACGATTTCGATCAAATAGAATTTGCTCCTGCAGCTAAACTATTAATTTTACCAAAAAATGTTATAAACATAAATTATACATAATTTTCTCTACTTTAATTTATTATTTATCTATTTTGACAAAATTGCAGAAATGGCGGCTCAATTGCAAAATCGTTGAAAAATGCGAACAGTAAATAGCCAGTTCCTTTGGACCCTTTTGAACCAAAAGCTTTTCAGCTCTAAGTTTAGTTTTGAAACTTCTAAATATGAACTTTTGTCCCGATACATTCAGTAGTTTCTTCGGAATCGTCTCGACAGAAAACGGGTACACACACACACAGACATTTTGTTGTACCTTGATCAAAAATGTTCAGGGGACCCAAAAAGACCTATTTCCGCTAAAATCTCAATTTTTTTCTTTCGGCATGATTACAATACTTTATAATACTGCGTATGATAAAGAAAAAACTAAAAAATAGGGGTGGTATAAATAAATGTTAGATAACATTAATATTATTATTTTAGTAATATACTATGAACTATGAGGAATTAATACTATGAACAATTTTTATCATTGTATTTTATTACCTGATGTTACACATCTACAGAATATAGTGTAAAAATGACAGTTTTGTTAACAGAATGGGAAATTTTGTAAATTGAAGTCATTTGTAAGGTTTTCCTCTCTTCTGGAGCATTTTGTTTTCTTAATTCAATTTGTTTTAATTAATTCAAATTAAAAGTAACATATTTTTTTTTATTCTCGTAAAAATCAGCTATTTATAGGAACAAATAGAGTGAGAGGTCTATATTTTTTTTGTCACAGCCCACGCTAGTTTCACAAAATACCACATATTCTCACTAGTGCACATTTCCCAAATCAACCACTGGGAAAACACAAACGCTGTAAATTACCGAACCCTCACATTAACAATATTAATCATACAGGCGTTGGACTGTATTCGAACACGTTTCCGGCCATTTATGCACGTATAATTTCGACGTCCGTGCCTGCAGCGACGGATTATGCACGCCAGGGGGCGCAAGGGTGCAGATGGCACGCGGTGCGCGCGCCACCTAGCGGAAGTACGCCGTACCAGCGCGTCTATCTCATCTTACTAATGTAAACGTGTCGCCGTGAGCAACTTTTGCGTTATAGCACGTACGCGAGATCCCTCAAGGAGCATTGCTGACACTTGAAGTGATCAAGTTGACCTTGAGCTTGCACTCGAGTGCATCTTCTGAATTGTGTGCTGATGCGATATAGGTTAGATGATAGAAAAAGTCAAGGGTAACCGAAATAAAAGGAGGTGTTGATATAATTAAGTAATATTTAGGTTTTAATAACTCATTTATACTTTATAATAAAATTATTAAACCCTAACCACAACAAGTATTTTAGAAACCTAAATACGTATTTCAGCAACTATGTTGCCATCTTCAGTAGAACCTAAAAAGAGGAAAAGAGAGATTAGCACTTCATAGTATCTTTACTGGATATTGTCCAAGCAAATCACTAGTGGAAGTGACGTCCATGTTAAAAATTACCCTATATATATAGTATATACCCATTTGTTGTTCACACCTCAGTGAATTTTGATTATTGAAGCGTAAAAAACAAGTTTTAATTAAAGCAGGTCAAACAATGGCGAACTAGGTATAGGACCCCTGTCTGAATTTATTAATTTATCTCTATTCAAGTTAATAAAGATACTTTCCAAGCTGTTTAGTTCCCTATTATTTGACACAGCTTTTACAAGTTTTAAGTCATCTACAACTACTTTATGACCTGTGTCTAAAATATGTTGAGCCACACTAGATTTTTCAAAACGATTATATTTAAAATGAGCTACATGTTCTTTGAACCTAGTTAAAATTGTTCTTCTAGTCTGGCCTACGTATTCTTTTTCACAGTCATGACATTTGATACAATATATACCAGATTTATCAAGTACATCTACCTTATCCTTTGGGTTTCCAAGAAGGTTTTTTATGCTATTATGAGTCGAATATGCTATACAGAGATTTTGTGATGTAAAAATACTTCTCAAACCCCTTGTATATGCACAATCGAACGGTATTTTAACATATTTCTTCTTTTCTACAGACAAAGTATTTAAAGTAGATATTTGATTTACATACATTTTTTGATTCTGCTTCTTAATCATTCTATCAACTATTTTCTCAGGGTACCCATTATGTATGACAACATTCTTAATAAACAATAATTCTTGCTAATATCTATCTGCTGATAAATCTCTGATAAATTTCAATAACCTATTTACTAAACAACTAATAAAAGACAATTTTTGTTGAAAAGGATGCTGCGAATCATTAGGGATAAACCTGATTGTGTTAGTATCTTTCCGATACACCTCAATTTCTATTATATTTTTGCTATTCCTGACTACCAGAGTATCTAAAAATGGAAGTTGGCCGTTAACTTCTTGTTCTACAGTAAAGTTAATGGTGTTGAATTTAGAATTCAAAACGAGAAGAAAATCTTGAGTACTGCACTTCTTGGTGTCAAAAATGGCAAAAATATCGTCGACATACCTAACCCAAGTCTTAGGGAAATATGGTGCTATAGACTTTACATTGGTTTCAAATCTGCTCATAAACAAGTTGGCAATAAAAGGTGAGAGACAGTTACCCATTGCAGTTCCCTCAAGTTGTTCAAAAAACTTTCCGTTTATTTGAAAACAATTTTGAGACATACAAAGGGCAGGCAATCTTACATATTCATCTATTTCTGACGGGTCAAAGTTGTTATTGCTTAATAATTCCCTAAGAAACTCCAAAGTTTCCGGAATAGGCACACTAGGAAACAGTGAAGCAACATCAAATGAAATCAACAATTCGCCATCCTCTAATTTTACATTGTTAACCTTATTGAGAAACTCTCAATAAAAAACTAAATAAAAAATAAAAAATAAAAAAACTGAATAAAAACTCTGAATGATAAACTTTGAAAAATATATGTAATTGTAAAAAGAACGGTTACAGCCAAACACATTCAGAGTTACTGTTGAAACCATGAAACAATTTAAATGTTTAATTTATTTTACGGTATAAAAATCACAATAGAGTATTGTTATTGAAAATAATTTTGATAACACAGATTTTGTAAATGGAAAGAACGATATTACAAAAAAGCTGATATTAAGGGGTTTTAAAGAAGATATTTAAAATCTATTTCCCCAGATTTACGAATTGCCTGGACACAATATTTCGAGAATATGGTGTACAAATTTTAGGAAGAAATTCTAAAAATTATATAGAATTATATAAAATAATTCACTAACGATATTTTTAAATAATTCTTTGCTATTGCATCAATATCTCGGATTGTATTAAGCTTAGCAGAACAACTGAAGACCTTGCTGCAATAATGGGAATAACTCCAAAATAAAAGTTTTCGAGTTAACTGACAGCAACGTTCGACGAAAAAATATGAGATTTAACATAAAAAAGTCATATTTGTTGGAGATGTTCCCTTTTTGCACCAAAGTTAACAAAATAAAACACAATATGTTTTTTTTAAACATTTTATTCAAACAAAACAGAAAATATAACGTTATGTAACAAAATTAATATTAGTAACTAATAGAAATATTATATTATTATGTTATTAGATTTCGTTGTAACAGAATATGACGATTTGCATTCTTTATTATAGTAGTTATTTTTGTTATGAACTTATTCATTAGCATCGTCATATGAAACATGCGTGGCATCATCTCATGTTGTTTGATTTCAGCTGCTGGTAGTACCATATATCATTTTGTGGAAAGTATTTATTAGCTAAACGCATCACGTGATCAAATTTTCGGCGTTTTTCTTGCTTCAATTTTGTCATATACGTAAAAATTAGCATGCCATTTTTACCGGAATGTATGCAGAAGTCAAATAACCACAGTTCTCCACTATCTCCATTATTGTCGGTATGGTTTTCGGCCAAATTACTGTAAATACTTTTATTTTATTTGCTGTTTTTAAAAACTGACAACCAACTGACAGCGTTGCCAACTATGAGAAAATGCAACCATTCGTTCGGCAAGTCTTCTCACCAGACACCCACTAGATTATGTCTCATGACGTTTTTTATTCTTCGAATTTAAAAAGTAATACACCATTCGTAAATTTACTAATATTCTTTTAATAAAAAATAAATCATAACTTTGCAGTATACAAAAAAAAAAACTAATCGTAAAATTCTGAGGGAAAAACCTTAATCAAATCAAATTGAATCTACTAACTAATTTCTCGTAATATCCCGGCTTAATAATGTTTTAAAAAAGTGTCTGTGTGTGTATGTGTATGTATGTGTATGTGTGTGTGTATGTGTGTAACCGTTTTTTTTTGTGGCGAAGATTCCCGAGAAACTACTAAAGGTATCGGGATGAAACATCATAATATCATAATATCATAATATTAGAAGTTTCATGACCAAACTTAGAGCTGTTTAAAAGGGTCCAAAGGAACTGGTGGTTTACTCTTAGTATTTTTCGACGATTTTGCAAATAAGCCGCTATTTCTGTAATGTCGTCAACATAGTTAAATAATAAATGTAGACAAAATTTTGTATAATTTATGTCTATGGCATCTTTTGGTCAAATTATAGACTAACCTACTGTCAACAGAATCAGATTATCAGTCAAATTCTGACTTACTATTTTTTTATTTGAATGCAGACACGACCAATCACAGTCAAATAGAATCTCATGCAGCTAAACTATTATCTGTATAATAGTATGATAAAGTCATGTGCCTGGCCCCATCAGATTGTTTGTCTTGATTTGATCTCAAGTGAGAAAGATAGGGGAAGTTTCTTTTCTGATAATTAATCAACCAGCATAATAATGCACAACTTTAATATAGTTTCGGTTTTACCGTTGTTGTAACTTATCAAATAAGATTCTCATGTATTTATTTGCATGAAAAAGGGACACAAGTATAAGGGAACAGGTAGTATCTCTTTTGTTTTTATTTTTTAATGTTATTTAATTTTATTAAATCACTAAGAATTCCACTAAACAACTGTTTGGAACAAGAACGAAAATCCTGAGGAATTGTTCCCTTATTGCACCAAAGAACACTATGTAATAAGTGATAAAGCGGTCTAGTGTTCTATGTAATACGCGGAATTTCGTCGTTTTTATACCAGACGATGCAGAATGTAGTATTCTATGATAAAACATAGAAAATAAAACATAGAAAAGTTAGCCCCCTTTTTGCAGCAAGGTCTTCAATTGTCAAAAATACAGAAGTTTGCTGACGACAGATGACTTGGCAGAATATATGTTTACATGATATATCTCGGTTCTAAAAACCCATATTTTAACCTTCTCCGCAACCTACGTCTTTAATACGGTGTATAATTTGTTCTGCTAAGCTTAATACTTTCGGAGATATTGATGCAAACATTTCATAACCGATCACTGGTAGTTTTTAATTAATTTCAATAATAATTTCATCAAAGATTTAGTAACTATTTTCAAATGATGTTCAGGACATTTTTATGAAGATCATTCGCCAATTTTTCTCACACATAGTGATCCTAACCGTGTAGAAAACCATAAATTAATTCAGAAGTTATTGAATTTTTATGTTATTATTGATTTTTTTCTGATTTGAATACTCTAGATGGATACCAAACAATGCCAACAACTATGAATTCCCATCTCTATCTCGAAAAGACCGAATAACTTGCGATCTCGTAACGTAGGTGCGCACCACCTAGCGGCAATACGGCGAACCAAGGTTGTACGTGTCCATCCCACCTCGTTAAACGTCTCTATCCCCCCGAGCCACTTTCGCGCTAAATCACGTAGCTTCGCTCCTGAAGTACGAACGCCGCTGTGTTATTTTACGTGGACAAACCTGCCCGCACGGTCTTGCCTCATAAATTTGACACTATGGGCAGGGCCGATTTATCCATTAGGCGAGTGAGGCAGTTGCCTAGGGCGGCAGCCTTTTTTAGGGCGGCAAGTTTTCTTTAAAAACAAAATTTATAAATTTTTATTATATTTTCTGTTTTTGTCACCCAGAGTTGAAGTTTTTTTTTTCTAATAAAGTTATACTATTCTGAAAATATCAATTTTTATTTATATAAGGGGGCGGCAAAAAGAAAAATGCCTAGGGCGCTATCATGCCTTAACGCGGCCCTGAGTCTATGGGAGGAGCCAGAGACCATTGTCTTGCCGCCAGCCGGAAGAGTGTTTCCAGAGGATTTACGTGTCGAGACATCGCGTTGAGAATGCAAAATTTTCGAGCACACTTTGCATAAATATTGTTTCAAGGGAATCTAGTAGTTAAAGGTCAAATCAAGGTTAGATATTTCGAGGTGTTAGCCCCCAGCACCGTCTTATGGGAATTTACGTGAATAAAAAATGGTAATTACTCGAGTACCCTTAGAGATATCGCAATGAAACTAACACTGCTCGAACGAGGATTCTGTGGCCAATCTAAAAGTGGAAAAGTCCGATCGAAAATATGTAAATTACATAGAGAGAAATTTTTGTTTGATTCAAATAAATATGCATTGACTCAAAGAAATTTGTTGTTTCAATAGAGGCAAAGAAATATTTATTTGCGGGTAAAAACGCATTTATTTGAAATATTTGTTTGGTAGAAAGAACATTGATTTGCGTCAAACAACTTATGTTTCCAGTTCAAAAGTTTGCAATTTGTGTATTATAAGAAATGAGATTTATTTACTTCAAATAATTATGATTGTGTTGAGTGAAAGAATTACATTTTTTTAAATTAACAAAATTGTTGGTCGAGTTAAAATGCTTAAAATTATTAATTTGTTGAAGGAATTAATAGACAAGAATTTTTCGGAAGACTCGCCATGTGTCACCTCCTTTTTGGGGTGTCGCACATCCTCGACCAGTGCTTGGTCTTCCCAACCCAACATATAGTCAAGGTTAAGTTAGTAAAGTGTACTCTGATTTGTAATCGCAACTTGAACCTGCAGGCACTGTACTCTATAAGTTCTATACTGTCGATCACGCGGCTTTATACTCTCGATATGTACGAAGTGCGAGGAGAGAGTTTACAGCGCCATCTAACAATACAGTTGGATGACATTAAAAATATATTTATTTGCATCTAAATATGATTTCTTTGGTGGAAGGAAACCTATTTTAAAGCCAAAACAAAAATATTACTTTGAAGGAAATAAATATCTTCTTGTGTAAAAATATATTTATTTTAATCAAAATATGATTTCTTTGGCGGAAGTAAACCTATTTTTAAGCCAAAGACAAAATATTACTTTAAGCGAAATAAATCTCTCCTTATATACAAATTTATATGTTAAAATCAAAATTATATTTCATTGGTGTATAGAAACGTTTTTTTTAAATCAATACTAAAATATTACTTTAAAGGAAAGTAATTTTTGTTTGTATCCATATATATTTATTCCACTTAAATAAATATTTCAAATAAATTAATCTCTGCAAGCAAATAAACTAGAGTATTCAATGAAGTAAATATTGTTGGCGTCAAAGAAATATGTTTTGACCCAAAAGAATAAATTCAAACAAATACATTTCTTTGAAACAAGAAATCTTTTCTCTCTGTGTAGTATCCGTAATTGATTAATAACTGATCAGGTAACACAAAATATTAGCAAAAATCGACATATTCAATAGCTTGTATCTCGTTGACCATTTGTTCAATCTTAATCAAACCAAACACCATTCGATGCATGCTTGCATGATTCTAGATTTTGATGTATAAGACGTCAAAGTCAATAACGCATGTTATGAAGGCAATAAATTATATGCCTCACTACGTTTACACCTTCCCGGACCATATTTCAATAAAATATCAACGGGAAAACACGTACATAGGGGGCGCTATACCATATATCTTCCGTATATACCGTCCGTATTTTCATGAAATACGCCCCTGGCTTTTCTTAAGATTTATTTTATTGAAAGCTGTGAGCCCTTGCGACCGTATTGATTCCGCCCAATAGAATGGGGTTCCCGCCAAGCGACCAGAAAAGCTTCCACCATAAAAGCTAGTTTTCCTTCAGGAAAAATAAACGTTTTCGTGTTGAGTGTGCAAGGAGAGTTTTTTTTTGTTTCGATGTTATTCAATCAAGATTGAATTGGATGATACTGTATTACGTAACCAGAGTTTGCAAACAATAGTATATTAGTTCTTATTTATTGGATATTTGCAAGTAATTGCTTACAATCTTCGAAATATGTATTATAAACATTAGCTCATTAGCTCAAATTTGCCTCAATAATTAATTTTGTCCTATGTTTGTCCTTTAAATTAATAATAAAATTATAAACCCCTAACCACAACAAGTATTTTAGAACCTAAATACGTATTTCAGCAACTATGTTGCCATCTTCAGTAGATCCTAAAAAGAGGAAAAGAGAGATTAGCACTTCATAGTATCTTTACTGGATATTGTCCAAGCAAATCACTAGTGGAAGTGACGTCCATGTTAAAAATTACCCTATATATACCCCTTTGTTGTTCACACCTCAGTGAATTTTGATCATTGAAACGTAAAAAACAAGTTTTAATTAAAGCAAGTCAAACAATGGCGAACTAGGTATAGGACCCCTGTCTGAATTTATTAATTTATCTCTATTCAAGTGAATAAAGATACTTTCCAAGCTGTTTAGTTCCCTATTATTTGACACAGCTTTTACAAGTTTTAAGTCATCTACAACGACTTTATGACCTGTGTCTAAAATATGTTGAGCCACACTAGATTTTTCAAAACGATTATATTTAAAATGAGCTACATGTTCTTTGAACCTAGTTAAAATTGTTCTTCTAGTCTGGCCTACGTATTCTTTTTCACAGTCATGACATTTGATACAATATATACCAGATTTATCAAGTACATCTACCTTATCCTTTGAGTTTCCAAGAAGGTTTTTTATGCTATTATGAGTCGAATATGCTATACAGAGATTTTGTGATGTACTTCTCAAACCCCTTGTATATGCACAATCGAACGGTATTTTAACATATTTCTTCTTTCTACAGACAACGTATTTAAAGTAGATATTTGATTTACATACATTTTTTGATTCTGCTTCTTATCATTCTATCAACTATTTTCTCAGGGTATCCATTATGTATGACAACATTCTTAATAAACAATCATTCTTGCTGATATCTATCTGCGGACAATGGAAATTTCAATAACCTATTTACTAAACAACTAATAAAAGACAATTTTTGTTGAAAAGGATGCTGCGAATCATTAGGGATAAACCTGATTGTGTTAGTATCTTTCCGATACACGTCAATTTCTATTATATTTTTGCTATTCCTGACTACCAGAGTATCTAAAAATTGAAGTTGGCCGTTAACTTCTTGTTCTACAGTAAAGTTAATGGTGTTGAATTTAGAATTCAAAACGAGAAGAAAATCTTGAATACTGCACTTCTTGGTGTCAAAAATGGCAAAAATATCGTCGACATACCTAACCATAACCCTAACATACCTAAAGTATTTTTACATCACAAAATCTCTGTATAGCATATTCGACTCATAATAGCATAAAAAACCTTCTTGGAAACCCAAAGGATAAGGTAGATGTACTTATTGTACTTGATAAATCTGGCATATATTGTATCAAATGTCATGACTGTGAGAAAGAATACGTAGGCCAGACTAGAAGAACAATTTTAACTAGGTTCAAAGAACATGTAGCTCATTTTAAATATAATCGTTTTGAAAAATCTAGTGTGGCTCAACATATTTTAGACACAGGTCATAAAGTAGTTGTAGATGACTTAAAACTTGTAAAAGCTGTGTCAAATAATAGGGAACTAAACAGCTTGGAAAGTATCTTTATTCACTTGAATAGAGATAAATTAATAAATTCAGACAGGGGTCCTATACCTAGTTCGCCATTGTTTGACCTGCTTTAATTAAAACTTGTTTTTTACGCTTCAATGATCAAAATTCACTGAGGTGTGAACAACAAATGGGTATATATAGTGAAATTTTTAACATGGACGTCACTTCCACTAGTGATTTGCTTGGACAGTATCCAGTAAAGATACTATGAAGTGCTAATCTCTCTTTTCCTCTTTTTAGGATCTACTGAAGATGGCAACATAGTTGCTGAAATACGTATTTAGGTTCTAAAATACTTGTTGTGGTTAGGGGTTTATAATTTTATTATTAAGTTCGCCACAGTCTCCAAAATATTGTCTTTAAATTAATATTGATGGCAACTATATTTGACATAACTTGGTGGTGCAACTTGGTGATATTTTCAAGAATGCCTTCTAATGATGACAATAAACTACACAACACGAGGGATATGAAAATTAACAGCTGTGATTGGTTCTAAAGTCGTGGGAAATGAAATATATCTCACGACCCCATGTACGTGGGGAATGGTTAGTATTATTCATAATAAGTTCCCATGGTAATTAATCCATTCATCACTAGGAGGAGTATAGATAAACATAATTGCCTTTCACGGAATTACTTGCAATATAAAAATAGCTTTAATCTAATGCAAAACATGGCAACACACCGCTTTACTAAATTAAACTTTTAATAATACCGAGTAAGTAAAAGTTTCATCTGGCATAGGAAGTACGTATTTAACTCGCTCCTGGAAATTCTCCTGCGTTATTATACGGTAAAAGTTACAGGTTAAAGTATAACTCGTCAGTGGACATTCATATTTTACCGCTTTTGCTATAAAAGGTACAATTCGCGACCTATATATCATACGTAGTGCTGTTATACATCTCCCTACATTTTATCACATATCGTAAATTTTATATGGTCACACTATACCTAGAAATTGATCTTTACTCATACGTGCCTCAGTACCACGTAAAATATTAATATCTCCAAGAAAAACTAACGTGTTATTTATTTACTTACTTAATAAGATTGCTTTGGTAAAAAAAAAAAAAAAAACTCGTATAACTTGACGCACATATTCCGATACAATATTGGTTCATTTGCTTTTTTAATAACGTTATTTTTCTTAAATTTATTTGGAGAGATTGCGCAAAGCTCCTACATAAGTAAATCACTTTTTCCCTACCCCGCAACGGGATATTTTCCCGTTAAAACGTTCAGGGAGCACATTTATTTCTGCTGTGTAATCTAAAATCTGTCTGTACGGGAAACGAGGTCATTAATACCACTGTGTAGCGAAAGGTTATTTATTTCACTTAACCTTTGTTGCTTCCATTGTTCCCTGTTGATGGTCTAAGCGTGCGCAGAAGGGACAAACTTTAAACTGAATTGATAGTAAGGATTGCGCGGAAAATAGTTTTCCGATGGAGTGATATATTTTGTTATATCCGCGTCAGACTCTATGCGAAAAAGCTAACGACTTCTGGCTGAACCATTTTTCTCTTTATCGTTTAAGTTATATACGTTATATTATTTTTAAATAAAACTTTTGATACATCTCGATAACGGTGCGATTTCGTATAGGGGTATGTTTCGTTTATTGCATTTAGAGCGAGGAGAGGAATCAGGAAAAGTGTGAAAATCTTTAGAAACCGCGATATAATTTTCCGCCCGGCGCGGCGCCGCCACCATTTGTAATTTTACGTTTTACACGTTTTACACCGAAACTATAGGAATTATCTAAACTGAATTTGTCAGGTATTGATGCTCATTTATTAAATAATTGGAAATAACACAAAAATCCTATATAGTAATAGGTGTACAGTCTTATTAGTGTATCCATAATATATAGATAATTGGTAATTTTTCATTCTGCAAAATAAAATTGTAAACACAGCGTTTAAATAGCGAAAAGACAATTAGAAGACGATGTTTTGATGTTTTTAAAAATTAAAAAATCGTTTTAGCTGCATGAGATTTTATTTGATCGAGGTCGGTCGTGTCTGCATTAAAATAAAATTAGTTAGCCAGTATGTGGCAGATATCTTGATACTATCGACAGTAGGTATTGTCAACTATATATATAATATAGTAGATAAAGTAAAAAGACATTACAAATGCAAGTACAACAAAATCGATCACTTACAATTAGACAGTATCGAGTCAATGTCGATATATGGTATATATAAATATATATATATGTAAATGTATAAATAATAAATTCCCAAATTATATGAGTAATTATTTAACAGTCAATAGTCATTATCATGAATATAAAACTCGGCAAAAATATACAAAAAGCAGTACGAAATATTCATTTATTATAGAGCAGTGAAGATATTTAACAAGCCTACCAAGTTTTATGAAAATATATACAGTTGTTCGCTAGGTTTTTTAAAATCATCATGTCGGGTTCATGTATTGGCTAATTTTAAGTAAGTAATTGTCTTCATGCACACTAATTTTATGGTCTTAGATAACAACAGTTTCTAGAAAAGCTTGGTATGGAATTATTTGTTTTTTTTTTCAATTTATTAAAATGTTACAGCCGAGTGAAGTATTAAGAAAACAAAGGAACATAGAAAAGAAAATACATGGTAAACACTGCGACAACGAAGGAAGAAAACACACAATACCTTTCACAATATGAAATAGCAAGTAAATTATAACAATTAATAACTAGAAATAACGATAAATTGAACAAAGGATCAAGAAACAAATAAAACCACCAAACAAAACTGTGTTTACTGTTTTTTGTGTGTTTTATGTGGTGTTTTCAATTCTTAAAGAAGTAGAGCTGTCTATAATTATGAAACGATTTTGAAACGACATTACTTCGATATCCAAACGACTGCAAGTTTTTAATAAATTGGAAACGTATTACTCAACGTATTACTTTCTCATTAGTAAAACTTTGAACTTTTCATGCTAAAATTACATACAAAATTAGTTACTTAAATTTATTATCAAGTACTAGATTGACCTCAAACTTTAAGAAGGGACTTCTACCATTTCAACAAGAAATACCACACTTTCGCCACGCTCTAAGATCTTAGATAGAAACAAAATTGATAGTTTGTCGTTATCAGAAGTAAGAATAAAGGCAATAAGAGGTAGTAACAAAAAAGAGAACAACAAAAAGTTGAAATTTGTTCACAATACACATATTTTAATGGAGGAAAATCCAAACATTTCTAATAATATATAATAATGATGTTTATTTAGTTAAAAGAAACTAATAATCACAATAAATTTGGCTTCCTAAGTACTAAACTTATCAACTACTTAAAATTAGCCAATACATGAACCCGACATGATGCTTTAAAAAGGCTTAGCGAACTACTGTTTTTTATATCACTTGGTAGGCTGTTAAACATCTTCAGTGCTTTATAATAAAATGAATTTTGTGTGCTGCTTTTTGTATATTTTGGTAATCTGAAGTGGTCCTTTTGCCGAGTATTGTATTCATGCTGCTGACTATTGTATGTTAAATAATTACTCATATAATTTGGGAGTTTATTATTTATGCATTTATACACCAACGTGAGTGCCTGACATACCGTTCCTTGTTTAACATTCAAAAAATTTAATTTACTCAACATGGACTCGATACTGGTTAACCTGGAGCTTTGTAATAAAATTCTGAGTGCTCGATTTTGTTGTACTCGAATCTTTTTAATGTCTTTGTCTGTACACATAAATAATATACTGCTGCAATAGTAAAAATATGGTTCTATAATCGTATGGTACAAAGATATTCTAGCTTTTAATGTAAGTTTATTAGATATTCTTCCTAAGTAGCTAATCTTTCGACTCACCTTTTTAACTATATATTCCATATTACTCGTAAATTTCAAACTATTATCTAAAATGACACCTAGATATTTAAATTCGCCCACTATCTCAACAACTGTGTTATCAATAACTATGTCTGGTGTAGGGTTTACCGAATTTCTATTTCCCAATACCATAGCTTTTGTTTTCAATACATTCAAACATAATTTATTTTCTTTATACCAATTCGGTATCGATACTAGTTCGGAGTTTAATGTCGCGATTGCATCAGGTAAGTTATCTCCTGCAATTGATGTTAGTGTATCGTCTGCAAATAGGTGCATATCACAAGATTTAACTTGTGAAGCAACATCGTTTATGTACAAATTAAATAAAACTGGTCCAAGAACAGAACCTTGTGGTACCCCTAAGCTGTCCGACCAAAAAAAAAAACACGCCATTTAAAAATCTAAATTTAGAATTTCCCATACACCCCCCAATTGTCGAAACCTACATAAAAACATATTAATTCAAAACAGTCGATACTCTGCGCGCCCTCTCCTTTTCGACTTTCAATTTGCACGGATTAGAGTGGGTAATATGGTGACCCAATTTCCGCTCCATTCAAGGGAACGCGAAGCGCGAGTATTTCGCGCCGGGCCGAAATTTCTGAAGAGGCGTTATAAATTCCTACGACTGGTGGCGTCCTCTCTAAACCCGAAAACAGCGGGCAAACTACGCTAAAATCGTAAATTCTAGGGTCGTTTTGAGCAGCCGGTCGCCGCGACAATCCTTACATTGTCTGTTGTTATCTTTAGTAGCTAGGACGCTCGCAGGGTTGTAGGGGGCGCCACCAAGCATACTGGATACAGCTGTAGACCTCCACATGCCATTAAAGGCAATGCGAGGCAGTTCTAATTGGTCGTAATTGCAAAAGTTAGAATTGCCGCTGGATGACGGAAAGTTCGGTCATTGTGTTGATGATGTACATTGAGGGATGCCATTACATGGCGGATATAAAAGTTTGGAAGGATTTGGAATATTTTCTGGCACGAAATCTGCAGACATATACATTTTATTTTGTAGAGTTACACGTTTTTATATAAAATTTAACTTTTTGAATAACCACAAACTAACAATTTTATTTCTTAGGACATCCGGTTTGTGGATTTGACATTACACTTATCAACCCACAATCGTTTCTTGTTCTACCAATGTTCTAACGGTCAAAATATAACCTAAAAGTTTGACTGATCTTGATAATTGAGTGTGCTAAAAGTTGATTTTTTCCTTATAAGGTAACTGCAATTCGACTTCTTTTTACATCGCTACAGGGTAACAGTAATTAACAAAATTCTAATAATAGCGATTTAGACTGATTAAAAATGGTTTATATTTTCATAATAATAAGGTGTACTACCCTTTTAACCACTATTATTTACAAATTTAGGGGTGTCGCAATAATGTACATGTAAATATAGTACGTCCTTAAATCAGACATGTGTGTCGGAATTGTGTACATGGTTAGAAGTAATACATATGGCTCTATTGCCGTCTTTACACAAGAAAATATCATATTTTATATAGTTTGCTATATAACAATTAATTGTATGCATTTTATTGTATTCGTTTATTGTATTTGCATTCATTGTACCAAATGACGTTGTCATTTCCGGAAAAACCGGAAGCCGCACTAACCTCAACAGTATCCCCAAAAATGTAATTTTTTCTCTATTAGAACTTCTCAAACATGTATTACGGCTTAAAAAATTATACAATAATAACAGTTTGCTATAGCAAACAAAGTTCATTTTTTCTTTATAAGGTAACTGCAATTTGACTTCTTTTTACATCTCTACAGCATAACGTAATTAAGAAAATTTTAATCATATCTATTTAGGCTGACTAAAAATGCTTTATATTTTAGTAACATATTTTATTTTACATCGTTTGCTATATTACAATTTATTAATTGTTATTCATTTTAAAAAAATTATTATTCTGACCTGAATCACCTAAATAATGTAAAAATCAATACAATGCAAGAAATATGACACTACCCCCATCAAACATGGCAGTAGTATTTTAAAAAAAAATAAGGTTTGATTTATTATTAAATCAGAACATTCTGAAAATTAGTGGTTGACCTGTTCTTTCTTTCAAAAGAAGGATTCTTGAGTACTCTATCAAAACAACTAAATGATTTTGCTCTGATTTATAGATAGATGTGCTTTCATAATAAGTATGGTACTGATATACACCATTTTAGTCACTAATTAGTCTCACTATCGAATTGAACATTGTTTAGTCCAGATTGCCATACTTCTACAGTATCATATCTTTTTCTGCATAAAACTTTATATTATATGTAAATTTTCCATAGTGTTGTTTTAGGAGGGTATGTTTTTGAGTTCTTGAACTATTTTAGGTAAAACAATAAAAAAATAAAATTTTATTAATTACAAATTTAATTTTAGAAGGGGTAAATATAATTTGGCAATATTATGGTATAAACTATTATGTATTGACATGAGGTTGTAGAAAAAAATAACGAATTTTTGTAACTTATAACGTTATACATATATAGGTACAACTGTATAACGGGAATTTATACAAACAATCTTAAGACGGATACATAAAAAACTCTGAAAATGCCTATTCACTTTCCGTTTACAAGCCATAGTAATCCAATTTTTCAATTGTATTTTTCTCGAAAATTGCCATAGCTAAGGCCCAAAAACTTGCATTTATGTCGTCATTAATACAATTAAACTAAATCACTATAAAAATTATAAAAGAAGAGGTTATTGGAGTATGCTTTCCCATTCCTCAATAATCAGGGCTTGTGTCAGTTTCTTGTATAGTTAGTGGTGGATTAGGGCGCTTGCGAACACGTCCGTCAAGCTAATCCCACACGTGTTCAATAGGATTCAGGTCAGCACCTAACGCCGGCTATTCCATGTTTCACGTTCGAACAGCGTCAGTTTCATTGCGATATCTCTCAGGTTACTCGAGTAATTAGCATTTCTCGATACACGTAACTTCCCATAAGGGGATTTCCAGCCCCTTTTATGGGGGGGGCTAAAAGCTGTATAATCGCAATCGGACTTTTTGACATTCCTATAGTTAAAGAAGAGGGGAATCGAATGGTATTGTTTTTGTTAGGATTGAACTAAGGGTCAACTATCTACATCCAATTGAATGTCCCGATTTTTGCTAATATTTCGTGTCACCTAATCAGTTATTAATTAATTACGGATACTAATTTACATATTTCGTTCGAACTGTGTTGGTTTCATTGCGATATCTATTCACGTACGCCGACATAGAGAGGAAAGGACTATTATTTATTATTGCCTGGAATTATTATTTAAAAAGCTACAGGTTTCCAAAAACGTGTTTCCCTAACTTTTTTAGTAGTGTATGATTATTTTGATAATTGTAAGTGAAGGTACTTTTATTGAAATAAAACTCTTTTATACACAAAATAACAACTATAGCGGCAATAATTAATTACAATTGGCCTTATGTCTTGCTAACTTTATCACTTAACCACAACAGATCCCTTCGCAAGAGTTAGCAGACGTAATTATTGCTGGTACAACAGTCTCAGCACAAATCCAACTCTATACCGCCAACAAATCCGCAGAAACTGTGCCCAGGGGGGCTGCGAGTGCCAGCAGCGCCCCCTGGGGCCGATTCGAGACGATAAATCTCCGAAAATCCTCACTTGATATGTATCAGAACTTCTCATGGTCATCGCGATTGATTTACACTTTTCCGGTCGACTACGTGCGCGACGTTGATATAAATTTCACCGATTTGTGCACTAAAAATTCGTAACGCGTTTGGTTCATTCGGTTTATTCGGTTTATTCGTTGTGGAGATATAGGGTGTCCACGAGTTTATTCCTCTATCTATGGTTAAACCATTATTTTCGAAAGGATAGGATGGTGATAAATTATTTCTGGACGAGGTACTTCGATGGGGACGGTTTATCTTTTATCTGGAGCGTAAATCAACGTTAATGTTTCGGACCCTTATTTTTCTATGCCAAAAATAACGGTTTTTTAGTGGTGGAGATTGAGGAAATCAAAAAGATTAGATCATGGAGAGCGAATGTATTTCGTAGTCATATTGAGAACTTGCATATAATACTTTCATACTAACTACTTGGAAGTTAATAACTTAATAAACACAATAAAACAGTACAAAATCGGGGAAAAACAACTGTATTGAAAGTCGTTCTTCACTGCAATACACCTGTTGTAAATTAATTACTACTACAAGATTTGTCAATAATATTGTTTTGGGATTTTATTTCTATCTTTATATTTTATTTCTATTACTATGTGACATTTACAAACATGTGTTTAAATAAGCAGCATAGACGGATTTAAAATTGAACCATACATGTCGTTTCTGAGTTATATGAGATTATATTTTTGGGTCTGTTATGTCGTAAGAAAATCCTGAAAAAAGCTTTATTTTTTAAGACCAGTGGTAGAGGAAGAAAAGGAAAGTTTACACCAGTCGATATTGTGTATTGAAACGGTACATCAAAATTGTCTAATACTTATACTTATTGTTTCCATGAAAACTTTCGAAATTTGATCATCCTTCAAGCTGAAACGGTCGTGTTTTTATTGGTATGACGCTAATACGAATGGTTTGAACCCGCATTCCGCATAAACAGATTTATCGAAAACGCCTAACCAGTTTCTATTCACAAACTTACTATTGTCTCTCCTCAGCAAGAATCCAATTTAAACCAGTGAACTGTGTATGCGAGTAGGTGCTTTCGAAGTATTTTCTTGCCTTGAATATGGACCCGATTGGCTTCAAGCAACCAATTTCCAAGAAATGCATATGCAAGTACAAAGTTTAAGGTTTTTTCGGATGATTTTTAAGAGTCTAGGTCATCGGGGTTGTTTGCTATACATGATCCAAAACGGAAAAATATACGTACATAACGGCATTTACAACATACAAGATGCATTGCACATGAAACTGTCAATATCTCGATAACCGTAACCATCTGTATATAGCTAAATATGGTTAAATATGTTCTAAATTACCTCTACTATCACGGTTTCAAGGAATTTCCACAAATTCCATATAAACCCGTACATCAATTTTAGGATTTTTCTTTACAACGTGATAGAAATAAAATCACAAAAACCGCATCCGCACCTATCCGCAGCAGATTTTGCAGTAGTTGTAAAGTCAAAGATGTGTACTATAAGTTGAACCACTTTTCAGAGCTCAATTAATCTAAACTCTAAAATAAAACACTTAAAATTCTACATAAAACTGTTTTTTTATAACAGGGAATGTTCTCGGCCCTGCAATAAACAAAATTGTGGGTAAATTTTAATAAAAACAATGTCGAATGAAAGTTCATACTTGCTTCTAAAGAAGGTATAACAAAAAGGTCACATGTTTCCTTAAAACACAAAATTGCAACCGTTTTCAACTGCGTCAAGTTATGTGCATCTCTGTTCAGCCATAGTAAAATCTTATGGCTTACAAAGATACGTGGCGCAGGGCTTGGGTGAAAAAATATTGCCGCCTTTGAATACATCGGTCCTTTACCTATTCCAGAAACTGGTTTACTTTTTGGAATTTAACAATTTAGAAATTTGATTTATGGCCAGCTTTTGGGGTCAAATACCCAAAAACCTGACTCATTCAAAATATGCCACCATGTCTTTGCTATCGTAGACTGAATTCATTTTGTATGAATTTTTCAGTATCCTATCAATAGTAAGTACAACAGCGACAGAAACAAATGATTCTCAAATACACACAGTTATTTTAGTTAATGGAGAATACTTGTCCCATAATTAGTGGTATTGCAGTGAGAATTAAAACCGAATTACGCCGATGGCAACTTAATTATCACGCAGTTAGCTAATAACTGTTTGTCCATTTATTATTACTGCATTCATAATGACCCCCAATATATCTCCAGATGTGTTGAATGTGCGTTCACAGACGGTTTATTGGTATTAACTATGGACTTTATAATTATGACATGGAAGCATGGTTGCCAGATGTCCTATGGAAGCGGGAGTGTCCCAAAGAATATCCGGATTGCAATAACTATAACTGTGTATATAGAAATTTTAACTATAACTTTGCGCACCACAATAAATATATAAAATAATAAAATAATGTTAGTTTATTTCTAATTTATGAAGCGTATAAAAGCAAAAGCAGACATTTGACATTTGACATAATTTCAAGGTATTAATTTATTTATAAAATTTCAATCTCACAGCTTTATTTGCTAATATTTTATTATATAGTCGATATAAAACAACTTATCTTCTTAGCAAAGCCAAGAATTACTCCAAGCATTTTTAAATAAAGATTAGCGAAGAAAAACTGAAACTTATTGATAGGAAGGAAGAAACAAAGTTAAGGGTAACAAAAAAATCGGTTCTGTGATCGATTGAATGTCGAATTATTCTGTCACTAACGACGTTTCTTCGTTCCTAACTCACAAACCATACAACAAACCGCAGTGCTTTCATTACTATATAAGTTCCACATCAAAAGGCTCAGTTTCGTAGTGCAACTCGTTAACCCTTAATGTCCTGTTTCTGGTCTAAAACGAATACACAGACGCCTAGACATTTAAGGCCCGTACTGAATGTCTAATGAGTTTCCTATGTCCAAGTATTTGTCCGTGCTGGTACGTCGTAGATCTACAGCATTGTAATTAGTACATAACACACTGCGACGGTTCCCCGTCCAGTCATTTTATGCTGCAATGCTCCAGTATCGATTCGTGGTTGACATTAGTAGATATGCTCGTCCACTCAGTAAATTGCTGTAGTATTCACTGGCGTATATCATAGGATAGATACGTAGTAAGGATATTATTTATTCTAAAGGTTGACTGGTGCAGGTGTAGATTTGATACTGCTGATTTATTATATATGTAAGCAATAAATATTGTGTATAGGATATCTTTATCATCGACAAATAACTTATTTTTGTTTGTTTCTGGTGTTTCAGTATGAACGTTTTTGGATATTTTAAGTATGAATTGACAACGTCAAACGTAATGTTAATTTACAGTAATTTTGCAAGCATTTGTTGTCTTTGTACAAACGTTTTTGTTTTCTCAAGTCAGTAAAAAATATATATCTAACCAGGCATTATTCTCACGTGCAGCTGTTTAAATTTGTGCAGTACCAAATTAATTCGATTTCCGGTATTTATTTGTTATTCCATAAACAAAATCAACACATTAAATAGCATTCCATATGATAAATTGAGTATCTCCTATATAAATCTGAATATCAGCATTTTTTTAAAACAGTCTATGCGGTTTTATTTGTTTTCTTTATGGAAGTACAATCATACCGATATTTTTTTTTAAAGAAAAGACATGAGTCCGAAGTGCAATAAGTTTTAACAACATTTATATCGGACGAACCCAACTTCTGTGTTGTATTCAGCACAAAAAATAATCGAAAACCACTACTCACTTTCCATTCACATAGTTCATGACCTCCAGTTTTATCAAAATTATCGTAATTTGCAATAGGCTTTTTCCGAAAAATATTTTTAAACATAAATCCATAGAAAAATAGTATAATGCTACCTCCAAGAAAATATTAAGGTTATTTGACTTTCGTGGCATACTGTTCGCCATCAAAAAAGAAAAATAGTAATTTGTATAAAATTAACGTTGCTATTTCATATAGCATATTATACAGTTGTCCATTTTAAGTGTCAATGTTCTTAAGCTGTATTATAAATTCCCAAAATGTACCAAAAGTTGTGAAATTAATGCAATGTTTTGTTTTTTACATTGTAAAAAAATATGCGAGAAAGAACGTCTCCGGTCATGATTCTAAATGTCTTTCTTAATTATTTTTACAGCCGAAGTTGTAACGTATGGATTATTTATGGATTTTGTCTTGAAGTTTGAGAGAAAACTCATGCACACAAAAAGCTGAAAATTTGCACTAAACAGATATTAATAACACGAGAAAATTGAAATACATGCACCTCCAAATTTTAAGTAGACATGCGAAATATCATAATATATGTACAGGGTTAGCCAACATTGCCGGAACACCTAAATAATTCCCCAACGGTAAGATATTTCAAAAAAAAATCAAGAAAAAGGTTTTTGTCTTTAAGCACTCCATCGTTCAAATATATTTTTATAAACAGCCTGTATATTAAGAGTATATTTAAGCAGAGTGTTTAAAAAATATGTTTTTTACTGTTTTTGGAGAATTATGTAGGTGTTCCGGTAATTATGACTAATTTTAATTAATTGCTTATAACTCAAAAATAATGCATTCTATAAGACAATTATATGAATAAAAAATATTTTGAATTAGTCGGATTTGAATTACAAAATGTAAAAATACAAAAGGTGTTCCATTTAAAATAGAAGTTTACGAGATCTCCATAATAAAATATACAGGGTGTTAAAAATATATTTGAACGATAGCTTGTTTAAAGTCAAAAAACTTTTGTTTGAATGTTTTTTTTTTAATTTTTACGGTTGGAGAGTTATGCAGGTTCTGGTAATTTTGACCTAATTTTAATTAGTTGCTTAAAACTCTACAATGGTGCATTTTCTAAAAAGATTATTTTAATGAAAAAATGTTTGGAATTAGTCATAAAATTACAAAATGTAAAAACATACAGGGTATTCCATTTCAAAAAAATTTAGCTATTTTTTTTTTCATTATTTAATGTAAATTAATTTACAAAATAAATAACTGTTATAACGTGGGGTTTCTAAAACTGCTTTTAGTTTCTCATTAGTGGTAACTAACACACGGTTACACAGATAGAGCCTTTTGTCTAATTCAAATAAATATGGAATTACTCAAATAAATCTGATGTTTCAAGAGAAGCAAAGAAATGTTTCTTTGCAGATAAAAAATGATTTGTTTGGTAGAAAGATCGTTTATTTGTGACTTTTTAGCAATTTACCCACACACACACGATAACCGAGCAGCGGGCTTTCATCACTCTATTTATACTAAAGATATGGCCGCATTGCGAGGAGAGAGTTTACAGCGCCATCTAACAATACAGTTGGATGAGGTATATTCACACTAAAAATATATTTATTTGAATCACAATATGGTTTCTTTGGCGGAAGTAAACCTATTTTTAAGCCAGAACAAAAATATTACTTTAAAGGAAATAAATATCTTCTTTTGTACAAATGTATTTGTTTGAATCAATTTCTTTGACTTGAATAAATACTACAAACAAATTAATCTTTACAAACAAATAAACTAAGAAAATATTCTCTATCAGCGAAGAAATATATGTTTTGATCCAAAAGAGTAAATTCAAAAGGTATATTTCTTAAAAACAAGAAATCTTTTCTATCTTTGTAGTAGCAATGCTTTGCTTTTGAGAGAAAATTTGCGTTATTTTCTTAACAAGTATGACATTAAAACAGACTCAAAAATGACTGCTAATTCCCTCCAGTATAATTTCGTGGACCGCCAGAGTAATATGGATAATTAACGTGAAATTGTGAAAATTTTTACGCTTGTGTTGTTCGTCTCGTCTCATCATAATTGATGGTGGCAAAAAGTTTTCCACCCCTCGCAGTGCTGCGTTAATAATGCCTCGGTGAAGTTTTGATATCTGAGAAGTTGCGAGAGATCAGGGAAATTCACGCCACTTATTTATGGAGAAAAGGCGAGGCCAGTTGTTCGCCGGGCGCGCGAAGTACTGCGTCAAATGCACATAAAGGGCATGCTTCTCTTTGGTGATAACTTTGTGCATCGTGAAGTTGGTTAACATCAAAGTGATGCTCGAGATCATGGATGCAATTAATTATCTGTGTTATTTAAGGGTCTATTATGAAGAGGTTGTGCTAATTAGCAGTTTTTATTACCTTGTTAACGCTGGCTACTCATATAGCACTTTATAGTACCTTAGTAAATTATTCTAATGAATTCGTTTTGCATCTTTAGAAGAAATGGTAGGACATTTATGTTTTCTTGTGATATTATTTATTACATACACAGGTTCTAAACAAGTCTATAGAAAAATCACTCTAGGTTGATTTAGGCATTTGTTTTTTTATTTCTTTCGGGGTTTTGATTGTATTTTCCTATACCTGAACTGATTTCTGTTAAAAAATTCAACAAACAAGTTTAATTAACCTACTCTCTAATTGGCCAATAAGCTGAAAAAGTAATAAGACCTTCGCGGTTTATAGTCACGATTTCATCAATATTACCAATAAATATTTAAGCAACAAATGTGTCTCGTCCTATTTTATGTTCACAGGATAATCTAACGAATAAAAAATATTTTTGGAACTAGTTTCTATGTAAATATGTACTACAGTTTTGCAGATATTGTCATAAAACTTTGGTGAGATAGCGAAAACTATAACTAAAACTATGGCTAGATGCTGATGTCATGAACAATTAGATGCGTTATATAGGATGATGGTACACAGAACGAAACGTTGTCTCAATTCAAATCTAATTTAATCAAATCAACAAAAGGAAAAAATCATCAGTTATACTCTAAAGATGATTATTTTACCTTCTTGTACATTTACATAAAACTACCCACATGCATTAAATATAAAAATCACACCTCAGTGAATTTTGATCATTGAAGCGTAAAAAACAAGTTTTAATTAAAGCAGGTCAAACAATGGCGAACTAGGTATAGGACCCCTGTCTGAATTTATTAATTTATCTCTATTCAAGTGAATAAAGATACTTTCCAAGCTGTTTAGTTCCCTATTATTTGACACAAGTTTTAAGTCATCTACAACTACTTTATGACCTGTGTCAAAAATATGTTGAGCCACACTAGATTTTTCAAAACGATTATATTTAAAATGAGCTACATGTTCTTTGAACCTAGTTAAAATTGTTCTTCTAGTCTGGCCTACGTATTCTTTTTCACAGTCATGACATTTGATACAATATATACCAGATTTATCAATTACATCTACCTTATCCTTTGGGTTGCCAAGAAGGTTTTTTATGCTATTATGAGTCGAATATGCTATACAGAGATTTTGTGATGTAAAAATACTTCTCAAACCCCTTGTATATGCACAATCGAACGGTATTTTAACATATTTCTTCTTTTCTACAGACAACGTATTTAAAGTAGATATTTGATTTACATACATTTTTTGGTTCTGCTTCTTAATCATTCTATCAACTATTTTCTCAGGGTACCCATTATGTATGACAACATTCTTAATAAGCAACAATTCTTGCTGATATCTATCTGCGGACAATGGAAATTTCAATAACCTATTTACTAAACAACTAATAAAAGACAATTTTTGTTGAAAAGGATGCTGCGAATCATTAGGGATAAACCTGATTGTGTTAGTATCTTTCCGATACACGTCAATTTCTATTATATTTTTGCTATTCCTGACTACCAGAGAATCTAAAAATGGAAGTTGGCCGTTAACTTCTTGTTCTACAGTAAAGTTAATGGTGTTGAATTTAGAATTCAAAACGAGAAGAAAATCTTGAATACTGCACTTCTTGGTGTCAAAAATGGCAAAAATATCGTCGACATACCTAACCCAAGTCTTAGGGAAATATGGTGCTATAGACTTTACATTGGTTTCAAATCTGCTCATAAACAAGTTGGCAATAAAAGGTGAGAGACAGTTACCCATTGCAGTTCCATCAAGTTGTTCAAAAAACTTTCCGTTTATTTGAAAACAATTTTGAGACATACAAAGGGCAGTCAATCTTACATATTCATCTATTTCTGACGGGTAAAAGTTGTTATTGCTCAATAATTCCCTAAGAAACTCTAAAGTTTCCGGAATAGGCACACTAGCAAACAGTGAAGCAACATCAAATGAAATCAACAATTCGCCATCCTCTAATTTTACATTTTTAACCTTATTGATAAACTCCAATGAGTTATTAACAGAGAAGCTTGGTTGAGGAACTGATGATTTGCTTCGAGTAAATAAATATAATAGCTTAGATAATAATCAAAATAACTTAGCTAACTTCTTTGAAGACTGTATCCAAAAGATCAAGAAATTATTAATAATAAATATTAATTTTTGTATTCATTTAAATTTTACTTGTAATATTTTTTTAATTAATTAACTAATTTATATAATTATTGTAAACATTACTGTTTGTCTTCTACATCTGCAAATTTTTTATTTGAGTTATTCCTTATTATATTCCTTCTTTTGGCAATAATTGAAAGGAACTTGCAACTTGAAGGAAATAAAAAGAACAAATAAGTTGACAACTTCAAAATTATAGAAAATGAAGGAAATAAACTACAAAAAAATGCTGTAAAAGAATAATTAACATCTCGCTGGTTATTTGATATCAGCTATAATGCTGTATTTTTTATAGATCTCACTTATTCGACATACATATTCTTGTGAAAATATTGTGAAAGTAATGTGTATAACCAATGTCTGGGTCGTTTTTGTAATAGATTTCATGATATCGACTCCTTGGCAGTACAGTGCTATCTTAAGGCGCTTTCTAAAACCAGCTTTGCTATAACCCTTTACAATAAACCGTTATAATACTCCACGCCCAATTCTTATCAGAATTTACTTAGGTCCAAGATCCTATAAGTGGCCATCTTGTAACATTACTTGTAACCGGAGAGGTGTTTCTACGATACGATTTTCCAGTTTATTTCTGGGGGATTTTGGTTTCAACCATAATAAATTATGCCTACCGTTGCTCGTTTGTACCCCCGCCGTTATAACGGAGGTAAATTTACTGCCTATAATAGTCAAATTTATGTATGGAAACGGGCGCATATGATTTATAAAGCATCCGTAATTATAGCAGTAAATTTCAGCTCGAGAACGGTCTGAAACCTCGGCGTAGGTAGATACATACTTTCCGTAACACTTCGGAGATTTGATTATGTGATAGTATGTACGTGTATTCCCCGAAACGCCCACGTTTTTCGCGTGGGAAAATCGTTAAATTTTAGATGCGATTTTCAAACCGGATTACGAGCACTGCAAAACGTAATATACGAGATGTAAATCCTATGTATGGAAGGCAGAATATGAGGGAAGGGATATAGATGCGATCAGTGTATTATTGTCCAGTGAAAGAGATATATTAAGCTGGTATAATAAAAATAATTTTAACGACAGTTTACTTGGGAAAAAATATAAAAGTTCTAAAATAGTGAGTAATAATAATAAATAACTATATAACAAAACTTCATTTGGTATACAAAAGCAAAGTAAAAACATCACTTACATTGAAGTAATATAAATTAATTTAAATGTTGATGCGACTGGGATTGTTTTGCTAAACCCATTTTTTCTTTAATTTCATGATCAGTGAAAGTTAGTTTCAAGCTCTAATTTGCCTCAATAATTAATTTATTTCTTTAAAGTAATATTTGTCCTTTAAATTAATATTGATGACAACTATATTTGACGTAAATTGGTGGTGCAAAAAGGCGTTAAAAATCTAATATCTTAATTAGTAATTTCTTTAAAATAATTTTTCCTCTGGATCTAAACACTGGTGTGTATTAATCTTAAAATTTTCTATCAGTCTGAGGAAGTTTCTATCAATTGTTGTTTCTCCTTGGCAGTGAAGTTATCTGGTATACTCATAGTTTTTGGAGTTCTGATCCAATTTTCATAGTCATAGTTTTCTGGCAAATAACTGTTAAACTTGGTTATTATGATAATTATTTTTTAATCAGATAAAAAGAACTTATGTGGGTACTTTCATCTAACTGTAACAATAAAATTATAAACCCCTAACCACAACAAGTATTTTGGAACCTAAATACGTATTTCAGCAACTAATCAATGAATCTTCTGAGTCCTTCTCAAAAACTGAAATTAACTTTCTGAATAAAGGCTTAAAATACAACTTGCCTAATAAAACGATGCCTACTATAGAGTTAATATCAGGAATTGAATCTTCAATTAGCCAATGTAATGACACCACAAACGCTGCAATCAGGAGCTCTTGTAAGAATCAGCTTTTAATGAATCAACAGGACTTTAAAGTTAGTAATGAATGTAAAGATCAATACAAAATTATTGAAGGACTCAAGAAGAAGAATTGTTTTTATCTTAAGACTGACAAAGGTAATAAGGTGGTCATCCTGGATAAAGCGGATTATTTTGATAGGATTGATAACTTAATTGAAAATGGTCCTTATAAGGAAATCAAGAAAAACCCACTGCCCAAACTAGTCCGTCAAATAACTAGTACGCTGTCCAGTTGTCCTAATCTTATCACCCGCCAAACTAGATTTAAACTCAAAGTTTCCAATCCTACTGTACCTAGATTATATGTTCTTCCCAAAATTCACAAACCTGGTAAATCAGTGAGACCTATTGTATCAGGTATTAACTCACCTACTTACCAGTTAGCGAAATGGTTATCGAATGAGTTCAACAATTTACCTGTTCCTCAACCAAGCTTCTCAGTTAATCACTCATTGGAGTTTATCAATAAGGTTAACAATGTAAAATTAGAGGATGGCGAATTGTTGATTTCATTTGATGTTGCTTCGCTGTTTCCTAGTGTGCCTATTCCGGAAACTTTGGAGTTTCTTGGGGAATTATTGAGCAATAACAACTTTGACCCGTCAGAAATAGATGAATATGTAAGATTGACTGCCCTTTGTATGTCTCAAAATTGTTTTCAAATAAACGGAAAGTTTTTTGAACAACTTGAGGGAACTGCAATGGGTAACTGTCTCTCACCTTTTATTGCCAACTTGTTTATGAGCAGATTTGAAACCAATGTAAAGTCTATAGCACCATATTTCCCTAAGACTTGGGTTAGGTATATCGACGATATTTTTGCCATTTTTGACACCAAGAAGTGCAGTATTCAAGATTTTCTTCTCTTTTTGAATTCTAAATTCAACACCATTAACTTTACTGTAGAACAAGAAGTTAACGGCCAACTTTAATTTTTAGATACTCTGGTAGTCAGGAATAGCAAAAATATAATAGAAATTGACGTGTATAGGAAAGATACTAACACAATCAGGTTTATCCCTAATGATTCGCAGCATCCTTTTCAACAGAAATTGTCTTTTATTAGTTGTTTAGTAAATAGGTTATTGAAATTTCCATTGTCCGCAGATAGATATCAGCAAGAATTATTGTTTATTAAGAATGTTGTCATACATAATGGGTACCCTGAGAAAATAGTTGATAGAATGATTAAGAAGCAGAATCAAAAAATGTATGTAAATCAAATATCTACTTTAAATACTTTGTCTGTAGAAAAGAAGAAATATGTTAAAATACCGTTCGATTGTGCATATACAAGGGGTTTGAGAAGTATTTTTACATCACAAAATCTCTGTATAGCATATTCGACTCATAATAGCATAAAAAACCTTCTTGGAAACCCAAAGGATAAGGTAGATGTACTTGATAAATCTGGTATATATTGTATCAAATGTCATGACTGTGAAAAAGAATACGTAGGCCAGACTAGAAGAACAATTTTAACTAGGTTCAAAGAACATGTAGCTCATTTTAAATATAATCGTTTTGAAAAATCTAGTGTGGCTCAACATATTTTAGACACAGGTCATAAAGTAGTTGTAGATGACTTAAAACTTGTAAAAGCTGTGTCAAATAATAGGGAACTAAACAGCTTGGAAAGTATCTTTATTCACTTGAATAGAGATAAATTAATAAGTTCAGACAGGGGTCCTATACCTAGTTCGCCATTGTTTGACCTGCTTTAATTAAAACTTGTTTTTTACGCTTCAATGATCAAAATTTACTGAGGTGTGAACAACAAATGGGTATATATAGGGTAATTTTTAACATGGACGTCACTTCCACTAGTGATTTGCTTGGACAATATCCAGTAAAGATACTATGAAGTGCTAATCTCTTTTTTCATCTTTTTAAGTTCTACTGAAGATGGCAACATAGTTGCTGAAATACGTATTTAGGTTCTAAAATACTTGTTGTGGTTAGGGGTTTATAATTTTATTATTAAGTTCGCCACAGTCTCCAAAATATTGTCTCTAACTGTAGCGTAAAATATTTACTTTGTTTTGCCTTTTTAACTACACTTTCTTTTACACTTTATAATTTTGGGTCAAACATTATCATCAAAATAAATATGATTTTACCCATAACATTTGGTACCTTTCGCGTACCACCTGGAAGTCCTTATTTGAATCAAAGTTAGAATACTTTCACTAATCTCACTTTTTATCTTTTTCAGACATGGCGCAGTCGGTTTTCATCACTAGATCAGCAGATGATGATGCAGTCCAAGCTTAACACTCAACTCAAGGGAATCGGTAAGTCTTACTTCCTACTTTTACCAGCATCCTTATAACAACTCTCAAACTTTTATAAAGCAGAAACACACACACTAGAACAAGCATGTTATTACAATAATAATAGTAATCGTAATTTATTCGTAACGCAACGCAAACGAATGTAATTTAATTCATAATTATATACACTCGAATTTGACCAGCATGAGTGAACCACAATGTCAACCACAACGCTGGTGGTCCCATTGTTGCCAACTATGTATAGGGCTGGTAACCATGCCCTATCTGTCCTATCTCGTCGCCAATTACAGCATGCTTGACCCAAATAGGGAAACTGAAAACTCGACTAGGGTTTCCCCTTTCATAATTGATTCTTGTATTCATTGCAACGCAGGACCGGAACTCGGACTGTCAAAGGACGCTAGATTCGTATATTTTGCGGGCTGTATTCAGCCCCGAGCCGCGACAAAAACTCAATTAAAATAGCTGAAAGCGTGCATGAGCTTGTGATGCAATTTGCCTCTACGGGGTTTGAGCAAATTGAATTCTGTGCGATAATTTTGTGGATGTTTGCCAATCTGATTTGATAGGATGTAATTTGAAAGGTATGAAAGATGAAAAATAATAGCAAGATTATTATTTTTTACAGTATTAAAGTAGTTTATTTAATATTTCCTTTGTCCTAAACAAGAAGCAATAACACTTTACTTACTTTGCTCTGCTTTTTACACATTTGACTGAATTCGTTCGAAATGTTTAGTTCCATTTAGTCTTCTCACTAGATTCTGGTTTTCCAGCAGCTTAGTACTTTATTTTGGAAAGTCTGTATTCCTTGTAATTTCTTCTATACTGACAGCAGTTTTTTCCCAAATGCCAGTTCTCTGTATTTGAGGCAAAATACACCTCTACTCTTTTCTTCTTAACGTGTTCTTTCCATCTTAGCTTAGTATCCAGAGTCCCTAATACTTTGCAGTGTTTGTATATATGGAACTACAGCGTCGTTAATCTGGACACGCGGTGTCCTCGATTCTTTTGTTTGTAAAGTTAATGTGGACAGATGTCAGTTCGTTGAGCTAGGTCTTCCATTTTTTGATACATTGATATACAGTATTAGCCAAAATTACCGGAACACCTAAATAATTCTCCAACAGTAAGAAATTTTAAAACATTTTCCAAACAAAAGTTTTTTTATTTTAAACATGCTATTGTTTAAATATATTTTTCATATACAGGCTGTTCATTTTTTACAGAACAGCCTGAATATTTTACATTATGTAATTCTAAGATTAATTCTAAGATCTTAATATGGGAATTATTTTTTTCTAAATTGCATTATTTTTGAGTTATAAGCAATTAATCAATAGTCAAGTACTACAAATTTAAAAAATGTGGAACTAATTTTAGCATTAAAAATGTACAGGATGTTCTGTTAGAAAAGGCAAAGTATATTTGAACCAAAACTTGTTTAAACCCAAAAAACTTTTGTTTGAAAATTATTTTAAATTTCTTACAGTTGGAGATTTATTTAAGTGTTCCGGTAATTTTGGCTAACCCTGTATATTATTACTAGCTCGTTGAAGATTCCTAGTAGATTCTCAAATTGTTGATTCCACTGCTATTAGAGCCGTGTCAGCGAGAGGGGATTTTTTTTTCATTTTCCAGCTGTAGTAGGTCACTTGTATGCAGTAGATAGAAAATTGGTCCCAAGACATTACCTTGGAGTATTAAAATTTTAATTATGAATGAATTTAATTAATTTTTTCACATCATGACATAAAATATGCAGTATACAGGGTCCTGCAACTAAGCTCCCGTCTTCTGTAGCTCACTTACTCGTTAAGCTAAGAGTTTGACATTTTGCAGGCTTACCCTGTACTTCAAGGTACAATTCAAGAAATTATTTTTTATTATACAGGGTGTTCCAAAAATGTGCAACGCCATGGTAATATATTTTTTTAAATTGCATGCTATACATTTGTCTACACATTTGGAAGCGTTTTATGGTTGCCTACATATCACCAAAATTTTATTGAAATCGGTTGAGTGACCGCAGCGGAAAAAAATAAAAACCAAAAAAAAATTGATTTTGCATCGTAGGCTTTAAAAATCAATAAAAACCACAAAATGCACCTCGTTAATAAAAGTTTGCGACGTGCTTATTAAGTTAGATGTGATAGTCTCGTTAACCAAGCGGCATTGTTCCAAATTATACAGGGTGACCAAAAACGAGTGTCAAACTTGTCAAACTTCAAAGCGTGTTATTGTTCTTATTTTAAATTGGAACCCATACATTTTTTTATGCGAAATGATGCAGAATTAAAAAATAAACATTGTTTCTAAATACAACCCCATCACAATTCCCAATATTTTAAAAGTTATTCGCCAAAAACTCATTTTTCAACGTTTCCAACGGCAATTTTAGATAATAAATATCGTACGTGATGTTGAAAAACAATTTATTTCATAAAAAATAATAGATCTATTTTAGATTTGAGTGTACTTAATTAAGTAGTTATTCAAATGCTAAATTTACTGCATAATTTACCTATAGCGGTAAGGACGGAAATGTGGCTATAGGTAAATTTTGCAGTAAATTTAGCAATTGAATAACTACTTAATTAAGTACAGTAAAATCTAAAATACCTCTCTGCGTTATATTTTATGTAATAAATTGTTTTTCAACGCCACGTACGATATTTATTACCTAAAATTGCCGTTGGAAACGTTGAAAAATGAGTTTTTGGCGAATAACTTTTAAAATATTGGGAATTGTGATGGGGTTCTATTCAGAAGCAATATTTGTTCTTTAATTCCGCATCGTTTCACCTAAAAAAAAATATGGGTTCCAATTTAAAATAAGAACAATAGCGCGCTTTGAAGTTTGACAAGTTTGACACTCGATTTTGGTCACCCTGTATGATTTGGATCAATGTCACTTGGTTAACGAGACTATCACATCTAATTTAATAAGCACGTCGCAAAATTTTATTAACGAGGTGCATTTTGTGGTTTTTATTGATTTTTAAAGCCTACGATGCAAAATCAATTTTTTTTGGTTTTTATTTTTTCCGCTGCGGTCACTCAACCGATTTCAATAAAATTTTGGTGATATGTAGGCAACCATAAAACGCTTCCAAATGTGTAGAAAAATGTATAGCATGCAATTTAAAAAAATATATTACCATGGCGTTGCACATTTTTGGAACACCCTGTATAATAAAAAATAATTTCTTGAATTGTACCTTGAAGTACAGGGTAAGCCTGCAAAATGTCAAACTCTTAGCTTAATGAGTAAGTGAGCTACAGAAGACGGGAGCTTAGTTGCAGGACCCTGTATATTTTAGGTAACCTTCCAAAATGTTGACCAGTTCCGCCGTAAATCAAATAGAATTAATTAATCTATAACTAAATTCAACAAATAATACACACAAATCTAAATAAATTAATTATAACAAAACGCGCCCTGGCTGAATATTAAATTTAATAATAATCCATTAGAACATCACGCAGTCGAAACAAATCAATTTATTAACCTTAATAAAGAATATACGAACGCATCCAAACGTCAAATCAAAGTCACACCATTTAATAATTTTAGGTTATATTACATTTGACAGATCTATATTTATGTACCATGCGCGCAAAAGTCGATTAATTGTTCTTTTATAACCTATACGCTGTCATTCTGACATTAATCACAAGTATGATTATAAACACTTAGACTGCTTACACACGTAGACGCTGTATGCGAGACGCGCGCGTCTGAGATTCAGCTAATACATGTGTTCAAATGGAGCCTTTCACACGGCGACGCGCGACGGATACAGCGTCGCAATACTGAATTTACGAATTTCAACTTTTCACCCGCCTGCTGCGGAATCCGTGACGAGATACCGGTTTTACATTGCAGTATATGGAGCCGTTCAGACGCGCATACTGCCGCGCGAAGGTGTCAATCATAGCATAGGCGTGTGGAGATGGGGTAAGGGTAGGCAGTGGGTGCATTTCAGTTTGGTAAAAAGTGTCCCCATGCGAGGATCTTACAATGGAGCGGTTTATGTTCGACCTCAACGTCATCGACTGTAGTTTTTTCGGTGGTATTCTTTTTTGCACAAGGCTGCAGACACATTATTCACTCGTGAGTTGTTAACTCGTGTTGTCACGTCTGATCTCACTGACACGTGACGTGTTTACACGTCAGATCATGATAACCTGACGAGTTATCTCGTGTTGACACGAGTTAAGACGTCAGGTGTGAATATGGTAGCCGTAATTTTGTTGTACCGTCGTGACGTGTTAACACGTCACGTGATTATGCTCTGACGTGTAAACACGAGTTAACACGTCACGTGTGACTAATGTGGTAGTGGCTTACGGTGTCCTCCTTACGCAAATTGCTCGCAATACAGCTGATCAAATGACTTCATTGACATTCATTCATCGTACTTTTACTATTGAATGAACCCACATGGTTCTCCTTTTGTTTTATTTTTCTTCTTTGCAAGCCTTCAAAACATTTTGCATTACCCCACATCTATATTTATCGCGCACGGCACTGTAGTCGCAAATGACACAAGACAGATGTCATCAAATATGGCCGCCTCGCATACAGTATCCAGCAGTATTTGCGTCGCATCTCATCCGAATTCCGTATCACGGATGCAGAATTTCGCATACAGCGTCTACGTGTGTAAGCAGTCTTAAAAAGCAAGCAATTTTAAACAGAAATCATACGATGATGATCCAGCTTGTGATTGTTTGTATAAAACGTCAAAATCCGACACATTGACACATAAAAACGCGGGGAATTCAAACAGGCCAATCATAGCGCGGAAGTCCAGGTTATGATTAGTTTGAAACGTCAAAATCTGATAGACGATGAACGTCAGTAAGAAACATTTTGACATATTATGTAGTTTGTTTGTATTAACCGGATGACAACGTCATAAACTGTCAATCACCTATGTCGCCAGATGTCAAAATAAACAAGTTTTAACACCGTTATTTCTTTAAATTTAGTGGTACGATTGAACAAACTCACTCACTTGTATGTCTTACCCGACATACCCGTAAGTGAAAACACGTGATTTCTTCACTTGTGCTCTAATATACTATAGTATTCTGTCATTTACGTTGTTTCAAATCGACGAATTTCATCATCACTGCTTACTACGAACCGCCATTACTTAAAAACGTTTCTCTATGGTAGCTGTGCGCAGTTTGATGTTGGAAACTTCAGCTTCGCGGTAGAAGGAATTGACGGGAAAACAAATATAGCGTAGCCGTGAAATTTGAAATGACAGGAACAAGCGCCGGCCCGACATGCGGACGAGATTTTTTAATTAGAGCGTGTCAAAACACGCGTCTGTAACGCGAAATGTGTCCGTTATCGCGTCGTCGACATTGACCATACTCTGCTGGATTTTTATGCCGGCGTGTTTAACTTTTCACCCTGAACCGCTGGCAATTTATTATCAAGATGTTGATGATGGCTAACGGCCGAAAGAAGTGCGGTTTTAAGCTGTAAATTTTCAAATAAATTGTGAGGAAATCTTCAAAGGAACGTAATGAATACGGTCATTAATAAACTGAAAAGAACAAAGCTCACAAAGAGCAGTGAAATTTGAATTTATAATTGAAATATTGAAGACTGGTAAAGGAAATTTTTATGGGTAATTTTATCCTTTACGGATTTTGTCTACCTACAATTCTTCTTAGCTGTTTTATAACAATATTGTTGAATATATAGTGTTGTATTTAAACGTTGTGGAAAAAATACATCTAATTTTGTATTTAATGCAACGCCCTGTATATTTTAACACATTACGAATACTAAAAAATCTAATGTGGCCAGGCACATGACTTTATCATAAAATATATAAAGTTAATAGTTTAGCTGCATGAGATTCTATCTGATTGAGATAAATCGTGTTTGCATTAAAATTAAACTAGTTAGCCAGGTTTTGACAGATATTTTGATACTATTGACAGTAGGTATTGTCAAAGCTTCAGCATTTGACACTACCTACTGTCATTAGATCGTTTTTAGAATTAGATATAACAACGGGTTGATATTTCTTATCAACAAACAATCAAATGAGTGACCTTATTTTATTTGAAATTTGTATTTTGTACTTTGCCGCACTGGAGCGGCAACGTTCCATAGCGGTTCTCCAACCTCTGATGAAATCAGCTGTTTTCGAGTGTGACAGCACAAAAAATATTTGTCAAATCCTGGCTACTATGTAGTTTCATATCAATTCAGATGCAGATGCGACCGATCTCGATCAAATAGAATTTGCTCTTGCAGCTAAACTATTAATTTTACCAAACAATGTCATAGGCATAAATTATTCAAAATTTCCTCTACTTTAATTTATTATTTAACTATTTTGACGAAATTACAGAAATGGCGGCTCACTTGCAAAATCCTTGAAAAAGGTTTAGAATAAATTAGCAGCTCATTTAGATGTTTATGACAAATTACTTTTATTGGATTATTGACATGTTTTTTTGTCATTTATTAACTAATTTAATATTTAAAAATTTCTTTAAAAAATTACCATTTGTTTAAACAAAAATATACGATGTTTCGATCTAATTTTTCCATTTGTTGCAAAAATGATTAAATTATTTTGGTTGTCATTTATTAACAAGCAATTGTTTAAACAATTACCTTTTCTTTAAACAAAAATATGTTGCTAGGCACACATTTTTCTAATTTTGCAGAAATTAGTAGATTATTGGTGTTTTTTGCAATTTAATAACTAATTGGCAATGGTTTAAGTAAATACCATTTGTTTAAACAAATATATACATTATAATGGATGTAATTTTCTGTATTTTTTTCATAAATTATTAGTTGATTATTGGCAGTTTTTTTACACTTATTAACTAATTTGTAATTGTTTAAACAAATACTATTTGGTTAAACAAATATATACATTGTTATTTTTTATACATTAATATTTTTTATATTTATTGCAGAAACCATTATTAAATTATTGGCCTTTTTTGTTTTATTACCGAATTTGCAATTCCTTAAACAAATACCATTTTAAACAAACATTTAGAGTGTTTTTAATTCTTTTTTTAGAAATTATTGTTGTCAGATTGTTGACATATTTTTGTATTTTTTTACTTAATGTTCAATTGTTTGATAAAATAAATTTGTTTAAACAATAATATGCAATGTTAGTAGGTACGTATTTTTTGACAAACATTATTATAGGATTTCTGGTCTTTTCTTTTTTAACAAATTTGGCAAAAAAGACAAGAAATACAACAATGATTTTTGTCAAAAAGATACGTCAGTACCATTGTATACTAATTTTTTCTTTAAACAAACAAACACTTATCGGAACCTCAAAATATCGCTTTTTAACTCAACCAACAATTACGTTAATTTAAAAAATTATAATTCTGTCACTCAACACAATAATACACAAATTGTAAATTTGAACTAAAAACGTTCAAGTTTAACTTGATGTATTTCCTGGTGTTGTTCCAAGATCTCCAAGCTAATTTCGCATCCAATCTATCATATTTTATATTTTAAAGAGTTACTGAATCGCATTACCATAATCTGTGGGTTAATGAACTTATTTTAACTCAACTCATCAATATTCATAAAGTATCGACCCGCATCTGCCGCAGTAATTTCCCAAATTCCCCCCACCGCTAACCGAGAAAACCCGCAAACATTTGATACAAATTCAATTAGACGTTCTGCATAAACACCAGGGAATTTTCTTATTTCCCTCAAAAGTTCTTAACTACATGCAATAAAACTTTAAAGATAAACACAAGTAATAAAAACGGAGATGGAATTTCTTAGATCTGGAACAATTCCTGCAGCCAAATAAAACTTTGTAGCGCTGAAACACTTATAAAACCGTAGGCTAATCTTAGAGAATAGGTTTTCCCGATGCAATCTCATGTTACATCTACCTTTCTCTGCAACTGCTTTTCACGGAATGATGCACTTTGCCCTATCAAATATGCATCTCGTTCGCAAACTACGGTGGGATAACCAGTTTAACCGTTCAGATGCGGATGCTCATTCACAGTCAAAACGTTTTAAAGCACTTTAAACGTAGAAGAAAACAAATTGTAAGGAAACTAACGAATAAAAAGCTTCCCGGAGTTTTTAAACCGTGAAATTTTTTAATGGACCTCTACAAATTATCCGATTAAACTCGTAATGGCTACAATGAGAAATGCTAGGTTTTACTTTAGTCATTTTAGTGCCCGATTTTATGTGAAGCAATTATTTGCGTTTTTGGTTGAGTGCGACCTCGGTACTTCTCTGAAGGGAATTCGGTTGAATTGAAATTGTTTCAGGTTTTACGGTTATAGGTTTCAGCTGGGAAATGACTCCTGAAAGAGGGTACTATTTGAGAGAGGGGTATTATCTTTTCTGTCCCCGCTTATTGGGCGGTTGGTACATTGCAAAATTTTTTTAATAAAGATGTTTTTAGATGGTTGAATATTATGATTTTGTTTCATGTGCAATTACGAGCAAAGTCGTAGAGATAACAAAAATTATGATACACATCTTGGGAGCAGATGGAATGGGTAATTAATTCTGGAAATTACAGCTCTCTATCTTTTCTAGTCTGTCCACGAGAATTTTTGAAACAAAGACTTGACGATGTTTCTAGGTGGTAGAATGTTATGATTTTGCTTCATGGGCGATTACGAGCAAAGTAGTTGCGATAAAAATTTGTATCATACACGCCTTAGTCACAGATGAATTGGGTAATAAATTCTGTAAATTACAGCTCTCTATCTATTCTAGTCTGTCCACGAGAATTTTTGGAACAAAGTCTTGACGTTGTTTCTAGGTGGTAGAATATTATGATTTTGCTTCATGGGCTATTACGAGCAAAATAGTTGCGATCAAAATTTGTATCATACACGCCTTGATCACAGATAACTAGGGTAATAAACTCTGGTAATTACAGCTCTCTATCTATTCTAGTCTATCCACGAGAATTTTTGAAACGAAGACTTGACGTTGTTTCTAGGTGGTAGAATGTTATGATTTTGCTTCATGGGCGATTACGAGTAAAATAGTTGCGATAAAAATTTGTATCATACACGCCTTGCTCACAGATAACTTGGGTAATAAATTCTGGAAATTACAGCTCTCTATCTACTCTACTCTGTCCACGAGAATTTTTGAAACAAAGACTTGACGTTGTTTCTAGGTGGTAGAATGTTATGATTTTGCTTCATGGGCGATTGCGAGCAAAATAGTTGCGATAAAAATTTGAATCATACACGCCTTGGTCACAGATAAGTTGGGTAATAAATTCTGGAAATTATAGCTCTCTATCTATTCTAGTCTGTCCACGAGAATTTTTGAAACAAAGACTTGACGTTGTTTCTAGGTGGTAGAATGTTATGATTTTGCTTCATGGGCGATTGCGAGCAAAATAGTTGCGATAAAAATTTGTATCATACACGCCTTACTCACAGATAACTTGGGTAATAAATTCTGGAAATTACAGCTCTCTATCTACTCTACTCTGTCCACGAGAATTTTTGAAACAAAGACTTGACGTTGTTTCTAGGTGGTAGAATGTTATGATTTTGCTTCATGGGCGATTACGAGTAAAATAGTTGCGATAAAAATTTGTATCATACACGCCTTGCTCACAGATAACTTGGGTAATAAATTCTGGAAATTACAGCTCTCTATCTACTCTACTCTGTCCACGAGAATTTTTGAAACAAAGACTTGACGTTGTTTCTAGGTGGTAGAATGTTATGATTTTGCTTCATGGGCGATTGCGAGCAAAATAGTTGCGATAAAAATTTGAATCATACACGCCTTGGTCACAGATAAGTTGGGTAATAAATTCTGGAAATTATAGCTCTCTATCTATTCTAGTCTGTCCACGAGAATTTTTGAAACAAAGACTTGACGTTGTTTCTAGGTGGTAGAATGTTATGATTTTGCTTCATGGGCGATTGCGAGCAAAATAGTTGCGATAAAAATTTGAATCATACACGCCTTGGTCACAGATAAGTTGGGTAATAAATTCTGGAAATTATAGCTTTCTATCTATTCTAGTCTGCCCACGAGAATTTTTGAAACAAAGACTTGACGTTGTTTCTAGGTGGTAAAATGTTATGATTTTGCTTCATGGGCGATTACGAACAAAATAGTTGCGATAAAAATTTGTATCATACACGCCTTGGTCACAGATAACTTGGGTAATAAATTCTGGAAATTATAGCTCTCTATCTATTCTAGTCTGTCCACGAGAGTTTTTGAAACAAAGACTTGACATTGTTTCTAGGTGGTAGAATGTTATGATTTTGCTTCATGGGCGATTACGAGCAAAATAGGGTGCGATAAAAATTTGGATCATACACGCCTTGGTCACAGATAAATTGGGTAATAAATGCCGGAAATTACAGCTCTCTATCTATTCTAATCTGTCCACGAGAATTTTTGAAACAAAGACTTGACATTGTTTCTAGGTGGTAGACTGTTATGATTTTGCTTCTAGAGCGATTACGAGCAAAATAGTTGCTATAAAAATTTGTATCATACACGCGTTGGTCACAGATAACTTGGGTAATAAATTCTGGAAATTATAGCTCTCTATCTATTCTAGTCCGTCCACGAGAATTTTTGAAACAAAGACTTGACGTTATTTCTAGGTGGTAAAATGTTATGATTTTGCTTCATGGGCGATTACGACCAAAATAGTTGCGATAAAAATTTGTATCATACACGCCTTGGTCACAGATAACTTGGGTAATAAATTCTGGAAATTATAGCTCTCTATCTATTCTAGTCTGTCCACGAGAGTTTATGAAACAAAGACTTGACATTGTTTCTAGGTGGTAGAATGTTATGATTTTGCTTCATGGGCGATTACGAGCAAAATAGGGTGCGATAAAAATTTGGATCATACACGCCTTGGTCACAGATAAATTGGGTAATAAATGCCGGAAATTACAGCTCTCTATCTATTCTAATCTGTCCACGAGAATTTTTGAAACAAAGACTTGACATTGTTTCTAGGTGGTAGACTGTTATGATTTTGCTTCTAGAGCGATTACGAGCAAAATAGTTGCTATAAAAATTTGTATCATACACGCGTTGGTCACAGATAACTTGGGTAATAAATTCTGGAAATTATAGCTCTCTATCTATTCTAGTCCGTCCACGAGAATTTTTGAAACAAAGACTTGACGTTATTTCTAGGTGGTAGAATGTTATGATTTTGCTTCATGGGCGATTACGAGCAAAGTACTTGCGATAAAAATTTGTATCATACACGCCTTGGTCACAGATAAATTGGGCAATAAATTCTGGAAATTATAGCTCTCTATCTATTCTAGTCCGTCCACGAGAATTTTTGAAACAAAGACTTGACGTTATTTCTAGGTGGTAGAATGTTATGATTTTGCTTCATGGGCGATTACGAGCAAAGTACTTGCGATAAAAATTTGTATCATACACGCCTTGGTCACAGATAAATTGGGTAATAAATTCTGGAAATTATAGCTCTCTATCTATTCTAGTCCGTCCACGAGAATTTTTGAAACAAAGACTTGACGTTATTTCTAGGTGGTAGAATGTTATGATTTTGCTTCATGGGCGATTACGAGCAAAGTACTTGCGATAAAAATTTGTATCATACACGCCTTGGTCACAGATAAATTGGGCAATAAATTCTGGAAATTATAGCTCTCTATCTATTCTAGTCTGTCCACGAGAATTTTTGAAACAAAGACATGACGTTGTTTCTAGGTGGTAGAATGTTATGATTTTGCTTCATGGGCGATTACGAGCAAAGTAGTTCCGATAAAAAGTTGTATCATACACGCTATGGTCATAGATAACTTGGGTAATAAATTCTGGAAATTACAGCTCTCTATCTATTCTAGTTTGCTCAGAAATAAATACTCTTCAAAATTGTTGTTATCTCGTGTTCAGGTAATACAACGTAACTCGAGATACTCGATTACACTTGCCTTGCGCTCAAGGATTAAGTGCCGTATCAGTATAACCCAATTACCTCAAATCCTTATTAGCGACAAGATCAACTCGGATGACATCTCAATTATTACTATCTAACCGCAAACGTTAATCTACAACGTAATCCATAGTTTCAACTACAGCCGAACGCCAGCCATCTCAACCTGCGGTTTAATTTGCTTTTCTCTATTTTTGGATTTAACTGTCTCCCTGACTCTCGACCTAGTTCTACAAGAGTTGGAGGTTCCACGTCTCGCTTCCGCTAATATATAACCGTCATAAAAATGCAGGACTTTTCCGTCTTGTTGAGTTTAGTTGGATAAATAAACGGATTAAATTATATTCGGGCATCAGAGGTTGTATAAATGGTAAATAGCTGAAATAATGAATTTAAGCATTTTGATACTGTTTTTTACCAAAAACTACTAAAATTTATAAAAATCTGACTACAGAATCGGATTCCCTGGAAAAAAATCTATCAGAATCAGTTGATTTTATCTGAAAAAAACATTTCAGGAAATACATAAAATGAAATACAAAAGTAACCACCCGGCACCTCCACCAAAATGGTATATAGTAAATATTTCGCTAATACACCAATTAAAAAGTTTCTAAACTTCAACCGTGTGAAACGTCAGTACATAACCTCAATCTAGCAACCGTAACAACCGAAAAAGGCCTTCATCGAGTGAAGTTAGGGCTCATTTTGTCTGCGATAGGAACTCTTGGCGAAGCTATTTTTAATCAATTAGTTTATCGCGGAGTACACAGTTGATTTAATAACAATGTAACCGATCTGAGGCTAAAAGTTCGTGCGGAATTTAGGAACTTTCGCTCCTGTATTTTGCCTCGGAATCGCTCGAGAGTACTATCAAAGGCGATGGGGAGCTATTCGCTAACTAAATTTGGTAAGTTACTCTGTGCGTCTTAGTTTGTGTGTATCTTTAAGCTTTCCTCGCGGATGATTCTATTGATTCTAAGGGATGCTTGCGTTCGCGTTAAACCATACGTTAAGGGGATGTTTATTTGAGATGCCTGAAGAGATTTAGTTCAGTGTAGTGGTTTCAGTTTTAAGGGGGTTGATAAGACTCTACTGATTCAAACGGGGAATTATTTGTATAGATTCTGTTGGTGAATGTATTTACTAGTGGTTAAATAGTGTCACATAGCAAATAGTGTACGGTTTGGCTAGAAAGTGGGAAACTATAATTTCCGCGGTTTATCGCGTTTTTCTTGCGAACCGCGCATCTTAGAGCAACCCGGCTTTCAGAAATGAATTCCTCGGCCAATTTCCCATCCGATACCGTTTGAACCGTCAACATCGGTGGATTAGATCGGACACAGTTTGCGTTCAAAATTTCTAACATAGTAAAATGGGTGTTTTTAGCATCATTTTTGATAATTGGGAACGTAATAACTGCCGAACCGTTCCAAATAAGTAAAATCAAATTATACCGGCGTCAGACGTAATCAGCGTCAAAAATTGTATCAAGAACCACAACCTTAATTTGATTGAAGGTAGTTGGGTTTTTGTCGACTGGCTAAAATTTTGTAAGAAATCACATATTTTAAATAATAATTTTGAAGTAGCACACCTATCTCAAAAACGAGGACCTTGATCACCATGAAACCTTTGCTATCTTACTAAAATGGGTGCGCTGATTACAAATTTACATAGGAAAAGTCTCTATCTCTACTGGTTACCGAGTTGTGCTGAAATTACGGTTTTTCAAATAATACAAAAATAACCGAAATGGACCACATAACATGAAAATGGTAAATCTTAGGCATATAAAAGTATACATATTTTTGATAGACTCAACGAGAGCTATCATTTGGTAGTGGGTAAACCTTTCTGTCACCAACGGTTGCAATGTTCAATTTTTTTCTATCTAAAAGTGCTAAATTTAGACCGAAAAAATAATTATAACTTTTTTCGAGATAGAGCGTTCTAATGTAGTCATGCTTATGCATTGGGATGTGCTGAATTTAACGGTGGGGTCGCTTTTCCCGTAGCGTGTACGGTTTGGCTAGAAAGTGGGAAACTATAATTTCCGCGGTTTATCGCGTTTTTCTCGCGAACCGCGCACCTTAGAGCAACCCGGCTTTCAGAAATGAATTCCTCGGCCAATTTCCCATCCGATACCGTTTGAACCATCAACATCGGTCGATTAGATCGGACACAGTTTGCGTTCAAAGTTTCTAACATAGTAAAATGGGTGTTTTTAGCATCATTTTTGATAATTGGGAACGTAATAACTGCCGAACCGTTCCAAATAAGTAAAATCAAATTAAACCGGCATAATCAGCGTCAAAAATTGTATCAAGAACCACAACCTTAATTTTATTGAAGGTAATTGGGTTTTTGTCGACTGGCTAAAATTTTGTAAGAAATCACATATTTTAAATAATAATTTTGAAGTAGCACACCTATCTCAAAAAGGAGGACCTTGATCACCATGAAACCTTTGCTATCTTACTAAAATGGGTGCGCTGATTACAAATTTACATAGGAAAAGTCTCTATCTCTACTAGTTACCGAGTTGTGGTGAAATTACGGTTTTTCAAATAATACAAAAATAAGCGAAATGGACCACATAACTTGAAAGTGGTAAATCCTAGGCATATAAAAGTATACATATTTTTGATAGGCTCAACGAGAGCTATCATTTGGTAGTGGGTAAACCTTTCTATCACCAACGGTTGCAATGTTCAATTTTTTTCTATCTAAAAGTGCTAAATTTAGACCGACAAAATAATTATAACTTTTTGCGAGATAGAGCGTTCTAATGTAGTCATGCTTATGCATTGGGATGTGCTGAATTCAACGGTGAGGTCGGTTTTCCCGTAGCGTGTACGGTTTGGCTAGAAAGTGGGAAACTATAATTTCCGCGGTTTATCGCGTTTTTCTCGCGAACCGCGCATCTTAGAGCAACCCGGCTTTCAGAAATGAATTCCTCGGCCAATTTCCCATCCGATACCGTTTGAACCGTCAACATCGGTGGATTAGATCGGACACAGTTTGCGTTCAAAATTTCTAACATAGTAAAATGGGTGTTTTTAGCATCATTTTTGATAATTGGGAACGTAATAACTGCCGAACCGTTCCAAATAAGTAAAATCAAATTATACCGGCGTAAACAGCGTCAAAAATTGTATCAAGAACCACAACCTTAATTTGATTGAAAGTAGTTGGGTTTTTGTCGACTGGCTAAAATTTTGTAAGAAATCACATATTTTAAATAATAATTTTGAAGTAGCACACCTATCTCAAAAACGAGGACCTTGATCACCATGAAACCTTTGCTATCTTACTAAAATGGGTGCGCTGATTACAAATTTACATAGGAAAAGTCTCTATCTCTACTGGTTACCGAGTTGTGCTGAAATTACGGTTTTTCAAATAATACAAAAATAAGCGAAATGGACCACATAACATGAAAATGGTAAATCTTAGGCATATAAAAGTATACATATTTTTGATAGACTCAACGAGAGCTATCATTTGGTAGTGGGTAAACCTTTCTGTCACCAACGGTTGCAATTTCAATTTTTTTCTATCTAAAAGTGCTAAATTTAGACCGAAAAAATAATTATAACTTTTTTCGAGATAGAGCGTTCTAATGTAGTCATGCTTATGCATTGGGATGTGCTGAATTTAACGGTGAGGTCGGTTTTCCCGTAGCGTGTACGGTTTGGCTAGAAAGTGGGAAACTATAATTTCCGCGGTTTATCGCGTTTTTCTCGCGAACCGCGCATCTTAGAGCAACCCGGCTTTCAGAAATGAATTCCTCGGTCAATTTCCCATCCGATACCGTTTGAACCGTCGACTTCGGTAGATTAGATCGGACACAGTTTGCGTTCAAAGTTTCTCACATAGTAAAATGGGTGTTTTTAGCATCATTTTTGATAATTGGGAACGTAATAACTGCCGAACCGTTCCAAATAAGTAAAATCAAATTATACCGGCGTAAACAGCGTCAAAAATTGTATCAAGAACCACAACCTTAATTTGATTGAAGGTAGTTGGGTTTTTGTCGACTGGCTAAAATTTTGTAAGAAATCACATATTTTAAATAATAATTTTGAAGTAGCACACCTATCTCAAAAACGGGGACCTTGATCACCATGAAGCCTTTGCTATCTTACTAATATGGGTGCGCTGATTACAAATTTACATAGGAAGAATTTCTATCTCTACTAGTTACCGAGTTGTGCTGAAATTACGGTTTTTCAAATAATACAAAAATAAGCGTAATGGACCACATAACATGAAAATGGTAAATCTTAGGCATATAAAAGTATACATATTTTTGATAGACTCAACGAGAGCTATCATTTGGTAGTGGGTAAACCTTTCTGTCACCAACGGTTGCAATGTTCAATTTTTTACTTTATCATACGCAGTAAGATAAAGTATTGTAATCATGCCGAAAAAAAAAATTGAGATTTTAGCGGAAATAGGTCTTTTTGGGTCCCCTGAACATTTTTGACCAAGGTACAAAAAAATGTCTGTGTGTGTGTGTGTGTGTGTGTGTGTGTGTGTGTGTGTGTGTGTGTGTGTGTGTGTGCGTGTGTAAACGATTTTTGTGACGACGATTCCGGAAAAACTACTAAAGGTATCGGGACGAAAGTTTATATTTAGAAGTTTTATGACCAAACTTAGAGCTGAAAAGCTTTTGGTTCAAAAGGGTCCAAAGGAACTGGTAGTTTATTCTAAGCCTTTTTCAAGGATTTTGCAGATGAGCCGCCATTTCTGTAATTTCGTCAAAATAGTTAAATAATAAATTAAAGCAGAGGAAATTTTGAATAATTTATGCCTATGACATTTTTTGGTAAAATTAATAGTTTAGCTGCAAGAGCAAATTCTATTTGATCGAGATCGGTCGCATCTGCATGGATATTAAACTACATAGTAGCCAGGATTTTGCCAAATATTTTTTTATGCTGTCACCACAGAAATGTCTATGGCTGTCACCACGCTGTCACACTCTAGACCCGCTATGGAACGTCATCTACAGTGTCATGAACGAATATAAATCTGTCAGAATTTGAATTAGCTTTTTAAACTTGACATTTCGTAGAAGTGGTATCAACCTAACATTTTCTATACCGAAATATAACCATTTTTTAATTTTTTTTAAAATACGTATTTCTCAAAAAGCAACACAAATAACGTTGATGTTACTGCTGTCGAAAACTACCTAGCGCGACTCGCTCACATGCGACGACGACGCTTCGTCATCGGTGACGCGCCGCATCACCTCCATATCACCTCTCGTTGTGCTATTCCGTACCTTCGGCACTTGTGAGTTAAGCAACTATTATTCTGATGGCAGTAGGTAGCGTGCTTTGACAATACCTTCGATTGATACTATTGACTATCAAAATGCAGACACAATTTATCTCAGTCAAATAGATTCTCATACAGCTAAACTATTAATTTTATATATTGTATGATAAAGTCATGTGCCTGGCCACATCAGATTTTTTCTATCTAAAAGTGCTAAATTTAGACCGAAACAATAATTATAACTTTTTGCGAGATAGAGCGTTCTAATGTAGTCATGCTTATGCATTGGGATGTGCTGAATTTAACGGTGGGGTCGCTTTTCCCGTAGCGTGTACGGTTTGGCTAGAAAGTGGGAAACTATAATTTCCGCGGTTTATCGCGGTTTCCTCGCGAACCGCGCATCTTAGAGCAACCCGGCTTTCAGAAATGAATTCCTCGGCCAATTTCCCATCCGATACCGTTTGAACCGTCAACATCGGTCGATTAGATCGGACACAGTTTGCGTTCAAAGTTTCTAACATAGTAAAATGGGTGTTTTTAGCATCATTTTTGATAATTGGGAACGTAATAACTGCCGAACCGTTCCAAATAAGTAAAATCAAATTAAACCGGCATAATCAGCGTCAAAAATTGTATCAAGAACCACAACCTTAATTTTATTGAAGGTAATTGGGTTTTTGTCGACTGGCTAAAATTTTGTAAGAAATCACATATTTTAAATAATAATTTTGAAGTAGCACACCTATCTCAAAAACGAGGACCTTGATCACCATGAAACCTTTGCTATCTTACTAAAATGGGTGCGCTGATTACAAATTTACATAGGAAAAGTCTCTATCTCTACTAGTTACCGAGTTGTGGTGAAATTACGGTTTTTCAAATAATACAAAAATAAGCGAAACGGACCACATAACTTGAAAGTGGTAAATCCTAGGCATATAAAAGTATACATATTTTTGATAGGCTCAACGAGAGCTATCATTTGGTAGTGGGTAAACCTTTCTATCACCAACGGTTGCAATGTTCAATTTTTTTCTATCTAAAAGTGCTAAATTTAGACCGATACAATAATTATAACTTTTTGCGAGATAGAGCGTTCTAATGTAGTCATGCTTATGCATTGGGATGTGCTGAATTTAACGGTGGGGTCGCTTTTCCCGTAGCGTGTAGGGTTTGGCTAGAAAGTGGGAAACTATAATTTCCGCGGTTTATCGCGTTTTTCTCGCGAACCGCTCACCATAGAGCAACCCGGCTTTCAGAAATGAATTCCTCGGCCAATTTCCCATCCGATACCGTTTGAACCGTCAACATCGGCGGATTAGATCGGACACAGTTTGCGTTCAAAGTTTCTCACATAGTAAAATGGGTGTTTTTAGCATCATTTTTGATAATTGGGAACGTAATAACTGCCGAACCGTTCCAAATAAGTAAAATCAAATTATACCGGCGTAATCAGCGTCAAATATTGTATCAAGAACCACAACCTTAATTTCATTGAAGGTAGTTGGGTTTTTGTCGACTGGCTAAAATTTTGTAAGAAATCACATATTTTAAATAATAATTTTGAAGTAGCACGCCTATCTCAAAAACGAGGACCTTGATCACCATGAAACCTTTGCTATCTTACTAAAATTGGTGCGCTGATTACAAATTTACATAGGAAAAGTCTCTATCTCTACTGGTTACCGAGTTGTGATGAAATTACGGTTTTTCAAATAATACAAAAATAAGCGAAATGGACCACATAACTTGAAAGTGGTAAATCCTAGGCATATAAAAGTATACATATTTTTGATAGGCTCAACGAGAGCTATCATTTGGTAGTGGGTAAACCTTTCTATCACCAACGGTTGCAATGTTCAATTTTTTTCTATCTAAAAGTGCTAAATTTAGACCGACAAAATAATTATAACTTTTTGCGAGATAGAGCGTTCTAATGTAGTCATGCTTATGCATTGGGATGTGCTGAATTCAACGGTGAGGTCGGTTTTCCCGTAGCGTGTACGGTTTGGCTAGAAAGTGGGAAACTATAATTTCCGCGGTTTATCGCGTTTTTCTCGCGAACCGCGCATCTTAGAGCAACCCGGGTTTCAGAAATGAATTCCTCGGTCAATTTCCCATCCGATACCGTTTGAACCGTCGACTTCGGTAGATTAGATCGGACACAGTTTGCGTTCAAAGTTTCTCACATAGTAAAATGGGTGTTTTTAGCATCATTTTTGATAATTGGGAACGTAATAACTGCCGAACCGTTCCAAATAAGTAAAATCAAATTATACCGGCGTAAACAGCGTCAAAAATTGTATCAAGAACCACAACCTTAATTTGATTGAAGGTAGTTGGGTTTTTGTCGACTGGCTAAAATTTTGTAAGAAATCACATATTTTAAATAATAATTTTGAAGTAGCACACCTATCTCAAAAACGGGGACCTTGATCACCATGAAGCCTTTGCTATCTTACTAATATGGGTGCGCTGATTACAAATTTACATAGGAAGAATTTCTATCTCTACTAGTTACCGAGTTGTGCTGAAATTACGGTTTTTCAAATAATACAAAAATAAGCGTAATGGACCACATAACATGAAAATGGTAAATCTTAGGCATATAAAAGTATACTGTTAACAGTTCTTTATTCTCAACACAACTTCTTTACAAATTAGGACATGTAAGCTCGACGGTATGTTTGACAGCTCATCTGATATAATAATAATTATTTATTTTCACATTCACATGGCAACGTAACTATGATCGGCACCATGATGATTGATCCTAACAACCAAACACCACGTTGCTATCGCTATCGCCACCTTGATGATCGATGATGCTAACACGGCCATTCTGACGTGTTTCGCTCTCGAAACAGCTACATCTGTGTACTACTTCCACCAGACTTGGCTGCACAGTTGACTTCATCATCTGAAATACATTCAATATAACGTTAGTCAAAACGATTTTTTTTGTACAGGCAACCAGCTGCCTGTATACTAGCCCAAACATGACTATTTTACAAATTTCCAATTTTAGTACAACTTTCAATACTTCAATACTAGACCAAGCTCAGAGGTTCGGGTCGAGCCCGCAACGTGTCTTGTCTAACTCAATTCCTAGACCAAGCCCAGAGGTTCGGGTCGAGCCCGCAACGTGTCTTGTCTAACTCAATTCCTAGACCAAGCTCAGAGGTTCGGGTCGAGCCCGCAACGTGTCTTGTCTAACTCAATTCCTAGACCAAGCTCAGAGGTTCGGGTCGAGCCCGCAACGTGTCTTGTCTAACTCAATTCCTAGACCAAGCTCAGAGGTTCGGGTCGAGCCCGCAACGTGTCTTGTCTAACTCAATTCCTAGACCAAGCTCAGAGGTTCGGGTCGAGCCCGCAACGTGTCTTGTCTAACTCAATTCCTAGACCAAGCTCAGAGGTTCGGGTCGAGCCCGCAACGTGTCTTGTCTAACTCAATTCCTAGACCAAGCTCAGAGGTTCGGGTCGAGCCCGCAACGTGTCTTGTCTAACTTGTCTATTCATCTACAAAGCCTAAACTTGACTACATTGCTGAAATAGAAACTACATTATTAATACAACTGCCAATAACCGCGATGCACTACCTGAATCAACAGCTTCATCGCTTTCTAACAGCTCAAGTAAATCCGACAAATGTTCTGACAATGTCCAGTCAACTGGCCAAGGCCTTAACTGTTCCTTGGCTGCCTTGACAATTTTATTCTTACCGACTCTCTTCATCTCATATCTACCTTGTGCGTTGATGGCAACTATCTCGTAAGGCCCCATAAACTCAAACTCCGCTTTTAATTGTTTTCTGAGTCGTGGTATTTAAAACCAATTGAATTTACCACAATGTACTCGGCCAGTCCTGTCTAACCCTCGTTTCAATACGAATGAAGCTCATTACAGTACGCATATAGCGTTCTACCTGACCGTTAGCTTTATGTATATCAGGACTAATAAAATCATAACGCGCCAAGCATCTAAGAGTGCATATTTATGAATTTTTAAAATTTAAGCCCGCATCCATGACTACACATTTTGGGGCACCAAACAGAAATAAAATGTTTCCGAAGATGTCACTGATTTCAGTGGCAGTAAATTGACAATATTTAGTAAAGGTATCAATAACAACTAAAATGTGTTTATAACCGTCTACCACTGGCAAAGGTCCTAGGCAATCTATATGGATCGTATGCATGGGAATATGGCTTATCAGACTAAACAGTGCTCAAAATATTTTCGGACAAATGCTCTAAAATTGGGAAACCAAAAGTGCTTTCGAATTGAATCAAGCGTCTTGTCGGTACCTACGTGACGCTGTTCATCATGGAACAAACGCAACAACCCTAGTCTCGGCACAATACCTAACAACTTTCTTTTTGTTGGGCAACAGTGTTTGGTGGCAATGCAAACCGTTCTTTTCAACATATTGGTTATAGTCAACCCTACCTTCACGTAACGCTGTCAGAAGTTGTTGAACTTCGGCATTAGCCTTTCGCTCTATGTGCAACCAGCTGTCACGATGAGAAACTATTGACCGAAATATGATTACGACTTCGAAACTTGCGATAAATAATTTTAAAATTAAAATCTTGTAAGTCCATCACCTTGCAATACGGGGAACCATTTCCATTTTACGTTCTGTAGCTTTCACGCAATTACAATCAGTGATTATACAAAACTCAATTCCAAATAAATCAACTCTGAAATGTTTTAATGCATTAACAATTGCCAAAGTCTCTAACTCAAACGAAGGGTATTTGGATTCTGCAAGAGTGGTGCGCTTACTGTAATATGCTACAACTGTGTTTTGGCCGTCATGTTTTTGCATAAGTACTGCAAAAACTGACGCACTTGCTTTACGTTTCTGCAGAATTTACTTTAGTGAGTACTTCTACTTTACGCGAACCTGGACGTTCTTATCAGATGTCATAATATGTCATGTCTCAAGTAATCGATCTTTGAATGTAGAAAGAAACACAGAAACACAGATATTTAAAGAAAAACCTGCAACTTTCAGAGATTCTAAAACTAGTTCGAGAGATTGTAGACCCTCTTCTACAGTCATAGAAGGAATGAAAATATCATCAAGATGCACTAAAGCAATCGTGTCTAAGTTTACCTAAGGCTTTACTAATAGCTCTTTCAAACAAGGTGGGAGCATTTGTCAAACCGAACGGCATAATCATAATGTTCATGTGACCAATCCGGTGTGACTAATCGGAACTTGGTGAAACCCGTAAAACATATCCAAGGGCGTAAAAATCTTTCCGCCACCTAACTGAGCTAGTTGATCATCTATTCTAGGTAAGGGGTGCCTATCTTTAATTGTGTGACAATTTAGTTCACGAAAATCGACTACCATTCTATAAGCACCATTTTCATTTTACCAACAAAATTGGACTCGAGTATGGAGAATTGCTTTCACGTATAACATTATTTCGCAGTAAATCTTCAATTTTTGTTTTAACCTCAAATCTCTCCTGTAATGCCAGTCGATAAGGGCGCCGACATACAAGAAAATTAACAATTAAGTTTATGTCCAACGAAGTATTGTTGACGCAAGACACTTGTACCACTCGCAATCATACCAATATATTTGTTTAACATTGCTGTCAACCGGCTGAGATGAATTTCTGGTACATTATAATTAATATGAGTCTCATTATCAGTGACGCGGAGTATACCAGGAAGTTAACGCCTAACAATATTCGTTCCCTCTCTGTCAGTAACCGCAGCAATCTGCCTGTTTTGAAATAAGTCACTCCACAATCGCGTCATAATCTAAGCATTAGTCGGGGAGTATCAAAAATGTCAACTTGAAGCATCGACCAGTTATCTTTACATCAGCTGTAAATTTTGATTTCGATTTCAATTCACCCGGAGTAATTCCGCACAGCAATATTTGACATTTTTCGACCTTATGACAAAGATGTTCGTAAAATTTACTGGCTCCCGTGTCAACAATACCCACACAAAATTGATTATCGATTTTAATCACTACCGGTACTACTGTCTTATTGGAAGATACTAAATTAATCTTCTTTCGATCATCGGTGCCGCGTTTGATAAAACACCCGCCTTCCTTATGCCCGATTTTTAAACAGAAACCACACTTGTGTGCTTTATAATCGGTAGTTGAATTAGATACTTACGAAGTAGACAAAGGACTTGAGCGATAAACATTGTTATTACTCAAAAAATGACGATGGTAGCCTTTATACTTATTTGAACGCAAAAACTGACAGTTACGTTTTATATGCCCGCGTTTACAGCAGTGAAAGCACACACGTTCGGACGAAAGATTATTATCATTGCGCACATTTTGATCCTTACGTGCCCTCTTTACCAGTGGTTCCCTGCTCTTACACGACTCTGCAATGGGTTTAGTTATTGTACTTATGCAACTCACCAAATCTGAAATACTAGGAAAACATGCATCACCAAGGAATCACGAATTTTATACTCAGAAATTCCAAAGATGATCTATTCTATTAAATCTTCTACACACCACTGAGCTCTAACATTTTTTAGCATCGCTAACTTATGGTGAACGTAACTGACAAATGTATTACACATAGAACTATTAAAATTAGCAGCTTCGCACAGTAGTGTGCCAAGAATTCTTTTTCTAGGAAAACCTTCACGATTTAGCATCATTAGTAAGGTAACTTCCCACCCTCACTACAACTTGAAGATCTGACCAGCTAAACTCCTCCTTTATATCCTGTATTTGTTGAAGCCAGGTTTCAGCGTCATCTCTTTCAGGTCTGAACATCGGCAGGTCCACTTGTTCAGGATTATTGGCTCTGACCGACCGAAGAAGTTCTAGCAGCGTTTCGTCCATCTTCTACGGGCAGGCGTAAAGCACGTTATCCCACTTCTGATGTTAACAGTTCTTTATTCTCAACACAACTTCTTTACAAATTAGGACATGTAAGCTCGACGGTATGTTTGACAGCTCATCTGATATAATAATAATTATTTATTTTCACATTCACATGGCAACGTAACTATGATCGGCACCATGATGATTGATCCTAACAACCAAACACCACGTTGCTATCGCTATCGCCACCTTGATGATCGATGATGCTAACAATACATATTTTTGATAGACTCAACGAGAGCTATCATTTGGTAGTGGGTAAACCTTTCTGTCACCAACGGTTGCAATGTTCAATTTTTTTCTATCTAAAAGTGCTAAATTTAGACCGAAACAATAATTATAACTTTTTGCGAGATAGAGCGTTCTAATGTAGTCATGCTTATGCATTGGGATGTGCTGAATTTAACGGTGGGGTCGCTTTTCCCGTAGCGTGTACGGTTTGGCTAGAAAGTGGGAAACTATAATTTCCGCGGTTTATCGCGTTTTTCTCGCGAACCGCGCATCTTAGAGCAACCCGGCTTTCAGAAATGAATTCCTCGGCCAATTTCCCATCCGATACCGTTTGAACCGTCAACATCGGTCGATTAGATCGGACACAGTTTGCGTTCAAAGTTTCTAACATAGTAAAATGGGTGTTTTTAGCATCATTTTTGATAATTGGGAACGTAATAACTGCCGAACCGTTCCAAATAAGTAAAATCAAATTAAACCGGCATAATCAGCGTCAAAAATTGTATCAAGAACCACAACCTTAATTTTATTGAAGGTAATTGGGTTTTTGTCGACTGGCTAAAATTTTGTAAGAAATCACATATTTTAAATAATAATTTTGAAGTAGCACACCTATCTCAAAAACGAGGACCTTGATCACCATGAAACCTTTGCTATCTTACTAAAATGGGTGCGCTGATTACAAATTTACATAGGAAAAGTCTCTATCTCTACTAGTTACCGAGTTGTGGTGAAATTACGGTTTTTCAAATAATACAAAAATAAGCGAAACGGACCACATAACTTGAAAGTGGTAAATCCTAGGCATATAAAAGTATACATATTTTTGATAGGCTCAACGAGAGCTATCATTTGGTAGTGGGTAAACCTTTCTATCACCAACGGTTGCAATGTTCAATTTTTTTCTATCTAAAAGTGCTAAATTTAGACCGATACAATAATTATAACTTTTTGCGAGATAGAGCGTTCTAATGTAGTCATGCTTATGCATTGGGATGTGCTGAATTTAACGGTGGGGTCGCTTTTCCCGTAGCGTGTACGGTTTGGCTAGAAAGTGGGAAACTATAATTTCCGCGGTTTATCGCGTTTTTCTCGCGAACCGCGCATCTTAGAGCAACCCGGCTTTCAGAAATGAATTCCTCGGCCAATTTCCCATCCGATACCGTTTGAACCGTCAACATCGGTCGATTAGATCGGACACAGTTTGCGTTCAAAGTTTCTAACATAGTAAAATGGGTGTTTTTAGCATCATTTTTGATAATTGGGAACGTAATAACTGCCGAACCGTTCCAAATAAGTAAAATCAAATTAAACCGGCATAATCAGCGTCAAAAATTGTATCAAGAACCACAACCTTAATTTTATTGAAGGTAATTGGGTTTTTGTCGACTGGCTAAAATTTTGTAAGAAATCACATATTTTAAATAATAATTTTGAAGTAGCACACCTATCTCAAAAACGAGGACCTTGATCACCATGAAACCTTTGCTATCTTACTAAAATGGGTGCGCTGATTACAAATTTACATAGGAAAAGTCTCTATCTCTACTAGTTACCGAGTTGTGGTGAAATTACGGTTTTTCAAATAATACAAAAATAAGCGAAACGGACCACATAACTTGAAAGTGGTAAATCCTAGGCATATAAAAGTATACATATTTTTGATAGGCTCAACGAGAGCTATCATTTGGTAGTGGGTAAACCTTTCTATCACCAACGGTTGCAATGTTCAATTTTTTTCTATCTAAAAGTGCTAAATTTAGACCGATACAATAATTATAACTTTTTGCGAGATAGAGCGTTCTAATGTAGTCATGCTTATGCATTGGGATGTGCTGAATTTAACGGTGGGGTCGCTTTTCCCGTAGCGTGTACGGTTTGGCTAGAAAGTGGGAAACTATAATTTCCGCGGTTTATCGCGTTTTTCTCGCGAACCGCGCATCTTAGAGCAACCCGGCTTTCAGAAATGAATTCCTCGGCCAATTTCCCATCCGATACCGTTTGAACCGTCAACATCGGTCGATTAGATCGGACACAGTTTGCGTTCAAAGTTTCTAACATAGTAAAATGGGTGTTTTTAGCATCATTTTTGATAATTGGGAACGTAATAACTGCCGAACCGTTCCAAATAAGTAAAATCAAATTAAACCGGCATAATCAGCGTCAAAAATTGTATCAAGAACCACAACCTTAATTTTATTGAAGGTAATTGGGTTTTTGTCGACTGGCTAAAATTTTGTAAGAAATCACATATTTTAAATAATAATTTTGAAGTAGCACACCTATCTCAAAAACGAGGACCTTGATCACCATGAAACCTTTGCTATCTTACTAAAATGGGTGCGCTGATTACAAATTTACATAGGAAAAGTCTCTATCTCTACTAGTTACCGAGTTGTGGTGAAATTACGGTTTTTCAAATAATACAAAAATAAGCGAAACGGACCACATAACTTGAAAGTGGTAAATCCTAGGCATATAAAAGTATACATATTTTTGATAGGCTCAACGAGAGCTATCATTTGGTAGTGGGTAAACCTTTCTATCACCAACGGTTGCAATGTTCAATTTTTTTCTATCTAAAAGTGCTAAATTTAGACCGATACAATAATTATAACTTTTTGCGAGATAGAGCGTTCTAATGTAGTCATGCTTATGCATTGGGATGTGCTGAATTTAACGGTGGGGTCGCTTTTCCCGTAGCGTGTAGGGTTTGGCTAGAAAGTGGGAAACTATAATTTCCGCGGTTTATCGCGTTTTTCTCGCGAACCGCTCACCTTAGAGCAACCCGGCTTTCAGAAATGAATTCCTCGGCCAATTTCCCATCCGATACCGTTTGAACCGTCAACATCGGCGGATTAGATCGGACACAGTTTGCGTTCAAAGTTTCTCACATAGTAAAATGGGTGTTTTTAGCATCATTTTTGATAATTGGGAACGTAATAACTGCCGAACCGTTCCAAATAAGTAAAATCAAATTATACCGGCGTAATCAGCGTCAAAAATTGTATCAAGAATCACAACCTTAATTTCATTGAAGGTAGTTGGGTTTTTGTCGACTGGCTAAAATTTTGTAAGAAATCACATATTTTAAATAATAATTTTGAAGTAGCACGCCTATCTCAAAAACGAGGACCTTGATCACCATGAAACCTTTGCTATCTTACTAAAATGGGTGCGCTGATTACAAATTTACATAGGAAAAGTCTCTATCTCTACTGGTTACCGAGTTGTGATGAAATTACGGTTTTTCAAATAATACAAAAATAAGCGAAATGGACCACATAACTTGAAAGTGGTAAATCCTAGGCATATAAAAGTATACATATTTTTGATAGGCTCAACGAGAGCTATCATTTGGTAGTGGGTAAACCTTTCTATCTCCAATGGTTGCAATGTTCAATTTTTTTCTATCTAAAAGTGCTAAATTTAGACCGAAAAAATAATTATAACTTTTTGCGAGATAGAGCGTTCTAATGTAGTCATGCTTATGCATTGGGATGTGCTGAATTTAACGGTGGGGTCGCTTTTCCCGTAGCGTGTACGGTTTGGCTAGAAAGTGGGAAACTATAATTTTCGCGGTTTATCGCGTTTTTCTCGCGAACCGCTCACCTTAGAGCAACCCGGCTTTCAGAAATGAATTCCTCGGCCAATTTCCCATCCGATACCGTTTGAACCGTCAACATCGGCGGATTAGATCGGACACAGTTTGCGTTCAAAGTTTCTCACATAGTAAAATGGGTGTTTTTAGCATCATTTTTGATAATTGGGAACGTAATAACTGCCGAACCGTTCCAAATAAGTAAAATCAAATTATACCGGCGTAATCAGCGTCAAAAATTGTATCAAGAACCACAACCTTAATTTCATTGAAGGTAGTTGGGTTTTTGTCGACTGGCTAAAATTTTGTAAGAAATCACATATTTTAAATAATAATTTTGAAGTAGCACGCCTATCTCAAAAACGAGGACCTTGATCACCATGAAACCTTTGCTATCTTACTAAAATGGGTGCGCTGATTACAAATTTACATAGGAAAAGTCTCTATCTCTACTGGTTACCGAGTTGTGATGAAATTACGGTTTTTCAAATAATACAAAAATAAGCGAAATGGACCACATAACTTGAAAGTGGTAAATCCTAGGCATATAAAAGTATACATATTTTTGATAGGCTCAACGAGAGCTATCATTTGGTAGTGGGTAAACCTTTCTATCTCCAATGGTTGCAATGTTCAATTTTTTTCTATCTAAAAGTGCTAAATTTAGACCGAAAAAATAATTATAACTTTTTGCGAGATAGAGCGTTCTAATGTAGTCATGCTTATGCATTGGGATGTGCTGAATTTAACGGTGGGGTCGCTTTTCCCGTAGCGTGTACGGTTTGGCTAGAAAGTGGGAAACTATAATTTTCGCGGTTTATCGCGTTTTTCTCGCGAACCGCTCACCTTAGAGCAACCCGGCTTTCAGAAATGAATTCCTCGGCCAATTTCCCATCCGATACCGTTTGAACCGTCAACTTCGGTCGATTAGATCGGACACAGTTTGCGTTCAAAGTTTCTCACATAGTAAAATGGGTGTTTTTAGCATCATTTTTGATAATTGGGAACGTAATAACTGCCGAACCGTTCCAAATAAGTAAAATCAAATTATACCGGCGTAATCAGCGTCAAAAATTGTATCAAGAACCACAACCTTAATTTGATTGAAGGTAGTTGGGTTTTTGTCGACTGGCTAAAATTTTGTAAGAAATCACATATTTTAAATAATAATTTTGAAGTAGCACTCCTATCTCAAAAACAAGGAGATTGATCACCATGAAACCTTTGCTATCTTACTAAAATGGGTGCGCTGATTACAATTTTACATAGGAAAAGTCTCAATCTCTACTGGTTACCGAGTTGTGCTGAAATTACGGTTTTTCAAATAATACAAAAATAAGCGAAATGGACCACATAACATGAAAATGGTAAATCCTAGGCATATAAAAGTATACATATTTTTGATAGGCTCAACGAGAGCTATCATTTGGTAGTGGGTAAACCTTTCTATCACCAACGGTTGCAATGTTCAATTTTTTTCTATCTAAAAGTGCTAAATTTAGACCGACAAAATAATTATAACTTTTTGCGAGATAGAGCGTTCTAATGTAGTCATGCTTATGCATTGGGATGTGCTGAATTCAACGGTGAGGTCGGTTTTCCCGTAGCGTGTACGGTTTGGCTAGAAAGTGGGAAACTATAATTTCCGCGGTTTATCGCGTTTTTCTCGCGAACCGCTCACCTTAGAGCAACCCGGCTTTCAGAAATGAATTCCTCGGCCAATTTCCCATCCGATACCGTTTGAACCGTCAACATCGGCGGATTAGATCGGACACAGTTTGCGTTCAAAGTTTCTCACATAGTAAAATGGGTGTTTTTAGCATCATTTTTGATAATTGGGAACGTAATAACTGCCGAACCGTTCCAAATAAGTAAAATCAAATTATACCGGCGTAATCAGCGTCAAAAATTGTATCAAGAACCACAACCTTAATTTCATTGAAGGTAGTTGGGTTTTTGTCGACTGGCTAAAATTTTGTAAGAAATCACATATTTTAAATAATAATTTTGAAGTAGCACGCCTATCTCAAAAACGAGGACCTTGATCACCATGAAACCTTTGCTATCTTACTAAAATGGGTGCGCTGATTACAAATTTACATAGGAAAAGTCTCTATCTCTACTGGTTACCGAGTTGTGATGAAATTACGGTTTTTCAAATAATACAAAAATAAGCGAAATGGACCACATAACTTGAAAGTGGTAAATCCTAGGCATATAAAAGTATACATATTTTTGATAGGCTCAACGAGAGCTATCATTTGGTAGTGGGTAAACCTTTCTATCTCCAATGGTTGCAATGTTCAATTTTTTTCTATCTAAAAGTGCTAAATTTAGACCGAAAAAATAATTATAACTTTTTGCGAGATAGAGCGTTCTAATGTAGTCATGCTTATGCATTGGGATGTGCTGAATTTAACGGTGGGGTCGCTTTTCCCGTAGCGTGTACGGTTTGGCTAGAAAGTGGGAAACTATAATTTTCGCGGTTTATCGCGTTTTTCTCGCGAACCGCTCACCTTAGAGAAACCCGGCTTTCAGAAATGAATTCCTCGGCCAATTTCCCATCCGATACCGTTTGAACCGTCAACTTCGGTCGATTAGATCGGACACAGTTTGCGTTCAAAGTTTCTCACATAGTAAAATGGGTGTTTTTAGCATCATTTTTGATAATTGGGAACGTAATAACTGCCGAACCGTTCCAAATAAGTAAAATCAAATTATACCGGCGTAATCAGCGTCAAAAATTGTATCAAGAACCACAACCTTAATTTGATTGAAGGTAGTTGGGTTTTTGTCGACTGGCTAAAATTATGTAAGAAATCACATATTTTAAATAATAATTTTGAAGTAGCACTCCTATCTCAAAAACAAGGAGATTGATCACCATGAAACCTTTGCTATCTTACTAAAATGGGTGCGCTGATTACAATTTTACATAGGAAAAGTCTCAATCTCTACTGGTTACCGAGTTGTGCTGAAATTACGGTTTTTCAAATAATACAAAAATAAGCGAAATGGACCACATAACATGAAAATGGTAAATCCTAGGCATATAAAAGTATACATATTTTTGATAGGCTCAACGAGAGCTATCATTTGGTAGTGGGTAAACCTTTCTATCACCAACGGTTGCAATGTTCAATTTTTTTCTATCTAAAAGTGCTAAATTTAGACCGACAAAATAATTATAACTTTTTGCGAGATAGAGCGTTCTAATGTAGTCATGCTTATGCATTGGGATGTGCTGAATTCAACGGTGAGGTCGGTTTTCCCGTAGCGTGTACGGTTTGGCTAGAAAGTGGGAAACTATAATTTCCGCGGTTTATCGCGTTTTTCTCGCGAACCGCGCATCTTAGAGCAATCCGGCTATCAGAAATGAATTCCTCGGCCAATTTCCCATCCGATACCGTTTGAACCGTCAACATCGGCGGATTAGATCGGACACAGTTTGCGTTCAAAGTTTCTCACATAGTAAAATGGGTGTTTTTAGCATCATTTTTGATAATTGGGAACGTAATAACTGCCGAACCGTTCCAAATAAGTAAAATCAAATTATACCGGCGTAATCAGCGTCAAAAATTGTATCAAGAACCACAACCTTAATTTCATTGAAGGTAGTTGGGTTTTTGTCGACTGGCTAAAATTTTGTAAGAAATCACATATTTTAAATAATAATTTTGAAGTAGCACACCTATCTCAAAAACGAGGACCTTGATCACCATGAAACCTTTGCTATCTTACTAAAATGGGTGCGCTGATTACAAATTTACATAGGAAAAGTCTCTATCTCTACTGGTTACCGAGTTGTGATGAAATTACGGTTATTCAAATAATACAAAAATAAGCGAAATGGACCACATAACTTGAAAGTGGTAAATCCTAGGCATATAAAAGTATACATATTTTTGATAGGCTCAACGAGAGCTATCATTTGGTAGTGGGTAAACCTTTCTATCTCCGATGGTTGCAATGTTCAATTTTTTTCTATCTAAAAGTGCTAAATTTAGACCGAAAAAATAGTTATAACTTTTTGCGAGATAGAGCGTTCTAATGTAGTCATGCTTATGCATTGGGATGTGCTGAATTCAACGGTGAGGTCGGTTTTCCCGTAGCGTGTACGGTTTGGCTAGAAAGTGGGAAACTATAATTTCCGCGGTTTATCGCGTTTTTCTCGCGAACCGCTCACCTTAGAGCAACCCGGCTTTCAGAAATGAATTCCTCGGCCAATTTCCCATCCGATACCGTTTGAACCGTCAACTTCGGTCGATTAGATCGGACACAGTTTGCGTTCAAAGTTTCTCACATAGTAAAATGGGTGTTTTTAGCATCATTTTTGATAATTGGGAACGTAATAACTGCCGAACCGTTCCAAATAAGTAAAATCAAATTATACCGGCGTAATCAGCGTCAAAAATTGTATCAAGAACCACAACCTTAATTTGATTGAAGGTAGTTGGGTTTTTGTCGACTGGCTAAAATTTTGTAAGAAATCACATATTTTAAATAATAATTTTGAAGTAGCACTCCTATCTCAAAAACAAGGAGATTGATCACCATGAAACCTTTGCTATCTTACTAAAATGGGTGCGCTGATTACAATTTTACATAGGAAAAGTCTCAATCTCTACTAGTTACCGAGTTGTGCTGAAATTACGGTTTTTCAAATAATACAAAAATAAGCGAAATGGACCACATAACATGAAAATGGTAAATCTTAGGCATATAAAAGTATACATATTTTTGATAGACTCAACGAGAGCTATCATTTGGTAGTGGGTAAACCTTTCTATCACCAACGGTTGCAATGTTCAATTTTTTTCTATCTAAAAGTGCTAAATTTAGACCGAAAAAATAATTATAACTTTTTTCGAGATAGAGCGTTCTAATGTAGTCATGCTTATGCATTGGGATGTGCTGAATTTAACGGTGGGGTCGCTTTTCCCGTAGCGTGTACGGTTTGGCTAGAAAGTGGGAAACTATAATTTCCGCGGTTTATCGCGTTTTTCTCGCGAACCGCGCACCTTAGAGCAACCCGGCTTTCAGAAATGAATTCCTCGGCCAATTTCCCATCCGATACCGTTTGAACCGTCAACATCGGTCTATTAGATCGGACACAGTTTGCGTCCAAAGTTTCTAACATAATAAAATGGGTGTTTTTAGCATCATTTTTGATAATTGGGAACGTAATAACTGCCGAACCGTTCCAAATAAGTAAAATCAAATTATACCGGCGTAATCAGCGTCAAAAATTGTATCAAGAACCACAACCTTAATTTGATTGAAGGTAGTTGGGTTTTTGTCGACTGGCTAAAATTTTGTAAGAAATCACATATTTTAAATAATAATTTTGAAGTAGCACACCTATCTCAAAAACGAGGACCTTGATCACCATGAAACCTTTGCTATCTTACTAAAATGGGTGCGCTGATTACAAATTTACATAGGAAAAGTCTCTATCTCTACTGGTTACCGAGTTGTGCTGAAATTACGGTTTTTCAAATAATACAAAAATAAGCGAAATGGACCACATAACTTGAAAATGGTAAATCTTAGGCATATAAAAGTATACATATTTTTGATAGACTCAACGAGAGCTATCATTTGGTAGTGGGTAAACCTTTCTGTCACCAACGGTTGCAATGTTCAATTTTTTTCTATCTAAAAGTGCTAAATTTAGACCGAAAAAATAATTATAACTTTTTTCGAGATAGAGCGTTCTAATGTAGTCATGCTTATGCATTGGGATGTGCTGAATTTAACGGTGGGGTCGCTTTTCCCGTAGCGTGTACGGTTTGGCTAGAAAGTGGGAAACTATAATTTCCGCGGTTTATCGCGTTTTTCTCGCGAACCGCGCACCTTAGAGCAACCCGGCTTTCAGAAATGAATTCCTCGGCCAATTTCCCATCCGATACCGTTTGAACCGTCAACATCGGTCTATTAGATCGGACACAGTTTGCGTCCAAAGTTTCTAACATAATAAAATGGGTGTTTTTAGCATCATTTTTGATAATTGGGAACGTAATAACTGCCGAACCGTTCCAAATAAGTAAAATCAAATTATACCGGCGTAATCAGCGTCAAAAATTGTATCAAGCACCACAACCTTAATTTGATTGAAGGTAGTTGGGTTTTTGTCGACTGGCTAAAATTTTGTAAGAAATCACATATTTTAAATAATAATTTTGAAGTAGCACACCTATCTCAAAAACGAGGACCTTGATCACCATGAAACCTTTGCTATCTTACTAAAATGGGTGCGCTGATTACAAATTTACATAGGAAAAGTCTCTATCTCTACTGGTTACCGAGTTGTGCTGAAATTACGGTTTTTCAAATAATACAAAAATAAGCGAAATGGACCACATAACTTGAAAATGGTAAATCTTAGGCATATAAAAGTATACATATTTTTGATAGACTCAACGAGAGCTATCATTTGGTAGTGGGTAAACCTTTCTGTCACCAACGGTTGCAATGTTCAATTTTTTTCTATCTAAAAGTGCTAAATTTAGACCGAAAAAATAATTATAACTTTTTTCGAGATAGAGCGTTCTAATGTAGTCATGCTTATGCATTGGGATGTGCTGAATTTAACGGTGGGGTCGCTTTTCCCGTAGCGTGTACGGTTTGGCTAGAAAGTGGGAAACTATAATTTCCGCGGTTTATCGCGTTTTTCTCGCGAACCGCGCACCTTAGAGCAACCCGGCTTTCAGAAATGAATTCCTCGGCCAATTTCCCATCCGATACCGTTTGAACCGTCAACATCGGTCTATTAGATCGGACACAGTTTGCGTCCAAAGTTTCTAACATAATAAAATGGGTGTTTTTAGCATCATTTTTGATAATTGGGAACGTAATAACTGCCGAACCGTTCCAAATAAGTAAAATCAAATTATACCGGCGTAATCAGCGTCAAAAATTGTATCAAGAACCACAACCTTAATTTGATTGAAGGTAGTTGGGTTTTTGTCGACTGGCTAAAATTTTGTAAGAAATCACATATTTTAAATAATAATTTTGAAGTAGCACACCTATCTCAAAAACGAGGACCTTGATCACCATGAAACCTTTGCTATCTTACTAAAATGGGTGCGCTGATTACAAATTTACATAGGAAAAGTCTCTATCTCTACTGGTTACCGAGTTGTGCTGAAATTACGGTTTTTCAAATAATACAAAAATAAGCGAAATGGACCACATAACTTGAAAATGGTAAATCTTAGGCATATAAAAGTATACATATTTTTGATAGACTCAACGAGAGCTATCATTTGGTAGTGGGTAAACCTTTCTGTCACCAACGGTTGCAATGTTCAATTTTTTTCTATCTAAAAGTGCTAAATTTAGACCGAAAAAATAATTATAACTTTTTGCGAGATAGAGCGTTCTAATGTAGTCATGCTTTATGCATTGGGATGTGCTGAATTTAACGGTGGGGTCGCTTTTCCCGTAGCGTGTACGGTTTGGCTAGAAAGTGGGAAACTATAATTTCCGCGGTTATCGCGTTTTTCTCGCGAACCGCTCACCTTAGAGCAACCCGGCTTTCAGAAATGAATTCCTCGGCCAATTTCCCATCCGATACCGTTTGAACCGTCAACATCGGTCTATTAGATAGGACACAGTTTGCGTCCAAAGTTTCTAACATAATAAAATGGGTGTTTTTAGCATCATTTTTGATAATTGGGAACGTAATAACTGCCGAACCGTTCCAAATAAGTAAAATCAAATTTTACCGGCGTAATCAGCGTCAAAAATTGTATCAAGAACCACAACCTTAATTTGATTGAAGGTAGTTGGGTTTTTGTCGACTGGCTAAAATTTTGTAAGAAATCACATATTTTAAATAATAATTTTGAAGTAGCACACCTATCTCAAAAACGAGGACCTTGATCACCATGAAACCTTTGCTATCTTACTAAAATGGGTGCGCTGATTACAAATTTACATATGAAAAGTCTCTATCTCTACTGGTTACCGAGTTGTGCTGAAATTACGGTTTTTCAAATAATACAAAAATAAGCGAAATGGACCACATAACATGAAAATGGTAAATCTTAGGCATATAAAAGTATACATATTTTTGATAGACTCAACGAGAGCTATCATTTGGTAGTGGGTAAACCTTTCTATCACCAACGGTTGCAATGTTCAATTTTTTTCTATCTAAAAGTGCTAAATTTAGACCGAAAAAATAATTATAACTTTTTGCGAGATAGAGCGTTCTAATGTAGTCATGCTTATGCATTGGGATGTGCTGAATTCAACGGTGAGGTCGGTTTTCCCGTAGCGTGTACGGTTTGGCTAGAAAGTGGGAAACTATAATTTCCGCGGTTTATCGCGTTTTTCTCGCGAACCGCGCATCTTAGAGCAATCCGGCTATCAGAAATGAATTCCTCGGCCAATTTCCCATCCGATACCGTTTGAACCGTCAACATCGGTGGATTAGATCGGAACCGAAACCTTTGCTATCTTACTAAAATGGGTGCGCTGATTACAAATTTACATAGGAAAAGTCTATCTCTACTAGTTACCGAGTTGTGCTGAAATTACGGTTTTTCAAATAATACAAAAATAAGCGAAATGGACCACATAACATGAAAATGGTAAATCTTAGGCATATAAAAGTATACATATTTTTGATAGACTCAACGAGAGCTATCATTTGGTAGTGGGTAAACCTTTCTATCACCAACTGCCGTCACCCTTATTATCCACTTCTAAAGTATATATTTTACTAAAGACTGTTGCAATTCCTGCAGACGCACAGTGATTAATTCTTTTAGACGAACTTAAAATAATTATTTGGCAACTAGAAAAATATAGTAAATTAAATCTAAAAAGCGAAAAAAGCGTTTGGATATAAGATCTAAACCAGGGGTTCTCAAGCTTTTAGGTTCCGTGTACCACATAAAAAATATTCAAATGTCTCCGTACCACCAACCTTTATACAAAAATGCATATTAATACGTACATAAATGCAAAAGTTATATCAGATTTTAAAAATACATACCTACCTACATATTATTTTGTACCAAAATAATAACTTTTTAACGACACTTACATTAAAGTAATATAAAATAATTTACATATTGATGCGACTGAGATTGTTTTGCTAAACCCATTTTTTTTTTAATTTATTGCTCAGTGAAAGTTAGTTTCAAGCTCAAATTTGCCTCAATAATTAATTTTGTCCTATGTTTGTCCTTTAAATTAATATTGATGACAACTATATTTGACATATATTGGTGGTGCAAAAAGGCATTAAAAATCTAATATCTTAATCTGCAATTTCTTTCAAATATTTCTTCCTCTGGATCTAAGCATAGGTATGTATTAATTTTAAAATTGTCTATCAGTCTGAGGAAGTTTCTATCAATTGTTGTTTCTCTTTGGCAGTGAAGTTATCTGGTATACTCATAGTTTTTGGAGTTCTGTTCCAATTTTCATTGTCATAGTTTTCTGGAAAATAACTGTTAAACTTGGTTATTATGATCATGATTTTTTCAAGAAAGCCTTCTAATGCTTATTTTTATTAAATTTTCTATGTTGCGTTAATTTTACAATAATAATATAAACAATAAACGACCATTTCTCCCTGCAAAATTAATTTTATATTATTCAACTTTCCAAAAATATCAGCTAAATATGCTAACCGGATTATCCAGAATTTATCAAAGAAACAATATTTGATGTCAAAATTTGTTTCTACATGGAAAACTTGAACTTCTGATTTAAGTACGAAGAGACAATGTTATCTCTTTACTGCTTGATCCAAAATTCTTTTAGTCTGTCTGGTATAGATTTTGCTACTAGAAAATCCCGATGGATATTGCAGTGAGTGAATTGAGCTTCTGGAGCTACTGTTTTAATTTTTTATGAGGGCCGCGATTCTTTTCTGTTAAAGCCCGAGCTCCATCAGTGCAGACACCAATAAATTTCTTTTATGGAATGGAATTGTTAAACATACAATTATTAAAATTTATCACCAGATCTTCTTTCGGGCAGAGGTTCCTAAAATAAATATTCCTCTGCAATTTCCTCTTCAACCTCAAATCAGTTAAAGACTAATAATTTATCAAAATAACTTATGTCGGTACTTTCATCTAACTGTAGCGTAAAATATTTATTTCGTTTTGCCTTTTTAACCACACATTCTATCACACAATCTGCCATTTTAGAAATACGGCTGTGTATTCTTCTTTAATTTTGTTTATTATTTCAAAATAACCCTGTCTGTATACAACCAAACTCCACTAATTCACGATGTAGGTATACGAACCAGCTTAATGCATGTCCCGATGTCATTTCCGGTACGAAATCGGTAATCAAATTTTATCTATCGAATTGCCGGTTAACAATTAACGCTATTCCTGCACCAAAATTAATTGCACGCCGGCAGATGGCGCATAACTCGATGCGACAGCAAAGCCCCTCGGCTTGATCACAGTCCAAATTTTGAACTCCTGAAATTACGCGGAGGTTCAGCGCGCCGACAAATCGAACGTTTATTGTTTCACAGCGGCGCTCTCGGCTGCAATTTTTGACGAGTATAAACCCACGGATCGTTTGATGTTGAATATACGCCGCTATGTCATCAAATAAACACAGACAATGGCTTAGGATTGCCTGAATTCAGGGCTGGGGAATTGCCGAACAACGTGGTCGAAGATAAATAAAGCGGAATGGATGGCGATATTTCATTTTTAATTGCACGGGTTTCGGTAATTTGAACTGTCATGTGTGAATTATACAATTACGGCGCGAAGCCGGTGTATTATAACTTTGAAAGTGGTTATTATTTATTTGTTTGAGGGGTAATGCCACCCTAAATTTTTCGAAATTTTTTTTTTCGCTTTTCACTTTTAAGTGGCAAGGTAATTGTGGATATTGCAGCAAGTACGGCCATATGTGTTGTCAATGATGCATTATCCAGCCTTATGAAGATTATGGAGGTATTATGTATGAGCATCGGGCCAAACTGCAATAATTTCTGCGCGAAGGCTGACGCACGGCGCATCATGTTTTCAGAGCCATCGCTGACTGATGCTGCAAAACAGGCCCGTCTGTCGTCAAAATCAAACAGAAAGAAACAAGAGGAGGAAAATATTAATTTCAAAAGATAATTATATGGTCCAGGCATCGCCGACTATAGTAAAATATACCAATTCTATACATCAAAGTTACACATTACTTCAAACCGTGTTTTCTCAAAACCGCATTTTTCAAACTGGCCGGAAAGATAACTTCGACTGATCTCTGTGAATTCACTTGAAATTTTATATGCAGCTTTCAGAACAACATTAGAGAAGTATATACGGATTCTACAATAAGTTCGAAACTTTTTTCGTTATGAAAAATTTTTTACCTAATTTTGTAGCTAAACGTGATAATTTGTGTTCAAATTTGATGTCCTCTATCTAACGTTTCGATTTTTTATTTATTGCTTTTTCTATTGTGAATATTCCTCAAAATATGAACAAGAAAGGGCTTTAAAGGGATTTTGTAATTCATTCACAATATTGTAAAAAATATACCTACAAAAGCGGCTATTTTTTCTCGTGCTAAAGTGACATTACCCCTTACCGAATACTTAAATACTTATCAAAGTTATGAGTTTCTAATAATACGATTGAGATATAAGGTGATAATATGAATAAATAATATGAGCAAGATAATATCACACACACACACACACACACACACACACACACACACACACACACACACACACACACACACACACACACACACACACACACACACACACACACACACACACACACACACACACACACACACACACACACACACACACACACACACACACACACACACACACACACACACACACACACACACACACACACACACACACACACACACACACACACACACACACACACACACACACACACACACACACACACACACACACACACACACACACACACACACACACACACACACACACACACACACACACACACACACACACACACACACACACACACACACACACACACACACACACACACACACACACACACACACACACACACACACACACACACACACACACACACACACACACACACACACACACACACACACACACACACACACACACACACACACACACACACACACACACACACACACACACACACACACACACACACACACACACACACACACACACACACACACACACACACACACACACACACACACACACACACACACACACACACACACACACACACACACACACACACACACACACACACACACACACACACACACACACACACACACACACACACACACACACACACACACACACACACACACACACACACACACACACACACACACACACACACACACACACACACACACACACACACACACACACACACACACACACACACACACACACACACACACACACACACACACACACACACACACACACACACACACACACACACACACACACACACACACACACACACACACACACACACACACACACACACACACACACACACACACACACACACACACACACACACACACACACACACACACACACACACACACACACACACACACACACACACACACACACACACACACACACACACACACACACACACACACACACACACACACACACACACACACACACACACACACACACACACACACACACACACACACACACACACACACACACACACACACACACACACACACACACACACACACACACACACACACACACACACACACACACACACACACACACACACACACACACACACACACACACACACACACACACACACACACACACACACACACACACACACACACACACACACACACACACACACACACACACACACACACACACACACACACACACACACACACACACACACACACACACACACACACACACACACACACACACAGGCGATTTTTACTATATTTCGATATCACTTTGTAGCAATATCTTTCTATTACCTATGGTTTAGGGAATATAAAAGTTAAGATAAAATTGCTAGATCTTTTAAACCTCTACAAGACAAATGTCTTACAATAACTTACTAACACGAACTTAAGTTTTTTTCGAAAGATCGTTAATTTTGCTTTCCTAAAATGTCTAATTCTGTAGGTGTATAGTCAAGACTTATACAGTTATTAACAGTGACAGACAAAAATGTATATTTTCCAGTGTCATGCATGGGACACGTGCTGGTGGGGACGCAAGCGGCTAGCAGATCTGTTTTTGAATATTTGAATATCTGAATATCTGTTTGTATTTTCCATTTCAAATTTGTTCTTCTGTTTTATACTTACAGTAGAATTCTTTTTGTTTTTTGTAGTTGTACTTAGTTTGAAAATCCTGCAATGAATCGTTTGCTAGCTGAGTTTGGCAATACTTTCACGATCGTTAAGAAAGGGGAAGTGGTTTGCAATTTCTGCTAACGAAATTTAATTATTCGTAATAAACAATGTCTTCGGGCTCATATAAAAACAATAAAAACACATGGAAAATGTCACAGGAACGTCAAATAGAAACTTTTTGATGATTTATGTGAAACATTTATTTCTGCTACTTTCACAAAAATTAATAATTCCGTTTTTAGTAAAATTCTCAAGAAGTATACTGGACGAGACTTACCCGATGAATCCACAATTAGAAAATATTACGTACAAGGGCAATATGACAAAACAATTTCTACAATAAAGTCAAAACTACCCGATAAATATATTTGGGTTTCTGCAGATGAAACTACGGATATGAAGGGTAGATGTGTGGTCAACGTCGTTGTCGGATTGCTGGACCCGCAAGACTTATATAAACCTTATTTAATATCAACTCAGTTTCGCTGTACCGTCAAAGCTGAAGAGATACGCACCAATAGTAAATAACGCCATAAAAAAAGTAGGAATCACAGACGCTACCAAAGTATTAGTGTGTGTTTCTGACGCTGCTGCGATTATGTTAAAAGTTGGAAAATTACTTAAACAACGTTTTTCAAATATTCTTCATTTGACATGTTTTGCACACGCTATTCATAGAATTTGTGAGTTTATTAGGGCAGAATTTCCAGACGTGAATACGCTAATAAGCACATGCAAAAATATTATTGAAAGCTCCTTCTAGATTGTCTCTTTACAAGGAGAAGTGCCCTAATCTACCCTTGCCACCACAACCAGTTATTACGAGATGTAGTACATGGTTAGAAGCGGCAAGAAACTTTGATATCATCAAACCCCTCGTCTTAAATTTGCCAGATGAAGCAGTTAGTATTAAATACTGCAAAAAAGTACTATCATTACAAGATTTGCATGAACAATTAAAACTTATTGATACAAATTCTGCGCAAGTATTGCCAAAAATAAAGTTTCTAGAACAACAAAATGTTGAACTTGCAAGCATACTTACTTTAGCACTAGTGTGTACTAGTATCTTTTTGTGCAGAACGATACGAAAATTCAAAAAAAGAATTAGATACTGGGTGTTCCATTTAAAAAATTTTACTTTCTTAGGAAGAACTGTTTGCTTTTCTTGCTGCAGATTATTACCACCTTGTACACAATTTGGATATTCCATGATAATAGAACGCTTCTTACTTAATCATAATCTAAGCGTGCGAAATAAAATTAAAAACAGTTATTGAGATATACAGTTTTTCTTAGACTACTGTTTTTCCATAAATATGCTAATAAATCACAAAGTATAAAGTTTAGTGTAGGTATTGTTATGTTTCATAGGCACGTATTGTTATGTTTCATAGTTAAAGTTACTAAACCAAATAAATTTGGAAAAGTATCGGAAACCAACATAATTAAATTTCTCTATTTATCTCAAAAACAGCACGTTTTTGTATATAGATATATTAGGTTTATTGCACTCGGGGTGGTTAGAGGATTCGAAAAAATTACGAAAATCGTGGAAAAAACGCAAAAACGAAAAATCCCGGCGACTCCACCATTTTTTGAATGGTACGTTTTACGTTGAATTTCGATGTAACCACACGAAACTCACCAAGCGTCAGTCAAATATTCATGCCGACTAATTAAGTTATTAATAATAATTCATATGGATCATATTTTCACTATATTTCCTACGTTAAACTATAGAATTACCTGCTAGCACGATCCAAAAACTAGCTAGCTTCTTAAGTAATTGACAATACTTCAAAGCCCCATTTACGCAAATTCTCCCTCATTACGCATACAAACGCAAGAATTAACCAAATTCACCCTGCGGCGAATATGTTACCCCTTGACGTTAATAAAAAATAACGAACAAGTCCGTAAGGAAACGGATAGACAACCCGGTAACATCAAGTAACAAACCTTCAAAATTTACATAGGAAAGAGAACGCGCTTACCTTTTTTCTCGCTCCTTCCTCTGCAGTTTCTTCTTCTTGAAAGCCTTTTTCACCCTCAGCAGCAAAAACGCTGCCCTGTCGATGGTTAGAGCGGTGTACTGCTTTTTCTCCTCCATTTTAGAATCGGGATTACCAACCGACAGGATAGCACCGGCACCCTAATTTAAAATTCACTGCGAGCCACTGTTTTTTTTTTGTTTTACGGTCGCCGTTGTCCCGAATAATTCCCGAAATGATGGCTCTGCGTGCTTAAATATTTAATTTGATACTTTTCGGGTCATGAAAATCAATGGACAATGCGACACAAACTCTGATGAAAAGCGGATGTTTTCTGACGTTTTTCTGACGGCACCTGCAACAATAATATCTCGGTATAAGTGGTGTTGGATTTTTAGGATCGATAGGAAGCGATATATGAATTATGTACGCCATTAGTGTACCATTAGGGATTGTGTGGCGGGTTTGATTGTCGTAAAAGCATGGGAAGTTCGAGAAGTTGGAATAACTGGTTGTATTATGTCGTACGTCGTGTGTAATTTGTCGTGTATATGAATAAAAATGTATGAATTTTGAGGCTCTAGAGCAGTGGTTCATAACCTTTTTGAAGTCAGGGAAATCAAATGTCTTTTTGAGTATAATGTTTTATATGGTCTTATATGTTTTTTCTATTCCTTAAGAAGTTACAGCCGTTTGAAATGTTAACAAACAAAGAAAAATAAAAGATAAAATACATATCACCGTATTGAAGAAAAATTTGACTTAATTTTTCGTTTATTTAACAATTAAATGTAGGTTTCCAAAGATTTGTGCGCAGCAGGAATTATGGATACAGATTGTAGACCGATGTAACTGGAAGCGGACAAAGTCCAGTGTAGTTTGTTCGAAACATTTTATGGAGCTATGTATAGACAGAACATCATCAAATCGCATAAAAATAATAAAATGGTTTTGTTTACAGGCTTACAAAATGTATAATACTTATTTGGTCATATGCATATTTGTTACACTTATAAGTTTTATTTTACATTAAGTTAAACAAATGCAACATTTATTTTACATTATTTGTTATAACCTTAATCCAGAGTATTTTTGTGTTTATTATATATTTTTACTTTCTTTAGTTGATCAAATATATGTGCTATGTTGCACTGTCTGCAATATTACAGAAAAATAATTATAATTAGTCCGGGCCTGTGCAGACCGACCGTCGTATAGTCCCATAAGCCACACCTACTGACGCCGTTTTCAGTATATGAAAAACGTTGTCATAGCGTCTCCTTTCTATACTATCTCGATGGTTTCATTTAATAAATTTCATTTGGTGTTCGAACGGGCTATTGACCTAGGTCTTTCTGCCCTGTTCCATCTCTTATTTTGGGTGGTCTTCTTGTATTATAATATACTATAATTGTTAGTTTTGTTGAAGTTAGAATGTTTTGTACCTTAATAATATACAAATACAAATATTTATTATTTGAATCACATACGGTAAATGAGTCAACAATTTCGGCTTTCATAATTTTGCGGAGCACTTGCAACAAGCTCGCAGAGCACCAGTGTTCCGCGGAGCACCGGTTAAGAACCACTGCTCTAGAGCACCGTTTCTCAACCGGGGTTTTGCGGAAAAATAGTAACAAATAGCGGTGATGGTTGCCGGTCCATGGGAACATTATTCACTGTCGTTTTTATATATTATTTTAGTATTGGATTATTATTTTAAATATTGGATTAATATACAAGGTCAATCCATAAACAATTTTGATTTTGTTAGCCAACAAACCACTGTTATTTCGATATTAGATCCAACTGACTAGACTAATTATTTACTTCTAGACTAATACATTAACTTCAAACGACAATATTACTTACACTTATCTGTTACATAAAAACAAATTAGCCTCTTGAAAACAACAATCTGACAGAGTTATTGGTCACAATCTAACATTAATTGTTTTAATATCTTTGCCATTCCAAACGTGTGACAAAATAAACCTATAACTTGAGTCTGGTGCTCATAATGGTATTTTAGTAGAAGAACAGAGTTGTAGGTGGTGGATTTCAATATGATTTTACATTTCAGATAAGATTCGATAACAAAAATTATGTCGGTCCCATTCATAGAACATTTTATTTACATTTTGTTTAAGTCGTTCACGTATAACAAAAATAGGAGCGGTCCAAGCACTGACCCCTGAGGTACACCGTATTTGACTAGCATTTTTTTTACTACAGATACCACCGCACACAGTATATTGATGTCGATAAACAAAAAGAATAAACGGGAGTACCTATGCCGTGGGTCACCCGATATATATGAAATTTTTCTATAATGACACGAAAAACTAATACTAAAACTATAACATTGTACTAACTAAATTATCGGCTTCACGGTTAACATCGCATGAAATGAAATGAGTTTTTATTCATTATTTTAGATATAAATTATAGAGATTTATTTATACGAGAACCGTCTGTATGTGCTGTAGAGATAAATCCAAGTTTTTCGTTTGGGTTCGTATATATACTCGAGGAGATAGCATCTAGACTGTCTCCACAAAACGAAAGAAAGAAACGAAAAAGGGAACCGTGAAATATAACAACGAGCAACACTTCTTAATTTCCCTTATATATCTCCCTGGCCCTGGTCCCTTGTTGATTGTAAAAAATGCCCTGCCAGTTCCTTATCTGTAATTGGAACAGACTGTGCGCGAAGTATAACTTCTCATACTGTCTCCTCTACACCGTGAAATGCGAAGGAGTCCCTTACATCTCGCTGGGGAAGGACAGTCTTAAAATGACACTGGAAAAGTTTTCCAGTTAAGATTTTTATCTTTTTGTTGGACGAAAATTCTCACATTTTGTCACCTCGACAAAATATTCTTCAACCTACAACCTATTTGTTATACAAAACAACAAATTTTCTTCTAAGTTTCAGTTAAATATCTAAAATAATAACGCAAAATAAAATGGAAATGACTTGTCATAGTACTTATTGTTTCCATGAAAACTTTCGATATTTGATCATACTTCAAGCTGAAACGGTCGTTTTCTAGTGGTATGACCCTAATACGCATGTTTTGAACCCGCATTCGCATTCCGCATAAACACATTTATCGAAACCGCCTAACCAGTTTCTATTCACAAACTTACTATTGTCTCCCCTCGACAAGAATCCAATTTAAACCAATGAACTGTGTATGCGAGTAGGTGCTTTCGATGTATTTTCTTGCCTTGAATATGAATCCTATTGACTTCAAGCAACCAATTTCCAAGAAATGCATATACCAGTACAAAGTTTGAGGTTCTTTCGGATGATTTTTAAGAGTCTAGGTTACCGGGGTTGTTTGCTATACATGATCCAAAACGGAAAAATATACGTACATAACGGCATTTACAACATACAAGATGCATTGAACATAAAGTTGTCAATATCTCAATAACCGAAACCATTTGTATATAGCTAAATATGGTTAAATATGTTCTAAATTACCTCTACTATCACGGTATCAAGAAATTGCACCAAATTACATATAAGCCAGTACATCAATTTTTGGATTTTCCTTAACAACATATTAGAAATAAAGTGACAAAAACCGCATCCGCACCTATCCGCAGCAGATTTTCCAGTGGTTGTAATGTCAAATATGTATACTATAATTTGAAGCACTTTCAAATGCTTAACAAACCTAAACACTAAACTAAAACACTCGAGTTCAGCATAAAACTGTTTTTTTTAAAACAGTGAATGTTCTCGGCCCTGCAATAAACAAAATTGTGGGTAAATTTTAATAAAAATAATGTCGAATGAAAGTTCACACTTAGTTCTAAAGAATGTATAACAAAAAAGTCACATTTATCCTTAAAATACAAAATTGCAACCGTTTTTAAGAGCGTCAACTTATGTGCGTCTATGTTCAGCCATTGTAAAATAATGGTTTTGGCTGACGAGAACACGTGGTTCAGGGCTCAGGTGAAAATATATTGCCGCCTTTTAATACATCTGTCTTTTACCTATCCCAAACACTGGTTTACTTTTTGGAATTTAACAATTTAGAAATTTGATTTATGGCCAGATTTTTCGATTTTTTTTATTTCGACCTTGTCCAGCTCTTCTAACATATTGGCCAGTCTCCCGAAACCGATTCCATTAACGCTGAATAACTGAAGGGGAAACTAGAAACTTCTACGTTATTTGACATTAAGCAAATATCCAGTTATTCGGGAAAACTTTTACTATCCCTGTTTTTTACCTCAGAATAATGTTTTGAAAAATTCACGTTTTTGACATTAATTTCACAATATTTCTAAAACAGTTGATAATAGCCTATTACTAGTTGGTGCCAAAGCAATTAGGATGAAAATTTTGAAACAAAAACTGCTATATTAATACCGAGTGTTGCATTTTTAAAAATAAAAGTTTGTGTTTGGTGTTTGGTATGTTGTTGTAGGATCTTAATGTATTTTTTTTTCTAACGTGGGACACCTGTATATATTGGAACGAATCAAGAAATAAAGCATTGAAAAAAGGTCCTTGATTGCTCGTCAGGCTGTTTCGAAATGAAACGAAAAAAACTGAACGACGTGTTACCTTTTTAAGCTCCATACGATAAAATCCGTACGGAGCGTTTTCCGGTTTCTTTTTTACCTTACATTCCTCGTAATTAGGGCGGCTACTTTTTTGCTTACCCTTTTGCAGCGGCACCCGCTACCCGGAAAATTTAATAAACGCTGATTGCCAACTGTAGATAGGAGAGTGAAGCTAACGGCTTATTTATCCTAGCGCGGGATAAATTTGCGAAATTCATCAAAATGGTAATTTTGCGTCGTCGTCGGAAGACACAGAACTCGGTGGGTGCAGGGTCACCCGGCGCACGGCGTTGACAACTTGGTCAGGAATTTAAGATTTACACGAGGTACTACGTAATTATATTATCCTCAGCAAACATCCTAGGTTTTGGTTGTTTGCGTCTATCTGTTTGCATTTTTGAGGTTAGCGGTGACTTTAAAAAATCACCCATCGCCTCTTGGGTGGATGATTGATGTACTATGACTTAGATATTGTTTGTTGATGTATATTAAACAATTATGTCAAGTGACATCAAAATTCTTCTTATATTTTTGGAGTAATGATTTCTTGAGTCTTCCTATTGCATTTTTGAAGGCAGCGGTAACTTTAAAAAATCACCCATCCCCTCTTGGGTGGATGATTCATGCACTATGACTTAGATATTGTTTGTTGATGTATGTTAAACAATTATGGCAAGTGACATCAAAATTCTTCGTATATTTTTGGAGTAATGATTTCTTGAGTCTTCCTACTGCATTTTTGAAGGCAGCGGTAACTTTAAAAAATCACCCATCGCCTCTTGGGTGGATGGTTGATGTACTATGACTTAGATATTGTTTGTTGATGTATATTAAACAATTATGGCAAGTGACATCAAAATTCTTCGTATATTTGTGGAGTAATGATTTCTTGAGTCTTCCTATTGCATTTTTGAAGGCAGCGGTAACTTTAAAAAATCACCCATCGCCTCTTGGGTGGATGGTTGATGTACTATGACTTAGATATTGTTTGTTGATGTATATTAAACAATTATGGCAAGTGACATCAAAATTCTTCGTATATTTGTGGAGTAATGATTTCTTGAGTCTTCCTATTGCATTTTTGAAGGCAGCGGTAACTTTAAAAAATCACCCATCGCCTCTTCAGTAGATGATTGATGTACTATGACTTAGATATTGTTTGTCGATGTATATTAAACAATTATGGCAAGTGACATCAAAATTCTTCGTATATTTTTGGAGTAATGATTTCTTAAGTCTTCCTATCGTATTTTTGAAGGCAGCGGTAACTTTAAAAAATCGCCCATCGCCTCTTGGGTGGATGATTGATGTACTATGACTTTGATATTGTTTGTTGATGTATATTAAACAATTATGGCAAGTGACATCAAAATTCTTCGTATATTTTTGGAGTAATGATTTCTTGAGTCTTCCTATTGCATATTTGAAGGCAGCGGTAACTTTAAAAAATCACCCATCGCCTCTTGGGTGGATGATTGATGTACTATGACTTAAATATTGTTTGTTGATGTATATTAAACAATTATGGCAAGTGACATCAAAATTCTTCGTATATTTTTGGAGTAATGGTTTCTTGAGTCTTCCTATTACATTTTTGAAGGCAGCGGTAACTTTAAAAAATCACCCATCGCCTCTTGGGTGGATGATTGATGTACTATGACTTAGATATTATTTGTTGATGTATATTAAACAATTATGGCAAGTGACATCAAAATTCTTCGTATATTTTTGGAGTAATGATTTCTTGAGTCTTCCTATTGCATTTTTGAAGGCATCGGTAACTTTAAAAAATCACCCATCGCCTCTTGGGTGGATGATTGATGGTACTATGACTTAGATATTGTTTGTTGATGTATATTAAACAATTATGGCAAGTAACAACAAAATTCTTCGCATATTTTTGGAGTAATGGTTTCTTGAGTCTTCCTATTGCATTTTTGAAGGCAGCGGTAACTTTAAAAAATCACCCATCGCCTCTTGGGTGGATGATTGATGTACTATGACTTAGATATTGTTTGTTGATGTATATTAAACAAATGTGGCAAGTGACATAAAAATTCTTCGTATATTTTTGGAGTAATGATTTCTTGAGTCTTCCTATTGCATTTTTGAAGGCAGCGGTAACTTTAAAAAATCACCCATCGCCTCTTGGGTGGATGATTGATGTACTATGACTTAGATATTGTTTGTTGATGTATATTAAACAATTATGGCAAGTGACATCAAAATTCTTCGTATATTTTTGGAGTAATGATTTCTTGAGTCTTCCTATTGCATATTTGAAGGCAGCGGTAACTTTAAAAAATCACCCATCGCCTCTTGGGTGGATGATTGGTATCCTACGACTTGGTTATTGTTTATTGGTGTATATTAAACAATTGTGGCAAGTATCATCAAGATTCTCTTTGTATATTTAGAGTTTGTTATTCATTTTGTAATAGTATGTAAAAATTTCAAATGGGAATGGTTATAATAGTAGTTTTTGTTCGAATTTCTCTTTTATATCTCTCGTTTTTTTCGGATAAACCACAACACGCGTACCAACTAATGAAACAATCCTATCAATAAAATCAGCAAACGCATTTGCATTTGACGTACGCCGAAATAACAAACAGAATCAATAAAACAATGTTGGCGCTCTGTCTAAAATTTACAATCGTTTTTTTTTTACGATAAACGTGACCCGTCCATACAAACAAAACCATTCAATTAGTGAAACTCGGCGATCTTGCGGCCCTTAAATTTCGTTTGACAGCACTTATTTAAGAATACCGCCGTACTGTCAGTGAATTTCCGTTATTGCTCTTTGACGTGACGCCTTCACAACGGCATTACGACTACAGATGCAATATAAAACGAGGCAAGACACGAAGGTTCTATAATGGATTCCTGTCACTGTTCGGTGTTTTAATTTGCATCCATTTCGTCCCTTTTAAGTTTCAGTTTGTTTGATTAAAAAGGCAAAAAAAGAAAAACGGTACTCTAGATAGAATTTCCTTTCATTTCCTTTTGTATTTCTCGTAGCTTCTTTCCAACTTAATGACTTTAAATGTTAGCGAGTATATATTAATTTAACTGGGAAACTGCAGTTCATGTTTTTACGAGCGTCTGTCACATAATGGATTTTGTTAATTACCTCAAATGTTCAGTTTAAAAGCGTGGGTTTAAAGGTTATATGGTGATTAATAATAACGGATTCATTAATTCCCTCTGGCACTAGTTTTTTTTTTATTACAATGTTGATTATTACATGTTCGAAATATTCGTAAATTTATTAGAAATATTTGGATATATTACACAGTGTCTCAATTTGGGACGTTTGCCTTACTTTCAGCAAGACCCACCTCTTGTCCGGCTAAATGATTGAATATACAATTTCCGCGAAAATATATTGGACGAAGTGAAAACTAAAAATGATGAATGCGATGGAATTAATATAAAATTCAACGAATCTGTTCACCAAGTTTCCAATAAACTGTGACGACACCTAGGCAGTCCGATTTTCAATTACTTTTACGTTGCAGAATTTTTTAGACAACACTATTTCAATGGATTTAATTTATTTAGAAGGGCAAACTATTTAACTTCTTTATAATGAAATTTCTATTCACTCCGGGTTTCAATTTGTAACAACAAAGTAATTGCTTTGCGAAAATAATTTAAAACTCGTCAGGTGACGGTTTTTTCGTTTTAGTTTTATTTTTCCGTAACGAAAGATATTTCCGATGTTCAGACGGATAAATAAGTTCTTCAGTAAATTCAATTCAGCCGCAAACGAGCTCTGAAACGAGCCCAGTGGTTATTTCTGCTAATGGCCAAGCAATTACTTACCTACGGAAATTATCTTCCCGTCCAGTAAGTAATAGGGTTTTCAGTGGAAAATCCTCTAGAGCGGAAAATTCTCCACTATGCGTGAAGCAAAAATAAACCAAATTGAAAATTTTGTTGGGTTTTATCAGTTAAATACTTAAATAATGTAGTGTAATCGTGCTTGTGGATACGTGGCGACATCTTGCGGTGCAAACTGTCACTAAGAATTTGTTTTGTATTTACAGTTTAGATAATAGGTCCTTGTTCGTTTTGTATAATCACATGAATGCGAAAGATTTGGAAATAAACAGTAACAATGAACTGTTAAAAACCATCCCACGGCCCACTTAAAACTGGATATAACTCGAAAACGGTGCAATTTTCAATAGGGATATTTTGGGTTTATTGCAATCAGGGTGATTAGAGGAATCGAAAAATGTATGGAAATCTTGGAAAAATTCGAATACATTTTCCTCCCGGCGACTCCACCATTTTTGTATATTGCGTTTTACACTAAATTATTGGTTAATTACAGGAAATTTCGCCAGAATTCATCAAATATCGATGTAAACTAAATAAATAATAGAAAATATTTTGAAAATTATATAGTTTTATCAATATTACTCAATATTTCAATGAACATGGTATTCGAACATTTTCTAATGCAAAAGTTTGAAATGAGTTTGTTTGTGTAACCTGAAAAGAGTCCAAATAACACCTAGAAAATGTACAAGAGTAAAGCATCAGTTTTTTTACAGTGATAAAAACCCTAATAAATTATGTACCTGTATTCGCTGAAATGCTGTTATATCAAATTTTCCTCAACTCTGTTTAAACAGCGTCCGGCTTACAAAGCTTTTATTACAACTTCTCGTTAACATAAATTGGATTCTCTTTCGCTAACACAATTTATATCACTCAGTTGTCAAATTTGATTCCCAATAATATATTCAATTACGTCTACGAGCGCCCCAGCTCATCGGACAAATCTTATTTTATTTAATACAATTACCATTCCACGGCACACGTAAAACTGGATATAACTCGAAAACGGTGCAATTTTCAATAGGGATATTTTGGGTTTATTGCAAACAGGGTGATTAGAGGAATCTAAAAATGTATGGAAGTCTTGGGAAAATTCGAATAAATTTTCCTCCCGGCGACTCCACCATTTTTTATATTGCAGTTTACACTAAACTATCGGTTAATTACAGTAAGTTTCGCCAGAAGTCGTCAAATATCGATCTACACTAAATAAATAATTGAAATATTTTGAAAAATATATAGTGTTTCATTAAAATAACATATTACACAGGATAGACAAAAGATATGGAAATAAACAATACCAACGAACTAGTAAAACTAGTAAATATCATTTCGTCAACAACTTGATCAAGTTATCTAATTTCCTGGATGTGGTATTCGAGTTTCATCGTAGATGGCGCTCGAGTCGCGAAGCTATCGGTTATTACTGTGGAGAGTCGAGATGGCGACTGAACTTGAATAATTAAGCATCCCAATCAGCGGTCTCATGTGGCAATCACGACCAGTGTGTACACCAATCAGCAGAGTTATTACAAAATAATTATTAACAAACATTCGAAAACAAAAGCTGTTTTAACGAACCTTCCTTGTGATCGAAAATTAAACAGTGCCAATCCATCTATTGACGGTTATAACCAAATATTTTGCGGCAAGAAATGATAATATACCTTAAGGGGAGGTTCTGTTGTAAAAACAGAAAAGTAATCTCTCGAAAGAAGAGAGAATTACTTGGATGAAGTGAAATTATTTTCTTGTATATACCTAATTTTCTTCGTCCAAGTGATTATGCATTTGAATCCAGTAAATAAGTTCAAGAAATTACGTTTTCTTGTTTCGAATAATCAGTTTCTGTGTGTAGAGGCCTAAAGAGTAGTTCAACTTTAGGACAGTTTTTCAAACCAGTTGTAAGAGATATCAATATTTTTTTTCTTTTCCTATATTACTATACTACCAAAAATTTTTATAAAAAATCGGTAATCGTCAACATACCTCGGTGATGTCAGTGCATGGAAATTATGAAAATTAGTAATCACATCTCTTGTCTATGTATCCTCTTCGATCAACAAAATAGTACGTAAGGATTTTGATTTTCCGTAATGTAATTTGAATCCAATTACAAAACCCGTAATGAGCTTCTGCATCTTCTTACCATATTCGGAGCTTGAATTCTCTGCTAGTAGAATGGATAAAACAGCACTGTTTATATGTATATTCTGCTAGCTAACCTTACAATTGACATGGAGTTTTTAATAAAATAATAGGATACTTCTTTAGGCACAAACCTGATTGATATCTGATTACTTGACGGAGAATCAAAATACCTTACGTACTATTTTGTTGATCGAAAAGGATTTCTAGACAAGATATCTATCTCATTACTAATGTTCATAATTTCCATGAACCGGCGGAAAAAGTTTTAATTGAGGTTCTGCATCTAATAAAACACGTATGTCTATGCGTTGCGAATGCTTTTTATGGTTATAGTAGGTAATCATGGATATGGATATGGATATTTCGACATGTATATTTCGATTCGCTTTTTAATAACGTGAACTATAATAAAGCTTGTAAAATATTATATGACTACGCCAAATAAAATCTGAAAACAACGGTGATGATCCCATAAAAGTTTAGATTGGGTTACACAGTGTGGTCGTCGAAATATATGTACACGAGTTTTATTACATTTTCTAATGCAAAACCGTGAAATGAGTTTGTTTGTGTAATCTGAGTACATTTCCAAATAACACCTAGAAAATGTACAAGAGTAAACCATCAGTTTTTTTACGGTGAATAAAAACCCTAATAAATTATGTACCTGTATTCGCTGAAATGCTGTTATATCAAATTTTCCTCAACTCTGTTCAAACAGCGTCCGGCTTAAAAAGTTTTTATTACAACTTCTCGTTAACATAAATTGGATTGTCTTTCGCTAACGCAATTTATATCACTCAGTTGTCAACTTTGATTCCCAATAAGTTATTCAATTACGTCTACGAGCGCCCCAGCTCATCAGACAAATCTTATTTAATACTATGTATTACCATTCCACCGCCCACGTAAAACCGGATATGACTCGAAAACGGTGCAATTTTCAATAGGGATATTTTGGGTTTATTGCAATCAGGGTGATTAGAGGAATCTAAAAATGTATGGAAGTCTTGGGAAAATTCGAATAAATTTTCCTTCCGGCGACTCCACCAATTTTTTATATTGCATTTTTACACTAAATTATTAGATAATTACATGAAATTTCACCAGAATTAATCAAATATCGATGTAAACTAAATAAATAATTGACAATAATTTGAAAAATATATAGTTTTATCAATATAACTTACAAGTTTTGTCTCGTTGGCATCACATGAACATAGGATGTTATCTAATGTTTTCGCCAGGAATAACATATTATCAAAGTTTTCTTACACAGGATAGACAATCATCTGACCAGAGCAGAACTCTCGAAACAAGTTAGACCAAGTCCAAAGTCCGAATAAAGTTTCTTCTGCGTGAATGGCGTGCCTGGAAGATGTTGATTAATTAATTTTGGGAAATTACGTTATCGAGATAATTTGAGTAATTAGTTTTGCAGGGACGCTATAAATTTAACATTTCCTGAAAATTAATTATCGATTTTTCATTCGTTTTTTTGTCAGTGTTGCGCGAAGCGTTTCCTTTGAAATTAAAATTCTTGCTACGTTTAATCTGTATTAAATTATCGGTTATTGATTTTATTCTTTGAATATAGGATGTTATTATGCTGGAATTGCGCAGTTGGGGTCTTTTGATGTATTTAATTACTTAATAAGTTCGTGGGAAATCTTCATTTTCGGTGGTACACAAAAATGTTTCAGGTATTTACATAAATCATCGTTTTTTTCTGTAGAACGTATATCGAAAACTGCTGAGTTTCAACCGCATGTTTGTTGTAGACTTTTTGTATAATGTAAAAAATTCCACACATTGTATGCAGGAGGTCAACTTCCGAGTCTTGAACATTTACAGGAAAATTTTAAAGTAGCATCATATTTTATAATGAAAAAATATAATAAACACATAGTCAAACGTTGACAGTTTTCGACATATTTTCTTCAGATGAAAAATTAAGCGAAAAAGCTTAGATTTGAACATATAGTAACACTATTTTTTGTGTAGTTCCGCAAAAGTACAAGGTTGGTATTACATAAGACCTTCTGAAGGACATATCTCGGAAATGGCTAAGTTCTAACTGCATGCTATAGGTTTTGTTTTATAAAATAGTATACGAAATCATGTTTTACAACATTAGGGCTTGACGTTCTTTTAAAAAATGGGTTTAAAACCAATTGAGTTATGCCAAAGTACATAGCATCTTAGCGATATGATAGAAGCAACTCTATTACTATCAAGGCAATGCTCACAATTTATTGGTGGTCTGAAAAAACTGAACAGATAATGAGAATGATAATGAATGAGAACATTTAAGTTTTGCGATAGCTAGTTTGTTTGTGTAACCTGAGTATACTTCCAAATAACACCTAGAAAAATGTACAAGAGTAAAGCATCAGTTTTTTTACAGTTAATACAACCCCTAATAAATTATGTACCTGTATTCGCTGAAATGCTGTTATATCAAAGTTCAACAGCGCCCGGCTTAAAAAGTTTTTGTTATAACTTCTCGTTAACATAAATTGGATTGTCTTTCGGTAACACAATTTAAATCACTCAGTTGTCAAATTTGATTCACAATAAGATACTCAATTACCTCTACTAGCGCCCCAGCTCATCAGACAAATCTTATTTTATTTAATACTATTATCATCCCACGGGCCACGTAAAACTGGATATAACTCGAAATCGGTGCGATTTTGAATAGGGATATTTCGGGTTTATTGCAATCAGGGTGATTAGAGGAATCTAAAAATGCATAGAAGTCATTGGAAAATTCGAGAACATTTTTCACCCGGCGACTCCACCATTTTTTTATTTTGCATTTTGCACCAAATTATCAATTAATTACAGGAACTTTCACCAGAATTCATCAAATATCGATGTAAACTAAATAAATAATAGAAAATAATTTGAAGAATATATAGTTTTATCAATCTTACAAGTTTTTATTTTTTTCGCCAGAAATAACATATTATCAAAGTTTTCTAACACAAGAAGATAACATATTTTGCAGCGTTGACTATATTACAATTAATTGTACTGACATCAATAATCCCCAATTATTACACTAGCAGCAAATAAAGTAAAAAGAAACTGTTCTTCTGTATTTAGTTTTTGTAGTTTAACAACATATGTATTCATGTTTAATACTGTTAGAATTCGAAAACCGATTGTTGTATAATAACTCTAATGATCGTCATACATATACTCAAATGAGTCGATCTTTTAAAGTTAAAGATTTTATATTGTTTCCTCATAATAATTTGTGGCATATTTTCATGCTTTTGTTGTGATTCCAATGTTTTTTCTAGTTTTTTTTTCTAGTAAATCGCACACAAAACGTTTGAAATTTTTAATAAATTTAAAATTTCTTCTGTACTATTTATTAGGTCACTTTCTATTCTAAACATCTAACCTAAAATAGAAACAAACTAATCTCTTACTTTGTTGCGTAGAGACCAACCAAACTGATCGTCACCCACATGATCAACAAATAACACACTATTCCATTTTAAGTACTTTCGACAGTTCATTTATAACATAATTTCGAAAATCAAGCGGGGAAAAAACCGAGCGACCGGCACGACCTCTGCAGTGAGACACGTCGAACGTATCGGACGGACCGGCGTCCGCGATACCAGCGCTCTATTGCGACGCGGCGATAACTGAACTAGGAGCGCTCACAGCGATTCCGTCCAAACTTCTCCGACGCCGGCTATCCAAAATTCACGCCGTCTCTCTGCCGTTACGTATCGCATTGATCGATAAGCCCCATTGGTAGGGGCGTGTGCCCCAAAATCAACCAAATTATCCGATAATTTTCGACCGGGCGGGCCCTCGCAACGCAGACAGTTTGAAAATTGCTGGAGAATACGCGAGCTTTCGGATTGTTTATAGGGTTAAACTTTAGAGGTCAAAATTGATGTTGGTTTAGGGTGGATTTCTGAGTAAGGGGGTTAATAAAGATAATCCAGTGACTTATTATATCATGAATTTTATTTCGACGCCCTCACCAGACGCTGTTTTTTGGCGCACATTTGCAAATATCTACGTTTCCGTGCCAATGACGATCCCTATTGTTGTCATAGTTTTAAGGATGGCAGAAAAGCCTTTTTTTATAAATTCCTGCTGCTGCACAAGCCGCAATTTTGATAGGTTTTGAGGCACGGTAAAGTTGTTTGGGTGCGAGGCGCCAGACAGTAGAATTGAAGCTTTAGGATGTTGTTTTAAAGTTGTTGTAAATGGTGGCACTATCGACATTTTTATCAAGTGTTGAATTCATCTAGAGTTTTCTCGGCTTCGGTTTTTTCGCGTTTGTATCAACACTGTGATCCCGGAGGGCAGTACATATGCTGGGGATTTTCATTCGTCCAGATCTTATGATAGAATTTGGTCCACACAGCATGGTACATATTACCAACAGTCTGGATGGCTTCTGATTGGTAAAACATAGAAAGTTGTCTATTCTTTTCAATGGACAAGCCGCATCGGACCCAGTGCTCCAACCCACAGCCCCGCGGAGTATGTCTTTGATAGAATCCACTATTTCTCCCGCTGACCCATCATGTTCGCAGTACAGTTGTCTGTATGTGCTTCGATACAATTGTCATGTTGCTAGATTCTGATTCCCATAACTCACCGGCATGACAATAGGAAAATTTCACGGCAAACTGAACTACTTTGTTAGCATATTTCTTCATAAGTAGGTACGGTGATCACATACTTCGTCTTCCGCTGTCGACAATATATCGGCAGACGTACTAGCCAATGCTTTTCTTTCACGGGTGTGAATTCCTAGAAAGTTTTCTTTTTTGTTGTCTATCAGCACGTGAAGGAGTTTTTTCTTGAGTGTTTCTTATCCGTGACTGTTCACGAGAGAATTTCGCAGAATAATAAACCACACACAGCAAGATCTCTCGGCTTGAAAACTTCGTACACACATTATTAAAACTTTAAATAATAAAATAACGTATAGAAAAAGAATCGATACATTTATTTGAATCAAAATTTAATTTCTTTTGCGGAAGTAAGCCAAAGCTTGAATCACTTGAATCAGTGGTTCTTAAACTTATTTTATTCACCTCTTTCCAATTTGTCAAGGATTCTAGAGCAATACAAAAAAACTACAAATTCCCCTCATCTTCAGTTTTAGAATTTATCGTTCAAAATCAATTTATTGAAGATCACTTTTGCACTCTCATAGACATACAGTAGCTTTTTTTTCAGATATTTTATCCATTAATATACTGTCTATTGCGTTGCAACGACACGCTGAGTTAGCACTTAACATTAATTACTCAATTATTAATGGACTAATTGGTACAGGACTGGAGCAGGCATGGCATGCTATTGACATTTTATACACCTACATACCGATATACCCCATTCTGACCGACTTTTTAATAATTCAACGCCTTGTTTCCGAAACTTGAAAAAAGATGATATGTTTAATCTATGACGTTGTATGTATTGATTGATAGTACTTTTATTCCATCCATTGAATACTAAATACTTAATACTTAGTATTAAGTTATATAAACGTATTATAAGATAATATGGTGCTTAAATTATTTAAATCATTATTGCAAAAACTATTCAAGAAGCCTCTTGCGTCCTTGCGTCTACAAAAACTTGTCAAAATGTCTCTCGAGAATAAACTTGAACCGTAAATATTTAAACTATGATTCCTAACGTTTTACTTCTTATTTCAGGAGCATGGACGAGCTGGAAAGTCAAGAACGAAAACCGGATGAACCACGGAGATCCGTCAAAGAACTGATCGTCCAAATGCAATAGAAAGAAGCTGAAGTCGCAGCGCGTCGCGCTGAAAACAGCGAGAGCAGCGATGACGGTGGCATCCCCCTTCAGATGATCCAACACCTGGGCCCCATGGGGGAATCTAACCTAGCAGCTGTTGCCCCAAGTTACGAGAACGTGCCTACGGATGCACCTCACAGTCGCAGCGCAATGTACAGTCCTACAAATGTCAGTTCCGTCGTTCCCGATGCAAAAATGCGTTACTTCCGGTAGAACTAATAACTATCATGTGAGGGGACATAATGTATGGACTACATTTCTCAGGTTATGACGCAGGGATGTTTTTATGTCTTTTAACGTATGGACTATAACTATAGGGTTATGACGCAGGATAATTTTTGTTCTTGTAATGTATGGACTATAATTGTCGGGTAATGACGCAGGTTTTTTATGTCTTTTAACGTATGGACTAGAATTGTAGGGTTATGACGCAGGGTAATTTTTGTTCTTTTAACGTATGGACTATAATTGTCGGGTTATGATGACGCAGGGATTTTTTTAAACGTATGGACTATAATTGTCGGATAATGACGCAGGTTTTTTTTTGTCTTTTAACTTATGGACTATTTCGCATGTTATGACGTAGGGATTTTTTTGTCTTCTAACGTATGGACTATAATTGAACGGTAATTTTTGTTTCTTTTAATGTATGGACTAAAATTGTCGGGTTATGACGCAGGAATTTTTTTCTTTTAACGTATGGACTATTTCGCATGTTATGACGCAGTGTAATTTTTGTTCCTTTAACGTATGGACTATAATAATAGTCGGGTAATGACGCAGGGATTTTTTCTTTCTCTTAATGTATGGACTATAATTGTCGGGTCATGATGACGCAGGGATTTTTTCTTTTAACGTATGGACTATAATTGTAGGGTTATGACGCAGGCTAATTTTTGTTCTTTTAATGTATGGACTATAATTGTCGGGTTATGACGCAGGATTTTTTTTCTTTTAACGTATGGACTATTTTGCATGTTATGACGCAGGGCAATTTTTGTTCCTTTAACGTATGGACTATACTAATAGTCGGGGTATGACGCAGGGATTTTTTTCTTTTAACGTATGGACTATAATTGTCGGGTTATGACGCAGGGATTTTTTTGTCTTTAACGTATGGACTATATCGAATGTTATGACGCAGGGATTTTTTTGTGTTTTAACGTATGGACTATAATTGTGGGGTTATGACGCAGGGTAATTTTTGTTGTTTTAATGTATGGACTATAATTGTCGGGTTATGACGCAGGAATTTTTTTCTTTTAACGTATGGACTATTTCGCATGCTATGACGTTCCTTTAACGTATGGACTATAATAATAGTCGGGTTATGACGCAGGATTTTTTTTTCTTTTAACGTATGGACTACAATTGTCGGGTAATGACGCAGGGATTTTTTTGTCTTTTAACGTATGGACTATAATTGTCGGGTTATGACGCAGGTTTTTTTTATCTTTTAACGTATGGACTACTTTGCATGTTATGACGCAGGGTAATTTTTGTTCTTTTAACGTATGGACTATAATTGTCGGGTTATGACGCAGGGATTTTTTTATCTTTTAACGTATGGAGTATAATTGTGGGGTTATGACGCAGGGATCTTCTTTGTCTTTTAACGTATGGACTACTTTGCATGTTATGACGCAGGGTAATTTTTGTTCTTTTAACGTATGGACTATAATTGTCGGGTTATGACGCAGGGATTTTTTTTCTTTTAACGTATGGACTATTTCGCATGTTATCAGGCAGGGTAACTTTTGTTCTTTTAATGTATGGACTATAATTGTCGGGTTATGACGCAGGAATCTTTTTCTTCTTTTAATTTCGCATGTTATGACGCAGGGTAACTTTTATTCCTTTAATGTATGGACTATAATAATAGTCGGGTTATGACGCAGGGATGTTTTGTCTCTTAACGTATGGACTATTTCGCATGTTATGACGCAGGGTAACTTTTGTTCTTTTAATGTATGGACTATAATGGTCGGGTTATGACGCAGGGATTTTTTTTGTCTTTTAACGGGTGGACTATTTCTCATGCTATGACGCAGGGTAATTTTTTATTCTTTTAATGTATGGACTATAATTGTCGGGTTATGACGCAGGGATTTTTTTGTCTTTTAACGTATGGACTATAATTGTCGGGTTATGACGCATGAGATTGTTTTATCTTTTAACGTATGGACTACTTTGCATGTTATGACGCAGGGTAATTTTTGTTCTTATAACGTATGGACTATAATTGTCGGGTTATGACGCAGGGATTTTTTGTCTTTTAACGTATGGAGTATAATTGTGGGGTTAAGACGCAGGGATCTTCTTTGTCTTTTAACGTATGGACTACTTTGCATGTTATGACGCATGTTATGACAGTGCAGATTTTCCACTAACGCCATCTATGAGCGAGATACAGAACTATGTTACCGGCACGGGTAGATACCTACTTGTTGCTTAAACCAATCAGTGTATATTTTGTACCTATTTAAGATGAAATACTAATATTTATTTATTATTTAAGTACGTTCATACAGAGTTATTGTAGACTACTTTTGTGAAATTTTATCGTGCGTTTTTTTGTACGGTGTTATTCTATTGTCACCCTGTTCGACAGAAGCACTTAACGGTTCTAATGTACTTTTTTTGTAAGAAATATTGTACTATATTTTATGAAAGAAATATATATATTTTATTGATACTTACCGTGTTTTATTTCTTAAGTTAGACTTTAACTCAAATGTGATATTCTAAATAAAGAAAGGTAAGTAGAAATTATAGTAGAAGATTTTGCGGTAAGTGAAAATTTTTTTTCGCCGTAACATTCCCGGCTTTTCCAACCTGTGTTTACGAAAGAAATATAAAAAAAAATTTATACATGTCGTCGCAGCTTCTCCGGCGCCTCCACAAAAATTGAAAAATATCGCCGTGGCTTCCCGGCTCATCCACCAAAATTGATCAATCGCGTCGCCGCTTCTCCGGCTCCTCCGCCAAATTTGAAAATTTCGGTCGAGATGTTCCCGGCTCCTCCACCAAAACTGAAAAACATCCTCGGCCGCGGAGGCTGGGCAATTTTGGTGGCGGAGCCGGGAACGTCCCGACCGAAATTTTCAAATTTTGCGGAGGAGCCGGAGAAGTTGCTCCGAGATTTTTCAGTTTTGGTGGATGAGCCGGGAAAACCGCGCCGAGATTTTGCAATTTGGTAGAGGTGCCGGGGAAAATACAGCGGTGGAGGTCCCCAAAAGACTTATTTCGAGGACATTCCCCAAATATTCCAACAAATATTTTTCAATTACTAAATAATACGAATTCAATTTTAAATAACCACTTTATTATACACACAATAATTTCAATATTTTTACAATTCATATTTCCATTCGTAAATTAAATTTAAAATCGACCTATATACATAGATATCTTACTACCGGTGGCGCCATCTATCAACGTGGTCTCGAACTGCGCTTACCGACGCGACAGCTCCGACCTCGAGCGCCATCTACTAGCGAGGTACCGAACTACGTTACCGGGGGTGCAGATTTCCCGCGTAAGTTATAAGTCAACTAATAATTCGTAAATAGCGTAAATCGCACATTACATTTAAAACAATTTATTATAAACGTACTATAACCATGTATCATTGGGCCTTGCATAATCATCGTAGTACCTACTATACGTAAACCTATTTTTTTCGTGAAACCTCTGCAATTTGACACCTATTTTCTGTCGGTCAAGCGATTCGACAATACTCTGGGTACAACGATATCATTATCATCAGGCGACTCTGCTTTATGGTTAGTAGAACGTTGTCTTCATATCCTCGATGCACTTTTGTTTTCTCCGGCATGGTATACACGAATAAATATGCTGTGTAACCTGTAAAATTCAAAAATATAATTAAAAAATTGGTATAATAAAACACTTATTTGTGTTACCAACCTGACTTCTTCCATCAGCAATAAGGTATCTTCAAATTCTTCTGTTTCTCCGCAAAATCCACATATTAAGTCCAAAAACTCAACGAAAAGTCTGGTAGTATCTCTCGAACATGGTCGACCAATTCAACGTATGCTTCTCTACTGTAGCGTGTCCTCATATGTTCCAGAACTGGCAAATGGAAATGTTTACAGATGTTAAGGATGTTGTCGAATAACCTACGAACAATATTGACTATTATTTCTACGATTATTATGAAGAAAACTGGAAATTTGAGATACTATGAGTATGGGCGCCATTACGTTTAGGCAGGGGGATTGAATTCAGTGGCGGTTTCAGGGGGGAGTAATTGGGTAATTACCCCCCCTAAGAATTTTGCGTTCGCTTATTAATTTTTGTTCTTAAAAATTACCCATATTTCAAACAAACAAGTTAACTCATTACCGCCTGGCGTTGCCGTATGTTAACACATAATCAATTGTTTTTAACTTGACTGTCGCGAATGTATTATGAATGAGAGCCAGGGGGGAGGGGTCCATGGCGTATAGCAGTGTTTCTTAACCGATGGGGCACTACGAGCTGAACAGACCTACGCTCTTGAAGTGTGCGGGAGAAGGACAGCGGGGGAAGGTTAAGAAACACTGGCGTATACAGTGGCGGACTGGGTCCAAAAATATTGGTTGCCAGGAACCTAGGGTGCCCACTTTTTCCCCGCACAATTATTTTTAGAAAGCAAATGTCATTCTGGACAAATTTTGCTTATTATTTGTTTTCTCAATTCCTTGAAAATTTTTCAGCCGTTTGGACACACCCACTACACGTTACAACGACAGAAAGAAAATAAATTTAATGAAAAATATTTAAAACAAACTCAACAAATTGAATAAATAAATGAACAAAATAATTCATATTAAGTTTTTTATTAATTTTTTTCCTAGAAAAAATTCAAGTTATTTGGAGGAATAAGTATTATATGACCTTTTTGGTTTCCTCTATTGATTAAGAACTTTGAGCCAGTTAAACTTTGTACTAAATTGAAAACATAATAGGTCCATATGTCATTTACGATACTGGATAAAAATTGCGGGAAAAAAAGTGAAAAATGAAAGAGTTACAAAGAAAAACGTACAAAAATATTATGCAATAGCATGTTCGAATAAATATTATAAATAAAACTGGTTTTGGGGTACAAAAATTTTAATAGTAGAAAAATAAATAGTGTTCGAGCAAAAATAAGTAGTATTCTAACAAATCAACAAACATTAAATTATTAAATATACCGGGTGATACAATTTCGAGAGTCACCATGGGGATCTCGCTTATTACTGGAGATGTTTAAATTTGGGAAAGTTTCGTATTTTTGTGTTGATCAATTATATGAAAAGAAATTTAAGCTATCATTTTTAATTTTGAAGATATACACAAAAAACTGCAATGTTAAGATATCGTTTTTAATTTTTTATTCAAAACCAAATGTAGCTAGACACTTGAAACAAAAACACTCTAGCTACTTTTGTAATAAGGCGTGTTATTTTTTAATTTGAAATTACATCAAAAATGGCGGCGTAACCAACGCCAACGTAGCCAACGTTTGTCTAAGTAAAAAAAATTAATGACAGCGAAAATGAAAAACTAATTCCGAAAAATTATTCGACTATCGGAAAATGTTAAAATCCAATTAAACTCTTAACTATATCAACGCTTTTCGTTATTGGTAAAAGGCATTTTACATCCACAATCAACCACAATTAATGTTTATTTGGTTAAATGGCAAACCTAACGCTGAGGGCGCCGGTTGATCCAAAGGCATTTTGTTGGTGTTGCTTGGCAACGACTCCGGCGGTCTGTAACAAAGCTCCAGTTGGGTACCTGAAGGTTTTTTGATTATTACACCATTATTTTAAAAAAGAATGGTAAGATGTTATACATTGCGGAAATGAGAAAACACACGACTATCGGAAAATGCGAAAATTCAAAATGACGCCCATAAGAGAAACAAAAGTTGGTCATGGTTACGCCGCCATCTTTGATGTTATTTCAAATTAAAAAATGGCAGTGCATTCCTTGTTAAAAAGTACATGTAGAATGTTTTTGTTTCAAATGTCTAGCTACATTTGGTTTTGAATAAAAAATTAAAAACGATATCTTAACATTTCAGTTTTTTGTGGATATTTTGAAAATGAAAAATGATAGTTTAAATTCTTTTCCGATAATTGATTAGCACAAAAATACGAAACTTTGCCAAATTTAAACATAGGTTCTATCTCCACTAATAAGCGAGATCCCCATGGTGAGGCACGATATTGAATCATCCGGTATATATGTTTCGGAAGTGATATTATTTTGTTTTTATTTAATATGAATACAATTTTATTTTATTATTATATAATATTCCTTTTTTATACAAATTGTATTTTTTGATGTTGTTTTCTAGTTATGGAATAAAAGAAATATTTAAGTTTTTTTCTTTTTTACCCCCCCTAAGCCAGTTGGCTGGAAACGCCCCTGGGATTGATTGTTGAAAAAAACGAAGCCATTTTGGTTGTACATTGACGCTGGCTCAATGAATACGAGCCAGAAATTCTTATAGCAAGTTAGAATTAGTCCTAGAATATGAAGTTAATTTTATTGCAATTATCGTGATCTGATTTGATTAATTTGGTTGATATAAATGTCGTAGGCAAATAAATGGTTGTTAGGCAAATAGCATTTTGTTTCCAATCGCGTTTGTAATCAAATAATTATGTGAGACTATGTGCAATCCGTGCATGTTTGTTTTCAAAAACGTCTTAATTTAATAATAATAATAATTATTATTATTATAATTCCTTTTACAAGGAAACAGTAGTATATTTTTTGACGAGCACATATTTAAGGATAAACTTCCTACCTCATAGCCTCCAAAGTACGGACAACGCTGCCATCTAGCGGATTCAGTATGAAAGAGGCACGCAGTGTAGTTCGAGGCTCCGCTCATAGAATGCGGTGTTCCAATCCACTGATTGGGAAGTTGAAGGAATGCATTTCTTTCTGTAAAATAAGAAATAAAAATGTTGTAAAGTGATAAATATAAAGTTGCAATTAATAATGAATTGAATGGATAAACATACTAATAAAAAAAAACGTTAATAATGAAATATATCGTAGAAACTTCAGAAGGAACTCTCATAGCAAACGTTCAACTTTGTACTTTGTACTCCTGAAATGCTTAAGGTTTTTTAACAAATGTTTTTGAAGCATTTTCAGCGATTATTTTGTTGGTTCAACATACTTGTGCGAATTATTGTTTTCAACCATGAATATCATATAATCGAAGATCTCGACTCACAAATAAGCATTTTGATGGTTGTTTACCAACACAAATGGACTAGCCAATGACATTGTTAATTTTGAAGAACTTTTAATCTAAGATAATAAACAATCATTTATATCCTCCTCCCCTACGAATCAAACAAACTGTTTTAGAATATAACTTATAAAATTCCATTTTCGTATTGTCAAATTTTGTTTGAAAAAAAAGAATCAAACACATTAAAAAGAAACTACACGAATACACCCGTTAAAAAAAAGACGATTACGAATCGAATATAGCGACCATTCTATAAATCAAAAACGAGCACAATACCACCTTAAATTATATTAATATCGCTCTTCCATTATCATCCGAGATTAATCCATTAAAAATTGATGTACAATGGATGTCCAACAGGTTTTAATATTGCGGGCAGATGAACACGATATTGGTGAGGCCGATTGTGTCGTTCTTTTTTTTACTTTTTAAGCGCGGATAGCAATCTCCGTCGCCCTCTACCGGCATATACCGACAATCGAGGCCCGCGCTCGTGTGCGAGAGCGAGATGTAGGCCTATTAAGTTCGCTTTGTACTCTTTGCCCCTGATTTGCTTGATAATCTCCAGGGTTGGCTCAGAGAAAATCGAAAAAAACTCAAAACTCATAAAACCCCATAACGTAAACGTCGAAAATTTAGAAGAAATCTACAACATTGAACTTTATTTTAGGACATCCGGTTAGTTGATTTGTCATTACACTTATCAACCAACAATTGTTTCTTATTCTTATCTACCAATGTTCTAACGGTCAGAATATAACTTAAAAATTTGACGAGTTAATTGGCGAAAAAAAAATTAAACTGACAGTCAATTTGTAGACAAAAAGGTGCCTTTATAATGTCAAAACGGTTTTTTGATGGATCACAAATAAAGAAGTTACGACCATAATTAAAAAATCTGATGTGGCCAGGCACATGACTTTATCATACAATATATAAAATTAATAGTTTAGCTGCATGAGATTCTATCGAGATCGATCGTGTTTGCATTAAAATAAAACGAATTAGCCAGGATTTGACAGATATTGACAGTAGGTATTGTCAAAAAATCAGCCTTTAACACTACCTACTGTCATTAGAATAAAAATATCTGGCAAATCCTATATTAATGCGGACACGATATCGATCAAATAGAATTTGCTCCTACAGCTAAACTATTAATTTTACCAAAAAATGTCATAGACATAAATTATACAAAATGACCTCTACTTTAATTTATTATTTAACTATTTTGACGAAATTCCAGAAATGGCGGCACATTTGCAAAATCCTTGAAAAATGCATAACAATATTGCTATCCGCAATCCGCACTTGAAATACACATTGACTTTGTAAACACCATGGAAACACCAAGCTGTTTCAATATTGTTTCACATAGCGTACGTGCGCGCGTGTTTCTCCTCCTCATCACATTCTCGATGCATTTGCATGTTGAATTGACGTTTCGCAATCGCAGACGTTCTGAATACTGTCAAAAGTTTAAAAATTTCCTGGCGACCTACTATTAATGTAGGCACGATTTCGATCAAATAGAATTTGCTCCTGCAGCTAAACCATTAATTTTACCAAAACATGTTATAGACATAAATTATACAAAATTTCCTCTACTTTAATTTATTATTTATCTATTTTGACGAAATTGCAAAAATTACGGCTCATTTGCAAAATCGTTGAAAAATGCTAAGAAAATGATCATAAAGTGACATTTTACATCTTAGATACCGGGGCAAAAACTGCTTCTTAACGCCCGCGCGGGCGTTAAGGGTTGCCATGATTATATGTCAAATATATCAAGCATTTGTCATTCAAATTGTAAATTTTAAGTCATCAATGTCAATTATTGGCGATTAAGGTTATAAGTTTGACAATTAATTGTCTGTACTGTCACTCGGCAATGTCAATTATTGGCGATTAAGGTTATAAGTTTGACAATTAATTGTCTGTATTGTCACTCAACTCCGAATTGTTTGTATTGTTATTCAACTCCGTAGATACGCATGTCACTCGATAACGTCAAAATATTTATCAATATTATTCAAACGGACGAACAAAAACATTGTAGGACATAAAATTTTCTATGCACCTCGGGCATTACTTGATGTTTATACCCTCGGGGCATAAACATCCGTGTAATGCCCTTGGTACATAAATAACTATTTTTGTCTTTTTCCAAATAGCTTTGAAACCATTTGGAATTGAACTGTTTTCTGAACAGATTATGAAAGAACACATAAATATGCACTACTTTGCTCATTTGCCCGACTTTCTATCTCTATTAATAACAAAAGCAAGAGCAAAAGCTCCCCATTTAAGCTGTTATTGGCGCCTTAAATTTAGCCTGAGGTGCACGACATGTAAGTGAAAAAGCAGACATTTGTCTGTGAACGAATCAAGTTGCGATTCTTCAATCGCGTGATCATGTTGTACAACATGTTGTAAACATTATAGTGTCCAAATCAGTTTAGTATTGATGGAGCAACACAGATTAACTAGATCAGTAGATTAACTACATGAAATTCTTGTGACGTATTAAAATAAAAAAAAATGTAAAAGTCCTCGTGGAAAAGTACAAAAAGAATTGCAAATAAGCAAGAATGGAAGAGAAAAAAAGTAAAGACACAACGGTGTCTTGGCTTTTTCTCGTGAATTAATCCAATTAATTTTTAGAAATGCTTTTGAAAGAACAGTTTCGATGAAAATGATAATCAACAGAAAGTCAAAAAAATCAGACTTTTGTTAATATCTCGGAAACTAAACATTTTAGAGACTTTTGTCATACACCATTTACGTTCCTCTCGCAAATATACATCTTTTACAACCACTCTCCTCCCACAAAAACAAACTTTGTACCGGAGACTTCAATTCTCGATCAAGACACGAACCCTCTAAAATCCCCACAAAACGCGAATACAACAAAATCCGATACGGATCTGGATTTAATGGTGATTATTAGTCGTCTGGGTCTTCGAATACCCGGCGGATGGGGACCGTATAGAGAGAGAGACGGACGGTCGAAGGCGAGATCCCGGGGAGTAATTACAAACTATTAAATTTTTACACATCACTAGGCTGCCGACAGAGGAGAGAGGTAGGTTTTTGTTTCGGATACCGAACCGAGAGCGCTTCTCGCGAGAGAAACTGGTCTTTCTTGTTGTGCGCTGGCCTTTGCGGCTTGCGTCGATCTTCTCTGTCGCTTCTCGGTTCGTTCCGTCTCTATTTGGTGCTCTTCCTGACTGCAGACCGCTATGCCTGATCTCCAAAAGGATCGGCACAACTCTCTGAGAGAGAGATAATCTGTGTAGATTGTAGAACATGACCGCGAATCTAGATGTGTTCGTTGTGCGTTTTGTCACTGTTATGTCATATGTTATGTAGTGATTGATACCAGTTGGCAAATATAAAAATAGTTTAACGTTTAATAACTATTGAAGAATTATCTTAAATCTGGGATGGTACTCTTGAGATCAGTTGTTTTTCAGTTATTGCTTTTTTTGTCTACAACAGCAAGGAAAAACTTGCTGATTTTTCAATTGCACTACATAGAGAGAAATTCTTGTTTAATTCAAATGAATATGCATTGACTCAAAGAAATTTGTTGTTTCCATAGAGGCAAAGAAATATTTATTTGCGGATAAAAACGCATGTATTTGAAATATTTGCTTGGTAGAAAGAACGTTGATTTGTGTCAAACAAGTTATGTTTCCAGTTAAAGTTTGCAATTTGTGTATTATAAGAAATGAGATTTATTTACTTCAAATAATTATGATTGTGTTGAGTGAAAGAATTACATTTTTTTAAATTAACAAAATTGTTGGTCGAGTTAAAATGCTTAAAATTATTAATTTGATGAAGGAATTAATACACAAGAATTTTTCGGAAGAAACGCCATGTGTCGCCTCCTTTTTGGGATGTCGCACATCCTCGACCAGTGCTTGGTCTTCCCAACCCAACATATAGTCAAGGGTAAGTTAGTAAAGTGTACTCTGATTTAGAATCGCAACTTGAACCTGCAGGCACTGTATTCTATAAGTTCTATACTGTCGATCACGCGGCTTTATACTCTCGATATGTACGAAGTGCGAGGAGAGAGTTTACAGCGCCATCTAACAATACAGTTGGATGACATTAAAAATATATTTATTTGAATCAAAATATGATTTCTTTGGTGGAAGTAACCCTATTTTAAAGCCAAAACAAAAATATTACTTTAAATGAAATAAATCTGTTCTAGTGTACAAATATATTTATTTTAATCAAAATATGATTTCTTTTGCGAAAGTAAACCTATTTTTAAGCCAAAGACAAAATATAACTTTAAGCGAAATAAATCTCTCCTTATATACAAATTTATATGTTAGAATCAAAATTATATTTCATTGGCGTAAAGAAACGTTTTTTTTTTTTTTAATCAAAACTAAAATATTACTTTAAAGGAAAGTAATTTTTGTTTGTATCCATATATATTTATTCCACTTAAATAAATATTTCAAAAAAAAAATAATCTCTGCAAGCAAATAAACTAGAGTATTCAATGAAGTAAGTATTGTTGGCGCCAAAGAAATATGTTTTGACCCAAAAGAATAAATTCAAACAAATACATTTCTTTAAAACAAGAAATCTTTTCTATCTGTGTATTGTCTTACAGCTTACTGATATTGTCTTACAATTTCATCAGATAATCACCAAAACCAATAGGTTGATTCTGATGTTTTAATTGTTTGACATTTTCAAATTGCTTTTGCTTGAGTTTTTTTTTAATGTAACAACCTGTACATTATATGCTTTGGGTTTGGTTATTGTCTGATGATATTTTTAAGACAAAACCTATAAAAGTGTAGTTTTTACGTTAGTCTAGTCATTTTAGACACAAAATTAGTGAACGTAAACCTACTTATCAAAATAATATCGGTAATAAATTCAGAAAAATGCCCTCAACATTATATCAAAATATTTACTAACTCTTTGATGATATTATTAATGAAATTTCTAACTATCAGTGATTAAAAAATAAGTCATAAAATGTTTGCACTATATCTCCGAAAGTATTAAGCTTAGCAGAACAAATTATACACTATATTAAAAAGGAAAGATGTGGGTACATGATACACAAAGAATTGCTCCAAAATATTGAAAGATGTGAGTTTGGGAGAAGGTTAACAAAACGTGTTCTCAAGTTTCTGTATTGATTTGGCAGAATAGTTAAAATAATTAAATAATTAAATACGAAATATACAGATTGTATTGTTTATAATTAAAATGTTTCTAGTTATATGACAGAAATCGTGGGACTTCAAAACATAACAACATAAAAACTGTCAAAGTGTAAAAAGATGTTTTTCTACTCCTATTTAGGAATGCATTCATTATCATGGCAATTTATGATAAGTAATACTAACCATTCCCCACACACATGACAAATATTTCATTCCTGGCTCCTCATACCCCGCCAGTAGTGAGAAATATTTCATTCCTCACGGCTTTAGAACCAATCACAGCTCTGGATTTTTAATTTCCAAATTGTTGATACACTGCTTAGCGACATTGTCAAGGCATTGACAGCGTCGCTAAGTGACAAGGCGCACCAAACAATTTTAATCTGTCAAAATCCTGTAAACCGTCATAGTGACATACAGCTATCCCTATATGCACAAAAATGAATTTATAAAATTTCGTTGCATGGTCGTAGAAAAAGTATAGTATTCCATTCGCAAGTAATGGCAATTTCTCACTCGAACGCTTTGCAGCACGAGCCGTAGGCGAGTGCTGCAAACTTCGTTCTCGTGAGAAATTGCTTACATTACTTGCTCATAGAATAATATACTATTTTTTTCTGTGATGGGAAAAAAGTTTGACATTTTATCTGTGTTGACAGGCAATAAAATGTAATAACTATTTTCCCCGGAAAAAAGGTAAGTACTTTTTTCCCAGCTATACAGGGTGTTAGTCAATAAGTGCGACAAACTTCAGGGGATGATTCTGCATGAAAAAATAATGACAGTATGCTATATAACCGTATGTCCGCAAATGCTTCGTTTTCTGAGATACAGGGTGAAGTTTTTCTTAAAAACTGACAATTGAATCTTGCATGAGAGAGACTATTTTCAACATTTTTTGTAGTTTTGCGCCTTCATACAGAATCAGCCCCCCGAAGTTTGTCGCATTTGTTACTAACACAGGTCTAATTGTGTACAACAGCCTACCAGTTTAAAAATTCAAATGTCGATTGACTATCAAAATTATCCTAATTTTTCATTGAAGTGCATTTTTTTTGCGACAAAACGGAGTGAAAAGACAGATATTAAAAAATGAAAAAAAGCGACAAATGATGTAAAAAAATATTTTTTTGATAAATTAAAATTACATCTTTAGAATAACGAAATGTGAAAGTTTTCTAAATATATTGTAGCATGTTTTTCAATATAGTAAAATCGTCATTTTTACCGGTCACAGAAAAAAATAATAATATTATACACGGGAAAAAATGTTAGATTTTAGCTCTCGGTTTTTGTCTCCCTCCGCTTCGCGTCTAGAGACAACACAACCTCGAGCTAAAATCTAATACCTTTTTCCCTTGTATAATAAATAACTATTATATTTTTATGTAACTTAGTTATGGCCCAAGAAAAATGGGAAATATATACCTATAACTAAATATAAAATCAATGAAGCATACACAGAGAGAAAAGATTACTTGTTTCAAAGAAATGTATTTGTTTGAATTTATTCTTTTGGGTCAAAACTCAAAACACATTTCTTTGACGCCAACAATATTTACTTCATTGAATACTCTAGTTTATTTGCTTGCAGAGATTAATTTATTTGAAATATTTATTTAAGTGGAATAAATATATATGGATACAAACAAAAATTACTTTCCTTTAAAGTAATATTTTAGTTTTGATTTAAAAAAAAACGTTTCTTTACACCAATGAAATATAATTTTGATTCTAACATATAAATTTGTATATAAGGAGAGATTTATTTCGCTTAAAGTAATATTTTCTCTTTGGCTTAAAAATAGGTTTACTTCCGCCAAAGAAATCATAATTTGATTAAAATAAATATATTTTTACACAAGAAGATATTTATTTCCTTCAAAGTAATATTTTTGTTTTGGCTTTAAAATAGGTTTCCTTCCACCAAAGAAATCATATTTTGATTCAAATAAATATATTTTTAATGTCATCCAACTGTATTGTTAGATGGCGCTGTAAACTCTCTCCTCGCACTTCGTACATATCGAGAGTATAAAGCCGCGTGATCGACAGTATAGAACTTATAGAGTACAGTGCCTGCAGGTTCAAGTTGCGATTACAAATCAGAGTACACTTTACTAACTTAACCTTGACTATATGTTGGGTTGGGAAGACCAAGCACTGGTCGAGGATGTGCGACATCCCAAAAAGGAGGTGACACATGGCGAGTCTTCCGAAAAAATCTTGTCTATTAATTCCTTCAACAAATTAATAATTTTAAGCATTTTAACCCGACCAACAATTTTGTTAATTTAAAAAATGTAATTCTTTCACTCAACACAATCATAATTATTTGAAGTAAATAAATCTCATTTCTTATAATAGACAAATTGCAAACTTTTTAACTCGAAACATAAGTTGTTTAACGCAAATCAATGTTCTTTCTACCAAACAAATATTTCAAATAAATGCGTTTTTACCCGCAAATAAATATTTCTTTGCCTCTATTGAAACAACAAATTTCTTTGAGTCAATGCATATTTATTTGAATCAAACAAAAATTTCTCTCTGTGTAGAGCAGCTCACTGATAGTTTTTAATTAATTTCATTAATAATATCATCAAAGATGCAGTAAACATTTTGATATCATGTTTTTTTTTCGAATCTATTCGTATTAATTTCATAGGTGGGGGAATTATTTGTCTACCAAATTCAAAATGACTAGACTAAAAGTTTTTAAAAAATACTTACAACAGCCAATTTCTTGACAAACAATCATATTTCTCACAAACTATTTTCTTTACATGGCTACAATGTGATACAGTTACAAAGACAACTTCTGTAGTGTTCATAATATGGTATGATATACCGGGCATTCCATTTAGGAAATTATTATTTCTTCCTTCACGCCTATTTAGTGTAGTTTTAAAATTGTATAACGCGGTTTTACTAAAAAAAATCATACTATATATAATTTTAGTAATTTAGCTGTATGCAATTCTATTTGATCGAGATCGATGGTGTCTGCATTTCAGCGCATTCTACTTCTGATAGCATTCTACTATCATTAGAATGAAAATATCTGTCAACTCGTGGCTAACTAGTTTTATATTAATGCAGACACGACCGATCTCAATCAAATACAATTTGCTCATGCAGCTAAACATTAATTTCACCAAAAAAATGTCAGAGACATAAATTATATAAAATTTCCTCTACTTTAATGTATTATTTAACTATTTTGACGAAATCACAGAAACTTACAAAAAATCATTTGCAAAATCCTTGAAGAATAAATTGAAAGTAATCTTATGCACATACTTTTTCTAGTTGAATTACTTCAATTAGAAATGCCAATCGGTCTACTATGTTTAAGTTTTTAAAAAATAATTAAAAATATGTTAAGACGGCCCTGCCTATGACGTAACTATTACAACCACATAAATTAATAACACCAAATGTGTGACTTCATCTAAGATAATATAAACTATATAAACAAATGACAACGTTTTCTGTTTAACATTTTGCAAACATCGTAGGTATACACAGTGGAAAGCATTTATTTGTAAGAAATAAACTTTATTTTACTCAAAGCAATGTAACTAACTATTGAATGTCAAAAAAACAGACGTAATAAAAAAGTATGTGGTTTTTAGTCGTACCAAAGTACCAATTTGTTTCCTTCAAGCAAATTATCATTTGTTCATAATATCGAATTTTGAAGACGAATAAATGTTCATTAAAATTTTAAAAAATCATTGTTATTGATTTTTTTAAGTTCATTTCTAAACGAAAAATACTTGGATAAGGCATTTTATTTTAAAAGATTCCCCATTTAGTGTCCATTGGGAATTATTTCAGTAATAGTCAATAATATTCAATAATAGATATTTGATTGAAAATAATTTTAAAACAACAAATTTAAAACAAAATATAAGTTTTGCTATTACAGCAAATATTCTCTAATAAATTGTGTAAATTGCTTCTAATTTCGGTATTTAAAACAATAGATAACGTAAAATACCAAACACTACGACACCAATAAAAGGCAAACCATTTATATAATTAACACGACATAAAAAAATTCGTCTTAATACATTATACTCACTTACTATACGAAACCAAAATATCAATTAACACAATCGAAATTGTTTACGCCTACATCAAACATAAGTATTATAAACGATCCGTACAATAATTATCCATTAGCATGATTAGCAAGACCGGTAATAACAACGAACATCTAAAGTTAAAACAGTTGTAGATTTTTAAGTAATTACAAGAGATAGCATCAAGTAAAGTGATGGCACACTCAAATACTACACACACAGAGACTATAATCTGGGATATCGAGATAAAATCCACAAAAGATACAACCGACGCTCTGACAGTCATCGCGCTACAACTCTAGCAGTAATCGAACTACAGCGCGGCCGCCTTTGATCTTGGGCTTACATTCCTCATGATTCCGCCACTTACACAGTAGTCGCGACACCTCAAAATCGTACGGATGAATTATTAAAATTTATAATATTTATATTTAATTGTTTTTTGATTTCGATAAAAGAGTTAGATTTTATTATTGTTTTAATGATATTATTAATGAGAATTTAGCGAAAATTCGTTTTAGAAACAAGTTTGTCTTGTTTACAAGAAAATAATGTTTTACAAAAACATAGTTTATGTTAATTAACATTTATCATTTATAAATTTCGTTAAAATGCTAGACGTTACAACTTCGATTGTAATTAGGTTTTTTTTTTTAATAAAAGATCTGTATTTCCATACTATAATTTATTTCAAAACTCTTAATGTATCTAGCAGTGGTTTATCTATACATTACACACGGTTTTATCATTGTTTTAGTAGAAGTTGCGAACATATATTAAAACTTGGTGTAACTATCGTCACAGTTGTATAGCATCGGTGCCACTGTATCACGGCACTCTAGCCGCTTTATCTTCGCTCGGGACCGCTTTCATTTGTTAGTTGACCGAGTAGTCGAGAGGTAGCCCGGTCTCGAGCAGTACATGCACCGAAAAAACACCCGTCTAAAATTTTAAAAGTTTTCCTTTAAGTTATTCCGTAAAAATCCGGTGTATTTTTTTCGGCGAGTTACAGTGAATAATACAGTGCGCGCAGTGGTACGAAACAAACAATTTTTTCGCAGAAAATGACGCAGGAAAGTCGGCGTTTAGCGTTTGTTTACATTTGACACTTGCCGGCGACTATAAACATTTGAAGCGATGAAGTCGATCTTTGCGTTTTTGAGCCTCGTGCTTACTCAGCCGATCTTAACCCTTTCGGAGAATAGATGCGAGAAAATAAATATTGATATGTGCCAGGCGATTGGATATAATATTACTGTTATGCCGAACTTTTTGGGACACGAAAATCAGCTGGAAGCAGGCATTGCGGTAAGTTAAATAAAAAAAAAAAAAACGATTCTAACCGGCTAGATGAACCACAAACTTGCAGCATTAAAGTTGTAAATAACTGTCAGTAGGGTTAAGATAACACTACCATAATATTGTGTCAATGCTGTCTTATTGATAAAGTTATCTACAACAAAACTAGGTAAAGTTATCTATGTAAGAAACCAAAAAACGTGTGTGCTTGTATATGGTAAAACAGAACATCTGCTGTTTTGAATTTTTACATACAGAAATGTGATTAACTCTGCAGGAATGATGTTATTGTATAATTTGTACATAGACCAACTAGATAACCGAACAAATGTTATTTTAATAACGGTTATATTATAATCAGCATAAATCCCTTTATTATTTTATTGTATTTACATCACAAAACGTACATCTATCTCTTTTTGTGTACCGTTTTAGCGCGATCCACAAAAAAAGAACGTAATTCACAATCGTTATTGTAAATACCGCCGTTTTCTACTATCTGCCGACAAACAGTTAACCGATAAGTATTTGATAATAGTGCCAGCTTTTTAATATCCCTAAAACATGTCAAAAGACGCCGGTCTAGATTATATAGATATCAAAATGATTCCCTTCAAACATAATCGGACATAATCGCTGCTTATTTCGCGGTGTTTCGAACGATGTTCTTACTAAATTGTTTCTACGAAAGGGATTTACACCTTTTGGAATACCCTGTACTAGCAGGGTTGCCAGATTAGTCTCACAAGAATGCCATAGTCTCACAAGAAGAAGAAACGTCTTTGAATACGTCGATTTTTTACTATAAAAATACACGTTTCGATGTAATGGCAATTCCGTATTTGAAAGTTATTTTAATATGACATTTAATTGTCTTAATGGTAGCGGAAGAAAATTTATGGCTTAAAGACCATCATTGAAATTGCAAATACTGATAACTTTGAGTAGCATGGAGGTTGTAAATGGAATATAAAATGTACTCGGGAACTTTATTTGCCCTGAATACGAATGCGAACTCAAAATTACGTAAGACATCCGGAAAAGTGAGGTCAAATGTCAAAAGTGTAATATTAGCAACATTAGTAAATGTAGTGCCATTTGAATCTCCCAGAAACCTCAAAATCTGTATAAAATGCATAATGTAACACTAATTTTCAACTATCTTTTTCTAGAAAATCTTCCTATGTACGGCCATCGTACTATTATATGCTGTTATTAAGCCAATGGTGTTTTTTTTATAAATAACAGACCGATTTATAGATTTTGTCATGTTTCAATACTTTGTGTTCTCACTGTATAATAGCGGTTTTACACTATTGTTGCACTATACGCAATTTTTTATTGCTTAAAAAGTTGTAGAACATTTTGCGCGATAAATTGCGTAGTGTAAAATAATTTGAATAACATTGAATATGTAAAATTCCACAAAGATATGTCTCTGTCTGCATATCGTCTGGTTAAAAGTAAAAGTAACTAACTAACGTTTCAAATAATTACAAAAACCTGACTACAATAGAATACCAATAAATATAATGCCATTTGCCAGAGATTAACCTGGCAGCCCTGACCGCAACGGCTTGTCTAAGGGTCGGTTACAAAGACTGCCGCTAATATCTAACATACTCGACGAAATTTCGGCTCCTTTTGTTCGGAATTTGACAAACACCTATCAAAAACAACTGGCAAACAGCTTTTCCGAACCCTGGGGTATCGTAAACCATACAAATTCCCCGGAACTGGTTTATAATCCCAACCCTTCGGATCGACCTAACCTAGAACCTTAAAAATCTTAAAAACCCTATCGTAAAATCCTCTTTAGCGTCAATAAAGCTCATCTAACCGCTTCGCTCGGAATATTTTTTACGATGAAAAGTGTGTTTACCTCCGCTGCTTGCCGGTCGGTCTAAAAATAAAACGGTTATACTGCGCGCCGTATCGGTTGCCCGTAAAACTTGAAAGTAGCGCTTTGTGCGAAGCCGACAGATGGCGGGTCGGTAGCCGACAAAGCTCTCAATTATCCGTATCTCTGTTAATTATGCTAATCCGCGCGCGTAGCGAGTAGTCCGAGGCTCTGTTAACGATGCTTAATTTCGACAGATGGAGCTCTAATCGCTCCGAACCCGCACGGTCAGCGAATTTATGCGTATTGCCGGCTCGGTGGGATAAGAAGCCGATAACGAAGGAATCTGCAATTCGAAATTTTGTTCGAATCAGTGACAAACAAAGGATCCGCAACGGGTTTTTTTATTATAAAAGAATTATAGGTGAATTAGGCTATTAAAGATTTTATTTTGTCAAGTTTGACAAACCCTCATGACATAAGTAATAAGAAAAAAATAAAAATTCATCTAAACGCTGACGTCTTTAGATTTCATTAGAAAATAATGAAGGAGATAATGAAAGAAGGAAATTAACCTAAGAAAGCTAACCTATCAACTAGAATAAAATTTCAAAATTGCATTATAATAATTTTGTCAGTATAGGAAAGTGTCAGCTAAAGAAAAGTATTTAATATGGTAACAAAATTAACCAACATTGTATTTTAATATAGTAATTTTAGTGTAATTCTATAAAGCATAAAAATTGTTCAGTCTGAGGAACAACCATAACAAGAGAATAATGTTTTCAGTGCTAAATTATCACAATAGATTATTGCGAGAGAAAAGTATTTTTACAGATTATCAGTAAAAATACATAATTTTACAATACATTTCATGTAATATTAATGTGCAAACTGTAGAAGCTCATTTGGGGAATCGTAATTTTATATTGATTTCGAGCTCTGGATTGGCTTTCTAGTCAATGCAGATTTGCACACAAAATAATGATAAATCTTTTAAATGTTATTAAAATGTGAATTGAGTTTTTAATTTAACCGAATCTTATACTTTCAATTTTTGAAAACAGTCGACCTACCCCACACAAAACAAAACAGAAAATTGCTGTATCAATTCTTTGTGCTATTTTTATCTGTGCTATATATTTTTATATCAACGCTTCGGATATTAATTGTCAGTAATCTGCATGAAATTGTAAAAGAAAGACTAATATGTCATAATTGCCACTAATCTAAAATAAAATTAAGAATATTGTGATTTCTAATCTTTGATTTCGAGTTTACGAAAACTCTCCGGTAAAATTAAACATAACTTTAAAAATAATTGTTATTAAAAATTAGTTATAGAGAAATAGTAAGTAATCAAAATGCTCTTTCGATCATAATTCTAAAAAAAATCCTATTTGGTCACTGCGCAAAATTACAAAAGATTAAAATTAAATAAATAGTTGGCATATAAAAGGCACACACAACATTCTGTATTATTGAAACAATTAAAAGACAGGAAATCATTTTACAGTCCAAAGAGGGTTAATGTCCGTATTATTGTATGTAGCCGAATGATAATATTAGAGGTTAATAATATGGTGATATACAAGCGGGATGTTAATTTTAAATAAATCAAAAATTACAGCCACAACCTGGATTTGCACCAAGGACCTTTGCGTTTCTAGCACAATGCTCTCCCATCTGAGCTACCGAGGCCTATGACATTTGTCATATGAACGCGATTTTGGTAATTTTTACATATTTATACCACCTAAACCCATTGTTAATTTTGATGCCCAGTAGATCTAGAGCTCAATATTTATTATTTTAATGCACAAGTTTGTCATTTTAGGCACAGTATGTAATTTTTTATGTAACATATGTACATTTAAATAATGCACAATATTTAATATTTTAATGCTCAAAGTATGCACATATCTATTTAAATATTGCACGCTAAATCGCACCATTTTACTATATAGAGTGAGTTTATTAAACATACTGCAAAAATTCAAGGGGAAGTCCCAGGACTATTCTAAGAATATTTCGTCCTTTGAGGATTTTTGTGAAGCCGCTTTGTTTCGAAGATAGAGGGCGAAAAAACTGTGAACTGTCACATTTGACACCTAAAAAACGCGTGTATTTCAAACAGCAATCATACGGCGATAATCCAGGTTGTGATTGTTTATTTGAAACGTCAAAATCGGACATCGCAAAAATGCATTTGACATTTGACGTTTGAATTGTTTGTATTGCGGTAGTCTGACACTTATGACGTAAACTGTCTAGTTTTAGTATTCTTGCTCTTTAAATTGACGTTTGTTTTGTATTGGGATTGAACAACTTTAGTTAAAAGTTTTACGTTGTGTCTTCACCAATTAACAACATAAAAACACTTCAGGATTCAAAAAATAGCTACATTTCCATCTAAATCAATTTGACATTTTGAGGTTAAGTACCCTCCTAGCGACTCTAACACAACATCCGCGGTATATATGTCGCTAGTGTCTCCCCTAATGAGAAGACGAGAGCGCAGCGCGACTCAACATCAAAGCAAGATCAACGCCGTTACTGCGTACCTACGTACCGCGGAGCAGATGATGGGCATTACCGACAAAAAAAACACTCCTCTCGGAGAGGAATACGAATAGATGCCGAGATCAAAGCGCTTCACGGCTGAGGCAAACCAAAGCAAAGCAGCAGCAGCGAGGAAGCAAAAAAAAAACGATATTCCTGTTGACGTGAGAAAGAGTTATATCGGACCTTCTCTGTCGCTCGGGATCGAACAGCGACTCGCTTGTTTTCTTCGGAGTTTTCAACCGTCCAAGGTCACCGAATGACTGACACTCGTCGTCGCTAGGAAACAAAAAAGAAACGCGGCCCGAGAACAATCGCCCTGTGATATTCAATACCCCTAATCTCTATTTGAATGTATGCGCGGTCTTTCGGTCGGTTTTTTTCTTCGGCGGAAACGGTTGAGCACCGCTTGCAGGAAGTGGATTACATTACCTTACATCTTACATAATCGAATATGTTTATTATGGTAATATTTGTGTGTACTACTTAAGAGGCCAACCTAACTTCAGGACTATTCTGGTGCAGTCGTTTTGTGGGTTAATTATTGAATAATGATAGCATCTTATAAGACGACAACAATCTGAATTAACTATTCTAGCCTGCCAAACCTCCATATTTATTATACCCATGCCCAATTTTAAACAATTGCTGCTCAAAGATAGACGTATAATTGGAAGACGGGTAATATCGTGGTTTCAGAAATAACATTTCAATTATCTGCGTTTTGCCGCCGTAGTTCCACGTCACATCAATGTACAATTTGAAAAAATCCAATAAATGAAAAGAAATAAAGCCGTACCTTTGAAGAAGGGGGGCGTATTTTCCCAATTTTTCCATCCATGTTCGAGTCTAGACAGTGTGGCCATCTACGGTGTTCTCGAGAACTAGAAGTCATTAGACGAAGATAGTAATGGGTCTATCTGTATCTACCATATATCGAGAGCTCTAACCTACAAATCAAAAATAATCTTAAAATATAGAAAACTTGGGAATATCGCACAAAGAAGTTTTCCAATCGAAATTAGGAGATTACATTAAAATGTCTACTATTATATCAGACATCAATGAGGTTTCTGACGAAAGAAGTATACTATTATTTTATTAAAGACTCCAATTGTTAGGTTAGCTAGCAGAATATACATATAAACAGTGCTGTTTTGTCCATTCTACTACCAGAGAATTCAACGTCCAAGTATGATATGGTTACGAGTTTCCGGATTCAAATTATATTACGGAGAATCAAAATCCTTACGTACTATTTTGTGATCGAAGAAGATTTCTAGACAAGAGATGTGATTACTAATTTTCATAATTTCCATTAACTGACAATTAAATCACCGAGGTATGCTGAAGATTACCGATTTTTTATCAAATTTCTTGGTAATATTACTGGAAGACGTCTATAATGTTATTATATTAGAAATGTTGTATAATGGGAACATAGTCGTGTTGTATATGGGCACATAACCTCAATACACTTATCAAATATTCCACACACTCATAGTACGTGTGCGTGTATTCACGGCTCGTGTGTTTTTGGATATATCATTTCATAAACCGTAGACAAATGTTGAAGTTATATATAATATATGATAAATATCTCAAATTCTCAACATAGGTTATGTCAACAAAGGTTATATCAACAATTTAGCACAGTAATTACCATGTTGGTTGGTAAGCATTGTAAAGAAACCAACAGCTAAGCCGCTGTCGATCAGCTGTTGGACTCGCCTCTTAAGCTGCACAAGGCGTTTTTTAAGAATATGTTTAAAGACTGACGTATAGACAACCAATGATACAAAATACGGTTCACAACAACCTTTTCTGTAACATGTTCGCGTGGATTTTTGTTAACCGTCAATTCTAACCTCAAAAAAAAGTAGGTTTCTGACGTTTGCTTACATAAAACACGCATATAACTGTTGGCTCGGATTTTAGCTCGGTTATAATTTTTCTATGAAACCACCATAAACGGTTTGATCGATACCAAATTGCAGCATGCGTGATTGATAATCACTCACCATATGGAACATCATTGTCTCCTGGGTAATCCAACAACGGACTGGGATATGACTGGGATCTGCCAATCTCTCTCTGATGTTCGAATGTCGACCACGCAACATATAACAAAAGAGAAATACCTTTTAAACAGCTTTAACGCTACATATGTAGGGTAACTTACAAAGGGATGCCTGTCCACCATCATGTTATAGACAACCAATGATACAGAACACGTAGACACGAAGACTTGGGTTAGCGGTCAATTCTAACCTTAAAAAAGTAAATTTCAGACGTTCGCTTACATACAACACGTATATAACCTCACTTTTCGTTCTCCATCTAACGCCTTTGGCAATAGACTCGTTCAGCGAACACTGTACTGAGTGTTTCAGTTAGGTTGAGCTGTCTAGACGGTCCCATAAACATTAAATCCATGATTCTCGGGCAAATCCGGGATTCTGACAGTCCTGTATAGGCTGCTATCCGTTTAACGCAGGCTGGAAAAGATATATTTATATGTTATTGACTTATTGTTAATGTCCGTGAACCGCTACGAACAATTTACTATATTTTTCTTGGCTTTAATAGACCGCCGCGCCGCTACTGGGTGTTCTGAGTGACAGTTCACCATGACTACTGTTAAAATAAACTAGAATTGTTCCACTATAGTAAACTTATGTTACACAGATGTTTTAACCATTGCAGTGAACAGTATATACTACGTATAACTGGAACGGACCCGCGATTCGTATTGGCTGGCGAGAAGTGTTGCAGGCGCAAGCAAAAGAGACAGAGCGATACCGTGGGCAATGTGTCACTGTCTGACTACCGTAGGTAGATAGCAGAAGGCAGTAGTGTTTCGCTTTTTTATTTTATTCCAGCGGAACCCATTGTCCTAGAAACCTCAAAATGGTCTCATAGTAAACCTAAATCTCTGTATTTCTACGTGAAATTGCAAAAAAAAATCTCAATTTTTTTTGACGCATTTACAGCGATTCTTTAAGTGTGGTGCGAACGGCTTCATAAAAAACGTAAAAACCCGCAATAACCTGACAAGATATGCAGGTTTTGAAAACGCCTATTCGCTTACCACAAACAAAAAAATGTTATCAATATAACATTAAGTTTCAACTGTCTTTTTCTCGATTTTTGAAATGTTTTAGTTTAGAATAAAATTTTAAAATGTGAAATATAATATATAAGTATTAATATTATTGAATAAATATAATCAGCATCATGTGGACTACTTTTAATGTCAGAATGCGTTTCCTTAATTCAATAATACAAAGAGCATTTAGTTATTGGACTGCAAATGTTTCAAATTAAAGAATAACTACTAAAAAATAATTTGAGATTACCATCGCGAGCATAAAAAACGGGGACAGCAAAGTGAAATTGGGCACTTATATTCTCAACAATTATACTTGTGTAACATTTACTTTGCCAGTATTTGTTAACCTATGATGTCTAAACTCTGACAGTATTTGTCAACCTACAATTTTGTTCCGGCTCCATCAATTTTATTCTTCGCGGTATTCTTGCCGACACTTAATTCAATAACAATTTCTCGAATGCTGATTTTATCATGTAGTCGAGTTTTAATTTGCCTTCAAAAATTCATCCAATTGCGAAATTTTTATTTATTACGTCAAAATTCAAGATGACATTAATGTGACATGACAAGCGTACTGACATGGCATTACGAAGCCCAGTTTAATCTTAACCACTGCACTGCGGGTTGCATACCAAATGCATTTGCATCACGTATTGACCATTACGGGTCCTTTCCAGTTATACGTAGTATATACAGTTCACTGTTCGTCACGGACTTTGATTAGTGGTTAATACTAACACCAAAACAAGTTGAATTCTGACGTTTGCTCAAATAATTCACGCATATAACCTCACAATTTCTTCAATCTAACGCTTTTCGTAGTAGACTCGTTCAGAATAACCGTATATTCCATGTATAGACTATAGATAAACGAATGTATCTCCTGGGGATCGAATTTTGAGAGCGTCGATTACAAACGTCGCATAAAAGAGCAAACAGACGCGCCGAATGGTCGCCGTAACATCTGGTATCGCAAAGAGGATGTCCATTGAGAGTTTCCTGAAATCGTAAATACCGAAACGCTCCACTTTCTTGTAGTATAGCCGCAGCGAGTGACGGTTTGAAGACTTTGAAGATCAGAGGCGGAGTAAAAACGAAAATAAACACGTCCAGCGCAGTGCGGCGTACATCCAAGAAAAAAATAGAAAAAAGTCCGTTGCGTAAGCGTGTAGACGGGCGTAGACTGTGGGGGGGAGACGGAGAGTCGAGCGTGTTGCCTTTGAAAATTTAAAATTAGTCTGAATTGAGGATTCGAAATTATATACAAGAGGTTGTTTGTGGATCCGCGGGCTCGCTCTACTCCCCGGCTATATCGGCGTTTGGCTTTGATGAAGATCTCGATGATAACACGTTGCAGTGAAAGACGTGACGGGAAAGGGACATAAAACATGTGCCATACTTCCTACGTTTTTGATCAAACTCGATATAGTAAATAATGAAACAAATATTTCAGCCTGCTGGTGTAGATATTAAGCAATAAATGTTCGGGTTGCTTTTGTATACAGGGTCTTCCTTTCGTTATTTCACGACGAGCTGCCATTAGAAGTTTATTATAGATTTTTTTGTCACTTCCGGTTTTACCGGAAATAGTTTAACCTTTCATATTTCAAATGGAACACCTTGTATTCTATAGCATTTTTTTATATCTTTATACCTAACATGTCTTATTTTTGAGACATTGTTTTTTTTCGGTAAAAATGACAGCTGCATGATCACTTTCAATTATTTATAAATTATTTTTCACTGTAGCAATTGGAAAAAAGTTATTTGGCTAAACTATTGTAAAGGTGACATATTATCGACACAGGCAGGGTTTATCAAAAAGTTATACAGGGTGTTCAAATTATAAGATCAAAGTTGAACTCTTTGTCTGTTGAGTTGTTGCTAGTCTTATAATTTTATAAAGATTAGTTTGGCCAATGAATTTCTGTTTATTTCTAGTTGTTCAGTTGATTTCCAACGCAATCTAGATTTTCCAAAATGCACTCATATGATGGAGTTGCCATTTCTAAAAAATCTACTTTTACCTTCACAATAATTTTGCCAAACAACTTTTTTCCAACAGTCAGAGTGGATAATTTATAAAAAAAATGTAAGGCAATCTTGCAGTTGTCATTTTTTATTGAACGAATTTAAAATCTCAAAAATGGCACATGTTAAGTATACAGAGTGATCTAAAATGACGAAGGACAGCTTGAATTTCCCACCACAGTGAATAATTGTGATGTTGGCAATGGTTGCAAATTACAGCGCTTATTTTTGTTCAGTGGCGTAGGTATTCTTTCTTGTATAGCGATTCTTAGGTATATTAAATTGAAACAATGAGGGTTTGGAAGTCTTTGAGACTTGGTGAAGATATTGGACATGAATAACACATTAACAAGATAGCATATTTTAAAAGTACTGTGTATTTTATAAATATAATAAAATCGTAATAAAATCCTCTATGTAATCAAATGAAAATAACCGATTAGCTAAAACTCAAATAAAATCATCTCTCATATCTTAAATCAAATAAAGTAATATAGTATTTATTACAAATTAAATGCCGATGAGATAAAATATAGTTGCAGAGGAACGTAACCCTTACTGACGAATCCACTACGGTATCTGACAGTGATCATAACCTGTATCCTGCACGCATACCATCTTACTAACACTAAATATGTTCACAACTGTGGTGGGAAATTCAAACTATCCTTCGTCAATTTAGATCACCCATTATAGGGCATGCAACATACGATTGCCCTATAATTTAACAATAATATCAAAAATGGTATTGAATATAAGGTGTTCGATTTGAAATGAGTTGCCGGCATTTCCGGTGAAAAACCAGAAGTACCCAAAAACTTAAAATATTTAATCGAAAAATAAATCATATCCAACTACATAAGTCCACAAATTTTCAATCCCTTCTTTCTCTTTGGTGCTCCGTTTACTTCTAATGGCAGCTCGACGTGAAACATCCTGTATATAAGAGGGCGAGGGATTTTGTGTCACATTATTGTTAGATACACCGATAACGATTGATTTGTATACAATTCTTACCCAAGGCTTGTTATTCCAGGATGGAATAATTCCGTTATTTGCAGTTCCCTAAAAAGGCATTTGCGTCTTGATTTTCTGCATACACTCGGTAAACGTGTGGTGGAGGGTTTTATCTTCAGGCTTCATATTGGTTGTTGGGCTCTTCCAACAGCAAATCTTCTTCTAGAGTTGCTAGATTAACTCCAACTAAAACTCACTAAAATTAAATACAATTAAAGTACATAAAACTTTTAGGTTATGTTGACAGGCCATACCTGTTGCACCGAGTTCAGAGGCTGAAAGAAGTCGTCGTGATCACGTTCACATTCAAAATAAGCAATTCATTTAACAATTACCTCTTTAATCTGTTTCTAAGGTCTCGCAGCAATTTAATATTTCTACCAGCGCAATAAACAACAAACCTGGATCACACCTCGTACAAGGTCACCACACAAAACCTAAAAAAATAAAATTTGTGTAAATATGCATTTATTCTAAAGTCTTTTGCAGGAATTATCTGGAATATAATTAAACATTAAATGTCAATTTAAGACGCATACTTTGGGCGCATTACCGGTTGCTTTATTTGTATTTTGTTACTTTGTTTTTAATATATCTGAAGTTGGTGACGATGACGAAACATGATACATTTAAATCAAGGATTACTCAATCCCTGTCGTCGATTGTTACCAGCGGGATGACGTCACGCGCGTTCCTTGTCAAATTGTCGGCACACACGAAACAACGATCGGACGATTTCGCCGAGTAGGTAAAAATGCGGGAATTTCAAACAGACCAATAGCGCAATAATACACGTTCTGATTGTCATTATTCATATACGAAGCTTGAAATGTTTGTACCTCAGTTTGTTCGAGTATCGGAAATGTTCAGTTTGCTTTTGTACATATACTCTACGACGACAAAATTCAAAACCCTGATTCTCCAAAACAAATGGTGAAACAATCCTGAAAATATTACTTTAGAAACAGTCAGGTGTACCTCTAATCCAGGAACCACAACGGCCGGCAATCTTCTTCCGTGAATAGAGCCAAGAAGAAGAACGCGGCATTCTTTGGTCAATTAGAAAGACCAGCCGGCTCCAAAGATAGAGGCCTGCGGTTCTCCGGGTCATTATGTAATTATCCATAGACGAAGAAAACGACCACCGCATGCATTAATTATTGCTTCGTCTTCTCTATATCCGTTTCGCTCTCGCAACCTGAGCTCACGGGACCACGATGCGTGCTCTACTACATCGTACACGATGCTTTACATTGTTATGCGTGACTTGCAAGCGCCACGGGACACAAGCGCAAACCGACGGTCTTCATTGTTTCAAATGGTTGTAAGCTCGTGCGGGTTTTAGATGTTCTGAAAACGAGTTAAATTTGAGGTTATGTCATGAGATCTCGGATATCTTTGAGCAAAATACCATCTTAAAAATTCTAGTAAGATAAGACTGTTATTCAAGATTGTAGCAACTCAATAATGACGTAGCGAAACCATGAGAACAACTTATGATGAAATCATGTGAAGCTACAGAACATACAAATTGTACTAATATCGTTGATACTAAATTAGTGCGAATTAGCACCTTGGTGCTACCGGTCTTTCTACGAGATATAACACAATTAGACCCAAAACGAGTATTTACTAATTGGTTCTTGTTTGAATTGCTTAGCAAGTCCTATTATACCATCTTTGTTGCCAAGGCTCTTAAACGCGATAAAAATATCTCTAAAACTGCTATTACTTAAGAACGAAGCAATCTTGCATATAAATAAATTAGGCTTAAACATCTTAAAATCTTCCAATTATTCAGAACCACTCATAAAAATCCACAGTGGTACAACGTTTTTGTGGAGACATCAACGCCACAGCGAACAACAAACGACGAACCCGCAAAAACCAAACCAAAAAAACGCGCATAACGCAGAAAAAAACTTACTGACATGTTTTCTTGACAAAATAATCTCTAAAAATGTCATAACTCAAGAACGAATCAATCTTGCATATAGATAAATTACGCTTAAACATCTTAAAATCTTCAAATTATTCAGAACCACTCATAAAAACCCGCAAAGGTACAACTTTTCTGCGGAGACATCAACGCCACAGCGAAAAACAAACGACGAACCCGCAAAAACCAAACCGAAAAACTCGCATACCGCAGAAAAAACTTTCAGACATGTTTTCTTGACAAAAGAATGTCTAAAAGTGTCATAATTCAAGAACGAAGCAGTCTTGCATATAAATAAATTAGGCTTAAACATCTTAGAATCTTCCAATTATTCAGAACCACTCATAAAAATCCTCAATGGTACAACTTTTTTGGGGAGACATCAACGCCACAGCGAACAACAAACGACGAACCCGCAAAAACCAAACCGAAAAAACTCACATAACGCAAAAAAAACTTTCTGGCATGTTTTCTTGACAAAAGAAACTCTAAAAATGTCATAATTCAAGAACGCAGCAATCTTGCATATAAATAAATTAGGCTTAAACATCTTAGAATCTTCCAATTGTTCAGAACCACTCATAAAAATCCTCAATGGTAAAACTTTTTTGCGGAGACATCAACGCCACAGCGAACAATAAACGACGAACCCGCAAAAACCAAACCGAAAAAACTCGCATAACGCAGAAAAAAACTTTCTGACATGTTTTCTTCACAAAAGAATCTCTAAAAATGTCATAATTCAAGAAGGAAGCAATCTTGCATATAAATAAATTAGGCTTAAACATCTTAAAATCTTCCAATTATTCAGAACCACTGATAAAAATCCTCAAAGGTACAACCTTTTTGCGGAGGCATCAACGCCACAGCGAACAACAAACGACGAACCCGCAAAAACCACACCGAAAAAACTCGCATGACGCAGAAAAAAAAACTTCCTGACATGTTTTCTTGACAAAAGAATCTCTAAAAATGTCATAATTCAAGAACGAAGCAATCTTGCATATACATAAATTAGGCTTAAACATCTTAAAATCTTCCAATTATTCAGAACCACTCATAGAAATCCTCAATGATACATTTTTTTGCGGAGACATCAACGCCACAGTGAACAACAAACGACGAACCCGCAAAAACCAAACCGAAAAACTCGCATAACACGGGAAAAAAACGTCTTCTCGACGAGAGAGCGGTACGCGTAAGTAAAAAATACCATTTCAGGATTCTTCGCGATTCGTTCTTGATACGGCACATCAAGGCCCAAATTACAAATTACCTGCGGATCGGACACGGCGCGGAGGTTCTTCGTAGAAATGCCCGTCCCAGCGTCCCTAATGACTGGAATAATGGTAGCCGGGGCCCGGTGCCGGCCGTTGCGGACCGTAGGCGTGCCCCAGACCGATCCTAATGACAGGGCGGCCTCTCTGAAGGCGCCTGGGTCCGTTGATTACCCTACCTGCCGGGGGCCTCTTGTACACGCCACAGTAAAACATGCCACATACTGGGAGACCAGGCATCCACACCACCGGATCCGTACAATGAATAGACCGATGAATAGGGAATTGGTAGTAGGGCATTGGCTAGCTTGGATGGCTTGGCTAACCGAATGCATCATGCCGGAGGCACGAAGAGAAAGGACCATCTGGGTCCCTGAGGCAAAAGCGTTGACAAGCGTAGTCTTTTTATTTTCGGTTCCTTTTGTGTTTTATCGTGTGACGATGTGGAAGAGATGTTTGGGACACTTCTTGGACTGTGTGTGATGATTGTTGGTCAATTGACAACAATTGGGAAAGATATTTTTAAGGTTTGAGTGTGATTATGGTTTAGTTTGGGTTTGTGTCTTATTCGAGAATCGAACTCTCTTGTCAAATGTTGTCTTTTTGAGACATAAGTAGGTTTAAAAGATGTATCTTGTTAAGAGGAAGCCAAATGGTAGAAACGAAAATTAGATAATGTCTTTTATTTTAGAGTTATAGATAAAAGTTTATATTTAGCTACTTGCAAAAATCTTTCTGCTTCGTTAAATTAGATTAAACGTGTTAGCATGTCATTAAGAAACTTTTCTTTGTTCGTTTGTAATTTATTAGAACTAATTTGCCTACCCCGTATGTACTATCGTGGCCATATATTATGTCCCCTCTTTTGAAGTCCATTTTCTCGCAAATCTAGGGGCGAAAAAATTTGAGTCAATAAGATAACAGAACCACGAACAAGCATTTGGAAGTCCCATGGAAATTCTTGACAATTTAAATCGGGTTTCGGGATTAGCATTTAAAATTAATGAATAATCTGCTAAATAATCTATGTGTCTACAAATTTACGATGCTAAATTTGTAAAAGTTTTTTGATATTTCTTATATATATATTTCTTTTTTTATACGCTTAGAGCTGACGTTTGTAATATATGTAATATATCAAGAGTTGTATTTATTTTATATTGTTTGTGCATGTATTTAAATATTATTAATAAATAAACTGTTGAAACTGTTATAATAGTTCGAATATTTATATAATAAAATCGGGCATACTTTTTAAATATTTTTTGGGTTTATCAAGCAGACTTAATTTAGTATTCACCACTAATCGGAAAATCTGCTAACTCCATATTATTAGATCTATCCGCTTCCATCAAAATCTTGTTTACAACCTTACTGTATAAAACTGAAGAAAACATAACCGCCAATCGATAGAAGAGATTTCTCTCGTACCGGGTCACATATTATAATCAAAATTACGCAAAAATTAAGAATTTAATTGTTAGTTAAAATTACTACCTTGACAAGTTATCGTTCTTTTTGTGTATTGATAACAAGCTGCCCCGGTTCTCTCAGCTGTGTCGGTTCTCTCCGACATGACAGCACCGCTAACGCCTCCCTTCCACGCAGCACCGCAAAGACCGTAGAGAGTCGGAATTCACGCGGAGTTTCAGCAATATCTTTTGCATGAAAAATGCAAGAAGGGTAGCTTATTGATTTTACAAAAATGCACATTGAAAACTAGCATTCCGCAGGTGATTTTACTTTTAAATTCGTTGAAATCTATTCTTCTTATTTCTAGAGTAATTAATTGCTAAAGTTAAACGAATAAAATTTACGGGGCAAAAACAGCTCAAATTCTTCTTAATTTGGAAAAACTGACCAACAAGCCAACCTTACAGCAAAAAACTCAAATTGTGGGTGAGCTAGTTCATCAAATTGCTTGCCCAAGCATTTTTGTGGTTAAACCTGAAGACTAAAAGCCATATCTAAACCATATAGAAACTTTTTCGTTTATGAACATTTAACCTCAAAAGGGAACTAACTATGAAACCAGACATAAATGAATGAACAACACTGCTCCACAAATATTTGTTTGGGCAATGAACAAACTTATCTAGCAAGATAACTAGACAACTTTAATTTTTCTGTGTACTTTCACCAATATCCAAGAAACAAAGCATGTTCAACAGCTCATATTTACTTTTGGCCGGTGCCATCCGACTTTTTACGCATTTTTATCAGTCGCAATCAAAATTTACGAGGTTAAGTTTCTGCTGCCGCGACCGCTTTTGCTCCTAGCCGTGTAAAAACTCGTGCGCGCCGGCAAGTTTATGGCTTATCTTCTTCTGCTGCTTCACGATTCTTCTCATTCTTCGTTACGCAAGCGACGACCGTCGAGCAATGAAGTCGAGAGCATTTTTTTATCCGCCAGCCGACTGCCAGCGAGTGAAGAGAACCTCGGAAAGACAATGACCACTTTTTGTGTGTGACGGACAAACGCGAAGATGGCCGCCGTTTCTCTCGGAATGCACTGCGACGCAAAAAAAGCCGCGCCGCGCTGCGTTCTCTCGTATCGAGAACGTCCGCGAGAGGTCGCTGCGCGAAACAATGACGGCGGAGAAGAGCGGCAGCAATCAAAGCTTCGCAAGCCGTCGCTATTACACAAGGAGCACCGCTCGACCGGTTTTGGTCATTTGTAACGCTATCGCGCCTTGACAGATGGCGCTGATTACCGCCGGCTCGAAACGGCGAGCGAAATAACCGAGAGAGAGAGACGAAAAAAGTGAGGTTATGGATGATAGGGGCTTACATTAATGCGGTTGATTAAAGTCTGCGACCGTTTTGATGTCTGCGGTTTTTGTTAAAGACGATTTTTTTACTCTTGGCGGTTTTGTTTTAAGTATATTTAAGGTTATATTTGAGTTTTGCGACGCCGGTGATACGAGAAAAAAGCAACATGGCGGTAGCCTAACAGCTGATCTAATAAATAGTCATCTGTCAGTTTGCTTGAGTAAGGTTATGTTTACATGTTCACAATGCTATTAACAAAACATTAAATCAATGCTATTAACAAAAATTAATTACTCAATGTGCATTTTTGTAAAATCATTGGATTAGTGCTTGACCCATAAAAAGCTACATTATTCAATGCCAGCAATTCCTTTAATAGAAGAGCTAGAATAATGAAATATAGACTATAGGCTACCTACTAATTCATAGCTTTAAAGCTTATTACATAATCATTGTTTATCTTGCATTTTCCCTACAAAAGATCGAGTTGAAGCATCTCATGATTGTTGCAATTGACGCGGCGCTCTTCGGTCTTTCGGGCGAGCGGGGGAAGGGATCGACAGGGACGCTGCAAGTAGTGGCGGATCGCACGTGCATTAGTTACTAGGAGAACAGTGTTTACAGACACAATACATATAACGACACGGCGATTATGCCTCGCCAAACAAATTTGGATATCCGGCGATAGATTACCGAATTAAAAAATAATGGCACAATGAGTCAATAAGATAACAGAACCACGAACAGGGATTTGGAAGTCCCATGGAAATTCTTGGCAATTTAAATCGCCTTTCGGGATTAGCATTTAATATTAATGAACGATCTGCAAAATAATCTATGTCTACAAATTTACGATGCTAAATTTGTAAACGTTTTTTGATATTTCTAAGTTTTGTACGCTCAGAGCTGACGTTTGTAATATATGTAACATATCAAGAGTTGTATTTATTTTATATTGTTTGTGCATGTATTTAAATATTATTAATAAAGAAACTGTTATAATAGTTTGAATATTTAAATATTTTTTGGGTTTATCAAGCAAACTTAATTTAGTATTCACCACTAATCGGAAAATCTGCTAACTCCATATTATTAGATCTATCCGCTTCCATCAAAATCTTGTTTACAACCTTATTGTATAAAATTGAACATAAACTCCAATCGATAGAAGAGATTTCTCTCGTACCGGGTCACATATTATAATCAAAATTATGCAAAAATTAAGATTTTATTTGTTAGTTAAAATTACTACCTTGACAAGTTATCGTTCTTTTTGTGTATTGATAATAAGCTGCTCCGGTTCTCTCAGCTGTGTCGGTTCTCTCCGACATGACAGCACCGCTAACGCCTCCCTTCCCCGCAGCACCCCAAAGACCGTAGAGCGTCGGAATTCAAGTGGAGTTTCAACACGATCTTTTGTATTAAAAATGCAAGAAAAACAATTATTATGTAATAAACTTTAAACCTATTGGGTAGCCTATAGCATATATTTCATTATTCTAGCTCTTCTAATAATGGAATTGCTGGCATTGCATAATATAGCTTTTTGTGGGTCAACCACTAATCCAATGATTTTACAATAATCGACATTGAAAACTAGGATTCCGCAGGTTATTTTACTTTTTAGTTCGTTGAAATCTATAGATTATTTCTGGCGTAATTAATTGCTAAAGTTAAACGAATAAAATTTACGGGGCAAAAGCAGAGCCAATTCTTCTTAATTTGGAAAAATCGGGAAAACGCCAACATATACAGCTTTCTAATTTTTATGAGTTGTAGCATATTAATCAAGGACAGCATCAGAATTTTTTAAAAATTTTTCGCCCCTAGTTCTGCGAGAAAATCGACGTCAAAAGAAGGGACATAATATATGGCCACGATAGTACAGTTGCGGCAAAAAATACGTTCACATCCTATATTTCTTGTTTCCATGTAACTCAGTAACGACCAAACGAAATTTGATCCGACTTTCATCCAGAAACTTTATGGTGTATACGTACTATCTTCCGCGAAAAGTAAAAAAGTAGAGTGAAGGAATACTTACACTAAGACGGTTTTCCAATAATATTCAAATACCCTAGTCAGTTATTTCAGCACCCTGCATGGAGTTCATTAACAATTCACACCACCTGTAAAAATTTTCACGGTTTTGGATATCAACTATGTTCAACTACCTTCAATGTAGTTAACTTACCTTCTATGTAGTCCGAAATTATGTATATCAATACTTTAATCTGTATTAATTTTGTATATTCTTTGTTACAGTTGGAGGACTTCAAGGAAATAATTGACCACCAATGTTCGCAGTTCCTTCGACTGTTCGTGTGTTCAGTCTATGTTCCGATGTGTTCAGAACATGTTCCAACAGCAATTCAGCCTTGCAAAGGCCTCTGCGAGCAAGTCAAGTCCGACTGTCTACCAGAACTTGAAAAACTGAAGCTCGTATGGCCAGAAAAACTGGATTGTTCCAAGTAAGTACAATTTAAAACTTTGGTACTACGATGACGCTCCTATATGACCTAAAATTTTGTAATAGTAATTCATTTTACACCCTGTATAAACACAAAATCTGAAGGTTATACCTTTTCTGACAATTCTTGACAGTACGAAACTCATAATAACTGTTCCTTTTTCAAGGTTTCCAGAACAACAAGAACTATGCATACTTCAACCCAGAGACGACGAAGCTATCGTTCACGAAGCTGTGCCTTCAATAGAAGACCACATCAAGAATTTGAAGCCGAGAAACAACTGCCCTAGCTACATGGTCTTCAGCAATAACATGTGCCTCAAGCTCTGCAATTCTGACTCGAAGTATTCGGCCCAAGAACGCTTCCTATACGAAGTTTGGACAGCAGTTTGGTCCTTCCTCTGCATCTTCGTCACAGGATTCGCCCTTCTCACGTTTATCATCGAACCCAAGCGATTTCGTTGGCCTGCAAGACCAATACTCTTTCTGACGATATGCGGATTCATAACCTCTCTGGTGTACCTGTTGAGGTGGATTTTCGGACCATATACTTGCAGTGGTGAGTTTGTTTATCAAATTGATAATCAATTATGTACTTCTCTATGCATCATCTTGAGAAACTTGGCACTAAATCTATGTTTTTGTTATTTTTTCAGGTGAAGCCTCTATTCTGAAACCATACGACAACTGGCTATGTATCAGCATCGCATTGGTCCTAACGTTCTGCGAATTCGCCGTCTGTATGTGGTGGTGCGTCTTCTGCCTTGTCTGGTACCTCAGCGCTGCCAAAGAATGGTCCACTGAAGCCATAGAAAGAACTGCTCCGAGATTACACGCAGTCACATGGACAGCATCGATAGTTCCGATAATCTACGCGCTAGTGTCGAACAACATAATAATAAACGAATTCTCCGGTTTCTGTGAAGTAACCAGCTTTCTGCTGACCGTCTTTCAAACAATCTTCGTGTTATTGGGCGCCATCTTGGCTGTCCTAACCTCAGTGGCGTTGAAGCGCGTGCGCAGAACTTTAATTTACGCGGGAAAGTCGCCGTTTAAGTTGGAACGTTTAATTTATAGGTTAGGTGTTATAAGTTTGGGGATTTGTTTGCCGCTATTGGTGTGTTTGATGTGTTACTTCTTAGATACGTTAACGGTGGCCTTATTGAAAGTGTGTTTAAGATTGTTGAGCGCCGTCTTCGCGTCGTTGTGGGTGTTCTCGTCGAAAACGTTCAAAAGTTGGAATAAAATTTTGAGACCGTCGTTCACGCATAAGGGTCTGCAAAATGCACCCGTTACTAAGGTATAGGTTAGCTTAGCTAGACGATATTTACAATTATTACAAAGAAACTCGAACTATTTTTGTGCGTATTAAACCATGTGATATTAGTTAGTCTATGTAGGGAGTTAGTTAGGTTAGGTATTACGGACGCTACAAAATTAATTTATTTTTTGTACATTACATGTATCTATATGTTGTAAATAAAGTTGAGTATGTTTTTAATGGTGTGTTTGTGTTTGTTTCCCCAGCAAAATTAAAATAATAGAAAGCAAGCAGTTAACGTTTAAAGCTCTTAAAAGCTGCAAAACTTCCCTTGTAGTCATGTCGGTAATATAGTTTTTTATTCAATCAGATCCTTTTGAAGAGAGTGTAGTCATAGATAAAATACATATATACTAATAAATATGGGCGACTTTGCAGTTAAGTCAGTAACATACTTTATATAGTGGGGATTTTATAATTGCTAAACATTTTTTAATTTTTAAAACCATCAAATCTCACCGGAGATTGTAACACAGGTACGACCATCTACCGGTGGTTCCTTTAAACATAGAACAGTGTGGCCATCTATCGGCGAACTTTCTAAACAAGCAAGCCGTACGGCCATCTAGTGGTAACTACAGAGAACTACATAGCAAAAAACCTAAGCAGGTTACAAGTTGACCAACCTAACAATTCACGTCACATCTAGTTATTTTTAGTTTCAAACCGATTGATCCCACTGCTTTGATCCCAACCGGACCAAGTTGTCAAACAATTTGGACTTTATTATTACGTAAAATACATAAATTTCGCAAAATGTTTGTTTTGCGTCGTCTTGCAGTTACAGCGGTTAGGTAAGTTTCACAATTCTACATGCAGTGACAACCAAAATTACGTCTCATTTCTGTTTTAGAACCGTCAGAACTAACCACACTTTACCGGAACTACCCTACGGTTACGATGCTTTGGAACCAATTATCTCCAGAGATATCATGTGCTTGCATCACCAGAAACATCACAACGCCTATGTCACCAACTTGAACGCAGCAGAAGAAAAGTTAAAATGCGCCATCGAAAAATGCGATTTGAGGTTAGAATTTTCATAAATGTTACAGCTCAAAATCTTACAAACCAAATTTCAGCGAGCAAATCGCTTTGCAGTCCGCTATTAAATTCAACGGAGGTGGACACCTCAACCACTCGATCTTCTGGAAGAATCTGACGCCAAATGCTTGTGAACCAAGTAAAGAATTGTGCTCTGCAATTACCAATTCTTTCGGGAACATGAAACAAATGAAGGATGTCCTTACGGCTGCAGCTATAGGCGTCCAAGGTTCCGGTTGGGCATGGATAGGATTGGAACCGAGGACAGGTTGCATCAGAGTCGCAACCTGCGGGAATCAAGACCCCCTACAGGCTACAACAGGGTTGATCCCGCTGTTTGGGATTGACGTCTGGGAACACGCCTATTACTTGCAATATAAGAACGTCAGGGCCGATTACGTTAAAGCCATCTTTGATATTATTAACTGGACCGATGTTTCTACTAGGTTTAAGGCAGCGTCTTGCAAGTAAATTCGAAAAGATTATGCGTAGTCTGTACGTGGCGAAAGGAAATGAGATATTTGTTGAGATTTGTGTTTATTTTTTTTGTATAACCTAGAAATAAAGATCTATAATTATTTCGGTTGTTTAATTTACAACGGAATTGTGTGGTTAAAAATAGTTGAAACCATGTAAAATACTTCTTGGGTACAAAGTGCGTTGGTTATGTCGTAATTCTGGATGAAACAAATGGTAAAAATAAGTTGCACTTTAGATCTTCAGCAAGAAAATCAGTGCTGCCTGCATTACCAACTGAGGTAACGACAAACCACACAAATAAGATAAAAATAAATAAAGACAACATTCTTAAATAATATATTAATCAATAAACAGTGTTTTACATGTATTAACCGTAAAAACAAGATTTTGTTTAAAAAAATTACACAACTCGATAATAAAAACAGTTCACTTTATTAAAATAATGTTAGTCGGTTTTCGAGCTAAATAAGAAATGATTGCGGCGAGGGGAAATGGATTCAACGAAAGAAAAACACTGAAAAATAAGAGTATATGCGTTTAAATAGAATCGAATATACAAAAAAAAAACGGGCACGTCCGCCCAAACGGAGAACAAAAACCATACGTGTCTGTCCGCGAAACTTCGATATATATGCTCTGTACGCAAACGAAAACAACCACAGTAATCGTATTTACAAATTTTCATATACTGTTCGTCAGTTTATCGTATATCTATATGTATTTATATAATATATTTATATTTATTAATATATTTCTCAAGTTCCTCGCATACGAGTTCATATATTTTTTTTTATTGAGAAGCAGAGCACGTTCACTACCGTTTTTCGAAAACCGGTGAAAATGGGGAGCTGGTCGACAGCCGGGATGGTGCAGATTCCTACTATACCGCCTATTCACTTTTTATGCGAGGTTTGCCGTCAAGAAAATGTTATTCGAACATGATTTACGTTCACGGGGATTCGATTTGAATTAAGTGTTACTTTTTCAAATTTTGTTGGAGTATTGGTTTCGAAATTTGAACTTTTTATTTGACACTTCTAGTCAAATATTGCAATTCATTCAGTTTTTTAAAGGAATGCGCTGTATATCATGCCATATCATAAATAAGGAAGATGTCTTTACAAATGTGCAAGTAGCTCCTATGCAAAGGAAATAGTTACTGAGATTTACAATTGTTTGTTAAAAAAAAAGTAACAGAGTAATTAATATTAAGGTACTTTAATAGTGTAGTCTTTAAATTTCAAGTATCACAAAAACTTATAAACATTTTTTTAACGTAACTTTTAAAAACTGTCATTATTTTTTTGACAAACTATCAAATGTCTCAAAAACTATTTTCTGTCAATGAGTCTTCACAATTTAAAGTACAGTTAGAAAGACAACTTCTTTAGTGTTCATAATGTGGTACGACTATACAGGGCATTCCATTAAAATCGAAATAATTTTGCATTGTAGCAAACTAACAACTCCGATTCACAAAAAATTGTGAAATAAACCAAAGTAAACTTTTCTGTAGCGAAAACAAAATTACCAAACGTACCACAAAACAACATCTGCAATCGGCTCACCCCTAACCTAAAAAACCGGCGCAAAGATATAACCCGTCCCTATCATATCACAATTTTATCACATTTAACAATAAAGTAGAGACACGAGCGTCCGGTTTTTCGCCCTCCCTAACCAACAATCTCCACGCACCACCCCGGCCAAGCCGATCTACTCCGCGTCGGACATGGCGACGTCGCCGTTAGTGTTGATCACCAGCGTATCGTCCTCGTAGTCAATACTCAGAACGGAGGACCTCCGAACACGCTTAACCCTAGTCCGGTTGCCATCCGAATCCGAATCAGCTCGTTCGTGCTCGCACACACTGTCACCGTTTGCCCGACCGTTGTTCTGCACAACTTTGAGGTTAGCGTTCTCCTTCTGAAGATTCTGCGTCGCCTCGTGCGCCTTTCGCAACTCCTCCTGAAGGTACAAGATGGTGCTCTGCATGCCCTCTACGTCTTCGTCCAGGTCCGAGAGGAACGAGTCCAGTTCCGCTTGAGATTTTCGCACTTCTTCGGAGAAGGATTTTTGGAGGGCGAAGTCGCTCTCGAGTTTCGCGATGCGGCCCGAACTGGTGACCTTTCCGAGTTCTTCGTTCTCTTGGTGGAGGAGACGGCACTTGGCCATGAGTCGCTTGCCCGTGTTGGAGTCGGGCGTGAATTTCCACGCGGATAGTTCGTTTTGGGTGTCCTCGAGGCGTGATTTTGTCATTTGTAACTCTGTCCGTAATAATTGTAACAATGTGTTCACTGCGGGATCGACGAGGGTCGATCGGAGCGACGAGGGTGTGGGGACCTGGGCGCTCTTCATTTCGGTGACCTGGCACTAAGCGGGGAAGCAAAATCTTTTTGAGTCGTTAATAAGAATGAGAATCGGGGAGATCAGAAAGTGACTAGAGTCCGATCTAAAATTTTGCTGCACTTCAAACACAATTAATTTACATAAATAAACAATACAACGACTAATCACTCTATGATAACTTCGATTCGGCAAGAACACTTGTAAAAGAATATATTTATTTTCTATACACTAATAAAGAAATAAATAAGTATTAGATGCACAAACAACAGCGATTCAAATGTTCAATTGTCTTTTGTCGTTCCAGTCTTCTCCGGTCTCTCTATATGGTATAATACAATTTTTCTCTTGATATTTCTTCGTCGTTAATGTGGAGGTTACGGAGATTTTAAGAACAATAAATGCAGTAGGAGTGCAGCGTTTCACACCAGTAATAATGACATAAAAATGTTAGCATACATTCGTATGTAGTACAGATAAAGGATGGTTCAATTTGCATATGGCAAATAAAATGTGTGTGTGTGTGTGTGTGTGTATTGACATACAACGAAGAAGTTATACGTTTTCAAAACGGTTGCCGCTAGATTCATGTGGCCGATATTTGTAATTGGTGATCTTCATGTAGCAAGACCCAACTCCGTCAGTTCACTTTGCCAACATCTTGATATAATGTGAATGATACTAGTAGTTCTAGTGATGTAAAGTTTCGGCTTGAAAGATAGTGATGTTATATTCCATAACTCATGAGCAAATACCTAATCTTCGGGTATTTTTTTTAGCATTTCAAGAACATTTATAGAATATCGTTTACCTGATCTAAGACTTTTTATAGAAAAATGCTATTGACAGTAATTATATTTTCATATAGCATCTTCAAAGAAAAATGGCCTGATGGAAAATACAATGACTACAATGACAATGACGTTTATACGGGGTCACTATAAATGATAGTAGTCGAGTAGGCTGTGATATCAAAAATAAAGATTTTTGTGTACCATATTTTGTTTTTTGTGCACCACTAAGCCTCTCAGCGTTAAAATAAAACAATATTGTGGTGCTTACCCTTAAATATAAATAAGTGGGTATTTTACATCATTGTTTGAAAGTAACGAAACTGTACATTGCTAGTATTGGAGCATTTACGTCAATATATTGAGCATAAAGTTTGTACTCATTTCTATTCATATCTTCCGTAGTAAACTAATTAAACGGTATTTTGTGCATGTTGGAACAGACCGATTATAAAGTTAAAATTGGTATTGGTTTTGCTTTATCATACATAGTATGTTTGCTGTTATCATTTTTCAATTATTTTGAAAATGAGTCGCCAATTCTGAAATTTCATCAAAATAGTTCAAAAATAAATTAAAGTAAAGAATATTTTGAATGATTTATGTCTATGACATCTTTTGGCAAAATTAATAGTTTAGCTGCATGATGAAATTATATTTGATCGAGATAAGTTGTGTCTGCATTAATATAAAACTATTTGGCCTGGGTAAAACAGATATTTTCATTCTAGTGGCAATAGATAGTGTCAAACACTGATGTTTTGACATTACCAACTGTCAACAGGCTCAAAATGTCTGTGAAATCCTGGCTAACACGACTGATTTAGATCAAATAGAATCTCATGCAGCTAAATTATCAATTTTACATATTGTATGATAAAGTCATGTGCCTGGCCACATCAGATTTGTTATTAATGTTTACACAGTTCAATATAGCATTGAATTATAACTGATCATTAGGGTGGTTCTTATTTATATAGAAAAAAATATATAACTTTTATGTTGTGCTTTTCACTTTATCATACCTAGTGCCAAAAAAATTTACATTTTAGTGGAAATGGGTCTTTTTGGGTCCCTTAAACATTTTTGACCAAGGTACAAAAAATTTCTGTGTGTTTGTGTGTATATATGTACCCGATTTTTGTGGCGATGATTCCGAAGAAACTACTAAAAGTATCGGGACGAAAGTTCATATTTAGAAGTTTTATGACCGAAGTTTGAGCTGAAAAGCTTTTTGTTTAATTTATGTCTATGACATTTTTGGTAAAACTAACAGTTTAGCTGTATGAGCAAATTCTATTTGATCAAGATCGTGTCGGCATTAAAACTACATAGTTAGCCAGGATTTGATAATTATTTGCATTCTAATGGCAGTAGGTAGTGTCAAATGGTGATTTTGTGACAATACCTACTGCCAATATCATCAAAATATCTTTCAACTTCTGGCTAACTCATTTTATTTTAATTCAGACACAATCGAACCCGATCAAACAGAATCTCATGCAGCTAAACTATTAATTTTAAATATTGTATGATAAAGTCATGTGCCTGGCCACATCAAATTTTTTAATGATGCAATCTAGAAAAAGATACTGTAAGTCAGCTACAACATAATTGATTGGTGGATAACATTCATACTAAATTAGGGAACAAAGTTGTACGTAAAAAATTTTGACCACAGTACTGCCAACAAAATTCTTTGGTTAATTCTATAGTTAGTTATGTGTTCTTGTTTCCTTTTTTAACCTCTAACTATAATTTACAATCATTTATACCGTGTCCAGCAGAAAATGTACACTAAAAGTTTTTATGATCAACTTTACGGAAAATTTTATTCTTCGTAAAAGGTTCGGTATTGTTTTAGAACTAAAATGCAAATATTACAATGAAATTATCTGGTTGCATGCAGTGGGTGTTACCAAAAGTATGCAAAACTCTTTTTGAGTAAGTACTTATAACTAAAATGTTATTTGAGAAAAGTGTTTAGAAATATTAGAGGGCATTCAACACGAAATTATAATCTCCTTTCTTGTTGCATGAACTTCTAATATTTTAAGTAGTTTTTCAAATAGTATTTTTGCATAGCTTTGAAAATAAAGATACTATATGTAATGGAGAAGTTGATTATAATTTTGTATTGAAAGATATCTAAAATACCCAAATACATTTCAAATAATACACATTGCAATTTTGGTATAATAATAAAGACAATCCAGATGCTTCTATGACAATAAAATTTTCTGAAAAGTTAATAAAGACTTTTCCCATTAGTCTCCAACTTTCTGCCAGACATGGTATATAGGGATGACTCAAAAAACAATATGTTGGGAATTCATATGATATTATAACAGAGTACTTGAGATCATGTCCAAAATCAGTAATTCAGAACCACAGGGTGTTTTGTACTTAGTCCACCATTTTCTTCTCGCAATATTATACGGTTGAAGAATATTTTTAAAACCTTCGTGGAAAAGTTGTGGAATAAAGTTTGGCAACATTCATGATCATAAATGACACTGCCATATAAAATGTCTAGAAAATTTCAGTTCTTTATCTTTCAACTTATAACTTTAGAAGATCCATTACAGAATTTCTGATTATAAAACTGCATCACAACTATCCTTTTAACGTTTTCACTAAAATACTCTTCTGTTTATTTATTTTGAAATTTAAGATCCCAGATATTTATGTATCATGTTCCGAAAATATACACAAGTAATCCAGCTTACATTAAATAATCAATTACATAGAATAATTCAACACGTTTAATTTCGGATTTTACTTTTAGTTTTGGTACTTTATCATCAATCAATAAAACACTTTCTTAACCAAAAAAACCAAACCAATAGACAGTTCAATTTCTATTTTAAACGCTGCACCTCCCGACGTAGAAAAACCTCAGTAACCTCGTCTATTCTCTAACAACAATACAAACAAGACAGAATGTCATCATCAATAAATCAAATTCACAAAGCAGGCCGTGTTCGTGTGTTTTTTATCTCGGCGACTTAACCGCAGCACGCGATACAAACGGTGAGTAACTCTCTCGCTTTCTGAGGCACTAAATCACAGTCACCTCACCGGACGAACAGACGAACCACTCAAGAAACTACACTGCGGAAATTGAACATTTGAACCACTGCGCACGACATCGTACTAACCACGTAGTCTTGCAACTCCTGCTCCTTTGCCGCTAGCCGCCTCACGAGCACCTTCTCGCGCTGCTGTGACTCCGTCAGTTGCCCCCTTATCCTATCGTTGATCAGCTTGGACTCCGCCACATCGCCTGCAACCATCACTCAGATTAACCGCACTGACACCCTCGCACCAAAAAAACTGCACCATTACAATTTCTGGATATCTCTTTCAATACAATTTCTTTTTTTTTAGGTTATTTCTGATACAATGTGTCTCATAGTTAATAAATTTATCTGCAATAAACTCCACAACATGTGGAGAGAGTATCTACCTTCCTGTTGGGATAAACGTTGCTCGAGCATGGCGACGTAACTATCCTGCTGTCGCCAGTACGCGGCAAATTCCTGTTGCGATAGCCCGGTGATTTCGGTCTCGGATAGAACAACCCTCGTAGGTCCATTTTGAGAGGAATCTGGACTCTTCGGTTGCTGTGGAATCTCTGGATCAGACATCCCAAGCTCGAGACGACCCTAAAAGCGAGATTCGATGTAGGTTTTGGTATTTTGTTGTGTCCGGCCATTGCACCCAAACATATAGCCAACGCGACTTTAGGAATTGTACTTACCGCGTGAAACGGGGTATGGTAAACGACCTGTTAGCTGGAAGAAAATAGCGCGGAACTAACGCGGAACTCAAAATAAACACTGTTCGTTGGGAAATGTAATTGCAATACGTAATATTAAGTCCCAATCACTGCAAGCATTTTTCTTGCCTGTACGACGCCATTACAACTTTGTGGAAACTGTCAATCGGCGAAATGAATAACTAAAATACCGACGATACCGACGTTCGTGCCGCTAGTTAGAAGTTTTTGTTCGTTTGTTTGTTATTCACCTTAATTGATTAATCATCTGTAATCGGTAATCTGCGCGATATTATACAACAACGTGTTTGTGAAATAATTAAACTATAAATAATTACATTATCGGAGAATTGGTATAAAGCACCCGCCTTTACCGACTGCGCTAGGTAGAGAAAAGAGTAGAAAGGAGGGAACCACAAACCAATAGAGGATAAAATAGAAAGGAAGGAGCTATGAGAGCTTTTCTTGTATGTAATTTTAATTTTTACTTTATCACACATATCATATGATAAAGTATTGTTATTCCGAAGAAACTACTAAAGATATCGGGACAAACTTCATATTTAGAAGTTTCATGACCAAAGTTAGAGCTGAAAAGCTTTTTGTTAGCATTTTTCAACTATTTTGAAAATGAGCCGCCATTTCTGTAATTTCGTCAAAATAGTTAAATAATAAGTTAAAGTAGAGGAAATTTTCTATAATTTATGTCTATGACATTTTTTGGTAATACCATTGGTTTAGCTTTTAGCTGCATGAGCAAATTCTATTTGATCGAGATCGGTCGTGTCTGCTTTAATATAAAACCAGTTAGCCAGGATTTGACAGATGTTTTGACAATACCTCCGTCAATAGAATCAGAATATCTGTGAAATCCTGGCTAATTCGTTTTATTTTAATGCAAACACGATCGATCTCGATCAAATAGAATCTCATGCAGCTAAACTATTAATTTTATATATTGTATGATAAAGTCATGTGCCTGGCCACACCAGATATTTTTTTATTATATTCACAGTTGTGACTGATGGGACTATTATTTGCGTAGTATTTAAATGTATTTGCCATTTTACATGATGTCATCAACACATTTTTTAAAAAATGGCAGCGATCTTTATGAATTGATATGTCGATGACGTCATAAATCGAAAAAAATTGAAGGTAGAAAATTAAATTTTATTATAAAATTGTATAATTTTATAATAAAACTCGACGTGTCTGAGGATTTCTCCAAATAACAAACCGTTTCAGAGATTTTTTCTAGTTTCCATACCTTACGCGCCACTGTATAATTGATATTTTAATCTTTAACGTGACCGTTTTTATCGGCAGGTGTGGGCTAGCTTAGTCCATACTCTCACCGCATGGCGGAGCTGGCAGTTTAATTTTAAATTTAGATTTAAACATCATTCAAACGCGGTTTTATGACAGTTTGAAAACTGTTCCAAGTTTATTTATATTATGTTTTGTGTATTATCTGTGACCTAGAAAAGTTTAGAACTCGTTAAAAGTACTATTTGGGTCTAGGTGACTGGCATAATATCGTATTTGACCACCTCGTTAGCTGTAACTTTGAACACATATGCAAAATAGTCATTATATGCAAACCTAGCGGATGCAAATTATGCAACCTCTGCTAATTTCACAATAAATCGCCGTGTCGAACGTCACAGTCGGTAAATTGCAAATCTGCACTGCCAGGAAACGAACAATTGGCTGCGATATATACTGCGAACACTGCGATAAACAATCCATACGTGAATTCATCGTGTAGTCCATTAAATTTGTCTTTTATGAACGAACGTGTACGTCAATAGTACACTCAATTAGTTTGCTTTTTACACACTCCATACAGTGATTAATCACCTCCCCAAGGTCTTGATCTCATGTCAATACCAACATGTCGCACGTTACATCTATTTTTCGTAAATTTCCGTTCACAAATCATTATCTATCGGCACGAGCGGTGAGGAAACTTACAAGAGGTTGCCGATTGATGCAATCACTTATTTAGAGGTTATAATATCGGCCCAATAAAACAAAACGAAGACGAATAACAAATTGATCAAGACGCGTTGGTGACGCGTGGCCAAAACACGAACCAATTTGTAGATAGCGTACTTATCGATGTGTCGGTATAAACTATACCGTTTATTACGCGTTTATTCATTGAATGAAACGCGTTTTGGAAAATTACTGAGATAAATTGATTAGAATTTATGGACTGGATTTAATCAGACGTCTTGTATAAGTTATGCAAACCGTTAGATTTGCTGTAAACATCTGCGGAATATATAAAATTATAAATGGTGCAAATGCTTGACTAATTTCATCATCTATGTTTTTTGAGTTGACTATTTTTTTGCCAATTAAGTGCTTATTGCAGCTCCGTGGTTTGCTCTATGATGTGTTGATTTTCTAATTCTGTATCTTAAGCTTAGGAGTTGTGAAACTTTGCATAGCCTCATTTAAGGTGTTAATTGTAGTTAATGGTGTGATTTTATCTAAACAGTTACCTCATTCAATGGGATAACGTAAACATTTCATCTTGAATGGAATCATTCATGGGAATCACCGTTTTCCTGATAAAATCAAAGTGCAAGGTTCTAAATATGTTAGAAATGTTGATTTTTAATTTCTCCATTTCTGCGAAATATACATAGGCAAACAAACAGTTGGCGCCTGTAGTGTCTAACAGGAAAAAAAACAGAATAATTTTCGCGTTAATACTTAACTTAACAACATATTTATGTACTGGGCGATCCACATCCCACGTATGTGAAAACATGATTGAGCATCATATTTTATAATATGACAAACATAAGTCTTTAAGAGTTTTGAAAAAATCCCATTAAAAAATAAGGGAGGTTTATTTAAAACACAGTTTCTTCTGAAAAATGCGAATATTAGAATGTGATTATCTGCTTTCATGTACCGGGTGTTACCAAAACTATGAAAAACTCTTAAGAGTAAAGTACCTATATGATCAAAGCTATGCAAAAATGTTATTTGAAAAAGTATTTGGAAATATTAGAGGTTTTTAAATACGAAATAATAATTATCTTCTCCGTTTCATATACCGCGTGTTGCCAAATAGATAAAAATCACGTAATAGTACAATCATCTTCAAAGCTATGCAAATATAAAGGGTAATAGATTTCTTATTTTATTCAACTAAACAGAAATATGCCAAAATTTAGGACACTCTTAAGTGTTTTTCATAATTTTGGTGACACCCGGTACATGCAAGCAGATAATTACATATTAATATTTACATTTTAGGTTTAAGACAACCCGGAAGCTTTATGAATATTAGGAACGGAACAGTATTTCAAAGTATCAAACACATCCGCGACAAAAAAAAAACACCAAGCGTTATCAACAAAATAACAGGATGTTTTTCCAGCTAGTTGGTTGGTACAGTTTCTATGTATTTTGCAAGTATCGATGTATTTAATAGGAATATATAGGAAAGTTTTGCTTCACTTATATCGTGTTATACCATGAAAAGAAAAAAAAATATTCTCAAAACTAGTTATCACCGGATACAGAGGCCAAACTATCGCATAATCATTCCGATTTTTAATTAATATTAAACTATTTACTTCCAACTATCTATATTTTGACCCACATTGCAATTAAAGATCTAATTTATAAAATAGATTACTACGTCTTATATCAATGATTAAAACAGATTTTTTTTACATTTTTGTAAGTTTTATCACCAGAATAAATTAAGGATTTAAATGGTAACTCAAATGATTTCCTGTCTTACTGCCACATGGCATAAAAATGACGACATGCTCTCTCAGTATAGTTTGCAAATCGCTTTGTAATGCTTTGTCGACAGAATGCTCGTTCCGATAATGTAGGCGCCTCTAGAATTCTAGAACGCAGTTGGTTTACAATACAGGCGTGTCCTGACGTCACACACCGATTGGAAATGTTATGCAATTGTTCACCTATGCATAACTATAGCCTACATTACAGGGCCGGCTAAAAATTGTTTTCAAGGTACAGCAAATTCTCATTGAAAGTTTGTTATTGATGATCATCCTCGAATACAACAACCGTTTATTGAGTCACCATTCAAATTTATGTACCATATTCTTTTTTATCTACATCATCCGCGTTTGCAATAAAATTTTATGATGTTTGCGCAATGATATCATCGTAATCTGATGAAACGTGTAGACCGCGTAGATAAGATTACAAAAGCGATATGATATACTTACGCGCTAATGAGAGAATGACTGTTTGATTCTGCTGTAAACTGTTAATCACAGGTAGGTATTTTTTCATTCCTATTCAAAATCGCGATCTTAAAGATAATAAAAAGTAATTTTGCTTGCTGATTAGCATCTACCATTGTTCGTGAAAATTGCTTTTATTAATAATGGAAGTTTTTTCGCACTTGACTTTTCATTATGACAATAATTGTTGCAGTTTGATAACAACATATTAAAGCTTATCAGTGCACGCCAACTTGCATAGGAAATGCATTAGGAAGTGCTTTGATAAAGCCTAATTTTGATTCAAACTATTGAATCGGTACACCTATTTGTTTACTGCAGATTATTTGGTATTGTTATCAGTCATTGAATATGTTCGGTACGTTGTATATAGATATTTTAGATGATATTTTAGACTTAATAAGTATCACCATAAAATCATAAGCTTTCGTTTATTTTTTTTGTAAATATGTATATTTTAATAATTAAAATCGACGAAATTTTTCAAATAACAAACCATTTCAGACATTTCGTCATGTTTCCTTACTTTACGCCCTCAATGTATACATATTTCGAATGAATAAAATTTTAAAATGCAAAAAATAATTTATAATTATTAATATTATCGAATAAATATAATCAGCATCATGTGGACTACTTTTAATGTCAGAATGCGTTTCCTTAATTCAATAATACAAAGAGTATTTAGTTATTGGACTGCAAATGTTTCAAATTGAAGAATAACTACTAATATATAATTTGGGGGCACCATCGCGCGCATATAAAACGGGGACAGCAAAGTGAAATTGGGCACTTATATTCTCAACGATTTTAGTTGTGTAACATTTACTTTGACAGTATTTGTTAACCTACGATGTCTAAACTCTGACAGTATTTGTCAACCTACAATTTTCTTCCGGTTCCATCAATTTTATTCTTCGCGGTATTCTTGCCGACACTTAATTCAATAACAATTTCTCGAATGCTGGTTTTATCATGTAGTCGAGTTTTAATTTGCCTTCTAAAATTCATTCAATTGCGACATTTTTATTTATTACGTCAAAATTCAAGATGACGTTAATGTGACATGACAAACGGACTGACATGACATTACGAAGCCCAGTTTAATCAGTGCAAATTAGAGTGTCCCAGTTTTTTATGCTCGCGATAGTACCTAGTCTGTAAATTTTAATTAGGCGTAATATATGAATAAAATATAACTGTTATTAAATCTGCGATTATTATCTCATGTATTTAAGTCTCTGCAAGTGTTAAGGGTTGATTAATTTGTCAATTAAATTGAAAAAGATATTACAAATAGAAAAGTTAAATTCAAACCGCATACGGTGATAGTACCGTATGAGATAGAAAGAGATAGCTTGCCCACTGCACTGCGGGTTGCATACCAAATGCATTTGCATCACGTATTGACCATTACGGGTCCTTTCCAGTTATACGTAGTATATACAGTTCACTGGATAAACACGATCCACTACACCGGTCTGCTTATGCGCATCGGCCACGCCTACAAGTGACGTCAGTGCGAGAAGTACCGAAATAAACGAATTTGAGACACGAAGTAAGCACACCGACATAAGTGGATCGTGTGACAAGGATAAATCAAACACAAAACTTCTAGTATCCTTTTATAAAAAAAAATAATCACAATCAATAAAATATATTTAAGTATTACAAAAGTAACGTCGTCTATAAAACATTTTTTCCAAACAAAGTTTAGTCGTTTGTTTTTCCATGTTTCTTTTTATTTAAATAATGATATGTCAAAACGTGCTGATTTTGAGGTTCCACAACGTCGGGTTTTTTCGATCCTGTGTAATACTGGGCCGTACTGCATCCTACCGGATAGTTACTATCCGATAGACCTCCAACCAACAACGAACAATTGCGCGAATGATAGTTTTAGCGTTTTCGGGAAAAATCATGCTAGGATCTCTCCGTTCTTCTTCTTCCTCAGTGGCTCCATCTCTTGTACGCTGCGCGCGCCGTTCTCGCTCGGTCGCCTAGCAACCGAATTCCAAGGTTGCAAGACGCCACTGCCGAAAATCAGATAAGTCAGGCAACCAACCACGTAGTTACCAACCAAAATCCAGAACAACCATCGCCATTCGTGGAATGTAGACCTCTCAATTGTCAGTGCTCCCACTATAGCTGTCGAAATATAACCTCCAAGGGAAGATAGGGTATTGGCCATGCCGAAAATTGTACCAGAATAATTCGGCGCTATGTCCAATCCGTTAGCTAAGTAACCAGCCGTTACGGCACCGTTAAAGAATAACGAGCACGTGAAAATTGTTATCGAAATTGCTGATACTTCACCCCAAATCGCTTGGAGTACCATCAATACCGCTGGAATGCCTAAAGCGAAGGTAGTGAACGATTTTCTTATGCACGTTGTTGAGTGATTTCCCCCACGGATGAGTCTGTCAGCTAAGTAACTGGCGATGATAGCCATCAAGTATTTAGCTGGAAATGAAAAGATGTTTTCATTAGAAACAGTTAAAATGACAGTTTAAAGTTGGTTTGGCGACATCTATTGAGTAAACGATGAATCAATTTGACGTAAAGAAGAATGTTAGGTTATATTCCTCAAATATAATGTTTGTTTATATAATAGTGCAATTGATACGTTTTATTTAATAAATATAAAAGGACCATTATAAATTTTGTATGGATACTTAGGTTTCACATTGTTATCGTGATGACTCGCGCAAATTAGTTTTTGTAAAAAGCAATCATCCGAATCATTGGAAAGTTTCAATCGACTTTAACACCTAATTAAAAATAGACAATTAAAAAGAAACGGAACTTCAGAATTAGCTTATTAGCAGTTTGCAGATTAAAAATGACCTTTAGCCGGTGGCGACATCTATCGATTGTACAATGATTAACCCATTACCGCCGGGCGTCGCCGTAAAAACAATGCATTAAGTGTTGCCATACGGCAACGCCAGGCGGTAATGGGTTAAGTACCATAACCTAAAAACTGTAATAAATTTTAGTTTCTAGATTAATTTTTTTATGGTCTACACCTGTATCGCCGATTTTTTTTAACCTACTCCCTGAGTGTGTTATACTTTTAGTATAATAGGACTGGTAGATCGCCTTTTTGTGTAGATCGCCGATGTTGTAGATCGCTGATCCTCGTAGATCGCCGATAACGGTAGCTCGCCGTGATTAAATTGTTGCACGGTGAGTTGCAATTTCTATTGTTTCTGTTAAAACAATGTTGATATAGTGCAATAAAATAATAAATTTGTCGCACTAAACAAATGTTTCTTTATTATCTATCATCTGTGTACGTAGCAAATTAGCAAGTAGTTTTTGTTATCTTGACATAACCGACATGACGTCTAGACAGAAATTATGATATCTGGATTTTTTAAAAATAACATTTAGGTATGACGTTTGTTTAGTTTTGGTAAAAAAAGAACAGTAGAGATTTTTATAGGTTAGTATACGGTAATTGTTTTTGAATATTCGATGAAAGTTTGAATCATTGCTTTTTTAATGTTATTACCATAAAAGCAGTTTAAATTGGAGGTTTGTAGCAAAAGCATGTTTGATTTTGACATTTGTTTGGTTGTAGATTTCAGAGATCTTTCTATTTTTGTTTCAACAAGTTTCTAACAAAATGACTACTAAATATTATTGCAAATACAAATTGAAAATGTGTATCCACATTTACAGCGATCTACACACATCGGCGATCTACACAAAAAGGCGATCTACCAGTCCTATTATACTAAAAGTATAACACACTCAGGGAGTGAGTTTTACGAAAATCGGCGACACAGGTGTAGACCATACTGTATCTTCATCCATTTAAACACTTGGCCTGCATAATATGATAAGGATTGTCCAAAATTAAACATTTTATTCCGGAACTGAAAGAAATGTTGGCCTTGCGGCTGAAATTATCAATGAAACGTATATGAATACTATATCAATGAAACACCGCGAAATTATATTTAGCCGGTCGATAACGGGACATGAAGTAATAAGCGCTTATCAACAAGATTTTTGCTCGATATTTACATGAACTGTTGCTAAAGTTAAGTTACAGCTGTCAGTCAGCAAATTTTGTTGTTTCTAAGTGTTCTGAGATCTTACACAAGAAATATCTTTATGATTCACGTCTTTGACATTATTTGATTAAAACCTACCTAAATATGGAAGACTGGAGTACAATCCGTTCTCCTTGATATTATAATGAAGGACATCCTTCAAATACGTTGGCAGTTGATTGACCACGGTGAAGTAACCAAACACAGAACACCCATGCGTGACGATGATAGCCCAAACTGGAAGAGACGTCAAGATAGCCATCCACGGGACGTTCTTAGGCTTCTGTCCCTTCGTATGAGTAGCGATGGCCGTCTCAATCTCCATCCTCTCCTCGGCAGTGATCCTAGGATGTGTAGCCGGGGAATCGTAAACTAAAAAGAACCAGGCAACAGACCAAACCAAACTCACAGCGCCCGTAATGTAGAAAACGCTAGCCCAGCCCAAGGTATCAATGAGCAAGCCGCATACCGGCATTGTGATAGCTGCTCCCAAAGAACTAGCCATCATATTCGCGACGAACTTCGACCGCTCCATAGGAGGGATCCACTTGTTCGCCATCGGCGGTAGTGCTGGCCATGTCGCTCCCAAGAAGAAGCCCAACATCGCTCGTATGATCACCACTGGAATGAAGCCCCAGTAACATGCCAAGGGCGTGAGGAGTGTGAGGATGCTTGCTGCCAGAGTGCCACCTCCGAAGATGCGGTGTCCACCGATGGCGTCCGCCATGTGGCCGCCTGGAAGCTCGGTGACCAGGTAGCCCCAGAAGAAGCTGCCCAAGACCATGTTCTGTTGGAATTTGTCCCAGTTGAACATGGATTCTTCAGCCGTTGTCGTCGTATTGCCAACAGTCGTGATGTTGCCTCCGGTGGCGTTTGCGATCTTGTTCGGAACCATCGCTGTTATGGCTATGGTTATGTTCACGCGCAACATGTAGTTGATCATGAAGCCTAATATGACCATGATATTCAGTATTTGACGACATGTTATTTTATCTGGAATAAAAGAAAGGGAAACTGTGTTGATTTGTTTACGTATTTGTCTTATTTTCGTCTTTTTCTAGACTTATTTTTAGTAACTTTAAAAAAAGTTATAAATAATACTATAGGTGGAAAACAGTGCTATTATGTGGAGGCATGTGTAGGGTCTTTTTGTTTGTTTACGATTTATATTGAAAATAGGGCTGTTTCGATAAATTCAAAAAATCAGCGTTTCCTTTAGAGGGAGTTTTGTGTCTTGTTAGGGCCTTTATACTGTTTATTGATGCAACGTAAACAATGGTAGGAAGTTTCATAAAAATTCTTAGGTTATTTTTAGAGTTATGATTTGTTTACGATTTATATTGAAAATATGGCTATTTCGATAAATTCAAAAATCAGCATTTCCTTGAGAGGGAATTTTATGTTTTGTTAGGGCCTTTATACTGTTTATTGACGCATCATAAACAATCGTAGCAAGTTTCATAGAAATTCTTAGGTTATTTTTAGAGTTATGATTTGTTTACGATTTATATTGAAATATGGCCGTTTCGATAAATTAAAAAAATCAGCATTTCCTTTAGAGGGAGTTTTATGTCTTGTTAGGGCCTTTATACTGTTTATTGATGCATCGCAAACAATCGTAGCAAGTTTCATAAAAATTCTTAGGTTATTTTTAGAGTTATGATTTGTTTACGATTTATATTGAAAATATGGCAGTCTCGATAAATTAAAAAAATCAGCATTTCCTTTAGAGGGAGTTTTATGTCTTGTTAGGGCCTTTATACTGTTTATTGACGCATCATAAACAATCGTAGCAACTTTCATAAAAATTCTTAGTTTATTTTTAGAGTTATGATTTGTTTACGATTTATATTGAAAATATGGTTGTTTCGATAAATTCAAAAAATCAGCGTTTCCTTTAGAGGGAGTTTTATGTCTTGTTAGGGCCTTTATACTGTTTATTGATGCATCATAAACAATCGTGGCAAGTTTCATAAAAATTCTTAGGTTATTTTAAGAGTTATGATTTGTTTACGATTTATATTGAAAATATGGTTGTTTCGATAAATTCAAAAAATCAGCGTTTCCTTTAGAGGGAGTTTTATGTCTTGTTAGGGCCTTTATACTGTTTATTGATGCATCATAAACAATCGTGGCAAGTTTCATAAAAATTCTTAGGTTATTTTAAGAGTTATGATTTGTTTACGATTTATATTGAAAATATGGTTGTTTCGATAAATTCAAAAAATCAGCGTTTCCTTTAGAGGGAGTTTTATGTCTTGTTAGGGCCTTTATACTGTTTATTGATGCATCGTAAACAATAGTAGGAAGTTTCAAGTTTCAATTCTTAGGTTATTTTTAGAGTTATGATTTGTTTACGATTTATATTGAAATATGGCTGTTTCGATAAATTCAAAAAATCAGCATTTCCGTTAGAGGGAGTTTTATGTCTTGTTAGGGCTTCTATACTATTTATTGATGCATCACAAACAATCGTAGCAAGTTTCATAAAAATTCTTAGGTTATTTTTAGAGTTATGATTTGTTTACGATTTATATTGAAAATATGGCTGTTTCGATAAATTCAAAAATCAGCATTTCCTTTAGAAGGAGTTTTATGTCTTGTTAGGGCCTTTATACTGTTTATTGACGCATCATAAACAATCGTAGCAAGTTTCATAAAAATTCTTAGGTTATTTTTAGAGTTATGATTTGTTTACGATTTATATTGAAAATATGGCTGTTTCGATAAATTCAAAAAATCAGCATTTCTTTTTGAGGGAGCTTTATGTCTTGTTAGGGCCTTTATACTGTTTATTGATGCATCATAAACAATCGTAGCAAGTTTCATACAAATTCTTAGTTTATTTTTAGAGTTATGATTTGTTTACGATTTATATTGAAAATATGGCTGTTTCGATAAATTCAAAAAATCAGCATTTCCTTTAGAGGGAGCTTTATGTCTTGCTAGGGCGTTTATACTGTTTATTGATGCATAATAAACAATCGTAATCCTATATTTTTCGACAGCAAGCACAGCGATGCCAATATAACTTATAATAGGTTATTTGACTATTATTGAAAAAAAAAACAAATGAAATAAATAGCGGCCAATACAAATGCTTTTTGTTGTGAAAATTACTTCGACATAAGTAAAACTGACTAGAATAAGTTACCTATCGCATTTTCGATCCAGGTATAATCTGACAGTTTAAGGTTAGGACTAACCTAACCTACAAACTTAAGCTGACATTGCACTTTTTACACGTTGCTTAGTTCCAGGGCGTAAAAAAAGGATTATGTTTAAAGAAGAATCCCACCATCAAAGCGCTAACCTTCGGTAGATTACCACTATACGCTTTAACAAAGTTGTTTTCTATTGTTTGTAAATTAGCGTAGCGCCATCTACAACTGGTGATATTTTTATGTCGAAGTTTTGGAGAGAAGTTTGCTACAGTTCGCTATTTGAATTGAGACGGGAGCCTTAATAAAAAAAAAGTTCGCGCCTGGTATTCCATATCAACATTGAGATTTTATCTGAAACTACGATGGGAAGTATCGAGTTGTTTTATGGTCGTTTTACGGCGGTCTGTGCAGCAAAACGCTCCTGCTTTCTAAATTTAGCGTCGTCGCGACAAATATGGCAGATCCAGTGCGAAAAATCCACCTTTTACGAGGTGCAACTGCCTCCCATTAGTTGTATAATCGCGAACCTGTACGGACGAAGCTAGAAAATTGCATTTATGACCGGTTACCGCCAATTCTATTTTTAGGTTATTTCCTGCCATTTATAGACGTACTGGGAAACGGGATAAAAATAAACGCGAGTAGACGTAAAAGAAGCACTAATACTGAAGTTGCACTCGCGGAATTTGCCTTTGGAAGCTTCAACAATAGTTTGAACGAGCATAGCTAATATATTTAGTCATAGCTAATGTATCTATTTGCTTTGTTTTACAAAAATTGGTCGTATTTCTGCAATAAACCGTTAAAGAATCGTTAGGGAGGACTTTTGCTGTAAGGGAGTGTATAGTTTGACGGCAAATCAAAATTAAAGATCGAGGTTATGTACATCCTCAACTATTGCATTTATCGCTTATTGGCCCTTTCCCTTCGATAAATGGCGTGTATTTCGTCATAAGTCATTAGGGAGAATTAAAAAGTTCACTTTTGATGTAAGGGAGTAGATAATTGTACCGCAAATCATGGTTAAATTTGGTTGAAGCTAAATATGATACCCAAGCCCGAAAAAAAATGTTTTTCTGCGTTTATTTTTGTGTTGTCAGTCAACCGTTGTTCAGGCTTGGCGTGTCATAAATTTCGAAGTTTTGGTGTCGCTGTATACCCTATTTCTGGCCACAGAACATATCTGAGGTTTGCAACACGCACGTGCTGGCGCGGGCAATGTCGAAAGCGAGCGTGTCGCGTCATTACGAACAGAGTGGTTGTGTGTGTATATTTTGGCGATATTTCCTTGGCTTTGGGTTCACTCTTGCCACTAAACGCGACGCGTTCAACCTTTGTTTTCAAATAGTTTCTATAAACAGTCTTGCGTCAGACCTTGAGGTCAAAATCCACGTTTTGCTTTTCAGTAAGCAGAAATAAATAGGAATGTCAACGATTTGAGGTTATGTCCACCACGTAGGTGTTGGCAGTTGTTGGTTTTCTGCGTATACGTCAGACAAACCGTCACTTTTTTAATAATAGATAGGTATTTTATATTTGATAATTTGGGAGATTTAATACACTGCAAAACAAAAATGAAAGCACTAGAAACAGCGCTGCCACGCGTTCGATAATAGTATTAACCCCTATGTTTGAAGACTCATAACTCAAATGAAATAAACTGTGAGAATTGTCATTTATGCTTTCTTATATTTCTGTGTTTCTATAGTTGTAAATATGTTTTCAGGGGTAGGAACATCTTTGAGGTGATGTTTGAGTAGGTCTTAGATAACAATTCACGTTGCAAATAAAGCATTCGAAGAAGTAAAAATTGTTGGTGTCAAAGAAATTTGATCTAAAAGAATAAGTTTTCTATCTGTGTATACTACAGATTATCTTTGTTATTTGCTGTGAAATATAGTAAGCTACTTGTGTAAACCTGTTATAAACATACCATGTTTTTCTTGGGTTCGATAAATAAATTTAAAAACCATTATTTTTTCACAGCGATGTTATGGTATTTTGTATCAAGATTGGATATAAGAATGTAGTAGAAAAATGGGTTTGCGTGATACAACAAAATATGCAAACTTCATGCCAAAACAACCATTAAAATATTGACATTAATTGCACTGTTTTTATTTTTTGACCTGATTTTATATAAATAAATTATATTGTGTTGTTGTTATTTCTTATTTTCTGTCTACTTCTTCTTATCTCTAAAACTGTTGACTTAGGAAAAACGTAGTAGAGCAAACTAGTAGCGATTAATTAGATTTAATTATTAATTATTAATCTAGTTTTTGGGTACTTGCACATGTATAAAAATTAATAACTCTGCCATTTACTATTCGATTTCTAAAATAAAAAAAAAAGCAAATGGAAAAGGAAGCATAGACCATTATAAAGATGTACTGTTCGGTCAGATCCAATAACAAATCAAACAGTTATGGACGTTCAAGTTCAGCAGTCTCCAATTATTTTCAGATTTTTTCAACTTTAACAACAATTTGAGTCATCAAATTGTCATGTCAAACAGTCATGTTTGAATCCTTAATATTTTTTGCAGTTTTCTTATTGAAAGCCCATTCAAATTTGCGTCTAATACGCGTTTGTTTATTAGAATCGGTTGAAATTTACCACCATTATCAAATTTTAGTGACCGGCTACACAGATAGAAAAGATTTCTTGTTTTAAAGAAATGTATTTGTTTGAATTTATTCTTTTGGGTCAAAACATATTTCTTTGACGACAACAATATTTACTTCATTAAATACTCTAGTTTATTTGCTTGCAGAGATTAATTTATTTGAAATATTTATTTAAGTGGAATAAATATACATAGATACAAACAAAAATTACTTTCCTTTAAAGTAATATTTTAGTTTTGATTTTAAAAAAACGTTTCTTTACACTAATGAAATATAATTTAGATTCTAACATATAAATTTGTATATAAGGAGAGATTTATTTCGCTTAAAGTAATATTTTGTCTTTGGCTTAAAATTAGGTTTACTTCCGCCAAAGAAATCATATTTTGATTAAAATAAATATATTTGTACACAAGAAGATATTTATTTCCTTCAAAGTAATATTTTTGTTTTGGCTTTAAAATAGGTTCACTTCCACCAAAGAAATCATATTTTGATTCAAATAAATATATTTTTAATGTCATCCAACTGTATTGTTAGATGGCGCTGTAAACTCTCTCCTCGCACTTCGTACATATCGAGAGTATAAAGCCGCGTGATCGACAGTATAGAACTTATAGAGTACAGTGCCTGCAGGTTCAAGTTGCGATTACAAATCAGAGTACACTTTACTAATTTAACCTTGACTATATGTTGGGTTGGGAAGACCAAGCACTGGTCGGGGATGTGCGATATCCCAAAAAGGAGGTGACACATGGCGAGTCTTCCGAAAAATTCTTGTCTATTAATTCCTTCAACAAATTAATAATTTTAAGCATTTTAACACGACCAACAATTTTGTTAATTTAAAAAAATTTAATTCTTTCACTCAACACCATCATAATTATTTGAAGTAAATAAATCTCATTTCTTATAATACACAAATTGCAAACTTTTTAACTGGAAACATAAGTTGTTTGACGCAAATCAATGTTCTTTCTACCAAACAAATATTTCAAATAAATGCGTTTTTATCCGCAAATAAATATTTCTTTGCCTCTATTGAAACAACAAATTTCTTTGAGTCAATGCATATTTATTTGAATCAAACAAAAATTTCTCTCTGTGTAGACACATCACACAACGGCGAACAAATATACAGGCCGACTGTAATAAATCCGTAATCTTTATACACATTAACTAGAAATTACTAGCAAATATATTTATAATGTTATTCTAAAATTATGACACTGTTTGAGTCGTGATTTATGAAAAAAAAAATAAACGCAAAAAAACAAGTAATACAACAGAAAACGTAAAAATGTTTTCTCGACCTGCATTCTTTATACAATACATCGTCTGTTTCGCGTTTAGGTGACCAGCAATAGTCTGCGACCATGTTGATGGTGTTTGGGCTTTCAATAAAAAAATAGAAATAAAATATTATAGATTGAAACAAGTCATCAAACTGTTGTTAAAGTTCAGAAAATGTGAAAATAATGGGAACCTTCTGAACAGCTTAAAATTGTTTTTGAAATCCAATAGAAAATGGCGCAGTTATAAAATTTTATAGACGTGCAAGTACCTAAAAAAGGATTTTTGAAAAACAATCGAAATTTTGGAGGTGTTTGGAAAATTTCAGCTATGCTATTATGTTTATTGGACCAAACAGTACAGCCGTATATAATGGTCAGTGTTCCCTCTGTCAATAGAATTTTGTATTTTGGAAATCGAATAGAAAATGACGGAGTTCTGCATTTTTCTACACATGCAAGTATACTATATTTATTTTATACTATATTTATTTACCTATTAAACTTTTTTTGGTAGTGGCTGAGGCCATTCTATTATGGCAGTGTTGTTTGGAAGAATTACGTCACTCTTTTGTCTATTTGCCCCAAATTATCTGAAAACAACGAAAAGAAGAACATTATTAAAAAAAAAATAATAATAACGCCAAAATGTTTACTACAGATTTTCATGAATCTAAACAAGCTCTACCTGACCTATACCAAACAAGTAAGTTATTTTTAAACCCCGGTATATGTAAATAAATAAAAGGTGTGAGTTACAATTCTTGTTTGTTTATATAGCAAGTCGAGAAAGTATAATAATTATATAGATAGACGGTATTATGAATTAATTTCATTAATTTCACGTTTTTAACATAACTCTTATTTTTTTATTTCGTACTTTTTATATGCATATATCAATAACTAACGTATAAAAAACCCACACCTGTAGAATACAATCTAGAGTTCCAAATATTGGTTACATTCTGTTTGATAATTAGCATGTTGATAGCCCGCTATCTTATCAGAAATATTGGACAAATCAGCAAATACTACCAAAATCAGCCACCTATGCGTTTAGTTATCATAATTTATTATAAAATGCATTCTATATAATAGTTATATAGATATCAAGCGTAATTAATTCCCAGTATAGCCTAGTGGTGATTCAACCTGTCCAAAGTTCAGAATTTTGAATAAATTATATATATTAGTAAGGTTCTTAGAAGAAAAAAGCCGTTTAAGATGTTAATTTTCTTGTCTAGCCTTGTTTTTCTATATACATATGCATTAAAATTTGTATCTTTTGTATCACCATGGAAAATTTTAAAAGAATACTAATTATCCGATTTAAAAGACTTTCAAAAACACCAATGTTATTCTGTAACTCTCAAGTACAAATTTTGCTAATCAATCAATATGCTGTTTACGTATTGACTAACAGAATGACAGTTTTAATTAACATGTTAAACTAATTGGTAATGAAAGTTGACCAAATGCACTAATTAATGTAACAGCGGAAAGCATTTTAAACATTTTAACCCGAATTAAGGAAACCACAACGCAGGATATTACTCAGAGCAGAAAATTACCCAGTTTGTAAATGCGACCGCCCAAGTTATTCTGTTAAATATAATAAGTACTGTTATTTTATAATTCAGGATGTAACTTTTTATAATTATTTCGTAATCTTATAATATGCCAATTATCTGAACTCCTATCTCATCTTATACAACCACGTAATAAAGATGAATATCTTAGAGTTATCTCGAAAGTTATTCAAAAGATTTGAGTAAAAAATCCAGTAGATAAAACTGGAATACACCGATAATTTTTTGCTTGGTTGATTTAAGAGCAATAAACATAAAGAAAATATCGTTAAATTATTATTTATTGTAGTATTATACTAAATTTATTCTAATGATAGAGAGGAGCAATTTATTTGGCGGCTTTCTTTGATTAAAAATTGACAGACGTCAAGGAAGTGAGGTTATGATGATGAAACCTAATCAATAACGCAATATAAACCGATTGTTATTACAACATGCATGAATTTATGCAATTAATAATGAATTTGCTGTATATATGTTTTCAATCTTTCGGTGATAACATTGATTTATGTTTTGACAGGAAGACATTCGATTCTGGAAAAACATTTGCACGTTCAAATTTATTTCGTAAGTTCGTAAACATGCTTTTGCATTTTATTTTTATTCTAGTTTGTGCAAATTTGTTTGTTTGCCTTAATGCTATATTTTTGTTTAGAAATACATCATGTTTTAATTTCAAAATAATGTTTTATGAAAATTTATAATAATTTTTAAATTAATAAACTACAATTGGCTGTCAAATTTGTTGAAATATAAAAAAAAAACAACCACAAAATATTCTGGAAATACCAAAAATTGTTTGTCGAAAAATGACAACTGCCTATCTTAAAACAACAGCCTATATTTCAGATTAAAGGATGATGATGCAGGTATAGATGCTAATGTTGAAAAACAATTACAAACAATGAAATTACTTAAACTGTACTTTCGTCAAAATAATAAATAAACTAAAAAAGTAGACGAAATTATGATTATTTTATGTCTATGACATGTTTTGGTAAAATTAATAGTTTAGCTGCATGAGCAATTTTTATTTGATTGAGATCGCTCGTACTGCATTAAAACTAGTTAGCCAGGATTTGACAGATATTTTGATTCTCATGACAGGTATTAGTGTCGGACGCTGATGTTTTGACAATACCTACTGTCAATAGAATCAAAATATCTGTCAAATCCTGGCTAACTAGTTTTATTTTAATGCAGGCACGACCGATCTCAATCAAATAGAATCTCATGCACCTTAACAATTAATTTTATATATATAGTACGATAATGTCATGTGTCTGGTCACATCAGATTTTTTTTAACTGATTTTGATAAACGATTTAATTGTCTTAATGTTTTGACAATACCTACTGTCAATAGAATCAAAATATCTGTCAAATCCTGGCTAACTAGTTTTATTTTAGACTATTAGACTATTAATTTTCTATATAGTATGATAAAGTCATGTGCCTGGCCACATCAGATTCTTTTAATTGGAAATATCTCAAAAATTATTAAACATAAACAGAATATAAATTAAAAAGAACGTAAGAGACATTTAGCTTTTTGCTTAGCAAATAATATACAAGGTGTTTTTAATAATATACAAGGTCCATTTAAAAATATCAAGAAAAAGTAATTTGAACATTATTTAAAAAAATACTGCGTGCTACGATCACCCTGTAAAGCGCATCTAATTTTTAATGACATCAACATATATCTACGGTTTTAGTTTTTACATAATAGAAGACTTTTAGTTTCTAATTTTAATGAGGTTGGTTGGTAATGATTTTTGTGGAATTTTGTTAAGTTACGAAACAGTTTCCATGGTCACGGTGCTTACTGTTGTTTATTGAGCATAGTTATTTCTACATTGTGTTTGAAAACAAAACATAACGTATATTTTTATAGCCTATTCAGAAAAAAACGGCAATTATTTTTTTAATTATAGATCCATACAAGTATTTACTTCCTTTAAAAATAACTCGTTTAGTAAACCCAGTGAAGTATGACGAATTTTTAATCACACATTCACATATCCGTACTAACCTTTTTATTCAAACAATTTTCAATAACAATTCAACTATAATATCGCTAAAACCACTCCCGAAAACTCGCAGAGAAAAAAATACGAAAACCAACTCAGAAAAAAATCGAAAAAACGCCGTGGTTTGCGAACTGATTTTCACCACTCACTAAGGTTTTTCAGCGTGAAAGTGAACGAGCACTATCTGATCGGTTTCCTGACACACACTGGAATATGATAGCGTACGGCCGATTCTACATATACCGCGTGTTCAAACGAAGTGCCCCACCTCCGTTTTCGAGCCAATCGCAGAGCTTCTAAATAAGTCCGTTACGATATCCGTCTTTGAGTACACACGTAGCCGCCGATGCTGTCCTTCTCCAATCCCATTCATGAGTATTGGATGGACCAGAACGACCGTAGGTGTTCTACACGTGTTTAATTCTCAGAAATACAGCGGGCATACCCAAGATCGCCCCATGCTACAACCAGTTTTATCTGCAAATTCGCGAGTAGGGTTTTAGTATAGTAGTCGATTGTAAAGAATGAAGTTTCTTTCACGATTGTGTAGTCTCGAGATATAAAGATATGTGGACATGGTTTAAATGTTCGAAAAATGCCTAGAAATTACGATGGGGGAAACCTCAAATCTAGAAGGCACGAAGACCGTTGTGTAGATTAAGACTAAACTAGAAGAACCCTATGTGGGTTTCTTATTTTTTTTTTCTTGAAGGGTATAATTAACTACTTATCATTCTATTATTATGTATATTCTTTGGTCTTTTAGTTCCTGTATATCTTCCTTAATAAATTGAAATTGAAGTTAACCCAATATTTGAGCGTATTATAGGAGCAAATTCTATTTGATCGAAATCGTGTCTGCATTAATAGCAGGTAGCCAGGATATTTTGAAACTTTTGACAGTATTCAGAACGTCAGCGGTTGCGAAACGTCAATTCAACACGCAAATAATAAAAATGCATGGAGAATGCGATGAGGAAGAGAAACACGCGCGCACGTACAGTGCAACAATATTAAAACATCTTGGTGTCAATGTGTATATCGATTGCGGATAGCAATGTTCTTATGTTTTCGCGAATAAATACAAGAAAGATTGTAAGACGGTATGGTAACATTAAAACTTATTTGGAATAATGAGCATAATTCTTTATGAACTTTTGTAGTTAGCACTGAAGACGGGGTAAAACCCGAAAATATAGTATGCTAGAAGCTAATATAATATATTAATCATCAGAACCAATAACCTTTTTACTTTATCATATGTAGTATGACAAGGAGGTTTAGTCTTAGCATTTTTGAAATATTTTGCAAATAGGTAAGCCGCTATTTCTGGAATTTCGTCAAAATAGTTAAATAATAAATTAATGTTTAGCCGCATGAGCAAATTCTATTTCATCGGGATCGCTCGTACTGCATTAAAACACTAGTATTAAAACTAGTTAGCCAGGATTTGTCAGATATTGTGATTCTAATGATAGTAGGTAGTGTCAAATGCTATGTTTTGACATTACATACTGTAAATATAATCAAAATATCTGTCTAGTTCTAGTAGTTTTATTTTAATGCAGACGTGGCCGATCAAGATCAAATAGAATCTCATGCAGCTAAACTATTAATATATGGTATGATAAAGTCATCTGCCTGGCCACATCAGATTTTTTTGTTTCAAAGAAATAATGATTTGGACTAAACAATTATATATTATAAACAAATTAATAGTTTATACTTTTTTATACATTTCATCATAAGTAGCAACTAATCTAGTCATTTTAGATTTTGGTAGACAATAATTCGTCCGCCTATGAAAACAATACCAATAAATTCAGAAAAATTTCCCGAACATCATATCAAAATGTTTACTGAATTTTTGATGATATTATTACTGATTATCGTCATGAAATATTGTTCACCAGCGTTTTCATATATAACTTAGAAAGTAATAAGCTTAGAAGAACGAAGTTTTCACCATATTAAAAACGAAAAATGTGGGTACATGATAAACAAAGAATTACTTCAAAATATTAAAAGATGTAGGTTTACATGAACGTTAAAAAACGGGGGGTTCTACTTTGCGTTCGTTATAAAATCATAACGAAACCGCTTTCGGTGTCGTTATGAAAACACTAGATCACAAACTTTTAGTACCTTTTTGTTTTCGAAGATTGATGATATTGACGTCGAGTGTCAAATAAAGCTGACATCTCAATCGCTATTGGCTCGCCTCCATCGTATTTGTGAATTTTACCACAACTACCAACTGTTGAAAATAAAACTACTCTAGATTGTAAGATGGCACTCGTTTTATAAGACGTATTGGAGCACTCGTTCCACAATTCGTGTATTTTACAATCGAGATTTCAATATCGATTTGTCAAAAAAATACATAAGTTTGCTGATGACAAATGACTCCACAGAATCGAAATTGGCATCTCGGTTCTGAAACCTCGTTTTTTTAACCTTCCCCAAAACCTACATCTCTCAATATTATATTCAGAACACTGATAGTTTTTAGTTAATTTCAAGGATATAATCATCAATGATTCAGTAAACATTTTGATGTTAAGGACATTTCTCTGAATCTATAGGTATTATTTTTATAGGCAGGGGTGAAATGATTACAAATGACTAAATAGACTAAACTATTTGACAGTACTCAGACGAAAAAAAAAATAATAATAACATAATATTTCTTTTAAGTAAAAAAGAGATATGATTAACTCAATATCACTAGTTCTATTCAAGCAAATAATAGTTGACATCAAACCAACGTGGATATTTGAGAATTAACCATCTGTTTATCTAGTTCAAAACAACGTAGTTTAAAGAAATATTTATTTGACCTAAAAATTAAATATTATTAACAAATGAATAATTTGTTGTCGCAAACAATTTGGTACTTTGTTACAACAAACAAAAAATATTCTTTCAAATGAATATTTTGTTGCTTATATTCCATACATTTCTTTAACTTAAATAACTTTATTATTACTGACAGAAAAATGCTTTCTTCTGTGTATAAGACATGATTTGAACACATGACATTATCATACTATATATAAAATTAATAGTTTAGCTGCATGAGATTCTATTTGATAGAGATCGGTCCTGTCTGCATTAAAATAAATTTAGTTATCCAAGATTTGACAGATATTTTGATACTATTGACAGTAGGTATTGTCAAAACATCACCGTTTGACACTACCTACACTCATTACATTCATTAGAATGAAAATATCTGTCAAATCCTGGCTAACTAGTTTTATATTAATGCAGACACGACCGATCTCGATCAAATAGAATTTGCGCATGCAGCTAAACTATTAATTTTACCAAAAAATGTCGAAGACATTAATTATTCAGAATTTCCTCTACTTTAATTTATTTACTATTTTGACGAAATTACAAAAATGGCGGCTCATTTGAAAAATCGTTAAAAAATACTAAACATCCAACATGCAAAAAAAGACAGCTATATAGTATTGTTTAAGTCAAAGTAGGGTCAAAACTTTGATAGTTTTTTACAGGTATTTACCAGTTTTACATACCATGTCTTGCAGAAAAATATCATTTTCTATAATCTCATCATAAGTAATGGAATAGTTTACAATTTTTTTAATAACTGATAATTTTTAATTAATTTCAATAATAATATCAAAGATTCAGTAGACATTTAGAAATGATAATTCTGGTTCTATTGGTATTATTTTCATAGGCGAGCGAATTATTTGTCTAGTCAAATCTACAAACAAATTATTGCATAAAATATAGTTATATTGTTCAAAACACACGCAGTACACTTTCGACCTTTAGAATTTCAATTGTTTCTACAAATATAACTATATCAATAACAATTGAGTGTACAAGCATATTATAACTATTGTACTTATTAATTATACAATAGTTTCAATCAATTACTACGTATCAAGCAATAATCAATGTCAAGATCAAACAACACTTACATTGTTTTAGGATATTTTGTGAAGTGGGGCAATTGTATATATTATTTTTATTGTTATTATATAATTCGTTACAAAGTTGTTCGCAAAAGAAATCGGTAAGCGTGGAGCCCAACGTTTTTTGGACTGTTGATACCATGTTGATAACGTCGAGTTTGACATTTCATATACCACGGGATTTGACAGCTGTCATCGCCTGATTTTATTCTTAGGTTAGGTTTTCTCACTACACTAATTTGATCAATAATTTGACATATAAGGATTCAAAACATCATCAGATCACTTTAAACCTTCAAATTAAGGAAAAGAACATTTCCAACTGCGAGATACGTAGTCAAAATAAGGATTTTCCCAGAAGTTTTATTACAAACAACAAACGCAGTCATACATCCGATGGTCAACATGACAAAACTATTAATTTATGTATTATGGACATAGACATCGTTCATCTATACAAAAAAATAATACTAATTTTAATCACTTCTCAGATTGCTAGGTTTACTTGCGTAAAAGAAATAATTATAGCTCGGGGAAACACACGAGTCTACACGTAAGAAACTAATTGCATATCACGAGTGTTCGTTCGCTTTTTACTAGGATGAAATCCAAAATGGGGCCTTGATGACGCCCCCTAGCGGTCGCCTGAGACACCACATCAAAAATACAATCAACCAGCAACATAATTGGACCTTAAGTCGCACTACATCTTTTCAGACGCGAATATTGCTAACTCCTATAGAAAGTTTTTGTTGGTACAATTTAATTTTCATGCCGGTAGAGGCGTTGAACTCATTCAAGGCCACAGACACGATCAAAATTTGGGCGCCTGCATATCCCTTAGGCAATGTACGAACATGTCAATTATACCGCAACGTTTTTTATTTCTTTTTTTTTAGTTCGGACCCCGCTACATCTATTTTTTTCGTGTGTTTACAAAACGTTATTGCGCAAATTATTATTAGATGACACACCCCTTCGCTGACGTCAGACAGTTTTTTTTTGTCGGGTCTTTCGCAGGCAATTGTTTCGTAATACACTTGTAACCGAATATAGCGGCGAAAATAGATCGGGATAAACAAATTCATTAATGTGTGATGCGAAACGTTGATGAGATACCCGAACAATTGGAGTCAAGCAATAGTGCGCGAACTCTAACCTCAAAATTTACCGAGTAACGTCACTGGACGACATTTTTTTAATAGGCGACGCCTTTTTTATTAGACGATCTTGATTGTAAAATTATTTATTTTTTCGTGTGGCGAATGATAGATGGCGTTGACGTATGAATTTTTAATAAAACTGATGTTGGAATTTAGAGTTATGCGTCATTGTTCGCAATGTTTGACGTTTCATTAAAATTTATGGGAGCTTGTCATTAAAAATATATTGGTTTTAGATAAAATAGTAAGCATAACGTAATCGCGCAAATTTTGACAGGACTTGATTTATGTCGGAGTTTATAATTAAACACACGCTGTTGCCCATGGAAACAGTGCGAAATATACACAGAAAATTAAGAAACTAGTTATTTTAATATGTGAAAAACATGCGATAAATAATATATGATGATTCATTAAGATGATTACTTCAACTCCTTATAAAACAAATTCAATAAAATTGTCATGAACTTTTAGAATTGTGAACAAATCTGATGTGGCCAGACACATGACTTTATCATACAATATAGCAGTGCCAAACTGTGTCAATAGTGTCATAGACATAAATTATACAAAATTTCCTTCACTGTGATTCATTATTTAACCATTTTGACCACCAGATTTACTTTTGTATACAAAAATAATATATACTAAATAATACTGATATATAAAGTACGTAGGCTTTCACGGCCAGAATCATTTAGAAAATAAACTGCTTCCGGGTTATGCCGTGTGTCAAGATTTGTTAATGCTGACGTTTTTGACGGATTTTGACACTTTACGAACAAAACGAAGCAAGATGTTATCCAATCTTGCTTGAAGGTGTAGGGACAAAGGTTTGGTACCATCATTCCTGCGTACCAAGCACCATATCAACACCGCTGCCGGCGAGAAGATTTTGAGGAGAACGGAGACTGCCTTATTACGTGAAAGGGTACATTTTACATGCCGATCTTTACAGGACATCACAGATAAATTGCTAAAACTTCATCTGAAATTAGCAAATAGATTGTCAGCCGAAGATTGGAGTAAGCTTGATTCCACCACACGGAGAAAAGGCGGAGTTCCAGTTTGACAAAGCAACTGAATCTCAATAGAAGAAGTTCGTTAAGTTAGAGGCTAAGAAAGTTGTGACCAAATCTACTACTGTGGACAAAGTAGTTATAAATATGTCTAATCACCAACTCTCCACTGGTGAATTGTCGGTCCTAGGCAAAGGATTGAACTTTGCAATCGCACCGATAAGAATACCTAAGGAGGAAATTATTACGGAAGTAGAAGCCGCATTGTACAAAATTCCAGGTGTACAAGCAGAGGACATTCGTCAAAGAGGTTTCCAGGGTTATTAGGAAAGCTACTCCGCCGAAGGGCAATATTACCAAAGAAGAGAAGTACTCTCTGAATACCATCAAGGACAACAAGGATATCACAGTACGACAAGAGTCAAAGGGGTTCGCTTGCTTACCATACGTAAGTGGGGTATCAGAAAGAATCGGTAGAATACTAAAGAAATCGGATATCACGGTAAGGTACAGAGCACCAGCAAAAGTAAAGAACCTTTTGCCTAACCCAAAGGATATCACACCCCTCCTGAAGAACGAAGGGGTATACAAGATAACATGTGAGTGTGGAACATGCTATGTAGGACAGACAGGACGAAGTATCGAATGTCGAGTAAAGGAGCACAGTAGAGACACCCGTCTACGCAAGATTCAACAGTCCGCTGTTGTTCAACACTGCCACGAGTTGGGACACACAATGATTTTCGATGACGTGATGATGTTGGCAAGGGTTGGTAATTATCATCGAAGGCTTATTAGAGAAGCCATCGAAATTTACAAACATCCTTAACGCGGTCAGGTGGAAAAGCACATGGGAGCGGTAGCTCCAGATGTGCGCAGTGAGGTGTAAATACAGGTATATAAGGGAGAGTTTCTTGGTAGGTCTTCAGTATTCAATAAGCTTTGAAGAAGCGAGCAACATGGTTCGCGAAACGTCAGCATTAACAAATCTTGACACACGGCATAACCCGGAAGCAGTTTATTTTCTTACCAACAAATTATTCTTAAGAATTGCAAAATAACTAATAGTTTCTATTATTGTAAAAAAAAACATGAGTTAAATGCTAAAACTGCCTCCACTCTCAAAAACTAACATCACAGAGAAATTAACAAGTCTCATAGATTTCCAGTCAACAAATTACAAAACCTAACTTTTCCCATGCTCTATAAACTGAGTACCATAAACGGAGTCGATGGGCAAAAAATAAAACTGAATACATCGAGGATGATTAAGCATCTTCTGCTGCTGCGAATTGAGTACATTCTTCCACGGTAGTTGGCGCCAGTGGTCATTTTTTTTGCGTCGTTCCTGCTCGCTGTTCTAACTGGTTTTTAAGCTGGCAGAATGCAAGCGCTGTTAGCGCCCCGGGTAGCAAAAACTGGACGAAAATTGATCCTATTTTAATAACGGGTGTCCTTCAGGTGCCTCTACGGGCAACTCTGCAATTTTCAAAGCATAGATGTCGCCGCGGTAGCCAAAATCGTTTTTTTTCTTTTTCGCAGCGATTACCAAATCGGTTTTTATTGTTGTTCCGAGAACAATGGGAAACGAATTAATGCGATGCTTTCGCGTAGAATGTTATGCAAATCGTACGTAGTACTGTAATTTTATTCATCGAATTCAAACCTGGGGCTATACGTCTGTGCATGTGATCGTTATAAAGGTAATACGCTGTCGCTTTTAATGATTCTTAATTCAAATCATTTTAATCGGATTGAGGACAAGGTGCAACCTTTCCATGAGTAAACAAAAAATCCCCGTTAATATTATGTGTATATTATAAAATATTATCGGTGTTTTATGTTTTTGATAATGGGAAAGCTAGTCAAAATAAGTGGATGCGTATGTAGTTTCATGGCTGAGGTCAACTTGTGTGGAGCAAAAATCATGGTTGCAACGGCAGATGTTTATAATTTTGTAAACTATCTAGTTTGGCAATCGACGTCAATTAATCAGACACGACACTCTAAATTTTAAATATAAATTGGGGTCAACTAAGTCGTGTTGTGCTACCACCTATCAGCTGACAGCTGAACTACGAGCGGGCGAATCAGAACGACGCACAGTGGTTCATCTTCCACTTTTAGCTGATCAAAATTACAATTTTTACTTTATCATACGCAGTAGAATAAAGTATTGTAATCGTGCCGAAAAAAAGCTTTTGGTTCAAAATGGTCCAAAGGAACTGGACGTTTCCTCTAAGCATTTTTCAAAGATTTTGCAAATGAGCTGCCATTATTTAGCTGCAGGAGCAAATTCTATTTCATAGAAATCGTGTCTGCATTAATAGCAGGTAGCCAGGATATTTTGAAACTTTTGACAGTATTCAGAACGTCAGCGGTTGCGAAACGTCAATTCAACACGCAAATGCATGGAGAATGCGATGAGGAGGAGAAACATGCGCGCACGTACAGTGCAACAATATTAAAACATCTTGGTGTCAATGTGTATTTCGATTGCGGATAGCCATGTTCTTATGTTTTCGCGAATAAATGCAAGAAAGGTTGTAAGACGGTATGGTAACATTAAAACTTATTTGGAATATTGAGCATAATTCTTTATGAATTTTTGTAGTTAGCACTGAAGACGGGGTAAAACCCGAAAATATAGTTAGCTAGAAGCCAGTATAATATATTAATCATCAGAACCAATAACCGTTTTACTTTATCATATGTAGTATGACAAGGAGGTTTAGTCTTAGCATTTTTGAAGTATTTTGTAAATAAGCCGCTATTTCTGGAATTTCGTCGAAATAGTTAAATAATAAATTAATGTAGAGGAAATTCTCAATAATTTATGACTATGACAGTTTTTGGTAAAATAAATAGTTTTGCCCCATGAGCAAATTCTATTTCGAGATCGCTCGTACTGCATTAAAACAGTATAGTATTAAAACTAGTTAGTCAGGATTTGTCAGATATTGTGATTCTAATTACAGTAGGTAGTGTCAAATGCTGATGTTTTGATATTACATACTGTAAATCTAATCAAAATATCTGTCTAGTTCTAGTAGTTTTATTTTAATGCAGACGTGGCCGATCTCGATCAAATAGAATCTCATGCAGCAAACTATTAATATATGGTATGATAAAGTCATGTGCCTGGCCACATTGACATATTTGGCGTGAACATTCTGAAATATAATTTTCAAATAATTTTTAAACTCCCAATACTAGAAATATAGTAAAAAAAACACTTATGGGGTGGGTTTTGGGCGTGGTTTAGATAGAAATTTAGTTTTAAAGTTCTGAAACTTAGTGAGGATAACACAAAAAATTCCAATAATACAAAAAATAAAAAAAAAATCAATTTGAAATAAATACCTTTTTTTATATTGTCACCCTGTATAGTAACGTTGGTATGACCGTTGTTTTGAACCATGGTACTTGGAACCATATGGTTCTGAGCTTGTATTTCACAAGTGGCACTTGGAACTCTATGGGAATTGGGATTATCAGGTTATCTATTGAAATTAAAATAAAACTATATCGCACACCACAGAGTTTGCATTCCATAAAACATTATACTGTTGTACAAAATGTCACTTAGAACCTACAAAATATAACAAAAAGTTAATTAATTAGCATAAAAACTACATAATCAAGAGAATAATTTATTTGTATAGATTGAACGAGCGAGTGAAACAACTCAACAATAAATAACAAGTAAAAACACTTAATCGGTAACCATGTAATCACAAAAATTTTAACCAAGCGTGAGATCGGGACAAACTTACAAGTAACACCCATCTTAAGATAATAGTAATACTTCTAAGGCAAGGAGTCGATGGCACGTGTGGATACAACGAAAAACATAGCAAAACAAAATACAATAATAAAAAAAAGACAGATCACAAAACGTATTCGTATTTTTTCCATACATTTTAGTTAAACATCTCTATTAGGTAACGTATCATTAAATATCGTCGAATAGAGCTTATTCAAAGATGACAACGAGAACAGTCAAGTTTAAAACAAGCACCTAAAAGCTTTGTACTATATATATAACGAATATATATATTCACGTATGTTATCTATAACGACCACATACGATCGTCAATTGGCCGATAGTACAAAAAATTCGTGATACTTAACTCTTTCAGATTAACTCTTCTAGCGTTCACGCAAAGTGGAAAAAAGGCACAACTATATGCTACTTAGGTGAGTGACAACTGGTTTTTTTTTGTTGCTTTGAGGTTCGGCATAAATTGGGGCCTATTCCGCGGGTAATCTTTCTTCTTCAATCGCAAGAGTTAAACATCGCAAATTTCCCCCAGTGGCCTGAACAGCGTTAGGTGACGAGAAATACCCAGGGCGCTGTCACGTCCCCGCCATGGTCGTGACCCCCCTTTCTGCCACTCACCGTTCTTGGGGTATCCTCAGACCACGGAGAATCTTGCATTGCTAAAAAAATAATTATTTAATTATTTTTAATTAATTAATTTTATAATTATTTAATTTTTAATTAATTAATTCTTTAATTTAAATAAATTTAATTTAATTTAAATTAATTAATTTCATAATTTTGATAAATTACCTTTATTTTATAATTAATTTTTTAATTAATTATTTTTTAATTAATTAATTCTTCAATTAATTAATTTCCAATTAATTAATTTTAATTAATTAATGTTTTATTTCTAATTAATTAACAAACGAAATCAATTAATAATAATTAATTAACTGGTCAAATGATTTTAATTAATTAATTAATTTCGAATGTTAGCTCTACCTGGTACTGTTGCTCGGTGTCTATGGTGCCAACAGCTGCGACAATTTGATACTGACGAGCCTTCATATACGCCTCGCTCTTCCTAAGCAACCTTAGGGCTTGCGAGCCCGTGTTCGTATCAGTAAACTGCGCCATCTGTTGGGGGGAGTGGCTAGGGTCCAAGAGCAACAGCACCAGATTGCCATCCTTATGCACCTCAATACCTATAATCGTCCGACTGTGTCCTAAAAAACAAATGATTAAAACCATAGATAACCTAAAAACAATTAATTTTGATCCAAATGCATCAACATAACCTATAAATAATAGAAAATATAACAAGACAGCCTAAAGAAACAATACAATTTTAATGGAAAAAAAAGCTAACAACATAACCTATAAATGAGGATAATTTAAGCCCTAACCTTGATGTTGAAGGTATAAAGGTGGTGCAAAATCCCTTTCCGTGCATTCTTGAAAATATTTCAGTACCCAAGCAAACAACTCGGGATGCGTGCCCCCCGGCCCCGTTGGTCTGTGAAAATCCACCAATTGACATCGTATCCTCAAATACGAGAGCAATGTCATAACCTCCGTAGCACCAATCCACTTCCTAGTGTTAACCAATCGGCTACCCAACTGCTCAGAACCCTAAAAATACCTCATATGCATTAAATTTTCGACGTATAACCTCATAGTGAGGTTAGGATTGCAAAATTTCTTATTTTCGACTCTTTTTATTTTTTGACAACTCCTTGATGCAGATAACCTCAACATGCTTAAAAAACGACCACACTAGCGTTATTTTCGACACATAACCTCAAAGTGAGGTTAGGTTGTGAGAATTCACCTGTAAATCGAAGCCTTGGGCCCAGGCCTCCTCGATGAGATGCTGGAGCCTTGATATGCTTGGAACGGAACTTCGTGGAGGCTTCTGGTTTTGCCATATGGTGTAGAGCCGTTCGTTATAACCCGTGTGGTTTAGCAGGCTCGATATTAGCATTTGCGTGTTTCGGTAGCCGCAGCCCCAGCCTCTGTCACCGTAAGACGACGCATAATGGTCGACGCAAGTGCACACGTACATACGTTCCACGGTCGATGTGTTCAAGCTCAGCGCTCGTATTCTCTGAACCTACAAGAGATGATCAGATAATAAGGTGACCTAAAGTGAGGTTAGGATCATATTTTAGGTATTATTGAATAAAAAAAGGACTAAATACCACCCATGAATAGCTTAAATTTAAAACACAACATCAAAAAGAGGTTAGGATTGTCGGATTAGTCCTATTTATTGATAAATTATAAACTATAGTCACCAATGCTCTCGTAACTGAACTTCCATCGTCAATTCCGCAACTCTCGGCCTGCCGGAGGTCCAAAGTCCGCTCATAGTAGTCGGCTACGCTCATTTCACCTGCGTAAACGGCTCTCTGCATATTCGTGACGGATTGCTCTCGAAAATTACCCTGATTATCCATGCCATACTGAGCCCGCAGCATCTCAAATTCGCGTTCCTCGCGCTTTTTCAAAGCTTCCCTGTCGACAGGCTGCGGGGAACCCGCTGGAAAGTGAGATTCGACGTGTCTGGCAGCCGCATCAGAACCCTGAAAATCAATCGCTATCGTTCACTGATCACAATAAAATATATTAGCTTGGTAAAAGTTTGACATTTGTCAAATTGTCATTTTAGGGTTAGAATTGCTCTATTAATTGATTTAAGTCAAAATAATTGTTAAATTAAAGTCTAACCTTATCACTTACATTGTTATCATTTGACATTTGTCAAATGTCAAACTTACATTTTTGGGTTAGAACTGCTCTACTAATTAATTTAAGTCAAAATAATTGGTAAATTGGAGTTGAACTGTATCACCTACATTGTTATCATTTGACATTTGTCAAATGTCAAACTGCCATTTTAGGGTTAGAATTGCTGTATTCATCGATTTAAGTCAAAATAATTGTTAAATAATCTTTTTACGTACACCATTATTGTTATTTAACAAATGTGAATACTGGTATTTTGGGGTTAACAGAGGAAATTAATTTATTTCAGTGAAATAAAATTGTTAAATTGGTGTCTAACCTTTTCACCTACATTGTTATCGCTCTCGAGTATAATTCCGCAGACGGGGCATGCAGACGTGGATGGTGATGCTGGCGAAAGGACATCTTTATGCTCGATATTGACGTGTAACTCTAGATCAGGTGCGGAATTGAATACTTTAGCGCAGAGCGGGCAGGGGAAAACCTCCCCGGAAGAGCTCCCTATCGACGGAGAGGTTAGGTCAAAGTGTTGCCTGGAACACGCATCAAAAATATCATCAGCGATGCAAGAATCAAGAGTCGACTGAAGAAAAAAAAATTCGTTTAGCTGGTTTACGAACAGCATCGTAAAACATTTTCACCGAGGATTTAACACTTCTTGCGCGAGAAGCAACTTACTAGAATTTTGACAATTTGTGTAATGTGTTAGTTTGACAGATGGATGATGATTGATGTACATATGTTGTATTTGTCAATTTTGTTTGTCAGAAATGTGGTCAAAAAATTATTAAAAAAGATAAAATTGTTTACCTATTAACGTGTTCTTCTAGTTCTCCTGGGCTGTCGCTGGTGTATCGACAGATGGGGCACTGGAGAGTAGGCGCAGCGTTCTTCAACTTTAGGTTTAGGTTGGACCTCTGCGGTGACCCATGTCCATGCGTTTCATGCTTAAGAGCTATGTCACTGCCCCCGCTCACCATATTCTAGAAATAGCAAAGACATAACCTCTACATATTTGTTTTGTAGACTAACAGCAACCTTTGGTGAAACGTTCACGTTGAATCCCTTCATTGGCGATAAACTATTCGAATTACTGGCCCCGTTTAACCATTCTCTGTTACTAGCGCTGAAACACAGACATTTTTGAGTGAGTTTTTTGTATTTATAATTAGTATGTTGGAAATTCAAAAATAAACTTAATAATGATAAGTTTTCGTGACGATTTTTGTTTTGATTTGTTTCGCCTAGTCAATAAAAGCTAAGCGATTTTTCATTATCGGAATTAAACTTCATTTGTTGCCTTAAGACTTCTATTATAAGGTTTTTCTTGCTTCAAATCAGTGCCATAAGGATCTTGAAGACTTTAGAATCAATTTTTTTACTGTTGTCTATACTATTATATAGTACTTGGCATTTTTTTTTGATACGTTGCTTTATTGTTCAAGAAAATAATAAGTAAAAAAACCATTGTGTTTAAATCGTTGTCATTTTTTAATCACTGACAGTTTTTATTTAATTTCAGTAATAATATCATCAAAGATTCAGTTATCATGTTATGATATATCACAAAAAAACAAGGCGTTGTTTAGTACTTTCCAATAAACAAATAACGAAACTGAAAGCCTTTTCTAAGTAGGCTGAAATGAAACTTAGACCTTGACCTTGACAGATCATTACTTTTAAGTAAAAATTAGTTTCGATTGCTCAGTGTTATTGGACGAATAGTATTTGTCTTACATTACTTTTTCGCAATTTTGACACAATTAGAAAGCAAGCTTGATATACACCCTAAAAATTTACAGAAACCTGTAAAAAATAAGGGACAATTTTAATTAGACACTTGACAAAACAGAGGGAGTTAGGATATAAAACAAAGACCTATCTCAATTTTGTTTTTACGTAAAAACCAACTCTTTTTCTTTTTGAAAATAAGTTTAACTTAAGTTTTCCTTACCCTGGGCTAGCGTCTATAAAGCTCATGGCGGTAACCTCTTGCGTAGGCGTAAGAAATTCCGAATGCAACGTAGCGACATGATCGTACAAATCGTTCGCTTCGTCTACCATAAAATCGCAGAAAGGGCAGTCCAGTTTGCCGTCGATATGATTGGATTGAGTATGTTCGAAGAATTCGTCGCTTGTAAGGTCCTTTAGGCCGCAAACCTCGCACGAAAACATGTCCGAGTGATTGCTAGCCATTTCGGCATATCTAAAAATCGATCGATGTTAGAAATTATAAGTTTAGCGTCGTCTACTTACGTCTTTACGATTAATTTTGATATCGTGCGGTTTGAATCGAGAGAACGGATCAAGTCAGCGGGAATAATAAATCGTTCGGATACATTTTTGACAGTTGTGACCTAATTTTCCTTGTGGCCAAGCAACCAGACGTGCACGAACGTCAGTTCGGTTATCTATTCGATCATGAGTCCGAATTCGGTTTCCGCGAGCGAAAGGCTCTCGGAAAAATGACCTCTGATATCACTTAGCATATATAAAATTGCCTATGTACTTGATTAGTTCAGTAGTGATAACCGTTTAGTGAATATCAACCGGCGGCGCGTCCGAACAATCAACGAAAATGTCGAAAGAGGCACCACCCCCGAAAGTCCCGAACTACGCCAAGTTCATAATGGGTGGATCTGCAGGGTAAATACAACAAAAATCAAAGCGGTAAATTCAAAAATTACCCTATTTTCGAATTTTAGCATGGCCGCAACTTGTTTCGTGCAACCCTTGGATCTCGTCAAGAACAGGATGCAACTGTCCGGGGTAGGCGGCCAAGGGGCACGCTATAAAACATCGTTGCATTGCATACAGGATATCATTAAAAACGAGGGTGCGTTAGCTATGTACAGCGGGATATCCGCTGGCTTGCTACGACAAGCTACATACACCACGACTAGGTTAGGAATTTACACGTGGCTCTTCGAGGCATTTTCTACGGAAGACAAACCTCCTAGTTTCGCTATGAAAGCCGCTCTAGGCATGGCAGCTGGCATCTGCGGGGCATTTGTCGGTGAGTACGATATTTAAATTTTATCTCGACGCATAGGTATCTATATTATCATCCGGATTTAAATTTAAATCACTTGTTTTACTTTTTGGGAAAAAACAAGCCTGTCAAATTGATAAAAATAAACTTTTTAATGATTTAATTCTGCATCTCGGGATTATTATCTTTGTTTTTTTTATCACAAAACTGATTAGAATAAATTATTTTAAGCCTCTCTTACATAAATAGTAATAATTTTTTCCACTCACGGCTTAACCTAACCTAACCTACATTTTTAATTGATGTAATAGGCAACTCGTCATACTCCATAAATTACACCATTGTAATTTTTTGATACGCGCGTGTCACTATTAATACCATCTAAGTGATTGTCCGATTACATAATAACGTAGAATATATCCGCCAAACACGAAAATCGTTAGCGAAACTTATTTTTGTCCCGTGACGTTGGCGGCCGTGAAATCTGTATCTCCACAATATGTTGCAAATTGTTTACTTTACTTCTCGAATGTGAATCGGGACTTATAAATATCAATTTGACCGACGATAACTGGTATTTGACCCGTTGTTCTTTAATCATTATTGTTCACAAACGAATGATTAGACTGAGCAATAATAACGGAATTCGTTATCTAATATACAGGGTAAATAAAAAGTCATTACTGCCCAGTTTTTGCATCTCAGTTTAACCTGTACTTTCAGTTTAAACTAAGTTTAGATTAACTTGCTTATTGAAGATGAAAAAGATGGTTCTAAAACATCTGGGCCACAATTCAGCCAGACTTTTCAAAATTTTAAAATATAACTTATATTACAAGAAACGTATGTAATAAAACGACTAAAATAATTTCTTACGCAACCAAAAAATTCACGATTTGTTAAAGACAAGACTTCAATATAGCCAATCGAACATACATAAAATAAAACCATCCAATAAACCATTCCGGCACACAGCCCAGAACTGTCAGTGTCGAATTACATAAATGGTCATATAACCTCAAACGACATCGACAAATAAAATCTATGTAGACACCGCCAGAAGAATACGATCGACGAAAAGAATTTGTAACCAACTCGAATATTAGACGGCGATTAATGATCTCCACAATTAACGCACTCGCTAATCGCTCGTGCGTTAAACAGTCTCGATCATTAATCGCTCGTTTTACTTTATTATACGCAGTATGGTTAAAGTATTGTAATCGTGTAAAAAAAAAATTGGGATTTTAGCGGAATAGATCTGTTTGGGTCATTTCTGTAATTTCGTAAAAATAGATAAATAATAAATTAAAGTAGAGGAAATTTTGTATAATTTATGTCTATAACATTTTTTGGTAAAATTAATAGTTTAGCTGCAGGAGCAAATTCTATTTGATCGAAATCGTGTCTGCATTAATAGTAGGTAGCCAGGATATATTAAAACTTTTGACAGTATTCAGAACGTCAGCAGTTGCGAAACGTCAATTCAACACGCAAATGCATGGAGAATGCGATGAGGAGGAGAAACACGCGCGCACGTACGCTATGTGAAACCACGATATACAAACACAAACAATATTAAACCATCTTGGTGGCATACACAAAGTCAATGTGTATTTCGAGTGCGGATAGCAATGTTGTTATGCATTGTTCAAGGATTTTGCAAATGAGCCGCCATTTCTGTAATTTTGTCAAAATAGTTAAATAATAAATTAAAATAGAGGACATTTTGTATCATTTATGTCTATGACATTTGTTGGTAAAATTAATAGTTTGAAGAAGCAAATTCTATTTGATCGAGATCGTGTCTGCATTAGTATAAAGTTAGCCAGGATTTGCCAGATATTTTTATTCTAATGACAGTAGGTAATGTGTCAATATCTGTCAAATCCTAGCTAATTCGTCTTATGTTAATGCAAACACGATCGACCTCGATCAAATAAAATCTCATACAGCTACACTATTAATTTTATATATTGTACGAGAAAGTCATGTGCCTGGCCACATCAGATTTTGTTGCTATTGGAACCCATGTTGAGGAATCATCAGAATCATCAATATACCATTAGAAATGAAAAATCCCCCTCCACCATGGACAATAGTCAAAACTAACTAAAACCGGCAGTATGAGTAAACAATATTACAATCATCGTTAAGTAATTGACTCACAATTCTGTTTCCATGATAGCCGCTTGACTAACTGAAGTTTATACTCGTTGGTATAAAAATAAACATAACCTCCAACGCAGAGTACAAGATACGTTCTTGAATGCATTAGTTTTCTTATTATATACTCCAAACTTTACTAAATTTTGCGATAAATTAACACATAACCTAAAAAATGTCTATTGTCCTTTAGGTACGCCGGCAGAGGTCGCGTTAATCCGTATGACAGCCGACGGTAAGCTCCCCATGGCGGAACGGCGAAACTACAAGAACGTCTTCGACGCTCTCATCCGCATAACAACGGAAGAAGGCGTCTTGACGTTATGGAGAGGTGCCATTCCAACAATGGCTAGGGCCATGGTGGTGAATGCAGCCCAATTAGCCAGTTACTCCCAAGCTAAACAAATGCTGCTAGGAACTGGCTACTTCCAGGAGAACATCGGGCTGCACTTCGCCGCCTCTATGATCTCCGGTCTCGTGACTACCGCCGCATCGATGCCCGTCGATATCGCGAAAACAAGGTAAAATTTGGATAATGCAAACCAGAAATAATAAATAAAAACATCAAAGTTTTACTTTACAAACAAGAATACTAAATCTACTAGATACCTACTGCAATGCGAATAGGTTATGGTTGCGTTTTTGACGTTTATAGCCGGTAGCCAATAGCGAAACGAATCGAACAGCAAACGTGAAATGGTGAGAAAAAATAGGCGAACTCACTTTACTATAATATAGACACGAGTTGTTCAATGGCCGTTTTAGATTTTAATTTTACGACAATGAAGGTATTTCCCTGGGTTACCGCAATACAAACATTTCAAATGTCAAATGCGTTCTTCAAGGTCTGCTCTTGACGTTTCCGATAATGACTTTATCGGCTGCTTTTGACGTTTCACACAAACATTATTTTTTTTGTTTGCGTAATCTTCGTTGTTTCATTCATTGCTACCATTTTAACATTTTTACCTGGACACATTTTAGTTGTGAAATGTGAATTAAAATTAACCTTAGACCAGTACCGGCGTTTTCTAATGTCATTCAAACCTAAGACGCGTGTGTCGAAACTTTTGCGAGGATTGGTATACGGGGTACGGATTGTTTTGTTGACTTTTGCTGAACTCTGTATACAGCAGCTCGCGGATGAATTTTTTTTAGCTCTCATTTTGTATAGACTATGCTGTAGACTACTTTTACTATGCGGTTGGATTATAGGTTATTAGCTCAAGGTCACTGGCACGTAAACTTGAGAATTTGATATTGTAGTGCCTATCAATCGGCGATATGGAAAGTTAAATTTTGTTTATTCATTGAACGTTTCGTACGGTGTTTGAGGTAGAAATAGACTCCGCCTCGTGTGCGAGATGACGCGTTTTTCATTTAAATTTAGCCTAGATTTTATTGATCATAGTTCGCATCGGGCTATGTATATAGTGTATATACGGTGTTGCGCAAAGGGATATTATGGCTTGTTGTATTAACTATTTATGTGGCAAATACGTGTTCGAATATTGGGATTTCGTCAATATTGGGAAAGAAAATGTGAAAACATGACTATAGATTATTCTACACTCGGATTCATTTAGATTTTAGAAGTTGTCACGAAATGACGTCCACTTATGTTTGCGTTAATATCTCGGAAAGTATCAACATTAACAGAACAAATTTTTCAGGGTATTACAGACGAAGGATTTGCGTACATAATAAACAAAGAATTACTTAAAACTATGGAAAGGTGTAGGTTTGAGAGAAGGTTAAAAAACTTGTTTTTAGAACCGAAATATTACGTCATATGTAGTATCTATGTATTCTGCCAAAAAATAAAGAAGTTTTCTGAAAACAGAATAGAAATAGACATAATCATTGATAGTTTTTAATCAATTTGAATAATTATACCACCAAAGAATCAAGTAAACATTTTGATATGATGTTTTATTTACTATGTTGAATGATTTTGTGTCTAAAATGAGTCGACTAAATATACCAGCCTGCTACAATACAGCAAAAACGTACTAAGAAAATTTGTTCAGAATGAAAAAATACACTTTTTACACATTTAGTTATATCATGAAAAGTTTCAAATGAAAGATAACAATAGTATGTCATTTGAGTCCACTTCAAGTAGGACACTCTGTATATGTATATTTAGAAGTATAATATTATAAAGTACACACGGTGTCCCACTTTTTTCACCGCGAAAAAAAATATTGTTTTTTCAAATCCTTAAAAAGTTAGTTGCTTGAATTATTAACAAAAAAGGAAAAATAAACAATAAATTACATATAAAAAAACGCAGAATATTAAACATGATGAAACAAATGAAAGAAGAAACGAAATACATATGGAACTTTTGAGACATTTGCTTCTCTATAAGTAAATACATTCTGAGTAAAAAATTTATTGTTGACTTATTGGGTTTTCAATTCCTAAAAAAAGCTAGAGCTGTTTAAAATATAGTTTTGCTATTATTTCAAACAGCCGTAACTTTTTAAGGAATAGAGAAAACAAATAAGTCCATAACAAACTATTGGCTCAGTGTTGCTCAGTCTTTCAGTTCTGAACATTTGGCACCTGGAAAAAATTAATTCAAACCACAACAGGGCGTTTTGAAATTCCAGTATTTAGTATTTATTTTTTCTAGTATTTTTTTAATTCTTATTTCTTTGCAACATTTTAATTGACAAAGTACTAAGATTGACTTGCCCATAGTCCTTACAGTTTTTTTGTTATTTCTTACAATTTCTGAGTCAAGAATACAGATTTTATTATTAGAACACCTTATATATGGTTACGTTAAATTTATGGTTCTGGAAGAAATTGCATTTTTCTGTGGACTGTATTGAAACGCTATGCAACAAAATATTTTAAACAAAAGTAGCTTTATATAGAATTATAATAACATCAGAAAATTTATCTTTGCATGTAACAAAATATAGATTACATACAATCGACCTAAAAATGCAAATATATATCTACAAAACTGTAAATTTTTACACAATAGTATGCTAGTACCTTTTTTGCAAACAAGGCAAAAACACAAAAACTGTAAGGAATAGGGTAGGCCTATGATACTACTTTATGCACTAAAATTATGCAAAATGCAATTTGACAACTAACCAGGTGATATAATAGATAATTCTTAGATAAAGTAAAATAAGTGCTGTTACAAAATGTTTCATGCACTCAATATGTTTTGAACACACTTAATATCACTTCAAATTATCTGATGAAATTTTTGAAAATATACCTCATTATTACAAGGAAACAAAATCTTAAGACATAGAATTTAAATGCATTACAACCATCATATTATTATATTTAATTAAAATCCCATTCTTGTATTTATATTTTTTTGATTTCAGGATCCAAAACATGAAAATGATTGACGGCAAACCTGAATACAAAGGAGCTGGTGACGTTCTGGCAAGAGTGATTAAAAACGAAGGGTTCTTCGCCTTATGGAAAGGTTTTACGCCGTACTTTTGCAGACTGGGACCGCACACTGTATTAACGTTTATCTTCTTGGAACAAATGAATACTGCATACTATACTCATGTACTAGGCATAAAAAACACGAAAGGGTCGTTATAAAGCCCACTTTCATAAATACAGTCTTTGCTAAGTGAAAAACTTGTCGTTAAATGTTTACACTATTTCTTCGTTGTTGTTGGTTAGTCGTACGCAAAAAAGTATATATATATATTAGACAATCGACGTTTTTAATTTTTTTGTATCAACTTTATCGAAAAGGTGCCTTATTTTAGAAGTACCAACTTTTTGAGAAATTTTTATTTGAACGATAGTAAGTCTTGTTTTATATCAATTTTATCGAGTAGTGCCGTGTTTTTCTGTAGTTTACTACAGCGGGCATTTATTTTTTTATAACATACCAATATGTATAGATTGTATGTATATAATTTTTCATTCGTTGTTTGTCGCTTTTGTTATTTGATCTTCTTGTAAACCCAAAGTATGTTAAGTTTACGCACGCTGAGCTGTGGTGATACTGATATAAGATAACTTGATTAGCACATTCGGAAAAACAAGGTTGTTTACAAGGAGCAGTATTTACAGTGTACCTAAAGATTATATATGACTGTTTACCTATATTATTATAAAGAATAAAGTGTATTTTTAGCATTTGTTGCTACTTAGTTTCCGGCATACTTATCCCATCCCATAGAACATTGAAATTTAGGGGTTAATTAACTACCTAAAACACTGGCCAACAAGATTTTGGTAACTGCATATACTAAAAGCACATATAAAAATTTTACCAGTTTTTTTAGGTACATATGATAATATGATGTACACTTTTTTATGTTTTCTATCAGTTATGATTGCTGGGGGAAATATTTAACTAAGTTTGAACATGCCGGTGTATCCATTAGGATATATTTGAAGCAGTCCATTTGTTTTGTTTAATCTCAAATTAACAAAAGTCTATTTCTTTAATAAGTTGCCAATATAACTACCAACATGAAGGAAATTCAGTGTGTATTTTCGCCAAACTTTGGTACGTATATTATATATAGACGTGTTACAATAAAAACAAAAAAAACAATTACAGAAATAGTGAAACAATTCTTCTACAATATTGTGTTCTTCGTATTAACGAAGAAACTGAATTATAACACCTTATGACCTGCAGATAGAAAGTTTTAGATATTCCCGGTATTATACATATCTAAAAAAAATCTGGTGTGGCCAGGCACATTACTTTATCATACAATATATAAATTTAATAGTTTAACTGCATGCGATTCTATTTGATCGAGATCGATCGTGTCTGCATTAAAATAACACAAGTTAGTAAGGATTTGACAGATATTTTGACAATATTGACAGTAGGTATTGTCAAAAAAATCAGCGTTTGACAAATCCTGGCTAACTATGTGGTTTTAATGCAGACATGATCTCGATGAAATAGAATTTGCTCATACAGCTAAACTATTAATTTGACCAACAAATGTCATAGACATAAATTGCACAAAATTTCCTCTACTTTAATTTATTATTTAACTATTTTGGCGAAATTACAGAAATGGCAGGTCATTTGCAAAATCCTTGAAAAATGTTTAGAGGAAACATCCAGTTCCTTTGGACCCTTTTGAACCGAAAGCTTTTCAGCTCTAAGTGTGGTCAAAGAACTTCTAAATATGAACTTTCGTCTTGATACCTTTAGTAGTTTCTCCGGAATCGTCGCCACTAAAATTGGGTACACACAGACATTTTTTTGTACCTTGGTCAAAAATGATCAGGGGACCCAAAAAGACTTATTTTCGCTAAAATCTCAATTTTTCTTTTCGGCACGTTTACAATAGTTTATCATACTGCGTATGATAAAGTAAAAACTAATCAATTTTGGTAAACTAATAAAACAAAGAATAATTTTCAGAGAAGTTAAAATACACAAATTCATAAAAAATACATTTCTGACATATATTGATACGGACTTATGCAGTCATCGACAGTTTTTCTTAATACAAAGAAGTAAAACACAGAAAAAACAGGTCCACTTAACTAAATAAAAGAACATCTTCTTCCTGTACATGTTTATTTAAAATTATTTTTGTAGTTTACATGTTTCACTCTTTAAGAAATCTGCAAACTATACTAGAAAATTTGAAAAGTCTATAGAGATAAAAATTAATTTGACTTAAGTTGTCTTTATTGTGTTGTTTTTATCACTATCGACTATTCGTAATTTTCCACTATAGTCCGAAATGATGCCATAATGGGTGACACATGTAAATACGTAAATAATTTAAAATAAACCTGAACAGGAAGAACATATCCTTTTATTCAAAAAAGGTTTTTTTTCTGCAAAAATGTAGTATAATATAAAGTTCAAGTTCAATAGCCTGCAATAAACAATTATATCTATTAAGAACAAATGAATAAAAACCAAACCACTGTTTACGTATATTTTAATAAAAACAAACATACAAGGAACAGGATCTAAAAATCACAAATAGGAATACAATTCAAATAAATAAAAAAATACGAATACAATCATAACAACAAAACAAATAGGTATCCTTAAAATTACGTACATTTATCTTACATATACACAGTTACCATGGTCAAAACAACAATAAAAATCAACACTATCACATATTCAACAATTCAGGTAATTTACGTAAATACTATTATTCGGAACATGCGCCCGCTTCAAACTCTCTGAAAGCAGGCGTCTTTATAATTCGTAACGTTAAAACTCGAGAAGTAATCATCGTGTAAGAATCTGATGATATTCTCTATCTTACATAGGGAGATCTTGCTAGAAACGGAAACGGCGCTCTTACAGAAACTGATCTGTTTCGTAACGTCTTTTCCGTTCGTTAGCATGCGGAAATAAAGTCCGTTCGCAGCTTGAGGGTCGGAATTATCATGGTAAACCTCAAAAGCTAACCTAGCTCCATATCTTAGCAACAGTGGGTCGTTTGGTAACCCCAAAGCTGCCGCTAGATGCTCGATGGTGTGATCATGGCCAGAGTAGAGAACGAGATATGGACCATTACTAGAAAACTGAAATTGGATTTTATTTTTAGGTTAGATTTTTTCTTCGTGGTATTTTTGAGTACACATTGCTGATATAATAATTGCTGGAGCACTGAAATTTAAAAATAGGATTAGATTCGTTTTATTAATACTTACCATGGCAAGCATTCGTGAAACTATATGTCGTATGAGTCCGTAAGATCTTAGTAGACATAACCTCCTCCAGTCTGGGTTCTTCCATTTTTGGTGACTCACCCAGTCGGTGTACGCAAAAATTCCAACAACGTTCTGTCTTCTAAAATAAAAAAACTCTACGTTATTATTAATCTACTAAAATGACAAATTAAAGACAAAAACAGATTCCTGGTTTTCTAATTTTAACGTACAGGCAATTCAAAAATAACAGTTAGATTTACCACCCTGTATATTGAAAATAAAGACAATTCAGTTTTTAATGTAATAAGAAAAGTATCAAGTAGAATATAACATACAAAATAATAACATTGGGTTGTTACAATCTTACGGAACACGCTGTATACTCAAAATTAGTGTTGTGTAAATTGTAAATTTTTGAATATATCATAAAAGACATAACAATAATAATAACTCTAAAAAGTATTATTATCAAACATGCAACTTCAATACAAAATTCATTTCAATAAAGATTTATTTTACCAGTGCGGAATGACAATCTTAATTGTTGAAAATAAGACAAAATATGTACATACTACATATTATTTATTGGCAAGAAAAAAATATTAAACTTTTTTTCCTTTTCTTTCGGCATGATATTTATTGTATATCTAGGTCAGTGTTTCTCAACCTTTTTAGCCTTGCGGAACCCTAGAATAAGGGTTCAAATTTGCAGAAAAACTACAAAAAACATAATTCTACCCGCATTTTTTGTAATATCATTTTTTAGTTTCGTACACATAGAAAAATATGTAGAGCATTGTTGCTGTATCTAGTAACCAGTAATATATCTGTATAGCAATGCAGTTCAGTTGTAAAAACTTAAAGAAAAAAAAAATATATTCACTTGTGAAATTAGCATAAAAATATAACCAGCAACGTTGCAGTACAAAACAAAATGTATAAATAACTGCAAATTCTTCTTTTACGGCATTTTTCCTGTAATTTATCACATATAATTTACACTAATTTAGCAGTATTTACTGTATTAGTTTTATTAGTATTACTTTTACAGTATTTTTAGTGTAATTACATTAATATTCTATAATTTCACTAAATAAATTAATAACAGTAAAATCAATACAAAAATTAAGAAATGTTCATTCTCAGCGCAAAATTCCATATGAACCAATTGAGAAATATATAAGTCCATAATATCATATAACTTAGACAGCATCACAATTATTTATGATTTGAAGTAATTGTTTTAAGATTTTATAAAGCATGTAACGCAATTTTAAATTTAAATTGCTTACTTTATTCTGCAATCAATTTTCTTGTGGGACAAAACTGATTTTACTTTTATTAAAAAACAATATGATAGCAGCGCAGTTTACACAAAAAATAAACAAGGTAGGTATTTTTATAATTTTTTTTTTGTTCTTAAGAGCATAATATCGAAAACAACTGATATTTGATATCCATACGTTGCTGTTTAAGTAACCAGTTAATCCACAGTAATCCATCAAAAAATAAACAGATGGCGCTTTCTAGACACAACTTATACTAATTACCTTCTAAGATACCAACCTAATACAACTCAGAGGTGTTTCACAGGGTAATTTACTCCCATGGCAAACATACGTCAACAGAGCATCTTTAACAGAGTTCGGATCATCTTCAATCTTCTTATTCTCAGCAGAGGCGGAAAACATCATGCGCCCCGTTGTATCCGCTAGCAAACTCACAGCAGGGTGCGAACGCAACTGACTAGATATATCACTTTGTACCAACCTAAAAAAAATACAATTTCAAAAGATAAAAAACAAAAAAATTTGCATTGCAAAGTAAAACAATAACATACTTTAAATACTTATCGGTGACTTGACAACCGCAATCTTTGAAGCAGAAATACATAGACTGGCTCTCGAGAATTGAGATTTTATTTAGTGTTTCCGTCGGTATTAGACCGTAGAGAAATGCTAGAGCTGATTGGAATGTTCGGCGATATCTCGTGCTGTAAACAGAGATCTCGTATTGAGATAAATTTTGTAATTTTGGCCATAGAGGAGCGTAAACTTGACGTAATACGTGTCCGAGGTGTAGGAGTTGGTTCACGCCTTGCATCGTCAATTGTCCGAGTTGACATTGCTTTTCGTTCGCCGGCAGTAGGGGAAACCCATGAAAAGAACCAGGTCCAATCCATGAAACGCGTCCTGCTGACGTTAAGTTATGTAGATATGCCTGAAACAAATGCTTACTTCAGTGTTACTTATTTTGTCTATTTTGCAAAAAAAAAACGGGGTAGTGTAGTTAGAAAACATACAGTGTGTGTCTTTTTACAACAGCTATAATTGCTACTTTTGTTCCAGACACGCAACTAATCGTTACAACATACAGGGTGTTAAAAAAAATAACTAACCTTATCTCAGAGATGTCACACAATTTCATTTTTTAACACCCTGCATAATTTCGACATTGACAAAACAAAACGAAAAAAACAACATACTTTATATGCAGTCAATAGATCATTCTCCGCTGTACCGCAATTCACCCTGGTGATGTTTCTGATATGTTGCAAAGGGCCCCGGTCTCCATGTCGTATCAAAATAATAACCCCCTTCAGCGTCCATTGCTTTGAATCTAGAACACCTTCAGAAACAATTAGGTTACACAAAAAGACATTTAGGTTATGTTTACCTTCATCGAGCGCTTTGATTTCTTGCGTGGGGTTGCAGATCTTGAATATCCGCTTAGTTTTGATATCAAACGCCAAGTTGTGGAACAACTCCGAGGTCACGACTGGCTCTAACGCCTTCTGTTTCGGTTCTAGATATCTATAAACGCCTGCGATGATTATTAGCAACCATACTATCAGTACGATTAGCAGGGCTTTCTGTTGATAGGGTAGCCGGACGGACCCTAATAGCATATTGTTTTAGTTCGACATATCGTAAACAAAAAATAACCTTATCTCCAGCTGGGTTTATCTGGTTTATCCTCAAAACTTTCCCATTGGCGTCAGTGTGGTATCAATGTTTTCGATCGACTTTTTTATAATTGTTTATTATGCCCCACTTCGATTTTGTTGTAAATTATTTGCACGACAATTTGCACTTTTGCGCAGGCTTGAAGCGCCCGAAGTCTATTTTCGATTCGTATTTATCTTCTCGCGTTCATTTTGAGTTTGTATCTCATGCGCTGAGATCGTGATTGTTGTTTTTTGTATCGTTTTATTGTTAGTTTCGTATTGTTGGTACTGGCTTACTACTGGCCGAGGTTGTTTGTGTATCGTAGTTACACTTTAAGCCGCGGGGCGTCGCTGCGGTCGATCAATTTGATTATTTTGACAATTCCCCTAACCTAAATTAGACGTTTGTGCGTAGTTCGACCATCATATCGAATAAGGTTTGCAATTTTCGGCCGTGCGGTGTAAATTTTTGTGCAATTTCGACGATAGTACCTACAATATGAACGATTGAATATGTGCACGTGATCGAGGCATGGTATCGCTGCGCGTAGTGGGGGATAGAATAAACGAAAATCACCTTTATCATCAAAATATTCAAGAATCAAACCAGAGCCGTACGCGACCGTGGTCACGTTGCTGCAAAATAGGGGTTGGTCAATCTTCCGGACGATTAGCAAGTCGTGCAGTTCGCGTATTTCGTATAATGTGACTTATAGCTTCGATTTTGTATATTTAGTTCGTTCAACATTTAGTCTATGTTATGTGGACGAAAACAACAGTGTATTACGATTGCAAGAGCGTCTAGCTAAGTACTATTCTTCGTCTAATGTCTCAGAGGGATACCGTGATACATTTAGTTGCTGGAGGGTGAGTAAATTGCGTTCTAGCTAGACCATAACCTACCCCATAGGTAATTGTTATATAAGCGTGTGCCGCACATAAACAAACATAACTCATCCTATCTTTGAGCATGCGTTTTACTACGCCGTATTCGTGAGTAATGAAAAACCTGACGATCGCAATTAACAGACACGAATTTGTTTAAATAATTACCAACCGAATCTTAGACCAGCTCTAGTTCTGTAAAAAAGCAAATAAGCCCAACCTGTGTGGCGCGTTTACACAGAAATCCTTATCGCTATCTTTCGAACGAAACCTTTGAGAAATAAGTTCGTCATATCTGAATTTTCTGATATGTTTTTAACGCCTTAAACCAGTATCATAATCACGTGGCGTCTAGATATGTTCACATGTGTACAAATCTTGCAACATTACTTATTTTTTTGTGGTCAAACCGCTTTGAACTTGGAAATATCGTCCTTAGTAATTAGTAGATATTAGAGAGATGTCTCGCATAAGGCTAGATTTGTACTAAAAACTTCTTGATGTTAAAATAAGTCTAAAATAAGCACAGAATAGCTTAGCTGTGTTTTAACGGGGTTAAGGCCAATATCCAGTACTGAACTTGTTTGCTTGTTTACAAATGACGCTAAGAACTGTCTGAAGAGCACTGAACCTTTCAGCACCACTTGATATTCGATGATTGTTTGCCTGAAAACCGTATTCTGGCATGACTTGATTAATTGGGTTGTAATTAATTGACAAGTCAATTATATTGATATTCAGGACAAGATTTATTTTAATTTGGGGTGGCCTTAATTTGTTTTTTTTAATGTTTTATAGTATGTCAGTGCAATAGAAATCTCGTTGTGTAATTTTATATTTAATGCCTTCTAATATTTTGAAATTCTTATTCAAATACATAATAGGTTTGTCTAGCTTTGTAGTTGAAGGTACTTTACTCTTATCCCATTGTCATCTTTTTTTGCAACACGCGGTATATGTAACGGAGCAGGTGATTATAATATCACGTTATCATACGTAGTAGACAAAAAAAATTGTGGCGACGATTCCGGAGAAACTACTAAAGGTATAGGGACGAAACTTCATATTTAGAAGTTTCATGACCAAACTTAGAGCTAAAAAGCTTTCTGTTCAAAAGGGTCCAAAGGAACTGGATATTTACTCTTAGCATTTTTCAACGAGCTTGCAAATGAGCCGCCATTTCGGTAATTTCGTCCAAATAGTTAAATAATAAATTAAAGTAGACGAAATTCTGAATAATTTATGTCTATGACACTTTTTGGTAAAATTATTAGTTTAGCTGCATGAGCAAATTATATTTCATAGAGATCGCTCGTCCTGTATTAAAACTAGTTAGCCAGGATTTAATAGATAGTTTGATTCTATTGCCAATATTGTCAAAACCTCAGAGTTTGCCACAACAGTTTGACACTGCTGTATAGTATGATAAAGTAATGTGTCTAGCCACATCAGATTTTTCAAATAACATTTTGGCATAACTTAAATAACATAAAGGTACTTTACTCTTCAATATTTTTTAGTACTTTTACTTTTTTAATACAATATTTTCCCATTAGTGTCAAACTTTATAAATGTTTATTTAGTTGATTCTCTTGGATTCAAGAACTACTTATAAGCGGAGTTACATTGAATTTACCAGTGTTTGCGTAAATTCCTTGCGAGTACATTTATCCACTCTTCTTATAAAGCCCTGTCAGCGTTTCTTTGCTGCTAATTGCCTGTCTCGCCATTTTTATTGTCAAATAGTGCAAATAGTTCTTAATTGGGTTGAGATCTGGCGAATGCAGCTGTTTAGATACTTAATAAAGTAACCACTCACGAACAATACCGAGAAGATGTTTGATAATATTTTTATTTATTATTTTGATAATATTTTCGTTGAATTTCGTGAAAAAAAAAACGTATTTTTGTCGTCAGTAGACTAGTAATTAGTAAACAGATGCATATAATAAATATATTTTGGGATACCTAAATAAATTACTGAAGATAATCTTTCGGAATTTTATTACAGTGTTCATAATAATGTAATATTGTAACCACTATTCGTTTGTTGTTCGATACGTCAAATCTGACTGAAATAGATAATTACGAAACATTCAATTTGGCAAAAGCTCATGCTTACGGTTGTACTTAATTGGATTTGATTCGTCGACGTCACAGCGTATCGCTAAAACAACAGAGCACATGTTTGTTGCACCAACAGATATATTAACCTTTTGCTAACATCGATCCGCATAATAAACATTTACAATGATGTACGTACGTAAAATATTATTATTGCAGGGTTATTGTTTCAGCTGATAGGTTCTGTACTACAAATATAAAAATACTGAGTGGATTTAACACAGATTCATCTTTTACATAATAATACCTTCATATAAATATACAATAAATAACAATGTAGTAACCAGAAATAAAAAAAAAACGTTGTAATGGTAAGGAAACCTGTAATACAACTACAATATAATGCATAGGGTACTAATTATATAAGTAATAATAAATAATACTTTGTTGACGAAATATGGATGTATTTACAGTCATTCTATAATAATAAATAATTGTACGTAAGTATAAATATGGAATATATTTCGAAAAGAAAACATTACAAATTTGACAAACAGTCTGCATTAAAATAAAACAAGTTTGCCAGGATTTGACAGAAATTTTGATCATATTGACAGTAGGTATTGTCAAAAAACCACCGTTTGACACTACCTACTGTCAGAATGAAAATAATTGTCAAATCCTGGCTAACTAAGTTTTAATGCAGACACGATCTCGATCAAAAAGAATTTGCTATATAGTTAAACTATTAATTTAACCAAAAACTGGCACAGACATAAATTATACTTAAACTTTCCTCTACTTTAATTTATTATTTAACTATTTTGGCGACATTACAGAAATGGCAGCTCATTTGCAAAATCCTTGAAAAATGATTACAGGAAACATCCAGTTCCTTTGTACCGTTTTGAAACAAAAGCTTTTCAGCTCTAAGTTTGGTCATAAAACTTCTAAATATGAACTTTTGTCCCGATACCTTTAGTAGTTTCTCCGGAATCGTCTCCACAAACATCGGGTACACACATACACACAGATATACACACTAGGGCTTCCCGGACAATATACTGATCCCGGGATTTCGGGATTAAAGATTTTGTAGTCAGTAAGAAACGCCTAAAATATATTTTATTGGATAATATCTTTTACCCCGAAACTAGATCAACGTTTTCAAATTTTGCAAGTAGAAAACCAAAATTGACGGTTTAAAAGGTACAAGATGTCAAAGTGTGCGCGTTGACATCAATAATAAACAAAATATATACTCTATTAGATAATAACTTGGGCTTAGATCTTAAATTTGTTCAAACATTTTGCGTTTTTGTACAATGTTTCAAGAATAGTCACGGCAAGAAGAAATTGTTTGATCAAGCCAAATTTTCAATTTTCCACATTGATGCCAATAAAACATTTTGACGTATTTTTGTTTTCTTCTTTAAGGCAAAATTGGATAACTTTAGAATTCATATGTCATGGATGTTTATTCATGTGAAGACGTTATTTATTGTTCAAAATTGAGTAAATATTCAGTGTAACTTCTTAGAATCTTAAACATTCAATTTCTTGCCATGAAAAAAAAATAATATTAGATACTTGTACATTTTTCGGTTTTCTCAGATACAGTTCAAATAGCCCAACCATACATTATAGATTTTTTTTATCTAAGTGCCCTTTCTGACAAAACTTTTCCACTAAAAAAAGCGATAATTGTGCGATGAAGAAATGTCAAGTGACCATATTACCTCTGTCACAGCTCATCACAAACTCGAGAAACTTCGTACCAAAATATTAAATTTTTTAGTTTATAGTAAAATCCTTAAACTAGAAGGAACTGTGTCGCTGTATTTTATTACCTATTTACTAATTTTATATTCTGTAGTACATCACTGATTACAGGTACCGAAAACCGCCAGAAATTTCTTTATTTTTACGTTTATGTTGTTTTCCTATTCTTGAGGGTAAAGTAACTAAAAGACTTAAGCGAGTTGAAAAGGTTCATGTTTGTCTCCATATCGAATTATATCTAGTACTTTCAAAATCTGTTCTTCCTATTATAGCAACATGTTGGCGTAAACGAACATTTTATGCTTGATACTTAATTTAATCAGAAGGGGTGCTGTTATAGACCGATATTCAAACTCAAAAAATAGCTGCTCAATGATTTATCGTAGGTCAGTGCCCACATTTCGTTAATTAACAAAAAATAAGAAAATAATTTAAAGTTAAGTCAAAAATGATCAGGGGGGGGGGCAAAAAGACGTATTTCCGCTTAAAATCTCATTTTTTTCCGGCACGATTAAAATACTTTATTATACTGCGTATGATAAAGTAAAAAAGCATTCATAGCATCATAAAAGTGTATAGCAACATATGTTATGAGATTATAAATCATATGTAGGCGATTTAGACCATATCTTCAGTACTCAACCATAAATAAAAGATTTATTTTACATTATCGAGTATCAGTTGGGTTAAATAATTGATTTAATGCAATACATTTTTATCTGACGTAGCATAATCCCCCTGTCTGAAACGGAGCTAGAACATAACCGAGACTTGAAAGTACATATTATTTAGACATAGACAACAATTGAAGAGGTCAATTTTTTGCATTTATAGCGATGGAAAATTACATTTAATTTTACACTGTTGGTAAAGAATTTGAGTATTAATAGGTAAAATCAGGATTGTTTGCTGAATAAATTTGCATCACCGTGTTGGGAAAAATAGTAGGATTACACGTTTCAAGTAATTCCGTACTAATTTTCTATTTTTATACAGAAATAGCGTGGCGCCAGTATGATAATTGTAGGTTATTATATTCGCACGAAGCAGTGAACGTAAATTTGATTGCGAGACTGTACAAGGACGTACAATTTGTAAACAAAACATGATAATTACATATTTTGGTAGCCCGGACGTTCATTATCAAAAATTCAATATTATTAAGTACCCAAATATGCATTAAAAACAATTAATTATATCGTTTGTTAATGATTAATCTGGATTTATAATTTAATTGTAGGTACTTTGCCCATTGCATAAAAAACATAATTGTCATCAGATTAGATAAAATGGCGTATGTCGCTATTCCAAAAGATGCCAACGTATCAGACGGCCTGAGATTTGGGTATTTGTATTGTTGATTTGTATCTTATGTAATAGTATTGCGCAGTACGATAACGTAAGTAGTAACTTGTATCGTATCAAACAACCACCAACGGATAATTTTTGTTTTATTTACTGATATGATATGATCGAAGTTTATTGTTTTCATAGCAATGGCGCATTCATAATATACAATTATTTCTATATAGTTATCGTATTATACAATAATTATGGCTATAACATGCGTTAAACCACTTCTGATTTCGGTTTTTATTGAACTGTCTAATAAAACAACACCTTCGATAAATCCAATAAATGCATAAAGATAAACATAACCTTAAAAATAACTAGAACGAAACAGATTCTTGGATGCATTTGTTTATAAATATATAAAACTAGTTAGCCAGGATTTGACAGATATTTTCATTCTAACGACACTAGGTAGTGTCAAACGCTGATGTTATGACAATACCTACTGTCAATAGTATCAAAATATCTGTCAAATCCTGGCTAACTAGTTATATTTTGATGCAGACACGACCGATCTCGATCAAATAGAATTTCGTGCAGTTAAACTATTAATTTTATATATACATAGTATGATAAAGTCATGTGCCTGACCACATCAGATTTTTTATTATACAAAAATGTCCCAAAACTCAAAAACTAAAAATCACGAATATTCAATTTCGTTGCACTTTCGTATCATAAGTGCTTTTTTTTATTTTACCTTTTTATTATTGAAATTTTTCCTTCTAATTTAAATCTAGAATGTTCACGTTGGCAATGTTCGCTCGCTCGAGATGTTTGGCTGTTTACCGGTTCAAAATTAGGTACACGAAAAATTTTACCGCAAAAAAACACGTACATAGAGGTCAATACTAAATATTCCAAGATAAGTTAACACTTGTAATTAGCATTTGTTACATACAAAAGAACTGCGAAATTGCTAGTTCCCGCAACATTGCAAAACATGCCGTGCCGGCTTGCGAGCTAAAAATAAAATCGTTCGTATGAGAGACAACCGATGTTTCCTGCTTGCAATTCGCTGCCATCCATCGTAAATTGAACAACAACAAATCGTCAGAGTTTGATTAAAAGAAACCGTATATTTGTCGGGTTATTTGGCGATTGGTATTTTGGATCGTCTGCAACCGAAAAATAGATGTTTGTTGTGAATTGATTACTGATAATTAAAGTAGTTGATCTTGTTTGTATCAATAGTGCGCCGCACATTCGACATAATAAGTAATACCCGAGATATGAACATCAACAGGGCAACTATAAATATAGCATAATCTTGAAAAGGATCTCGATTATCTCCAAACATTTGTTTACAAACTTTTCGGTGCACCAAACTGCGCGATTCTGCCCACTGTTGGTTTACAAGATTTTATAAATACATAAATGGTATTTTTAGTTTCGTTATTTTATTTATATTTTGCCTAATTTTGTATGCGATATTGCGCTCTGTTTAAACTGCCCGAATATTGTTTGGTATTTGTTACATTGTTGGTTGGGTCGATTAGCAATTTTTTGTTGAAATGCGTCAAAAGGTTGGAGTTGAGTGAATCCGTACTGGAGTTTTGCCAGAATACTTTGCACTTTTCGTCATGACATAGATAACTTGAATTTGAATGAGTGCCGTGCTATCAAATTTAAGTAGAGAGCTTTTTTTGCTAGATAAAAGAATTATTTTGTATATGCCAAATTGTATTATTCGCTTAGTCATTGTGTCAATATTTAAATATTAGTATGCAGTGTTGCTAAGTCGTTCATGTTTTCATTTGTTTTTTGTTTTATATTAAAGCGTTGTTCGTTGTTAAAGTTGACAAATCCTAAAATTGTGGTAAATATAAAAAAATATCGACTGTATTATCAACTTGATGTTGCGTTGAGTTGGGTCTTACACAGCCACAATAAAATATTTGCTTTTAAGAAACATAGTACTTTATTTATTTCTGCTTTTGGATCAAAACATATTTTTTCACACATAAAAATATTTACTTCATTTAAAACTGGAGGATATTAGCTTGTTATGTTTTGGAATATTTTGCAAATGAGCTACCATTTCTAAAATTTCGTTAAAATAGTCAAAATAATAAATTAAAGTAGAGGAAATTCTGTATAATTTATGTCTATGACATTTTTGGTAAAATTAATTGTTTAGCTGTATGAGCAAATACTTTTTGATCGAGATCGTATCTGCATTAAAATTTAGTTAGCCAGGATTTCGACAATTATTTTCGTTTTGACAGTAGGTAGTGTCAAACGCTGGTTTTTGACAATACCTACTGTCCATATTATCAATCAAAATATCTGTTAAATCCTGACTACTTGTTTTATTTTGATGCAAACACGATCGATCTCGATCAAATAGAATCTCATGTACCTAAACTATTAATTTTATATATTTTATGATAAAATCATGTGCCTGACAATATCAGATTTTTTATTGATTTTTGCAAAATGGCAGGGATTGGAATGCATCGAAAAAATCCTATGACCAGTTCTAGATAATAGTATAGACAATAACTGTCCAAAATCAGCAAGATCGGTTTAAGTAATTCCCAAAAATTTTAACATAAAATATACAAAAATAGCGTAAATACAAGCAATTTACTGAAAATCGTTATTTTCTGAACATCATTAGTCCGAAGCTTCTCAAGCTCATATCTCCGGCAGTTCTACCAATATTTCAGTAAAATTTTCAGGAAACATTCTTTGGAGTACTATCGGAAAAAAAATATAACTGAAAACTCGATTAGTTTTCCTTCACAGGACATAAACTAAATAATTTCTTCCACCGTAACACAATAATGTCTTCGAATTCAGTTATGTGGGGTATCATTTGTAGGGCCTCTGCTGAAGGATCTTGAACTAGTATATTATTTTCTACTTTGCGTTCGTTATGAAGTCATAACGAAACTGCTTTCGGTGTCTTTATGAAAACACTAGATCACAGATTTTTAGTAACTTTTAGTTTTCCAAGATTGATGATATTGACGTCAAGTGTCAAATAAAGCTCGACATCTCAATCGCTATTGGCTCACCTCAATCGTATTTGTGAATTAGACCACAACTACCAACTGTTAAAGATAAAACTACTCTAGATTATAAGATTTGGAATTGTCCGGAATTGTCGAAATGTATGTAAAATTAATGTCGCAAAGTCGAAAAAATAGGATATAACGCTCGTTTTATAAGACGTATTGGCGCACTCGTTCCATTTGGGCACTCCCCGCTACGCTCGTCGTGCCCAAAACAACTCGTGCGCCAATTTTTGTCTTATAAAACTTGTATTATATTATAATATACTATTTGTACTTTGCTTTATTACTTTTATATAAATTTAGAAATAGTGGTTATTGTATTGCACTAAATTATAATCTAGAGTATTTTGCGGGTAACATGTGGTAGTACTGTGGTAAATAGGCAACTTCGTAAGACTGGAATAAAATCAAAACAAAATCTAATTGTGACTAATGTTACTCTACTTTAACCTACCAGTTCTTATAAACAATCAATGGGGTCGCAATTGTGTTGACAATGGAGTTTGGGGCAACATTATTAACCCGCGACGGATACTGTTATAAACACTTACATACATGACATTTAACCAGTGAATAAAGGATGTTGGATTTTGGATAAAGGTGGTAGGGTCTTCCTATGTAAAATTCGTTTTTTTAGATTTTGACCATTTATTCTTTATCAGTACATATTTCGCGATTCAATTTCTTGCCTTCTCTAAAACGACTAAAATGACTAATAATCAGCACGAAACAACAAGAAAATAAAGCGACAGAAACATAAGCTATGAAGTAACGACGTAAAAAATGACAACGCTATTTTTATTGGCGCGACCAGAATAAAGAAATCCTGAACACTTTTGATGTACTATAGCTTGCTACGTGTATGCTTATATTCAGTGAACAAGTTATCTCGCACATGGTGTAGTTTCTTCGCATAACTCCTTATTCATGTAAATGTGGTCCTTGTATTATATCTGAAAATGGGATTTGATGTTTAGTTGACAAGAATAACGCACGAAAACTTACCAAGTTGTTCATCGACGGTATTAAGAGGCTACCTTTTGTTTTATTGTGACAAGATGAAGTAACTAACACTCCAAAAAAATGCTCCTATATTATTTTTCTCTAAAAAAGCGATGAAAATAGCGACGAAAATCATGCTTGTAATCCTTGTAATCTAAATAAAAAAAATGTGGTTATGTATGTGCTTTCCACCAATCAAAACATTCCGTTATCCAGGCACACAGCCCAGAACTGTCAGTGTGAAACTACATAAATGGTCATATAACCTCAAATAACATCGACGAAATAATATTGTAACCAACTCGAATATTAAACGGCGATTAACGATCTCGACAAGCACTCGCTGATCGCTCGTGCGTTAAAAAGTCTCGAGCATCACTCGACCTTTTTAATATACTTGTTGGTTAAAAACGTAATTATTGTCATCACATAAACGTCTAATGTTTGAATTTTCTTGGTGTTTTTCAGTGTCGCGGGTACCGTTGGGGCGATAGTGACATGTCCCCTGGAAGTGGTGAAGACACGGCTGCAGTCGTCGAGGAGCGGCTTCGCGGACTTCCCGCACGTAGCCCAGGCGGAACTGGGCGGCGGGAAGACGACCGTCGTCACGACGCCGGCGGCGTCGCAGGTGCAGAGCCGTAGGTTATGGACCAGTGCGCGCCAGTGCCGGCCTCAAGTTGTAGCTCTTTCAGGTTACGCGGTCAAGTCGCCGCCCCAAATGAGCCTCGTCCAGTGTCTGAAACACATCGTCAAGTACGAAGGCCCCTTGGCCCTTTTTAAAGGTAATCTATACACATACGACACCAAGTGACCACCATGATTTGTCGTAATCACTTCGGAAATTGACAAAACTTTGGCGAGGATTTTGTTGTTACTTGAATCCCGGGACTCTGAAAAAATCTCAGCAAAGTTGACGTTTCTGCAATTAAAAATCATTTTCCTTTAAAGTAATACATATGTCTGTTTTTATTTATTGATGAATGTATTCCTTATCATGGTAATTTATGATAAATAATACTAACCATTCCCTACATACATGACAAACATTTCATTCCTGCCTTTTCATACCCCGCGGGTCGTGAGATATATTTCATTTCCCACGACTTTAGAACCAATCACAGCTCAGAGCTTTCATTTTACTCGTAGTCCAGGGAATCTAGATTATTGCTATACGTTGTATTAAAATGTTTAAAAACATGGTTAATAGGAACATTTCTAATTAACGAAAAACCATTCTGCATCCTATTTTTTATATGATTTAATTTTGAAAAGTACTTTTTTGCCGTTTGTTATCATCAGGACAAGGTATATTCGACACAATATTTCCACATTAAGAAAGGCATCCTTTACTTGCTTTTCAAATTAATGATTGACGAACAGTTCTTTGCGTTGTAAAAACTGTATGAACTCAATGTAAGTGCATTCATCTAGATTCATCTAGATTCTAGGAAATCTACGTCGTCCCCTTTGTTGGACAGTGTTGCATGATTGATTTCTTTTTAACCAAATCCAGTAGAAAAAATCTGATGTGGCCAGGCACATGACTATCATACAATATACGAAACTAATAGTTTAGCTGCATCAGATTCTATCGAGATCGATCGTGTTTGCATTAAAATAAAACGAATTAGCCAGGATTTGACAGATATTGACAGTAGGTATTGTCAAAAAATCGGCATTTGACACTACCTACTGTCATTAGAATAAAAATATCAGGCAAATCCTATATTAATGCAGACACGATCTCGATCAAATAGAATTTGCTCCTACAGCTAAACTATTAATTTTGCCAAAAAATGTCATAGACATTAATTATACAAAATTTCCTCTACTTTAATTTATTATTTAACTGTATTGACGAAATTACAGAAATGGCGGCTAATTTGCAAAATCCTTGAAAAATGCATAACAATATTGCTATCCGCAATCCGCACTTGAAATACACATTGACTTTGTAAACACCAAGCTGTTTCAATATTGTTTCACATAGCGTACGTGCGCGCGTGCTTCTCCTCCTCATCGCATTCTCCATGCATTTGCGTGTTGAATTGACGTTTCGCAACCGCTGACGTTCTGGATACTGTCATAAGTTTCAAAATTTCCTGGCTACCTACTATTAATGCAGACACGATTTCGATCAAATATAATTTGCTCCGGCAGCTAAACTATTAATTTTACCAAAAAATGTTATACACATAAATTATACAAAGTTTCCTCTACTTTAATTTATTATTTATCTATTTTGACGAAATTACATCATACTGCGTATGATAAAGTGAAAAACTAGAGGCCTTAATTCCGGAGGCCAACAAGTTGTTGTGCTGGTGCGTTCGTGTATATACGCCCATTTTAGTCTCTTTAAATCCGTTTTAAAATATTATCTCTGTCGATGAGTTCTTGCATCAAAGGATATAACTTGTGGATCTCCTCCATGACAATTTAGGATTGAGAATATATCAATAAAATATTAATTTTTCAATTAAAAGAATATAATTAGCCAAAAAATATATAATTAGCTAAAATTATTTGCAAGTATGCAACATTACACAATTACATAATCATATGGCTGAATTCGATTAAAGAAAATTTGTCCAGTTTATGGTAGGTTACCGCTTATTGTTGCAGTCAGCAAGGACAGTATCACTGTATTTGAAAGTTTGCCGGTTAGTTATAGATGCTTCAAAATGGTCAAAACAACACGTAAAAAAATCGCACTAACAATCAAATAAAAGTTAATATGTATCTAAAGAACTTTAGCGCATTGTGCGGTTGGTTCACCTATTTATTAGTAAATAAATATTAAAAATAAACGTTTTCATAATTTTCGTTAAAAAAATCAGGTCGTGTCTGCATTAAAATAAAACTAGTTAGCCAGGATTTGACAGACATTGACAGTAGGTATGGTCCAAACATCGGCGTTTGACACTACCTACTGTCATTAGAATGAAAATATCTGTCATATCCTGACTAACTAGTTGTAATGCAGTACGAGCGATCTCTATGAAATAGACTTTGGCTAAACTATTAACTTTAAGAATGTCATTGAAATAAATTATTCAGTATTTCGTCTAGTTTAATTTATTATTTAACTATTTTGACAAAATTACAGAACAAAAAGCTGTTCAGCTCTAAGTTCGGTCATGAAACTTGTAAATATGAAGTTTCGTCCCGATACCTGTAGTAGTTTCTCTGGAATCGTCGCCACAAAAAAACGGGTACACACATACCCACACACAGACATTTTTTTGTACCTTGCTCAAAAATATTCAGGGGACCCAAAAAGACCTATTTCCGCTAAAATCTCAATTTTTTTCGGCACGATTACAATACTTTATTATACTCGTATGATAAAGTAAAAATTAAGTCACAAAAGAATGAGACAGATGTTTTATGAGAGTACTATGACACCGAATGCAGTACATAATTAGCTTAATTAAACACCCTTTCGGCCAAAATTTCTTCGGCACACCAGCATTTTCCTTTCATTCAAATCATTTTACATTACATATAATTCGTAGTGATGTTTTATGGGGGTATGATTTTGTCGCGGGCTCTCTAACTATAAGTATAACTAATGAATAAAAAAAACAAGTACTTTTCTTTGTTTACTTTTATTTCTTAGGTACGGGGTTCGTTATTTAAAAGATCATCAGCCTAAATCTACAATTAGAAAAATGCTGATAATAAAATAAATAAATAATAATACAACATACACAGATAGATATTTTTTAGAGTCAAATTAAATATTTACTTCATGAGAGACAGAAATATATTTATTTGCTACAAAGATTGTTTATTTGAGTCAAGATTGGGTTCTTTTGAAATAGTTAAACAAAAAAAAAACCTAGTTAAAATGTCAGGAAAGATGCAAAAACGTCTGTATAGGAAATCAGCAAATTTACTTCAAGGTTCCAAAACACAGCCGATTCGGGAGTTACAAAAACAGATGACGCAGAAATGCTAGTCACCAAAGGTTACCAACACATTATTTCGCATCACATCGACGCTAAATATTTCCGAAAATAACGATCGGAAAAATTCACGGACAACCAACTAGGATCAGTGCCATTTAGGCGTAGATTATCGATGACGATGACCCAATAAATCGTACGAGTAAATTTGGCGACCGATCGGATCAAAAATAATTGGCACAGCGGAGCGTTTCAAAAAATAGCGGCGCTCTTTCTATTTTTGCGCGTACCAACCTCAAAAAAACGCAATTTCTCCGATACACAAATAGACTGGGACCCGCTATAATCCGCAAATTCCATATTTACGACCTCGTTTATTGATGTAAACACGAACAATTCAATAACGAACGTCGCTCGATTCCAATAAAAGCACAAAAGCGTACGAGATTATTAAATCGAACGACTGTCATCGTATTATTTTGTTATGGTAAAAAAATCAAAACATTCGCTTTCTGCTAATTCTGTTGCAATCGTTAAGAGTTGGCAATTATGTGAACGATAACCGACGATAAAAGGTTGGGATTATTAATTTGACACGTTATCTGTGTATGGGAATGACGGGTTTTATGTCGGTTTTGTATCTGTTGATATATGCAGCGTATTATTATCTTGCAGGTCTAATCTTTTTTCTCTCTTTTTTTTGCTAAGGTTTCGCTCATGATCCTGTACTTTAAATAGAATCGCTTGTACGAATTTTTTTAGACTTTGGCCGGCAAGATTCACGTAGACAGCACATGCGTCACCCCAAAATACTTCATTGTATTGTATGTAGTTTATTACTTAGATTGTCTTACTTTATCATACTGCGTATGATAAAGTATTGTAATCGCGCCGAAAAAAAAAAATGAAATTTTAGCGAAAATAGGTCTTTTTGGGTCCCCTGATCATTTTTGACCATGGTACAAAAAAAAATGTCTGTGTGTGTGTATGTGTGTGTGTTACCGATTTTTGTGGCGACGATTCCGGAGAAACTACTAAAGATATCGGGACGAACGTTCATATTTACCAGTTTTATGACCAAACTTAGAGCTCACATGGGTCCAAAGGAACTGGATGTTTCCTCTAAGCATTTTTAAAGGATTTTGCAAATGAGCAAATTCTTTTTGATCGAGATTGTGTCTGCATTAAAACTACATAATTAGCCAGTATTTATCAAACGCTGATTTTTTGACAATACCTACTGTCAATATTATCAATATATCTGTCAAATCCTGGCTAACTTGTTTTATTTTAATGCAGACACGATCGAATTCGATCAAATAGAATTTCATGCAGCCAAAATATGAATTTTATATATTGTATGATAAAGTCATGTGCCTGGCCACATCAGATTTTGTCTTTATTACTTTAGTTATTACTTAGAAATATATACACTCATTTCCAAAAACAATGACGCACTTGAGTTTTGAAACAAAGTGGTGGATTTTTTAATGTATTCTGCATAATAGTGGAAACAACTAGATACCATGTTCTTTCCTCAAAATGAATTTTTTTTCACCAAATTTTGGAATTAAGTATTTTGCAACCATGTGAAGTTACTGGCGTTATTATCGTTCATGCAACGTTTAGAGTTTCTGAGATATAACTTCAAACTTTTAAATTTGAAATAGAACACCCTGTATATTTTGACATTGTCTGTTACAGTTTCTATTATTATATCAAAAACATTATAAACTAGAAATTAACACTAGTATATTATTTGACGAGCACATAAGTAATCTCTCGCATGATTACAACTTCATGCTCGCGATTTATATCTGTTATGTGCGAGTCAAATACGACGTTTTATCTACGACTCATAAATTCCATTTTATGAAAAATAATTTAAATGTATTTGTCAATGAAAGCGAGGCTAACTGTCATTCACGTGGGTTTTGACAGACCTTGACACTAGCGTTGTAGGTATAATGATGACAGTTCGTTCAAATAATGAGGTCATTATTTGAACGAACTGTCATTATTATAAAACGCAAGTGTCATTATAATAATTGGCGCGCATATTGATTGGGATTATATAGTCATATGCAATAAACTTATTCTATGTAAGTCGTAGATAATTAGTATATTATATGACGAGCACATAATTAAGGATATAAATCGCGAGCATGAAGTTTACACGCGAGCCGTAGGCGAGCGTGTAATCATGCGAGCGATTTATATCCGTTATGTGCGAGTCAAATACGACGTTTTATCTACGACTCATAAATTCCATTTTATGTAAAATATTTTAAATGTATTTGTCAATGATGGCGAGGCGAACTGTCAAATAACTGTCATCCACGTAGGTTTTGACAAGACTTTGACACTAGCGTTGTATAATGATGACAGTTAGTTCAAATAACGAGGTCATTATTTGAACAATCTGTCATTATTATACAACGCTAGTGTCATTTAAATCATTGGCGCGTATAATGATAGGGATTATATAGTCATAGATACGTATGCAATGAGCTTATTATATGTGAGTCGTAGATAAAAACCTTTATTACTTAGGTCTAAAAATTAACAAAGAAGTAATTGATAACAAAACTATTACATTTTCTACTACAACTACTCTAGTTGGTTTATGAGGATTCTCAACTATTGACAAGAACACATTGTTTAAAATTTCATCGGTATATTTTTTTGTTGGCGTTATTTTTTGTTATAAATGTTTTCTTTGTTGATTTTTAGACCTAAGTAATACAGGTTTTTGTTAATTTCAAGCTGTTTTTGATATACTACTGTAACAAGCGTAGTAACATTGAATAGGCAATGGAAGACTGTAAGAGAAAATGACAAAATATACAGGGTGTTCTATTTCAAATTAAAAAGTTTGAGGTTATATCTCAGAAACTAACCATTGCATCAACGATAATAACGCCAGTAACTTCACGTGGTTGCAAAATCCCAAAATTTCGTTAAACTCTGTCGAGCCGTTCCGCACATTTTGACACTTTTAATTTCATAACCTTCAATTGTCTTTTTCTCGCATATTTTCTGATGTAAGGCCATAAAAATATTATGCTACCAGTAAGACAATTAAAAGATCTGTCAAATTCATTAAAAAATATAGGGTTGTGATTTTAAAAAAGTGTCGATGAAGTCATCTATTAAAAACAATCGAAGGTAAAAAAAATCATTTGATATCATAAGGTGTATTTTGATAATTATAAATCGACGTGTTCGAGGAATCTTAAAAATAGCAAACCGTTCTTCAGATTTTGTCATGTTTCCATACTTATATATTATCCCGATATCCGTATTTTCAAAATAGCTAAAATATTTACAAAATACTATATAGTTTTCTTTCTTTTCTGTGGGTTTCAGGGCTCGGTCCGAATCTGGTGGGCGTCGCCCCTTCCCGCGCAATCTACTTCTGCACGTATTCCCAGATGAAGGTCTTCTTCAATAGTATTATGAGCCACCAGGACACGGCCCTCGTTCACATCATGTCGGCGTCATGCGCCGGCTTCATGTCCAGCACGCTAACGAATCCGATCTGGTTCATCAAGACGCGTCTGCAGCTTGACGTCAACAAGCAGAACCGAATGACCGCCATGCAATGCGTACGAAGGATATACGCACAATCGGTAAGAAAGAAATCGTTTTAAAAACGAAAAAGAAACACATGACCATGGTTGAAGTTAATAATATGTATTATATTAGGTTATTATTAAGTATTTTGTAATGCAAAAGGTGTTTTTTGGACTTTGAGTTATTAATTTTATGTAAAGTTACAAATTGTTAGCTGTAGCTATGGTTACGGTTTCATGATGGTAAATTTCCATAATGATACCAAAAACAGTGTTACACAGTGTGTTTGTTCATCATGGTCAAGATGACTGGCATTTACAAAATATATACAGCAATAAAGATTTCTACTAGAAGGAAATAAAGTTAAGTTTTATTAAAAATACAATATTCATATTTTAATTTCATTTATTTTTCTGAGAGATAATAAACTCAAAACTGCAAAACGTTGCAGATTTGTAAAAATTTGTATTCCTGTGGTTCATCACGTTGTCTTGATGATTTATTGCAATCCATTGCATATTCGCTTCGTCTTAAGTGATATCATTATTATCGATTATGATAATAGCTATTCTCCTGTGTGCCTATTCTCAAAGGTAGATTTGTTTCTTAAAAATTTTGATATCAGCAACTAAAACACAAAACTTGTTAAAAAAATGACACAAGTCTAAATACTGCGCCATTGTGTTGACGTACTAATTTTAACTATCCAGAAAAGTGACACAATGTCAAAATACATCTTTGATTCGTGTTTTTTTCTGAATTTATTTTAAATATTAAAGAATAGTGTCACATCTTAAAATATTACATGAACAGGATAACATATTTACATAATTACACAATAACAGATACATTATTAAATTAACTTAACTATTTATCAAAAAACGGCGCATAATATGTTGTATAGTAATATTTTATGGAAAACAACTAAACTGTCGAAATATCGGTAGTTTAAAACATGGTTAAAAAACAACATTTAACTGTTTAAAACATGTTCAAAACAAAATTGTTTAAAACAAAATATTTGTTTTTAAACATGTTTAAAACAATGTTTTAAAAGAACGTGTTTTAAACATTTAAAACAAATTGTTTTAAACATGTTTAAAACAAAATATGTGTTTTAAAACATGTTTTGAAAACAAAGTGTTTTAAACATTTAAAACAAACTGTTTTAAACAAGTTTAAAAGAAAATATTTGTTTTAAAACATGTTTAAAACAAATTAAACATTTAAAGCAAACTGTTTAAAACAAACTGTTTAAAGCAAACTGTTTAAAACAAAATAGTTTAATACAAAATGTTTTAAAACATGTTGAAAACAACTAAAACTGTCGAAATATCGGTAGCTTAAAACACAACTTTTAACTGTTTAAAACACGTTCAAAACAAAATAGATAAAAACAAAATATTTGTTTTTTAACATGTTTAAAACAATGTTTTAAAAGAACGTGTTTTAAACATTTAAAACAAATTGTTTTAAACATGTTTAAAACAAAATATGTGTTTTAAAACATGTTTTGAAAACAAAGTGTTTTAAACATTTAAAACAAACTGTTTTAAACATGTTTAAAACAAACTGTTTTAAACATGTTTAAAACAAATTAAACATTTAAAGCAAACTGTTTAAAACAAAATATGTTTCAAAACATGTTTAAAACAAAATATGTTTTAAAAAAACATTGTGTTTTAAACATAACAACCCTGGTTATGCCGTGTGTCAAAATTCCTAAACGCTGACGTTTCTCAAACCATGTTGCTCGCTTCTTCAGAGCTAACTGAATACCGACAGTATTCAGTTTATTTTTCTAACTGATTTTGGTCGTAAAAGCCTACGTACTTATATGATGTTTTTCTTGAGAGAAAGCTTTGCACGCACTCACTTAGCAAAGGACTAATTCTAAATGTGTCATTTTTGTTTGTCATTTTTCGTCACACCGCAGATGATACCTAAAAAAATGATAAATTAATAAAAGCTACTCGTTCTAAAGACAAAACTCACCTCAATTTGATGGATTAAAAATTATTGTTACATATGCCTCTGGTATTACAGCCATGTGTACATTGGACTAAAATCACTAAAAAAATTATTCTATACCATGCAAGATGTCGTACTAGGAAGTTTTTATCGCTGTGCGTTAGTTTGTTTATAATAAAATTGTTGTTTACTTGTTCAGTTTAAAAATATCTCGTTCTTTGCTACCAGACTCTGGCACACAACTAGCTCTATAATTTTGTTCATACATCTCACCGATCTCACGTAGTCTAAGCTTAATAACAATACGGCTAGTCAACGCAATAACGGAACATAATTACGTCCGACATGAAGCAGCGTTAACAAATAACTCATTATATTTACTAGTTGTTAATAAATACTATAGTTTACCACACGAAATTTCTAAAACTTGCGTCTCAAATTTCAGGGTATTCTTGGCTTTTACAAAGGCATAACCGCCTCGTACATGGGCATATCAGAGACAATAGTGCACTTTGTGATATACGAAGCGATCAAGGCCGAGCTGATGGCGCATAGAGCCCGTACGACACACGACAAGGGGGCCTCGGACTTCCTAGAGTTCATGCTGGCGGGTGCCGTCTCGAAAACAGTCGCAAGCTGCATCGCGTACCCACACGAAGTGGCCAGAACGCGCCTGCGAGAGGAAGGATCCCGATATAAGAAATTCTGGCAGACCTTGGGTCTCGTCTTCAAGGAAGAAGGCATCCGCGGGGTCTACCGAGGACTTACGACGCAACTAGTTCGACAGATACCCAACACCGCCATCATGATGGCCACCTACGAGGCCGTTGTTTACGTTTTATCGAGAAACGAATACGAGGACGAATAGAGGATAATCGTCGTAATCCCCTTTTAGTGTTGATTTTTTTTTTTGATTCTTAGTCATTGGTCGAGTCTATAGGTTATCGAAACGAACGCACGTTGTAAGAATTTGTAAGAAATATAAGTCCTAATCAGTTTTGTTTTCAGTTCCTTTGTTAGTGATGATCTTTTGTTTTTTATGGTTAGTTTGAAGTGCAACTTGCGTTTCCGGGGGGAATTGAACACGTTAAAGTAGTGTTTTGGATATAAGTTTTTTTATACCCGATAATTTTTTTTTTGGTAAATTTAGAAGGGTCTACGAGTTTTGTATATAATTGTTAATATAAAATGGCAAAATTTTGGTCAACTTTAAAACTTCGAACTGTATTGTGGAGACAGAATTGAAAATTTGTATTTAATTTACAAACGATAAAATAAAAATCGATGAATCTTGTGCAATAGCTGTCGAAAATCGTCTAATAGAGGAAAATATGCTTTTCTCAAAACTGGTTCAAACTATTTTCTTAGCAAGAAGAAAATTACAGAGGTTAAGAGATGGAAGAATTCGTTTTTTGTTACTATTTTCGACTTTTATATATACAGGGTTACTCAAAATTACCAGAACAATTTCAGAAATTATTGTTATTAACAATATGTCACGTAAATATATTTTTAATATCCTGTTTATACTGAAAATTTGGTAACTTTTCCCCTTTCAGACAGAAAGATTAAAATTAAAAAAAACTTGTTTTACATTTTTTACATTTGATATATTATTTTAGGTGTTACGCACTAAAAAATGATGCAGTTTATAAAAAATATATAAATTTTAATTACAAGAATGAATCATAGAATTAAAAGATGTCAAACAAATGTTCTATAGGAAAAGGATAGGTTACCAAATTTCCAGAATAAAATGAACATCCTGTATATTGAAAATATATTTAAACGATAACTTGTTTAAAACCAAATTGTCTGAATTTTTTTTAAATTGTTTACGGTTGAAGAATAGGTGTTCTGCTAATTTTGAGTAACCTTGTAGATACACGAGTCCATAGAGCCGCCATTTTGGAATTTTGATGTAGCAAAAAAAGTTGAAACTGTTAGTTATATGAAAAAATGCATAGAACATTTTACAGAAAATTTGAACTAACGACTGTTCAGATAACTTGTTCCTCTAGAAGGCTGACAAGTTTTTAGGTTTTGTGTTGGCACGAGTGAGTTTGCATGGCATGTCCACTTAACCTCACTTTTATATTTTTATACCAGCAAATCTGAGGAAGTCTAACCTCACAGCAATGGCTCGTCAGTTGACCTTACAGATTGGAACAGAACTGAAGAACACGCATTAAATTTGTACACGAAACACGAAAAAAAATGTATATATATCAGACTAGTTTGAACTAAATTTCTGCAAACAAATTTTCCTCTAAACTATAACGAGTTAAGCACATATCAGTCGCGGTACGAGACCCAACTAGCACCTTTAATGTGTTCATACTCGTGGGTAGAGATACCCAATAAATTTAGCGCTACGCTGAAAGCGCAAAACAATGGTTGTGCTTCGAAAATATTGCTCTTCCTTTAGACGTACTCCGATCGGCAATTTTGTCGATCGTTAGCTTAAGAATTTATAAAAAAAGAAACTAAAATTAATTGATGTGAGGAAAAAATGTGATGTACGTTAAGGTTTGTGAATGAATTTCAAATCACCAGTTGTTGCAGGAACAATATTCTGGTCAACCGTGGACGTAATAAAACGTCGGTTAATTTAATTTTTTCCTTGTTAACGTGAATATATTATATATATAGAAACCGTTGAGAGTCACTAGTTTATATTTTTGTTAGTATGTAAAACTGAATCCGCTGTACATAGCTAATTATTAAGTTTTAAAAACAATAAAACGCCTTGAGAAAACTTAAAAATTGTTTTATTCCAATCGTAACTAGCTAAAGAAATATACCGAGTCTAGAACCTCTTTTATATTAAAATCGCCTTTATTCGGTAGACGCTGAAGTCGTTTATTCAATTTCCTTTTTGAAAGATCTTGTCCCGATCCATCTAATGTCAAATTCCTAAAAAAACAGTGTTAAAATTTAAAAAAATAAAAACTGGCCGTGACCAGGTTTGAACCAAGAACTTACCCCAAGCTATAACTGTATCTTTCAACCAAAAAATTCGATAAGAATTTATTATATACATATACAGAAACTTTGTTGAGAGTCAGTAGTTTATATTTATGTTAGTATGTAAAACTGAATCCGCTCTACATAGCTAATTATTAAGTTTTAAAAACAGTAAAACTCCTTGAGAAAACTTAAAAATTCTTTTATTTCAATCGTAACTAGCTAAAGAAATATACCGAGTCTAGAACCTCCTTTATATTAAAATCGCCTTTATTCGGTAGACGCTGAAGTAGTTTATTCAATTTCCTTTTTGAAAGATCTTGTGCCGATCCATCTAATGTCAAATTCCTAAAAAAGGACAGTATTAAAATAAAAAAATAAAAATTGGCCGCGACCAGGTTTGAACCAAGAACTTACCCCAAGCTATAACTGTATCTTTCAACCAAAAAATTCGATAAGAATTTATTATATACATATACAGAAACTTTGTTGAGAGTCAGTAGTTTATATTTAGGTTAGTATGTAAAACTGAATCCGCTCTACATAGCTAATTATTAAGTTTTAAAAACAGTAAAACGCCTTGAGAAAACTTAAAAATTCTTTTATTTCAATCGTAACTAGCTAAAGAAATATACCGAGTCTAGAACCTCCTTTATATTAAAATCGCCTTTATTCGGTAGACGCTGAAGTAGTTTGTTCAATTTCCTTTTCGAAAGATCTTGTGCCGATCCATCTAACGTCAAATTCCTAAAAAAAGACAGTATTAAAATAAAAAAAATAAAGATTGGCCGGGACCAGGTTTGAACCAAGAACTTACTCCAAGCTATAACTGTATCTTTCAACCAAAAAATTCGATAAGTCGTCTAGAATCGGTTCTGAATGAAGGGCTACAAACTGCTCCCTACAAATCTAAAAAATAAAAAATCCTCAATAACATTCCATAAAAAAAATATCAGAAATACTTTATTCATAATATGCACTGTCGAAGCATGAGTCCAATAACAATCGTGTACGGAGACGAACGTAATTCCCTTACGTTCGCAGTTAAGTGAGGTTAGCATCATGTGACTAGAATCTAAGGAGTGTATGAAGTTTGGCGGGAAAGCGTTCTTTTGTTTCATAACGTTCGGTTTCCTGAAGATTTAAATAATTAATTAATAAATTGATATCATCAAAGTATCGAAAAGATACATAGCAAAATTCTTACTCAAACTTATCCATGTGGAACGCTTCGTAAAATGGATTTGACGGCAGTTTTTTGTATCGGAAATAAGGTTGTACGACCGGGAGCCCCAACGGGGTCACCCATTCGACGTTTTCGCCGCAGACGGAGGCGATACTACGGGCGCAATCCGTGAACCAGTCCTGGATCTCTCGGGTTGAGGTGAACATCGTTCTGAGCGATTCAAATGTACGTGCTATGAGGTAACGAAAAAAAAAAATTGGTTACAAAATTAAAATTTTGTTTAAAAAACCTTACTTGTAAGATACGAAGAAGCACCCCACACGAACTCCTTCGGAAACTCGTCGATATCCTTCAGTTGCCTCGCGATCTGCAACCTGGCCCCGTACCTGGTCACCCCGTAGACCGTGGTCATCACAGTCTGCTTGATGACCTTCCTCTTGACGAATCCGTCCAAAGCCACCGCGATTTCCACTCCAGCCTCGGCGTCTTTCTTACGTCTCTCCTCGACCAGCGTGACGACGGCACTATAGACATCCTGCGGCTTCGAAGCCTTCGTCAAGTTGACGCTATAGCCTCCGGCCGAGTCTCTCCCCAACGCAGCGTAATGCTGCAAGCCATTACAGCTCCCGTCTTGGTGTATCGGAAAGTGGGACCGGTATTCCGAGGGGTTCTCGGAACGTACCGCGGCTGCGATCTCCATGGCGCAAGCTAGGGTCTGCCAGGGTTCGTCAGATTGTGTCCACCTCGAGTTGGATAAAATTTGGTTATTTGTCGAACAATATTCAGTAATTTTAGATATTAGTAATGTTTATTTAACTAAAGATTACAATGAATTTGGTTTCATTAGTATTAAACTTATCAACTATTTAAAATTAGACTTTAGTTACAGTTCACTAGTTTTCAAATTTTCAAACCATTACAATTCTCTTTTCCTCTGATATTTTCCATCAAATTATTTGAATTAGCTTTATTTAACATACGCAACTTCTTAAAAGTTTGACTATAGTCCGGTTTTTAACTTACAAGACACAAAATATAGACCCAGTTAACAAATAACAACAGTATATCCAGAAGTCACAACAAATAATAACAATAATCTCTTCACTTACCACATCTGACCAGTCAGAGGGTTGTCAGCCGAATCGAGAATTTGATCCATGATGTCGTCCGCGTATTGTAGCCTCTCATCGACGGGGTCACGTTTCTTCAAGCCGGTCAGGTTTACCAGGTGAAGTTTTAGCCAGTCCAGGCCTTTGGGGCCCAATGGTCGCGCTTCTGCAAAAACCAGCATCGATCGGGCTAAATCCGAACCGAGATGGTTTAGATGTGGCGGGACTGGATACACCCGACCTCTGAAGTCCATATTGTGAGGCAACCAGAATATGTCATCTCGAAACTGAAATAGGTTAGGTCAGAATAAAGATTTTCGGACATCTACGGACGTTTTGTTTAATAACCAAAGTTAGTCAGGTACCAGATATTTTTTACCTATTTATTTATAGACTCACGTGATTGGCCAATGATAACCTATACAAACAATCGCACCACAGGGAGTACATTTCTCCTTTTTTCCGTCGGAACTGCAACCTCTGTCGGAACGCCGCGAATTTCTGCTGCTTGTCCAAGTCACCCGCCTGCGGAGGTGGAGGAGTCAAATTTTCTGGATCCTCGGGAACAGTCAACTTGGCCGAACCACCTTTCTTGAAAACCTTGAAAAAAAAAAATTCTAACCTCAAAACCAAACAAAACTCAATAAACCTCCAAACAGCGAATAATAAAATAATAAAAACCTAAACTTCCCAAAAAAACCATTAAAATCAAAAAATAACCCAAAAAAAAATTTCTAACCTCAAAAAAAAAATTCTAACCTCTAAAATGCAATCGAGTATCCGCGTGTTGACCTTCCACGGCACGGCTGCCAATTGGTTGAGCGCGTCGAAGCTGGGATACAACTGATTTAAACTACTATTTTGAAGGCGTTCTTTTTGCATCAGTGCCTGAGGGGGTAGTCGGACAAAGTCTGTGGGTGTCACGAGATAACCGCCGGTTTCGATGGAACACCAAGGAACGGGCGGGCAGGTCATCGGAACGTGATACGAGGGGAACGTGAGCGTTTCCGGTTCGGACGCCCTGTATAACCTCGAGAGGACGGGGTGCGGCTTAACCTCTTCCTTGACTATCCTGCCCTGGTGACGGAATATGGTATAGAACGCTGGAAGTTCATTTCTGGAAGATGTCAAGTGAAAAAAATATTAAATTATTGGAAGTATCATGATGGAATTCAAAATAATTATTTAATGTGCGTCTAAAACAATATAAAGACCGTAATAGGACATGACACCCTTATGGCACGTATGAATTTTTTAAGTAAGGGCAATTGGTCAAAATTGTAATAAGGACAGTTAAAAAATCACAACTCAAAAATATTAGAAGTGTGTTGATGGAAATCACAATAGTTATTTAGAATGCATCAATAAATAATATAAAGGTCATATCAGGACATGACACACACCCTTAACGCACCTATGATTTTTTTAATTAAGGAAAATTGGTTAAAATTGCACGAAAGACAGTTAAAAAATCACAACTCCAAAAATTTTAGAAGTGTGTTGATGGAAATCACAATAATTATTTAGAATGCATCAATAAATAATATAAAGGTCATATCAGGACATGACACACACCCTTAACGCACCAATTATTTTTTTAATTAAGGAAGATTGGTTAAAATTGCACCAAAGACAGTTAAAAAATCACAACTCCAAAAATTTTAGAAGTGTGTTGATGGAAATCAGAATCGGTATTTAGAATGCATCAATAAATAATATAAAGGTCATATCAGGACATGACACACACCTTTAAGGCACCTATGATTTTTTAATTAAGGAAAATTGGTTAAAATTGCACCAAAGACAGTTAAAAAATCACAACTCCAAAAATTTTAGAAGTGTGTTGATGGAAATCATAATAGATATTTAGAATGCATCAATAAATAATATAAAGGTCATATCAGGACATGACACACACCTTTAAGGCACCTATGATCTTTTTAATTAAGGAAAATTGGTTAAAATTGCACCAAAGACAGTTAAAAAATCACAACTCCAAAAATTTTAGAAGTTTGTTAATGGAAATCACAATAGTTATTTAGGATGCATCAATAAATAATATAAAGGTCATATCAGGACATGACACACACCGTTAACGCACCTATGATTTTTTTAATTAAGGAAAATTGGTTAAAATTGCATCTAAGACAGTTAAAAAATCACAACTCCAAAAATTTTAGAAGTGTGTTGATGGAAATCACAATAGTTATTTAGAATGCATCAATAAATAATATACAGGTCATATCAGGACATGACACACACCCTTAAGGCACCTATAATTTTTTTAATTAAGGAAAATTGGTTAAAATTGCACCAAAGACAGTTAAAAAATCACAACTCCAAAAATTTTAGAAGTGTGTTGATGGAAATCACAATAGTTATTTAGAATGCATCAATAAATAATATACAGGTCATATCAGGACATGACACACACCCTTACGGCACCTATAATTTTTTTAATTAAGGAAAATTGGTTAAAATTGCACCAAAGACAGTTAAAAAATCACAACTCCAAAAATTTTAGAAGTGTGTTGATGGAAATCACAATAGTTATTTAGAATGCATCAATAAATAATATAAAGATCATATCAGGACATGATACACACCCTTAACGCACCTATGACTTTTTTAATTAAGGAAAATTGGTTAAAATTGTACCAAAGACAGTTAAGAAATCACAACTCCAAAAATTTTAGAAGTGTGTTGATGGAAATCACAATTGGTATTTAGAATGCATCAATAAATAATATAAAGGTCATATCAGGACATGACACCCTTAAGGCCGCGTTAAAAAATCACAATCAACAAATATAAAAAGTACGATGATGGAATACACATTTTGAATTAGTCCTATAAATCATAATAATACTTACACATGTTTGCTATTATTTCGCATCACATTGACGTCAATTTTGAGATCGTGCATAACGATGCTGTACAGAAATTTTCCAATATTTTGAATGACGCTCGGAGCCCAAGGCTGGTGGAGAAACTCAATAGAAGACCCCTCCGCTTTTAGGTTATGTTCGATCCACTGCCACTTCTGCCTGGAATTGAACAGATCCTCCTCGCCAGGTAAAATATCAAGCTTGCCATGCGTAAGAGCGTAATTATCGCAATAGGTCGAATGAATTTTCATTACCTAAAATTTGAAAGGAAAAAATTGTTCTATTTTATATTATTTGTTAGTTTTTGAGATTTACCTTATCTAAAATGCCAATTTTCTTCTTCCGTAACACCTTGAATCTAGCGTACACTTTATTCCCGAGCTCCCTGTAAAGTTGGTTTACCGTCGGGCTGTAAGTTTCCGATCCTTGCGCGATCAGTCTTGCCTCGTCTGTGATAACGGTGATAAAATCTTTCGTAGGGATGCTACGCAGGTACGGCTCGAGGCTGGTGCGTTGACGTTTCGCGCAGACTACGGCAAAGTCGCGATTGAATCCTCTTAAGGCTGCTTCCTCCCACGTTTTGGTCACCGTTTTTAGGGACTCGCGGTACTTAAGTACGTCTTGGCTCGGGTTGGCATTACCTCCTATACTTTTAATCTGAAAGAAGTCGATAATAACCAACATAAATTGATGACAAACATTCTAAAACAGTACAAGTTAAATGAGCAATATACAGGGTTAGCCAAAATTACTAGAACACCTAAATAATTCTCCTACTACAACAAAATAAGAAAGGAAGCGAAAAAAGAAACAGAATAAAAAGCTGTGCCAAAAAAAAGAAATCACTACAGAAATTCTTAAAATAAATAAGAAAATCATTTATAACTTACAGTAACATAACCTATTTGCTCCAAGTCCATTTGCTCGTCAATTTTCTTCCGCATCTCCTTAATCTTGATCAAAGAAAGCTTATCATCACCCGTTGTCTTCAAATTAAACTCTTTCTGCTGGTCGCAATTCAAATGATCTAACAAATGATTCGCATATTGCACTGAAGGCGGCTTATACGTAGGCTCGTATTTCGGGTCGTAAGCCTTCATCGCCTTCAATATAAACGCCCGTTGTTCCGTTTCCAAAACACCCTCGTTCAAAATCTGATCGAACGTAAACCCATTCTTGAGCATTTGATACGCATGTATTCGAATATGTTTCAAATGATTATTATGGATATTCAATCTACCTAAACACTCAAAAATCAACGCGTAGGTTTGCACGTTGAACGCAACCTCTTCCTTCTGGGCGTACTTCATGACTTCTTGAAGCTTCGCTAAAGCTCCTCTCGAGGCGAAATTTCTCATAGCAGCATTGTACACGCCGATCGTCTTTATCGGCGGATATATTTCTTTTACTCGTTTCGTGTTGTGCCCGAGTAAGACGTTTAACCCCCTCTGGGGGTTGTTCAGGATCCCGCAGATCTCTACGAAGGCCCCGACTGTCCTGGTGACGATCTCGTGTTTTGCCGCGGAGTCGTGGTGTCGTTTTCGTATCGTTTCTTTGACCTCAACTTCATCTTTGCCGTCTTCGGTTTCGTGTTCTTCGTGCAACTCTTCTAAGATTTCTGGTTGGAAGGTGTTTATCGGTAACACTTGTTGAAAACTGTAATTTGAATAAATTCAAATTAAAAATATTTATCGAAAAGCGACGTAAAGCAGTGTTTTTCTGCAATGATTTAGTAATCTTGTAAGAATCTTTCTTTCTAACAGTTGTCTAGATATGACAAAGATTTCATAATTATAATTTTTGATGATAATATTTGAAATATAATAGATATAGATTATTACTATAAAAAAAATTATCCCTTTTCAACTACAGTCAAACTTGAATAAGTCAAACTTTGATAATTCGAAACAAATTGGTTGGTGTTAGCGTCAAGACTGACAATTACGTGTAATTTAAACATACTTTTTTAAATCTTTATCTATTGATAATTGTTGAATGTTTTGAGTTTGTATTTAGAAACCAATAAAATCAATTCTTTCTATAATTCTGTAATACCGATAAAACTTTTTAAAAACTAAAATAATAACTTTCCTCATTTGTCAAAAATAACCGACATTTTTACACCAAAATAAAAAGTATGTATAGTCAAGTCAATATTAGTGGAACGCTGAGAGAGATAGAGATAGTGACGTAGCGTATTTTGCAGCAAGTTACGTAGATAGGGTGCGTGCAACAAGTTTTTACTGGAGAAAACTAATTTGCATACAATTCAGCGGCTTAAATGACCCATGGTCACGTTCTCGTACAAAATAAGCCATTAATTTAGCAATCGTCTCTTGATTCTGTTTCGTAAGGTCTGCGGCAATTTAATATTATTTCTACCAGCGCATTATACAACATTTCTGATCAAAAGAAACTTTGTATAAATATGCATTTATTCTAAGTCTTTTGCTGGAATTATCTAGAAATGTAATGAAATATTAAATATCAATTTAAACTTTGGGCGTATTACTGGTTGCACTATTTGCATTATTATTTTGCATAAAAATTCATTTTGATGTAATGGCAATCCCATACTTGAAAGTTATTTTAATATAACATTTAATTGTCTTAATGGTAGCGGAAGAAAATTTATGGCTTAAAGACCATAATTGAAATTCCAAATATTGATAACTTCGGGTAGCATGGAGGTTGTAAATGGAATATAAAATGTACTCTGGAAGTTTATTTGCCCTGAATACGAATGCAAACTCAAACTTACGTAAGACATCCGGAAAAGTGAGGTCAAATGTCAAACTGTAATTTTAGCAACATTAGTAAATGTATGCCATTTGAATTCAATCTCCCAGAAACCTCAAAATCTGTATAAAATACACAATGTAACACTAATTTTCACAGATCTTTTTCTCGAAAATTTTCCTATGTACGGCCATCATACTATTATAATATGCTGTTATTAAGCCAATGGTGTCATTTAAAAAATATGTCAATTCCGTCTTAATTCAAAAACCATTGAAGGTCGGAAATTTAGTTTACGATAAATATGTGTACATATTTTGATAATTCAAAACCGAGTTCTTTTTTCATAGCAGACCGATTTAGAGATTTTGTCATGTTTCAATACTTTGTGTTCTCAGTTTATAATAGCGGTTTTACACTATTGTTAATGGCACTATACGCAATTTTTTATTGCTTAAAAAGTTGTAAAACATTTTGCGTGTTAAATTGCGTAGTGTAAAATAATTTGAATAACATTGAATATGTAAAATTCAACAAAGATATGGCTCCGTCTGCATATCGTCTGGTTAAAAGTAAAAGTAACTAACATTTCATTTCTCACTTTCATTTCATTTTGCATTGCTACAATCCTCTATCTCCTCCTGTACTGTTATCCAACAGTAATTAAAAGAATGGTAATAGTAACTATTTAGGCTGACTAAAAATGCTTTAGATTATCATAATAATATGGTGTACTACTTTTGTTTAATAACTTGAAGACTTGATATCTCAAACATTTTTTGTGGCTAGTCACGGTTCGAGTTATCAAAGTTTGCATGTACAATATTATTACAATAGGTCAAGCTGCTAACATCTTATACAGCAGATAGACTATTCAGAAAAAGAACGGTAGTTTTCGAGATATTGACAAATTTTTTTGTCAAAATTGTCACCGTAAATCAGTTTTTCGGCTACCACAGCTACAAAATCACCTATTTTTAGATTTTAATTTTTGGGACAGAAATAACGTAAAGAATGTGTTCAAATTGCCTGACAATTGTGACAAAATTCATAAAAGTGTCAAGATCTCAAAAACTTAGGAATAACAAATAAAAACTAACCTCTCGATGCTTTCAATCATGTCCCCTGCTTCTAAACTCTCCTCGTTTTGTCCGATTTCCACTCTCTCGACACCCGAGACGCTCGGCGCGTAAAGAATATTATGTACTACGTTATTTACATTAAAATTATTAATTATCACAGATTCTAAAGGCGTAGATATTGGTTCGGCTTCCGCAATATCCTCGAGTATAGTTAAATTGTGGAAAGTATGTTCGCCGACGAATCGATTAGCCCGCATCATATTCTTCAGCTTGTGGAGCTCGCTCAGGTTCAAGTTCGTCAGCGCCAAGTATTTCAAATCTTCGGAATTTAATTTTTGAACTTTCGCCATGTGTTCCGACGTTGATTGATCCGTAACTAAAATTATACAAATAAATACCTTAAATTGTGTTTAGAAATATTGAGCCTACCAACTAAGAGCTCCGCGTATTTCTTGGTGCCTCGTATTCGTTTCTTTCGTGGTGCTTTTGGCTCTGGATTCGTATGCGTCGATTGTTGCCTCATCACAGCTGAAATAAAATCGTGTTTGACTTCGGTTTTAGGTCGAAAAAATTGTGGAAATTGTTGATTTACCGTTGCAAACAGCGTTGAACCGGTCGCAAAACACACAGGTTTGTTCCAGTGGTAATAACCTAGAAATTGCGTCGTTCTTCGAGGTCGTCACGCTGTTCAGCGAGTGGAATTTCGTTTTCGGCAGATTGAATAGGCGGTACATCGTTAATTAATTAATAAAATATTCTTAGATTCTTCGGGAAAATGCACAAAACGCACGTGCGGTTACTGCGCCATATTACACTTTTCTCTTACGTAATTAGTTCCAAATATAGACGCTAGATTGCCGGCAACAGTCTATATTTTGAAACTTGTTATCTATATTAATATAATTATAAATACGGAACTTATAATATCATTAAGTCTTGTCAAAATCTTGCGATTTATATGCTGGCAATCAATTTATTCGAAAATTGTTTCCGTTCGTGACATATAACCTATAAAACAATATCTGTAGAAGTTACAAGCATTACCCAAAAGATGTCGCTGTTTTTTAATTTTGGTGTCGAAAAAACAACCAATTTATTATTTGACAAACACATAATTAAGAATATAAATCGCGAGCATGAACTTTATGAACGAGTGGTAGGCGAGTGTATAAATATAAACATGCGAAAATCTGTTGATAGTATACAGGATTACCCAAAATTACCGGGACACTCAAATAATCCTCCAACGGTAAGAAATAAAAAAAAATTATGTAATTTCATCAAAATAGATAAATAATAAATTAAAGTAGAGGAAATTTTGTATAATTTATGTAATTTTTTGGTAAAATTAATAGTTTAGCTGTAGCAGCAAATTCTATTTGATCGAGATCGTGTCTGCATTAATATAAAGTTAGCCAGGATTTGCCAGATATTTTTATTTTAATAACTTAATAGTAGGTAGTGCCAAAGGTTGTCAATATCTGTCAAATCCTGGCTAATTCGTTTTATTTTATTGCAAACACGATCGATCTCAATCAAATAGAATCTCATGCAGTTAAACTATTAATTTTATATATTGTATGATAAAGTCATGTGACTGGCCACATCAGATTTTTTTATAACATACACCATTTTTTAGTTTTAAGCAATTAATTAAAATTAGTAAAAATTACCAGAACAGTTTTGATTAATTGCTTAAAACTAAAAAAATATGAAATATAAAAAGATTCCAATAAAAAAATGTTTAGAATTAGTCAATTAGTTAAAATTAGTCCTAAAATTACAAAATGTAAAAATACAGGGTGTTCCATTTGCAAAACAAAAGTTTATGAAATTTCGTTGAAGAATTATTTAGGTGTTCCGATAATTTTGGCTAAGCCTGTATAGTAGCTTATATTGTTGAAACACCACTGAAAGATGGCGCTATCTCCGTGGTTTCTAATTCCACCGAGTGCTGTCAGATGGCGCTCACGATAATTAAAACGATTAATTTTGTAATGAGTTTGAAGTTCTTGTGATGGACCGAACCAGTCTTGAAGTTTGCATCTTTCAGTGTCGTGCCTCTGGGACCTTCTGTAATAATTTAGGCTTTTATTTTTATGTGGATCGTTTAATTAAAGGTTAGTTTATTATTATTATTATTAAATTATTTATTCAAAAGAATTAAGTTATTTTTTGGTACATAAAGATTTTTAGTATTACCTCAATAACTAGTACTGATTTGTATGTGTTTTTTAAGGTTTAAAAGATTTAATTAAATTATATTTTACTGTTGTACTTATTATTTATTTTAAATGTATCATTTGTTGTTTATTTAAATCAGTCTTGGCGCATAAGCTTTTAATTTAATATTTTATCGGGAATTGTAAGTGGATTGGGCATCTGTTTTTCTCTAAGAGGGTACTTAATGTGTTATTATTATAGAAATGCGGGCTTGGTGTAGCATAAAAGGCGCATTATAGTCTCAATTAAACGGTTAATTAGTTTCTTTCACCAACTAAACTGGGTTGGGAACAAAGAACACATTGCTAGCCGATATTTTTCTCATTCTACAAGATTGGAGCGCTTGCATTTTGCGTATATTTATAAATACACATATTCGCAATGCAGGGAATTATGAAACACGTGTTTATTTTGTATCAACGATCTTTGCCGAACTGTTATTCTTTTCGCAGAAATAGGAAACTCTGTACAACAGCGAGGGTCAGCGGTTCACAGAGATACCATTATCAAAAGTTAATTGAAAATTTTCAGTGAGTTGCGAAGTATATTATAATAATAATATAATCAGGGTTGCCAGGTCTCCGGCATTACGCCGGAGTCTCCAGCATTTGAGCATCTCCGGCAAAATCAAACATGAAGGAAATAGTTTTACATTATTGTAAATAATATATCGTCGGCTTGAAGGTAAAATGGTAAAAGTCACTAACTAACAATTTGTTATATTTTATCGAAGCGCGAATTAATTGTGGCCAAATGCTGATAAATGCGTATCTAAACGAAAATACGATCAGTAAGTGTTAAAATAAGTTCAATAAATTCTTAAAATCCATTAATTCTCTGGAAAATGTCATTATATTTATTGGTATTCTATTGTAGTCAGGTTTTTGTAATTATTTGAAATGTTAGTTAGTTACTTTTACATTTAACCAGACGATATGCAGACAGAGACATATCTTTGTTGAATGTTACATACTCAATGTTATTCAAATTATTTTACACTACGCAATTTATCACGCAAAATGTTCTACAACTTTGTAAGCAATAAAAAATTGCGTATAGTGCCATTAACAATAGTGTAAAACCGCTATTATACAATGAGAACACAAAGTATTGAATTGTCAAAATATGTACACATATTTATCGTAAACTAAATTTCCGACCTTCAATGGTTTTTGAATTAAGACGGAATCGACATATCTTTTAAATGACACCATTGGCTTAATAACAGCATATAATATGATGGCCGTACATAGGAAAATTTTCTAGAAAAATATAGTTGAAAATTAGTCTTACATTGTGTATTTTATACAGATTTTGAAGTTTCTGGGAGATTGAATTCAAATGGCATACATTTACTAATGTTGCTAAAATTGCAGTTTTGACATTTAACCTCACTTTTCCGGATGTCTTACGTAATTTTGAGTTCGCATTCGTATTCAGGGCAAATAAAGTTCCAGAGTACATGTTATATTCCATTTACAACCTCCATGCTACTCAAAGTTATCAATATTTGCAATTTCAATTATGGTCTTTATTTCAGCCATAAATTTTCTTCCGCTACCATTAAGACAATTAAATGTTATATTAAAATAACTTTCAAATATGGGATTGCCGTTACATCAAAATGTGTATTTTTAGAGTAAAAAATCGACGTATTCAAAGACGTTTTTCCTTAACCGTATAAGATAATTGAAAAAGAAACAAAATTAAATCGCAAAGTTGAGTTTTTAGACCTGTTTTTTAAACAATTATTTTATATTTTTTTGTAATATTGTGGACTATACCTCCCCCACCATCTCCGGCATTTTTGTGAGACTAATCTGGCAACCCTGAATATAAGACATATGTGATATATAAAAGCTAATGAGCAGTTTTAAATACATAATTTGTACGTCTAAATTGTTTACCAAAAGTAATATACATACAAAGTTATTCTACAAAATCTAATAGGTACAATTTCAATTATATTTTTTTGCAGAATTAAAATGCGAATATCATACTCAACCGTTGTGATATTACTATCAGTATGTTGGATTTGCAAAGCAGTGCCGCACAACAGAGTAACGTAAGTATAAAAAAGAGCAAACTGAATTAAATCAATTATTCATTCATGTAAAATAAAGACCCCTGTGTACATCGGAGACATCTGGGGCGGCCTTGGTGCTCTATAATGAATGACAGTTATTTCTCTTAACACATTATTTCTGGAAAAGCTGTCCTGGAATAAGGTCATAAAATGTCAACCCTAATCAAACTGTTTTTTTGCCTGTGTTTCGGTTTGCTTCAAACATATCCAAATAGTGCAGCATAGCGATTTCAAGTAGGGTAAACGAACTGGGTTTATTTATAAACTATACTGAAATGAACACACATGCTGCTGGGTATTATTATTGGGCCTATGTGTATTTATATTGGTCGGTCTGTATTGTGTATCGGAAATTGAAGTGGACAAAGTTAGAAAATTTAACCATTACGCTTGCAGAGTGCAGACCGGTAATTCATTAAGATTTCAGTTCGGAAAAATTCAAACCCAGCTGGATTTTTGTGTACACATTTGGTTGGGTATTACAAACAACGTATAAAAAGTCTGCTCAAATGCATACTAGTTTTGGAAAAATCCCATAAAAAAGGAGATTCTCATGTATATAAAACACAGGGTTAGTAAAAATTACTGGAACAGCTAAATAATTCTCCAACTGTAAACAATTTCAAAAAGTGTTTCTAACAATAATTGTTTCGTTTTAAACAAGCTGTCGTTTAAATATGTGTTTAATATACAAAATATATCAAAATTCGTCAAAATTTCATTTTATTATAGAAATTTTGTAACCTTTGTCTTTTAACTTTAACATACATAGTATGATAAATTTTGAAATCGTGCCGAACAAAAAATAGAGATTTTAGTATGGGTTTGTGTACCCGTGTTGTGGAGACGATTCCGGAGAAATTACGAAAGGTATCGGGACGAAACTTCCGATTTATATATTATATATGTTTCATGACCAAACTTAGAGCTGAAAAGCTTTTTCTTCAAAACAATCCAAAGGAACTGCATGTTTACTCTAGGCATTTTGCAAGGATTTTGCAAATGAGCCGCCATTAATATAATTTCGTCAAAATAGTTAAATAATAAATTAAAGCAGAGGATATTTTGTATAAATTGTCTACGATATTTTTTGGCATAATTGATAGTTTAGCTGCATGAGCAAATTGTATTTGAGTGAGATCGGTCGTGTCCGCATTAATATAAAACTAGTTAGCCAGGATTTGACACATATATCCATTCTAATAACAGTAGGTAGTATCAAACCCTGACGTTTTGACAATACTGTCGATAGAATCAAAATATCTGTCTATTTGATCGAGTTCGATCGTGTCTGCATTAAAATAAAATGAGTTAGCCAGGATTTGACAGATATTTTGATAATATTGACAGTAGGTATTGTCAAAAAATCAGCGCTTGAATACTACCTACTGTCATCAGAATGAAAATAATTGTCAAATCCTGGCTAACTAGTTTAAATGCAGTCACGATCTCGATCAAATAGATATTTGTTCATACAGCTAAACTATTAACTTTATCAAAAATGTCATGGACATAAATTATACAAAACTTCCTCTACATTAATTTATTATTTAACTATTTTGACGAAATTACAGAAATGGCGGCTCATTTGCAAAATCCTTTTAAAATGTTTAGAGTTCAATTCCTTTGGACCCTTTTGAAATTTTTTGTACCTTGGTAAAAAATGTTCAGGGGACGCAAAAAGACTGATTTACGCTAAAACCTCAATTTTTTTACGCAAATACAGTACTTTATCATACTATGTATGATAAAGTAAAAACAATAACATAAAAGTTATATCTTTTTCTCTATGTATAAAAAGAACCACCCAAATGATCAGTTATATTCAATGCTATATTGAACTGTGTACAAAAGTTGATGGAAAATACGTTGTCGCTAAATATGCATCGTCAAACATTAATAAAAAATCTGATGTGGCCAGGCACATGACTTTATCATACAATATATAAAATTAATAGCTTAGCTGCATGATATTCTATTTGATCGAGATCAGTTGTGTTAGCCAGGATTTCACAGATATATTGAGACTATTGACAGTTGGTAATGTCAAAACATCAGCGTTTAACACCACCTACTGTCATTAGAATGAAAATATCTGTCAAATCCTGGCTAACTAGTTTTATGTTAATGCAGACACGACCGATCTCAATCAAATAGAATCTCATATGCAGCTAAACTATTAATTTTATATATTGTATGATAAAGTCATGTGCCTGGCCACATCAGATTTTTATTTTTGTCCGTTTGGTAAAATAAAAGATCATGAGCTATGATTAATTGCTTATAACTCAAAAATGAGGCATCTTATAAAACAAATATTTCTATACAACATTTTTAGATTTAATGTTAGAATTCAAAAATGCAAAAGATCCATTTTACAAAACAATGATTCCTGCAAAAAAATCCTTGAATTAATCTAAGAATTAAAGAATGCAAAAATATACAGGGTGTTTCATTTAAAAATAAAAAGTTACCACAATTCCAGAGTGAAGTGCACACAGAATATGAAGAAAAATTTATAAATATAAAAGTAACAACTATTTGTTTATTTTCAAAATGATGAAATAATATAGAAAAATATAGAAGAAAAATTTATAAATATAAAAGTTATAAATATGACACATTTTAAGTTAGGTATCATAGGATAGCTCATTTAAAACCAAATAAGTTTTTTTTTTAATTAAGATCTCTAAAGATAATAATTAAAGTGACAAACAAACAACAACATTAATAAAACAAACTTAACGTATTTTTTTCATAATATCTATACTTTCTAGGAATGAAGACATACGTGATGCAATTTTATCAGTGGTAAACATGATCAGGTCAACTGAGGACAAACTCGAAAGGCACGAATATCGCGAAAGAGTTCTCGGTGACCAAATAAAAAAATCCCTGATAGCGCTTGACAAACGAATCAAAGCGCTAGACCAAGGAACACTCAGTAGAATCGACGAGAGGATAGCGACCATTGAGAGCATGTGGATTCAAAAAGACGAAAAAGAAAAACAACAGATGCAGAAGACATTTGAAGTGGTCGAGGATATCCAGAAAAACCTTCCAACTATCATGGAAAAATTAAAAAGCGATATTATCAATGAAGTAAGTATGTTAAAACAAAATTCTGACTTAAATATGAACAATGAATTCAATCGTTTAGGTAAAACAAAATAAGGTTGCGATCCCACCACCCCAAGAAATTAAAGGATTTACCAAAGAGAACATGGACGCGATTGAAAAACTCATTAATACGTCGGTGGTTCAAAAGATCAAACAAATCGAGGATACGATGAAAAACATCAGCAAAGATGTAGAAAGTTTCAAAATTCAACAGGACAAAGTTCAACAGCTAAACCAACAGTCCAACGACAATTTAGAAAAACTCAAGAACCATCTGGTGAACAATGAAAACCTGCTGGAAAAATATGAATCTAAGTTAGCCGAATATCACAACAGGGTTGACGTTTTTCCGCAAAAAGACAAAGATCATAACGACTACAACACAAACATCATGCAAGGTAAGATTTATTTTATGATAATTTCACAATTAGCATAAATATTAGGGTTATGACAATAAACATAAATAAAATCCACCTAAATTTTATAATAAATTCCAGTTTTGGAAGTCCAAAAATCAAATGTGGAGCAGATCCTATCCGAAGTCAAAACAATCGTCACAAAAGTAGTGAAAATCCCAGAAAAAATCGACTTCGAAACAGGCTTAAACACGACTTTGTCCAAAATCGAAAGTATACACCACGATTTCGGAGAGCGTATCGAAAAAAGCGACTTAAAACTCGAAGAAAAGATGAAAGCATTACAAAAAGACAACGAGAACAAGCACGCCGACGTCACAAATAACTTCAACGACGTCAACAAGATACTAGAAACGCTAACCGACAACCTAGCGACGAGTTACAACGTGATCAAAAGTGAGGTTAAGTCTCTCGGCAAGTTAGAACAGGTTATGGTCCAAACAGCTGATGGCGTCTTGGATACGAAACGTCGTGTCGAATATGGAGTACATCAGATTTTATTGGAGGTCGGCGACTTGATTAAATCGCAGTCTAAAGAGGTTAATTCTACTATTAATGACAGGTAAAATATCGCCGCCATCTTTGGGAATTGAAACGTACAAATGTGTGATTTGCAGGTTTAATAACTTCGAGTTGTCAATACTAGACAACGAGACTGGTGCTTTGGCTAACTTAACGATAAAAATAGGTGATGAAATTGATCAAGTTTGGAGGCAGATTGGTATTATGCATCAACAGATGTCTGCTAGTACAGATACGTTGAATAAACTTCAAAATCAGACGGATGCGTATGTTAACGGATCATTAAATGTAATGGATAGTATGAAAGGAAAGGTATGTAGTACACATGAAGAGTTGAAGTAAATAACTAGTGCCAAAGTTATTGTACCTACCGAGATATTTAGAAAATTTTGCCTGACAGACTAATGATGAAAAGCAAAAACTTCACTATTTTTGGTTTCATTATACATCTAGTTCTTCTAATGAACACGGAATCAAAAAACCAATTCAATAGTACAGAATATAATAGTTACTTACATGTTTTTGAATTTTGGCATTTAGGAAAATATTTAGTAGAACTCTTCACATTTGGTTGCCTTCTTGGTTTTAAGTTTTGTCTCCTTTTAGGTTGTCAAAATCACGGATAGAATGACTGAGGTTGACGATAACCTCAATTACCTTATGGGAAGGTTATCTTTGGTGACGCAGGAATTTAATATGATTAAAAATGGTTTAGGGAAAGCCCTCGATGAGATTAGAGCGTCTTTCCAAGAGGTGCAGGATAAAGTGAAGGATAAAGGTCCTGGGCCGCATAAGATAGAGGACAATGAGGTTGAGTCGACAACGAAGACATGAGATAATCAGACTGCATCTTTTTCTCAGCAGTAGCCTGATTTTTTTTTGTTAACGTACTCCTGAGAATGCAACTAATTTTTTGTAGGTTAAGATAAATAATCGTTTCAGTTTATTTCTCAATTAATAAGTTATTGATCATTATTATAAGTTTGTATGTCCTATGCATATACATTTTTGCCATATGATATGATGTACCCCAGTAATAAAGTAATATTAAACAGAAATTATTGTTTTATTTCATGTTTAAAAGTTTGCTGCATCAATGCTGCAAGTTCTTTTATTTTCAAATTACAATTTAAAGTTCTTTTTGATTAAAATTACTCAAATCATAGACCATTATAAAGATGTACTGTTCGGTCAGATCCAATAACAAATCGAATCCAATTATTTTCAGATTTTTCAACCTTAACAACAATCTCATGACCTGTTTGAATCCGTAACATTTGTTGCTAATTTTTATTGAAAGCCCATTTAAATTTGTGTCTAATACGCGTTTGTTTATTAGAAACGGTTGAAATTTAACAGAATTATCAAATTTTATTGACCGGCTAGACACATCACAGAAGAAAATATAGAAGCAATATACAGACATCCGTAGTCTTTATACACATTAAGTAGCCATTACTATATAGCACTAAGATTTACAATGTTATTCTAAAATTATGACAGTTATTTTTCCTTTTTGTTGTTACCTGCCAGAGTATCACAATATGTTACTAAGTACTATCTTGGCCATATATTATGTCCCTTCTTTTGACGTCCATTTTCTCGGAAACCTAGGGGCGAAAAAAATTTAAAAAATTCTGGTGCTGTCCTTGATTAATATGCTACAACTCATAAAAATTAGAAACCTGTATGTGTTGGCGTTTTCCCGATTTTTCCAAATTAAGAAGAATTGGCGCTGTTTTTGCCACGTAAATTTTATTCGTTTAACTTTAGCAATTAATTACTCCGGAAATAATACATAGATTTGAACGAATTAAAAAGTACAATCACTTGCGGAATGCTAGCTTTCAATGTGCATTTTTGTAAAATCATTGGATTACTGGTTGACCCACAATAAGCTGTATTATGTAATGCCAGCCATTCCGTTATTAGAAGAGCTAGAATAATGAAATATAGACAATAGGCTACCCAATAATTCATAGGTTTAAAGTTTATTACGTAATCATTTATTATCTAGCATTTTTCATACAAAAGATCGTGCTGAAACTCCGCGTGAATTCCGACGCTCTACGGTCTTTGGGGTACTACGGGGAAAGGAGGCGTTAGCGGTGCAGTCATGTCGGAGAGAACCGACACAGCATGCTGGGAGAACCGGGGCACCTTATTATCAATACACCAAAAGAACCATAACTTGACAAGGTAGTAATATTAACTAACAATTAAATTCTTAATATTTGCATAATTAAAATATTAAAACTATAATATTGCGACCCGGTACGAGATAAATCTCTTCTATCGATTGGCGCTTATGTTTTCTTCAGTTTTTATACAATAAGGTTGTAAACAAGATTTTGATGGAAGCGGATAGATTTAATAATATGGAGTTAGCAGATTTTCCGATTAGTGGTGAATACTAAATTAAGCTTGCTTGATAAACCCAAAACATATTTAAAAGGTATGCCCGATTTTGTTATATAAATATTCAAATTATTATGACAGTTTCTTCAACAGCTTATTTATTAATAATATTTAAATACATGCAGAAACAATATAAAATAAATACCAACTCTTGATATATTACATATATTACAAACGTCAGCTCTGACCGTATAAAACTTAAAAATATCAAAAAACTTTTACAAATTTAGCATCGTAAATTTGTAGACACAGATAATATTTTGCAGATCACTCATTAATTTTAAATGCTAAACCCGAAACCCGATTTAAATTGCCAAGAATTTCCATGGGACTTCCAAATGCCTGTTCGTGGTTCTGTTATCTTTTTGACTCATTTTGCCATCGGTTTTTAATTCCGGAATCTGTCGCCGGATATCCAAATTTCTTTGGCGAGGCATTATCGCCGTGTCGTTATATGTATTGTGTCCGTAAACACTGTTCTCCTAGTAACTAATGCACGTGCGATACCCCACTACTGGCAGCGTCGCTGTCGATCCCTTTCCCCGGTCGCCCCTAGGACCGTAGAGCGCCGCGTCAACTGCAGCAATCATGAGATGCTTCAACTCGATCTTTTGTAGGGAAAATGCAAGATAAACCGTGATTATGTAATAAACTTTAAACCTATGAATTAGTGGGTAGCCTATAGTATATATTTCATTATTCTAGCTATTCTAATAAAGGAATTGCTGGCATTGCATAATATAGCTTTTTGTGGGTCAACCACTAATCCAATGATTTTACAAAAATGCACATTGAAAGCTAGCATTCCGCAGGTGATTTTACTTTTTAATTCGTTCTAATCTATTTATTATTTCCGGAGTAATTAATTGCTAAAGTTAAACGAATAAACATTACGTGGCAAAAACAGCCCCAATTCTTCTTAATTTGGAAACATCGGGAAAACGCCAACACATACAGCTTTCTAATTTTTATGAGTTGTAGCATATTAATCAAGGACAGCACCAGATTTTTTTCAATTTTTTTCGCCCCTATGTGTCCGAGAAAATGGACGTCAAAAGAAGGGACATAATATATGGCCACGATAGTACATTAGAGTTTACGTTCATTATATTTCCAGGTATATTTGGGTTCAAAATAAATTGCACCAACAATAAAATTTTCACTCATTTATTGAAACAGTACCGAGTTACTATTGTGATTTATTAAAAATAGAAAGAAAAAACAAGAAATACAACAAAATTAAAAATGTTTACTCGATCTCCGTCGTTTATACAAAAGATCATCTGTTTCGCGTTTAACTGACCTGGGACCCAATTCCCGTCATCTTTTTGAAGCGACTGCGTGACTTTTCGAATGTAGTAGGGATATCACCGGTTGCCCGTATCTATGAACAAGTTTGCTTGTTGCTAAGAAAACTAACACACGCGCCACGCCCATACGTTCCCATACGTTTGATTGAAAAGTATGGGCGTATATATATATATATATATATATATATATATATATATATATATATATATATATATATATATATATATATATATATATATATATATATATATATATCCCTACTCCATTCGAAAAGTCACGCATTCGCTTCAAAAAGATGACGAGAATTGGGTCCCTGCACTAGTCTGCGATCATGTTGATAGTGTTGTTAGCTTCCTGTTGAAATCGTTCACCTTGTTCGTCACTGAGTTAGTAATAAATTAAATAAATAAAACTATTCCAGACTCGTCTTTCCATATCATTCAGTTTAGTTGCAAAATTGTTGTCCTGCATAATTTTCCGAATTTGTGGCCCATAAAATATTCCTGAAAATAGATTAGTTGAAATACATACCTAAACTCTTATTATCAACGATTTAAAATGTAAGTTAACCTACCTTCTTTAATTTTAGCTTCACTCAATCTAGAAATGTTAGTTTAAGATGACATAATGCTTCTGTGTCAACGTCCAATTATTGTTTCACAAACTGCTTCATGCATCCAAGCATCAAAGACTAAAATACAATAAAACAGGGTAATAAAAAAACAAAATAATGTCTAGCAAACATCGATAACTCAGCCAAATTACAACCGATTCTAATAAACAAACTCGTGCTAAAGGCACATTTAATTTGGCTTTCAATAAAAAAAAATTGAAATAAAATATTGTGGATTGAACCAGGTCATCAATCTGTCCTTAAAGTTCATAACAAAAAATTCGAAAAATTTTGAATTTGAACGTCCATAACTTTTCGACAGTACATCCTTCTAATGGTCTCTGTTCTCTCTTTCAATTGCATTTTTTATTTTGGAAATCGGATTTTGGAAAATGACGGTGTTCTGCATTTTTTTACACAGACAAGTACCCAAAAAGAGCTTTTTTAAAAAATCGAGATTTTCGAGGTGTTTGGAATATTTCGTATATGCCATTATGTTCAGTTCTATCAGCTCAACAACAATGTCTCCAGAAAAGTAGATTTTCACTGTACCACACTGTTATTAGTAGGGGAAGTATTTGACACTACATGCAACGTTTTTACTTTATCATAGGCAGTAATATCTATTTTTACTTTATCATACGCAGTATGTTAAAGTATTGTAATCATGCCGAAAAAAAAAATTGAGATTTTAGCGGAAATAGGTCTTTTTGGGTCCCCTGAACATTTTTGACCAAGGTACAAAAAAATGTCTGTGTGTGTGTGTGTGCGTGTGTGTGTAAACGATTTTTGTGGCGACGATTCCGGAGAAACTACTAAAGGTATCGGGACGAAAGTTCATATTTAGAAGTTTCATGACCTAACTTAGAGCTGAAAAGCTTTTGGTTCAAAAGGGTCCAAAGGAACTGGTAGTTTATTCTAAGCCTTTTTCAAGGATTTTGCAAATGAGCCGCCATTTCTGTAATTTCGCCAAAATAGTTGAATAATAAATTAAAGTAGAGGAAATTTTGAATAATTTATGCCTATGACATTTTTTGGTAAAATTTATAGTTTAGCTGCAAGAGCAAATTCTATTTGATCGAGATCGGTCGCATCTGCATTGATATGAAACTACATACTAGCCAGGATTTTGACAAATATTTTTTTGTGCTGTCACACTCGAAAACAGCTGATTTCATCAGAGGTTGGAGAACCGCTATGGAACGTTGCCGCTCTAGGCCGGGAAATTACAAAATACAAATTATAAATAAAATAAGATCACCAATTTGATTGTTTGTTGATATGAAATATCAACCTGTCTTTATATCTAATTCTAATAACGATAAATTGAGAAAATTGTAAATAAAGCATATCGATGAGTGTAGTTTTATTTTAATATGTTGGTACGGATGACACATCTACAGTGTCATGAACAAATATAAATCTGTCAGAATTTGAATTAAACTTGAAGTTTCGCCACAGTGGTACCAACCTAACATTTCCTATACAGAAATATAACCATTTTTATTTTTTAAATACATGTTTCTCAAAAAGCAACACAATAGACGTTGATGTCACTCCTCCCAAAAAACTAGATAGCGCAACTTGTTCACGTGCGACGGCGACGCTTCGGTGACGCGCCGCATCACCGCTCGTCGCGCTATTCCGTACTTTCGGCACTTGTGACATAAATAACTATTATTCTAATGACGTAGTGTAGCTAGTGTCAAATGCTGATGCTTTGACAATACCTACGATTTATCTCAATAAAATAGATTCTCATGCAGCTAAACTATTAATTTTATATATTGTATGATAAAGTTATGTGCCTGGCCACATCAGATTTTTTTCTGTTTATCTTGAACTGTAATATCTTGAGTTCCAATAAAGTTTATTATTATTATTATTATTATTATTATTATAATAAAGTATTGCAATCGTGCCGAAAAAAAAATTGAGATTTTAGCGGAAATAGGTTTTTATGGGTCCCCTGAACATTTTTGACCAAGGTACAAAAAATTTCTGTGTGTATGTGTGTGTGTGCATATGTATGTCTGTTTGTGTGTAAACGATTTTTGTCTGTGTCTGTGTGTATGTATGTATGTGTGTACCCGCGTTTTGTGGAGACGATTCCGGAGAAACTACTAACGGTATCGGGACTAAGAGCTGAAAAGCCTTTGGTTCAAAAGGGTCCAAAGGAACTGGCTATTTACTCTTAGCATTTTTCAACGATTTTTGAAATTTTGTACAATTTATGTTTATAAAATTGTTTTGGTAAAATTAATAGTTTAGCTGCCAGAGCAAATTCTATTTGATCGAAATCGTGTCTGCATTAATAGCAGGTAGCAAGGATATTTTGAAACTTTTGACAGTATTCAGAACGACAGCGGTTGCGAAACGTCAATTCAACACGTAAATGCATGGAGAATGCGATGAGGCAGAGAAACACGCGCGCACGTACAGTGCAACAATATTAAAACATCTTCGGGTCAATGTGTATTTCGATTGCGGATTGTTTTCGCGAATAGATACAAGAACGATTGTAAGTCGGTATGGTAACATTAAAACTTAATTGGAATATTGAGCATAATAATTCTTTATGACCTTTTGTAGTTAGCACTGAAGACGGGGTTAACCCGAAAATATAGTATGCTAGAAGCCAATATAATATATTAATCATCAGAACCAATAACCTTTTCACTTTATCATATGTAGTATGACAAGGAGCTTTAGTCTTAGCATTTTTGAAATAATTTGCAAATAAGCCGCTATTTCTGGAAGTTCGTCGAAATAATTAAATAATAAATTAATGTAGATGAATTTCTGGATAATTTATGACTATAAAATTTTTTGGTAAAATAAATATTTTAACCGCATGAGCAAATTCTATTTCATCGGGATCGCTCGTACTGCATTAAAACACTAGTATTCAAACTAGTTAGCCAGGATTTGTCAGATATTGTGATTCTAATGACAGTAGGTAGTGTCAAATGCTGATGTTTTGACATTACATACTATAAATAAATCAAAATATCTGTCTAGTTCTAGTAGTTTTATTTTAATGCAAACGTGGTCGATCTCGATCAAATAGAATCTCATGCAGCTAAACTATTAATATATGGTATGATAAAGTCATGTGTCTGCCCACATCAGTTTTTACTTTATCATACGCAGTATTATAAAGTATTGTAATCGTGCCGAAAAAAAAAATTGAGATTTTAGCGGAAATAGGTCTTTTTGGGTCCCCTGAACATTTTTGACCAAGGTACAAAAAAATGTCTGTGTGTGTGTGTGTGTGTGTATGTGTGTGTATGTGTGTGTGTACCCGTTTTTTGTGGAGACGATTCCGGAGAAACTGCTAAAGGTATCGGGCCGAAAGTTCATATTTAGAAGTTTCATGACTAAACTTAGAGCTGAAAAGCTTTTGGTTCAAAAGGGTCCAAAGGAACTGGCTGTTGCCTCTAAGCATTTTTCAAGGATTTTGCAAATGAGCTGCCATTTCTGTAATTTCGTCGAGATAGTTAAATTATAAATTAAAGTAGAGGAAATTTTGAATAATTTATGCCTATGATATTTTTTGGTAAAATTAATAGTTTAGCTTCAATACCAAATTCTATTTGATCAAGATCGGTCGCATCTGCATTGATATGATACTCCATAGTAGCCTAGATTTAACCAATATTTTTTTGTGCTGTCACCACAGAAATGTCTATGGCTGTCATAGTCGAAAACAGCTGATTTCATCAGAGCATCAGAGGTTGAGAACCGCTATAGAACGTAGCCGCTCTAGTGCGCCAAAGTACAATATACAAATTTCAAATAAAATAAGATCACCAATTTGACTGTTGGTTGATAAGAAATATCAACCCGTTGTTATAACTAATTCTAGAAACGATAAATTGAGAAAATTGTAAATAAAGTATAGCGATGAGTGTATGACATCTACAGTGTCATGAACAAATATAAATCTGTCAGAATTTGAATTAGCTTTTTAAACTTGACGTTTCGTAGAAGTGATAACAACCTAACATTTCCTATACATAAATATAACCATTTCTTAATTATTTTTTTAATACATATTTCTCAAAAAGCAGCACAAAAAACGTTGATGTCACTCCTGCCAAAAACTACATAGCGCGAGGCTCACATGTGACGGCGACGCTCCGCCTTCGGTGACGCGCCGCATCACCGCTCGTCGCGCTATTTCGTACTTTCGGCACTTGTGACATAAATAACTATTATTCTAATGACAGTAGGTAGTGTCAAAAGCTGATGCTTTGACAATACCTCCTGTCAATAGTATCAAAATATCTGTCAAATCCTGGCTAACTAGTTTAATTTGAATGCAGATACGATTTATTTCAATCAAATAGATTCTCATGCCGCTAAACTATTAATTTTATATATTGTATGATAAAGTCATGTGCCTGGCCACATCAGATTTTTTTTTATTAAAAGAGCGAAGTTATTATGTTTTGAGCAGTGTATGTAGGCATTTTGAGTAACATAAAAAATAAGAAACAAAGTATACGACGATAGGTTGGTGTTGAGATGTAAATGGATGCGATAAAAACGGTAAGTATAAAAACAGGGGATAATAAACAAACCCATATCAGTATTAATATTAGTTTATTTTTGCAAATAATGCTACTGGGTACATAATAAATGTGAACGGGCCAGCAAACGCGGCCGATTCTAATAAACCCCATTTTTTTTGTAGTTTTTCTCTTCTCTCAATCTTTCATTCGTTAATTTTATTTGTTACTTATATCATGGTACTCAGTACATACGTGATATCGAATTTTGACGGATCGGCGGGTCGTCGCCCGCTCAACGGGCCCGCGAATGTCAAAGTTCAATCGAGGAATCAAAAATATTTACAGTGGCAGTGTATCACAAAAAAAAATCATGTTCTTCTCGACTCGTAATGCTAATATATACTCCATATTTATATATATATTGAACATTGTACCGAGCTCGAAACGGATAATTCAGGCAAAAATACAGCTCAACTTCGCGAAAAGCGGACATATTTATTATATTTTGACTAACACTGCCATCTTTTGCGCGCGTCTTTAACTACTATATTTTGTGTGTTTGATGTAACGTCTATGAGAGGACGGATGGGCTCAATAAATTGTAATTAATTAAAGTCATCATCGCACTCAGGGAAGTACTTGTACGACTATTATACAGTGTGTCCAGAAAATTTGGCTCAATACAAATAAAAGAATTTCACCACAAAGAAACGTACGATTTGACATTTTCATGTTATACATCTAGAAAAACAATGTATTTGTGTGCTTCCGCTAGCCACGCCTTTGAAAACATGATAGAGCATCATATTTTATAAAAATAACAACAATACTATGCTTATTGGATACTATTTGTGGAAAAATCCCATAAAAGACGGAGGTAAAAACTAAAAAGGGAGGTACATATTTACATAAAACACTTTTTCTTCATAAGAACAGATACAGGATTAGTCAAAGTTACCAAAACACTTAAATATTTCGTCAACCGTAAAGAAATATCAAAAAAATTCGTAAAAACTTAAAAACATACAGGCTGCTTTATCAGCAGAAGGAAAGGTTACCAAATATAAAAACTTAAAAGGCATAAATGTATAAACTGCCAAATTAAAAGAAATGTGGGAACATATTCTTAATTTGAAGTTCAAGAGTTTTGAATAATTGCTTATAAGTAAAAAAATGATGCCTTTTATGAAAAAAATAACTCTACAAAAAATTCTACGAATTCATCCTAGAATTAATAAAAGTAAAATTATACATGCTGTTTTATCAGCAAAAGGAAAGGTTACCAAATATAACAATTTAACAGGCAAGAAAAAATAACAAAATAAAGTATAAAATATAAATTAAATTTATAAACTGCTAAATTAAAAGAAATGTGGGAACATATTCTTAATTTGAAGTTCAAGAGTTTTGAATAATTGTATTTAGGTAAAAAAAATGCCGCATATTATTAAAAAATTAATTCTACAAAAAATTCTGAGAATTCATCCTAGAATTAATAAACGTAAAATATACAGGCTGTTTTATCAGCAAAAGGAAAGGTAACCAAATATCAAAATCTAAAAGGCAAGAAAAACTAACAAAATAATGTATAAAATATAAATTGAATGTATAAACTGCCAAATTAAAAGAAACGTGGGAACATATTCTTAATTTGAAGTTCAAGAGTTTTGAATAACTGCTTATTAGTAAAAAAATGTCGCATTCTACTAAAAAATTAATTCTACCAAAAATTCTAAGAATTCATCCTAGAATTAATAAACGTAAAAATATACAGGCTGTTTTATCAGCAAAAGGAAAGGTTACCAAATATAAAAATTTAAAAGGCAAGACAAAATAACAAAATAATGTATAAAATATAAATTAAATGTATAAACTGCCAAATTAAAAGAAATGTGGGAACATATTCTTAATTTGAAGTTCAAGAGTTTTGAATAATTGCTTATAATTAAAAAAATGATGCATTTTATTAAAAAAATAATTCTACAAAAAATTCTAAGAATTCATCCTAGAATTAATAAACGTAAAAATATACAGACCGTTTTATCAGCAAAAGGAAAGGTTGCCAAATATAAAAACTTAAAAGGCAAGAAAAAATAACAAAATAATGTATAAAATATAAATTAAATGTATAAACTGCCAAATTAAAAGAAATGTGGGAACATATTCTTAATTTGAAGTTCAAGAGTTTTGAATAATTGCTTAACACTTAAAAAAAACGCATTTTATTAAAAAATTAATTCCACAAAAAATTCTAAGAATTCATTCTAGAATTAATAAACGTAAAAATATACAGGCTGTTTTATCAGCAAAAGGAAAGGTTACCAAATATATAAATTTAAAAGGCAAGAAAAATGACAATAATTTATAAAATATAAATTATATGTATAAACTGCCAAATTAAAAAAAATGTGGGAACATATTCTTAATTTGAAGTTCAAGAGTTTTGAATAACTGCTTATAACTAAAAAAATGATGCATTTTATTAAAAAATTAACTCTACAAAATATTCTAAGAATTCATCCTAGAATTAATAAACGTAAAAATATACAGACTGTTTTATCAGCAAAAGGAACGGTTACCAAATATAAAAATTTAAAAGGCTAGAAAAAATAACAAAATAATGTATAAAATGTAAATTAAATATATAAACTGCCAAATTAAAAGAAGCGGGAACAAATTCTTAATTTGAAGTTCAAGAGTTTTGAATAATTGCTTATAAGTAAAAAAATGCCGCATATTATTAAAAAATTAATTCTACAAAACAATCTAAGAATTCATCCTAGAATTAATAAACGTAAAAATATACAGGCTGTTTTATCAGCAAAAGGAAACGTTGCCAAATTTCCAGAATAAAATAGACGTCCTGTATCTTCAAAATATATTTAAACTATAGATTGATTAAACAAAAAAACTTTTGTTTGAAAATTTATTTGTTTTATGGTTAGGGTATTATTTAGTCTTTCCGGTAAGTTTATCTAATTTTGTTTAATTACTTATATCTCCAAAATGATCAATTTTATAAACAATTTATTCCTACAATATTCTTAGAATGCAGTTGTCTCGTATAACTCGAAAACGCCATCTAGTACTGAAACGATGTATAAATTTTTTTTGTCGAGAATTTTGATTTTACTTGAGGTTATTTGAGACCGAAAACAATATTTTCTAAGAAATTAAGACAGAATAAATTCTACAAACTGTATAATGAGTCAGTACAAGCACTTCCGTTTCGAAAAAATCGACCAAAATCGCCATATTTTTGCCATTGTCACAATCTTGATTATTTACCTAATCGTTGGTTAACAATTTCAGCTATAGGGGGGGGGGGGCTGCACTCAATCCATACCTCTTCTCGTTTAGTTCAATAGGCACTTATAAGAAAAACCGATTGAGAAGCACTAAAATAACCAATAAAACAAAACAAAACCGAAGCACTCTTGTGCGGCGCGTTGACAATTATCGACAAAACAAAACAGTCGACCCAAATCTCCCTATCTATATTCACTACTGATTCGTTTCTTTAGCACTAAATACAATAAAGAAAACAATAATAAAAAAAAGAAACTAGAAAAGTTCTGTGTAAAAGTGTGTTTAGTAATTATTTAATCCATAGCGAAGTGTTTATTTGTTTATTCTGTGGGATTCCGCCGATTCCCTTCGAGACATAACCTCAAATTTGAGGTTATGTCTCGAATTTAAGGTTATCTCTCAGCGGGAACGACGGAAATCGAAAGTAAGGAATAAAAATGAAGTGAAACAGTGAAAGGTTTGGTGAAATAAAAAGTGTTGTGTGTTGGTTTTGAAATAGTTCATCGTTTTATTATCTCCTATCGCTGTGTCGCCTAGCGAATCGTACAAACTCACTCGTATAATAATCGAAAAAGTCTCGAAAGCGTTTGAATAGCCGGAAAATGGAACAAGAACAGCTCCGAGCATTTTAGGTTACGTACGATCGATAAGATCAATTCGCGCTGCTCTCTCTCTCTCCTTCGAGTGTACTAAACTAAAATATACATAACCTAAAATCGCTAGTCTCCTCTCGCGTTAGTTTATCGTAGTTTTCTGCTCTCTGGACGATACAAAAATAAACGATTACAAAATATCACAAAACGTAAAGGAATGTACCGTACGTGTGTACATAGTAACAAGGTGCGACATCCAAAATGGTACCTAAAACTAAAAACGAAAGGAAAACAAACGTATGTACAATTCATTTGAGGTTAGGTTTGCCTTACAGTCGTACGCAACATCCGCTGTACCCTGTATGTTGGTGGTTATTTTTTTTTTGTTGCTCTCGCGCTTCCAGAAAACAAGGTAACAACCGTTGTCGTTGTCGAGCGTTTTAATCTCTTTTTCAGGGGAGTGGGGGCAAATTTCTGTGAGGGGGGGGGCTACTTGCAATATTGCTAAGGGAGGAAGACAGACATGTCGTCCGTACGCTATACACAACCCGTATATTATTATATACACATGATTAAAAAAATAATAATAATAATAAAAAGAAAAAGACTGAAATTCTTAATAAATTTTTTTCCGATTATAAAAATTGTTGTTTTGTTAATTGTTGCAAATTTAAAATACCAAAATGTTTGTGTTACTATTTGAACCAATGAATATAAAATTCGAAAAAAGTTCACAAAAAGGATATACAGGATGTTTCAGAAATAGCGGCTAACCTAGAAGATGCACATAGCGTGTGTTCATATAAATTTGTCCTCTAGTAGGAATTTACTAGTAGGAAAACACTTAGGTTGGTACACGTATTATAAACTGTAAAGTCAACTAACAGACCATTTTGTGAGGTTAGGTTTCTGCAGACTCTTATTTAACTTTTTGTACTTCAAGTTCTCTGAAGAAACCTAACCTAACATTACTGTAATTTGGACCAGTTAAAAATATCTTTTGGACTGCTAAAAATACCACAACTGCCAGACAGAGAATGTAACAGAGCAATACAAAAAATATGAGGGGGAAAAAGTCCATAACCAAGTCTTGTGCGGTTCTTTTAGATAATATAAAAACAAAAGTAAGGTTAAGTCCACAGTTTCATACAACATCGCTCATACAAACATAAAGTATATGCTAAAATTATGTCATGCTGAGCTATAGGACTAATTTATTCAAACACACGATTGTTCTTTACAAAAATTCATTATTTCAAAGTTTTAAACTTCCTCAATATCACTGCTTGTCAAATTTTCAAATGACAAAAATTTGTGTTGGCTTCCCTGATTTAAAACTTGAAATATGTCAGTGAACTGTCACCTAATTGTCAAATGTCATTAATTCACAATATAACCCAACTTTAGAAACCCTAACCTAAAACTTAACAAGAGAGAAATGTCAAATGTATAATTACACAGTTGACCAATTAATTGCTTTTATAGTTCTAAATTTCTATATCTTGGTTTATAAAAAACTAAATACTCTAAAGCAACAACTCAACAAACAATATTTATTCCAAAATCGACAGTTTTATATCCAGTTTTGCAACTTTTTTCGAACTTTCTAATCAAACCACCAAATCCTAACCTACAAACACTTTGCAAAATTTTTACTTTGCAACAATCTACAACAAAACCAAATCAAACCAAAACAGTTCAAAACCATTTATAACGCAAAAACCAAAACATTTCCTCCAGGGAAATCCCTAAAACAACCAAGAAACAAAACAATCATAATAATCATAATAAAAAAGAACAATAATAATACACCTATGTACATATTGTCATAGATTTTTTTGAGTCCGTGTGGCGTGCACATCACTTGTTTATACTCGGGACGGTCCCTCCTCAGTGCTTCGAGAGGGAGTGCCCCGAGTGGTGCCCCTAACTGCTCGTACTCGCCATCGGACTGACGGGCGATAGGGGGGTGCAGGTGGAGTCCCGGAGGCAGCCGTTCAGCGTTATCAGGAGCTTCCGAGAGCCAGCGCGGTCCCTGTGCTCGCAGAGCCATACTCCCTGCCACGTGCCGAGGTTCAGCTTGCCCTCCGTTATTGGGATGGTCAGCGACGAGCCGAGGAAACACGCCTTCACGTGCGCGGGCTGTAAGACAGAAAAGATCTTGTTAGACGAGAAGATTGTTAGAGAAGATTTTGTTTCACATAAGTGAAAGTATCTCTATTTTATTGTTGATTTCGTGTTGTTAAAAAGTGTTGGAAATTGTGTTTGACATAATGCAAACATGAATTCAAAACAGATAGGTTATGTAAAAGTATCTTAATTTCATTTTTAATGTCATATTGTCAAAAAGTGTTGGACACAAAAGACAGGTTGTGTTTAACATAATAGAAATATGAATTCAAAACAGATAGGTTATGTAAAAGTATCTTAATTTCATTGTTAATTTCATATTGTCAAAAAATGTTGGAAATCAAGACACCGGTTGTGTTTGACATAATGCAAAGATGAATACAAAACAGAAAGGTTATGTAAAAGTATCTTAATTTCATTGTTAATTTCATATTGTCAAAAAGTGTTGGAAATCAAGACACTGGTTGTGTTTGACATAATGCAAACACGAATTCAAAACAGATAGGTTATGTACAAGTAACTTAATATAATAATTAATTTCATATCATCAAAAAGTGTTGGAAATCAAGACACCGGTTGTGTTTGACATAACGCAAAGATGAATATAAAACAGAAAGGTTATGTAAAAGTATCTTAATTATTAATTTCATATCATCAAAAAGTGTTGTAAATCAAGACACCGGTTGTGTTTGACATAATGCAAACATGAATTCAAAACAGATAGGTTATGTACAAGTAACTTAGTTTAATTATTAATTTTATATCATCAAAAAGTGTTGGAAATCAAGACACCGGTTGTGTTTGACATAACGCAAAGATGAATACAAAACAGAAAGGTTATGTAAAAGTATCGTAATTATTAATTTCATATCATTAAAAAGTGTAGCAAATCAAGACACCGGTTGTGTTTGACATAATGCAAACATGAATTCAAAACAGATAGGTTATGTACAAGTAACTTAATTTAATTATTAATTTCATATCATCAAGAAAAGTTGGAAATCAAGACACCGGTTGTGTTTGACATAACGCAAAGATAAATACAAAACAGAAAGGTTATGTAAAAGTATCTTAATTAGTAATTTCATATCATCAAAAAGTGTTGTAAATCAAGACACTGGTTGTGTTTGACATAACGCAAAGATAAATACAAAACAGAAAGGTTATGTAAACGTATCTTAATTACTAATTTCATATCATCAAAAAGTGTTGGAAATCAAGACACTGGTTGTGTTTGACATAACGCAAAGATAAATACAAAACAGAAAGGTTATATAAAAGTATCTTAATTATTAATTTCATATCATCAAAAAGTGTTGTAAATCAAGACACCGGTTGTGTTTGACATAATGCAAACATGAATTCAAAACAGATAGGTTATGTACAAGTAACTTAATTTAATTATTAATTTCATATCATCAAAAAGTGTTGGAAATCAAGACACTGGTTGTGTTTGACATAACGCAAAGATGAATACAAAACTGAAAGGTTATGTAAAAGTATCGTAATTATTAATTTCATATCATCAAAAAGTGTTGCAAATCAAGACACCGGTTGTGTTTGACATAAGGCAAACATGAATTCAGAACAGATAGGTTATGTACAAGTAACTTAATTTAATTATTAATTTCATATCATCAAAAAGTGTTGGAAATCAAGACACCGGTTGTGTTTGACATAACGCAAAGATGAATACAAAACAGAAAGGTTATGTAAAAGTATCTTAATTATTAATGTCATATCATCAAAAAGTGTTGCAAATCAAGACACCGGTTGTGTTTGACATAATGCAAACATGAATTCAAAACAGATAGGTTATGTACAAGTACTTAATTTAGTTATTAATTTCATATCATCAAAAAGTGTTGGAAATCAAGACACCGGCTGTGTTTGACATAACGCAAAGATAAATACAAAACAGAAGGTTATGTAAAAGTAGCTTAATTAGTAATTTCATATCATCAAAAAGTGTTGTAAATCAAGACACCGGTTGTGTTTGACATAATGCAAACATGAATTCAAAACAGATAGGTTATGTACAAGTAACTTAATTTAATTATTAATTTCATATCATCAAAAAGGGTTGTGTTTGACATATTGCAAACAGAGAGGTTATGTAAAAGTATCTTAATTTCATTGTTATTTCATATCGTAAAAAAAAGGGTTTAAGAATTTGCTTGTTTGACACATATTTGATATAAGGAATTATGAATTTAAAACAACTATGCAATATTTTACTTTTGACACAAGAATACCACACACATTTACGTAATGTCAGCATACACGACTTACGCATGTGACACGAACAGTAACATACTTTCCGTAGTATTACTATATAACCAAAATTACACACAACTTTTAGCATTATCACAAATCAATAAAATATAAAAACATACTAAAACTTAAATTATTAAACCAAAATTCAAAATCATGCAAATTAAATCTAATAATCTAACAACTAGGTGGCAACGATATTTACCATGTCATCGGGGCCTTCACACGAGTGCCTGTAAGGTACGTCTTCCGGTACGATTTTGTTCAACATCATCTCCATATCATCTCGAACGTCAGGATCCCAGCTTTCATTCAAGGCTAGGCTGGCTGAAGTGTGTAGTACTAAAATAGACAAGAAAACCGCCGATTATAGGTTATAGAATATAGGTTAAGTGTCACTGGGAAAAATTCACTAGAGAAAGTGATACATTACAGTTGGAAAATCATAGAATTGACACAAATAAATACGTGATAAGTAAATTTGGGTTGTGTTTTGATAGTTTCGACAGTTTAGTTGCTGTTTATTAGGGATGATCATGAAATATGTAACGAAAATCGTGTTCGAAACGAGTGTGGGGCACTCACTTTGTACATGACAGAGTCCCATCGCGAATTGCGATAGTTCGGGGATCTGCCTGAGTATTTCTTCGGTGACTAGATGTACGCCCCTGTGCTGCGGCCTTAGGTTGATCTTCTTCTGGAACCAGGCCGAATTGCACTGAATAATTCTGGCTGAAGAAGCCATATTTGATTTGCTATCGCTGTTGGTCGCCAGCTTGACTGTTTATCTGTTCGCGGCACTCACAAAACACCGACTTGCACTCTGGCGGTCGAAACTGGCGCACTCTGAATTCGGCACATTATTATCATGAGCGAGTCATAGCGATTTTGCTAATGTGTTCGATTTGAAAAATAAAAAAGGTTACAGGCTTGCCGCAGCGGACTAGTTTGCAATTTCTGACAACTCGGCCGTGTCCGCCGAACGGTCGGGCGGGCGCGACCGAACGCGACGCGCCAAATTTGAATTAGCCGCATCTACAGCCGTTCCCATGGCAGTTTTTGCATAACTTCCGAACCGTTCCAAGTAGGAAAAATCTAATGATACCGGCGTAATCAGCGCCAAAAATTGTATCAACAACCGCAAATTTAATTTGATTGAAGGCAGTTGAGTTTTCGCCGACTGGCTAAAATTTTGTAAGAAATCGCATATTTGAAACTATAATTTTGAAATGGCACACATATCTCAAAAACTAGGACCCGGATCAACATGAAACCTATGCTATCCTACTAAAATGCGTGCGCTGATCCCGAATTCACATAGAAAAAGTCTCTGTCTCTACTGGTTACCGAGTTCTGCTGAAATTACGTTATTCCAATTAACACAATAATAATGGAAATGGACCACATAACTTCAAAATGGTATATGTTAGGCCTATAAAAGTATATATATTTTTGATGTACTCATCGAGAGCTATCATTTGGTGGGGGGTTACCCTTTCTATCGCGAACGGTTGCAAAGTTCACTTTTTTTCTATCTAAAATTGCTAAATTTAGAGCGAAAATAATTTGATAACTTTTTGATAGATAGAGCGTTCTAATGTAGTCATGCTTATGCATTGTGATGTGCTGAATTCAACGGTGAGGTCTTTTTGCCCGTAACTCGTATGGTTTGGCCAGAAAGTGGGAAACTATAGTTTCCGCGGTTTCTCGCGGTTTTCTCGCGAACCGTGCACGTTAGGGTAACGCGGCTTTCAGAAATGAATTCCTTGGCCAATTTCCCATCCGGTGCCGTTTGAAACGTGAAGATTGGTCGATTAGATCACACACAGTTTGCGTTAAAAGCTGCAAACATACTAAATTGGCTGTTTTTGCATTATTTTTGACATCTTGGGAACGTCATAACTTCCGAACCGTTCCAAGTAGGAAAAATCTAATGATACCGGCGTAATCAGCGCCAAAAATTGTATCAACAACCGCAAATTTAATTTGATTGAAGGCAGTAGAGTTTTCGCCGACTGGCTAAAATTTTGTAAGAAATCGCATATTTGAAACTAAAATTTTGAAATGGCACTCATATCTCAAAAACTAGGACCCGGATCAACATGAAACCTATGCTATCCTACTAAAATGGGTGCGCTGATCCCGAATTCACATAGAAAAAGTCTCTGTCTCTACTGGTTACCGAGTTCTGCTGAAATTACGTTATCCCAAATAACACAATAATAATGGAAATGGACCACATAACTTCAAAATGGTATATGTTACGCCTATAAAAGTATATATATTTTTGATGTACTCATCGAGAGCTATCATTTGGTGGGGGGTTACCCTTTCTATCGCGAACGGTTGCAAAGTTCACTTTTTTTCTATCTAAAAGTGCTAAATTTAGAGCGAAAATAATTTGATAACTTTTTGAGAGATAGAGCGTTCTAATGTAGTCATGCTTATGCATTGTGATGTGCTGAATTCAACGGTGAGGTCTTTTTGCCCGTAACTCGTATGGTTTAGCCAGAAAGTGGGAAACTATAGTTTCCGCGGTTTCTCGCGGTTTTCTCGCGAACCGTGCACGTTAGAGTAACGCGGCTTTCAGAAATGAATTCCTTGGCCAATTTCCCATCCGGTGCCGTTTGAAACGTGAAGATTGGTCGATTAGATCAGACACAGCTTGCGTTAAAAGTTTCAAACATACTAAATTGGCCGTTTCTGCATTATTTTTGACATCTTGGGAACGTCATAACTTCCAAACCGTTCCAAGTAGGAAAAATCTAATGATACCGGCGTAATCAGCGCCGAAAATTGTATCAACAACCGCAATTTTAATTTGATTGAAGGCAGTTGAGTTTTCGCCGACTGGCTAAAATTTTGTAAGAAATCGCATATTTGAAACTAAAATTTTGAAATGGCACTCATATCTCAAAAACTAGGACCCGGATCAACATGAAACCTATGCTATCCTACTAAAATGGGTGCGCTGATCCCGAATTCACATAGAAAAAGTCTCTGTCTCTACTGGTTACCGAGTTCTGCTGAAATTACGTTATTCTAAATAACACAATAATAATGGAAATGGACCACATAACTTCAAAATGGTATATGTTAGGCCTATAAAAGTATATATATTTTTGATGTACTCATCGAGAGCTATCATTTGGTGGGGGGTTACCCTTTCTATCGCGAACGGTTGCAAAGTTCACTTTTTTTCTATCTAAAAGTGCTAAATTTAGAGCGAAAATAATTTGATAACTTTTTGAGAGATAGAGCGTTCTAATGTAGTCATGCTTATGCATTGTGATGTGCTGAATTCAACGGTGAGGTCTTTTTGCCCGTAACTCGTACGGTTTGGCCAGAAAGTGGGAAACTATAGTTTCCGCGGTTTCTCGCGGTTTTCTCGCGAACCGTGCACGTTAGAGTAACGCGGCTTTCAGAAATGAATTCCTTGGCCAATTTCCCATCCGGTGCCGTTTGAAACGTGAAGATTGGTCGATTAGATCACACACAGTTTGCGTTAAAAGCTGCAAACATACTAAATTGGCTGATTTTGCATTATTTTTGACATCTTGGGAACGTCATAACTTCCGAACCGTTCCAAGTAGGAAAAATCTAATGATACCGGCGTAATCAGCGCCAAAAATTGTATCAACAACCGCAAATTTAATTTGATTGAAGGCAGTTGAGTTTTCGCCGACTGGCTAAAATTTTGTAAGAAATCGCATATTTGAAACTAAAATTTTGAAATGGCACACATATCTCAAAAACTAGGACCCGGATCAACATGAAACCTATGCTATCCTACTAAAATGGGTGCGCTGATCCCGAATTCACATAGAAAAAGTCTCTGTCTCTACTGGTTACCGAGTTCTGCTGAAATTACGTTATTCCAAATAACACAATAATAATGGAAATGGACCACATAACTTCAAAATGGTATATGTTAGGCCTATAAAAGTACATATATTTTTGATGTACTCATCGAGAGCTATCATTTGGTGGGGGGTTACCCTTTCTATCGCGAACGGTTGCAAAGTTCACTTTTTTTCTATCTAAAAGTGCTAAATTTAGAGCGAAAATAATTTGATAACTTTTTGAGAGATAGAGCGTTCTAATGTAGTCATGCTTATGCATTGTGATGTGCTGAATTCAACGGTGAGGTCTTTTTGCCCGTAACTCGTACGGTTTGACCAGAAAGTGGGAAACTATAGTTTCCGCGGTTTCTCGCGGTTTTCTCGCGAACCGTGCACGTTAGGGTAACGCGGCTTTCAGAAATGAATTCCTTGGCCAATTTCCCATCCGGTGCCGTTTGAAACGTGAAGATTGGTCGATTAGATCACACACAGCTTGCGTTAAAAGCTGCAAACATACTAAATTGGCTGTTTTTGCATTATTTTTGACATCTTGGGAACGTCATAACTTCCGAACCGTTCCAAGTAGGAAAAATCTAATGATACCGGCGTAATCAGCGCCAAAAATTGTATCAACAACCGCAAATTTAATTTGATTGAAGGCAGTAGAGTTTTCGCCGACTGGCTAAAATTTTGTAAGAAATCGCATATTTGAAACTAAAATTTTGAAATGGCACACATATCTCAAAAACTAGGACCCGGCTCAACATGAAACCTATGCTATTCTACTAAAATGGGTGCGCTGATCCCGAATTCACATAGAAAAAGTCTCTGTCTCTACTGGTTACCGAGTTCTGCTGAAATTACGTTATCCCAAATAACACAATAATAATGGAAATGGACCACATAACTTCAAAATGGTATATGTTAGGGCTATAAAAGTATATATATTTTTGATGTACTCATCGAGAGCTATCATTTGGTGGGGGGTTACCCTTTCTATCGCGAACGGTTGCAAAGTTCACTTTTTTTCTATCTAAAAGTGCTAAATTTAGAGCGAAAATAATTTGATAACTTTTTGAGAGATAGAGCGTTCTAATGTAGTCATGCTTATGCATTGTGATGTGCTGAATTCAACGGTGAGGTCTTTTTGCCCGTAACTCGTATGGTTTGGCCAGAAAGTGGGAAACTATAGTTTCCGCGGTTTCTCGACGTTTCCTCGCGAACCGTGCACGTTAGAGTAACGCGGCTTTCAGAAATGAATTCCTTGGCCAATTTCCCATCCGGTGCCGTTTGAAACGTGAAGATTGGTCGATTAGATCAGACACAGCTTGCGTTAAAAGTTTCAAACATACTAAATTGGCCGTTTTTGCATTATTTTTGACATCTTGGGAACGTCATAACTTCCAAACCGTTCCAAGTAGGAAAAATCTAATGATACCGGCGTAATCAGCGCCGAAAATTGTATCAACAACCGCAAATTTAATTTGATTGAAGGCAGTTGAGTTTTCGCCGACTGGCTAAAATTTTGTAAGAAATCGCATATTTGAAACTATAATTTTGAAATGGCACACATATCTCAAAAACTAGGACCCGGCTCAACATGAAACCTATGCTATCCTACTAAAATGGGTGCGCTGATCCCGAATTCACATAGAAAAAGTCTCTGTCTCTACTGGTTACCGAGTTCTGCTGAAATTACGTTATTCTAAATAACACAATAATAATGGAAATGGACCACATAACTTCAAAATGGTATATGTTAGGCCTATAAAAGTATATATATTTTTGATCTACTCATCGAGAGCTATCATTTGGTGGGGGGTTACCCTTTCTATCGCGAACGGTTGCAAAGTTCACTTTTTTTCTATCTAAAAGTGCTAAATTTAGAGCGAAAATAATTTGATAACTTTTTGAGAGATAGAGCGTTCTAATGTAGTCATGCTTATGCATTGTGATGTGCTGAATTCAACGGTGAGGTCTTTTTGCCCGTAACTCGTACGGTTTGACCAGAAAGTGGGAAACTATAATTTCCGCGGTTTCTCGCGGTTTTCTCGCGAACCGTGCACGTTAGAGTAACGCGGCTTTCAGAAATGAATTCCTTGGCCAATTTCCCATCCGGTGCCGTTTGAAACGTGAAGATTGGTCGATTAGATCACACACAGTTTGCGTTAAAAGCTGCAAACATACTAAATTGGCTGATTTTGCATTATTTTTGACATCTTGGGAACGTCATAACTTCCGAACCGTTCCAAGTAGGAAAAATCTAATGATACCGGCGTAATCAGCGCCAAAAATTGTATCAACAACCGCAAATTTAATTTGATTGAAGGCAGTTGAGTTTTCGCCGACTGGCTAAAATTTTGTAAGAAATCGCATATTTGAAACTATAATTTTGAAATGGCACACATATCTCAAAAACTAGGACCCGGATCAACATGAAACCTATGCTATCCTACTAAAATGGGTGCGCTGATCCCGAATTCACATAGAAAAAGTCTCTGTCTCTACTGGTTACCGAGTTCTGCTGAAATTACGTTATTCCAAATAACACAATAATAATGGAAATGGATCACATAACTTCAAAATGGTATATGTTAGGCCTATAAAAGTATATATATTTTTGATGTACTCGTCGAGAGCTATCATTTGGTGGGGGGTTAACCTTTCTATGGCGAACGGTTGCAAAGTTCACTTTTTTTCTATCTAAAAGTGCTAAATTTAGAGCGAAAATAATTTGATAACTTTTTGAGAGATAGAGCGTTCTAATGTAGTCATGCTTATGCATTGTGATGTGCTGAATTCAACGGTGAGGTCTTTTTGCCCGTAACTCGTATGGTTTGGCCAGAAAGTGGGAAACTATAGTTTCCGCGGTTTCTCGCGTTTTTCTCGCGAACCGTGCACGTTAGGGTAACGCGGCTTTCAGAAATGAATTCCTTGGCCAATTTCCCATCCGGTGCCGTTTGAAACGTGAAGATTGGTCGATTAGATCAGACACAGCTTGCGTTAAAAGTTTCAAACATACTAAATTGGCCGTTTTTGCATTATTTTTGACATCTTGGGAACGTCATAACTTCCGAACCGTTCCAAGTAGGAAAAATCTAATGATACCGGCGTAATCAGCGCCGAAAATTGTATCAACAACCGCAATTTTAATTTGATTGAAGGCAGTTGAGTTTTCGCCGACTGGCTAAAATTTTGTAAGAAATCGCATATTTGAAACTAAAATTTTGAAATGGCACTCATATCTCAAAAACTAGGACCCGGATCAACATGAAACCTATGCTATCCTACTAAAATGGGTGCGCTGATCCCGAATTCACATAGAAAAAGTCTCTGTCTCTACTGGTTACCAAGTTCTGCTGAAATTACGTTATTCCAAATAACACAATAATAATGGAAATGGACCACATAACTTCAAAATGGTATATGTTAGGCCTATAAAAGTATATATATTTTTGATGTACTCATCGAGAGCTATCATTTGGTGGGGGTTACCCTTTCTATCGCGAACGGTTGCAAAGTTCACTTTTTTTCTATCTAAAAGTGCTAAATTTAGAGCGAAAATAATTTGATAACTTTTTGAGAGATAGAGCGTTCTAATGTAGTCATGCTTATGCATTGTGATGTGCTGAATTCAACGGTGAGGTCTTTTTGCCCGTAACTCGTACGGTTTGACCAGAAAGTGGGAAACTATAGTTTCCGCGGTTTCTCGCGGTTTTCTCGCGAACCGTGCACGTTAGAGTAACGCGGCTTTCAGAAATGAATTCCTTGGCCAATTTCCCATCCGGTGCCGTTTGAAACGTGAAGATTGGTCGATTAGATCAGACACAGCTTGCGTTAAAAGTTTCAAACATACTAAATTGGCCGTTTTTGCATTATTTTTGACATCTTGGGAACGTCATAACTTCCGAACCGTTCCAAGTAGGAAAAATCTAATGATACCGGCGTAATCAGCGCCGAAAATTGTATCAACAACCGCAATTTTAATTTGATTGAAGGCAGTTGAGTTTTCGCCGACTGGCTAAAATTTTGTAAGAAATCGCATATTTGAAACTAAAATTTTGAAATGGCACTCATATCTCAAAAACTAGGACCCGGATCAACATGAAACCTATGCTATCCTACTAAAATGGGTGCGCTGATCCCGAATTCACATAGAAAAAGTCTCTGTCTCTACTGGTTACCAAGTTCTGCTGAAATTACGTTATTCCAAATAACACAATAATAATGGAAATGGACCACATAACTTCAAAATGGTATATGTTAGGCCTATAAAAGTATATATATTTTTGATGTACTCATCGAGAGCTATCATTTGGTGGGGGGTTACCCTTTCTATCGCGAACGGTTGCAAAGTTCACTTTTTTTCTATCTAAAATTGCTAAATTTAGAGCGAAAATATTTTGATAACTTTTTGATAGATAGAGCGTTCTAATGTAGTCATGCTTATGCATTGTGATGTGCTGAATTCAACGGTGAGGTCTTTTTGCCCGTAACTCGTACGGTTTGACCAGAAAGTGGGAAACTATAGTTTCCGCGGTTTCTCGCGGTTTTCTCGCGAACCGTGCACGTTAGAGTAACGCGACTTTCAGAAATGAATTCCTTGGCCAATTTCCCATCCGGTGCCGTTTGAAACGTGAAGATTGGTCGATTAGATCACACACAGTTTGCGTTAAAACTGCAAACATACTAAATTGACTGTTTTTGCATTATTTTTGATATCTTGGGAACGTCATAACTTCCGAACCGTTCCAAGTAGGAAAAATCTAATGATACCGGCGTAATCAGCGCCAAAAATTGTATCAACAACCGCAAATTTAATTTGATTGAAGGCAGTTGAGTTTTCGCCGACTGGCTAAAATTTTGTAAGAAATCGCATATTTGAAACTATAATTTTGAAATGGCACACATATCTCAAAAACTAGGACCCGGATCAACATGAAACCTATGCTATCCTACTAAAATGGGTGCGCTGATCCCGAATTCACATAGAAAAAGTCTCTGTCTCTACTGGTTACCGAGTTCTGCTGAAATTACGTTATTCCAAATAACACAATAATAATGGAAATGGACCACATAACTTCAAAATGGTATATGTTAGGCCTATAAAAGTATATATATTTTTGATGTACTCGTCGAGAGCTATCATTTGGTGGGGGGTTAACCTTTCTATGGCGAACGGTTGCAAAGTTCACTTTTTTTCTATCTAAAAGTGCTAAATTTAGAGCGAAAATAATTTGATAACTTTTTGAGAGATAGAGCGTTCTAATGTAGTCATGCTTATGCATTGTGATGTGCTGAATTCAACGGTGAGGTCTTTTTGCCCGTAACTCGTATGGTTTGGCCAGAAAGTGGGAAACTATAGTTTCCGCGGTTTCTCGCGGTTTTCTCGCGAACCGTGCACGTTAGAGTAACGCGGCTTTCAGAAATGAATTCCTTGGCCAATTTCCCATCCGGTGCCGTTTGAAACGTGAAGATTGGTCGATTAGATCAGACACAGCTTGCGTTAAAAGTTTCAAACATACTAAATTGGCCGTTTTTGCATTATTTTTGACATCTTGGGAACGTCATAACTTCCGAACCGTTCCAAGTAGGAAAAATCTAATGATACCGGCGTAATCAGCGCCAAAAATTGTATCAACAACCGCAATTTTAATTTGATTGAAGGCAGTTGAGTTTTCGCCGACTGGCTAAAATTTTGTAAGAAATCGCATATTTGAAACTATAATTTTGAAATGGCACACATATCTCAAAAACTAGGACCCGCCTCAACATGAAACCTATGCTATCCTACTAAAATGGGTGCGCTGATCCCGAATTCACATAGAAAAAGTCTCTGTCTCTACTGGTTACCGAGTTCTGCTGAAATTACGTTATTCTAAATAACACAATAATAATGGAAATGGACCACATAACTTCAAAATGGTATATGTTAGGCCTATAAAAGTATATATATTTTTGATGTACTCATCGAGAGCTATCATTTGGTGGGGGGTTACCCTTTCTATCGCGAACGGTTGCAAAGTTCACTTTTTTTCTATCTAAAAGTGCTAAATTTAGAGCGAAAATAATTTGATAACTTTTTGAGAGATAGAGCGTTCTAATGTAGTCATGCTTATGCATTGTGATGTGCTGAATTCAACGGTGAGGTCTTTTTGCCCGTAACTCGTACGGTTTGGCCAGAAAGTGGGAAACTATAGTTTCCGCGGTTTCTCGCGGTTTTCTCGCGAACCGTGCACGTTAGAGTAACGCGGCTTTCAGAAATGAATTCCTTGGCCAATTTCCCATCCGGTGCCGTTTGAAACGTGAAGATTGGTCGATTAGATCAGACACAGCTTGCGTTAAAAGTTTCAAACATACTAAATTGGCCGTTTTTGCATTATTTTTGACATCTTGGGAACGTCATAACTTCCGAACCGTTCCAAGTAGGAAAAATCTAATGATACCGGCGTAATCAGCGCCAAAAATTGTATCAACAACCGCAAATTTAATTGGATTGAAGGCAGTTGAGTTTTCGCCGACTGGCTAAAATTTTGTAAGAAATCGCATATTTGAAACTATAATTTTGAAATGGCACACATATCTCAAAAACTAGGACCCGGCTCAACATGAAACCTATGCTATCCTACTAAAATGGGTGCGCTGATCCCGAATTCACATAGAAAAAGTCTCTGTCTCTACTGGTTACCGAGTTCTGCTGAAATTACGTTATTCTAAATAACACAATAATAATGGAAATGGACCACATAACTTCAAAATGGTATATGTTAGGCCTATAAAAGTATATATATTTTTGATGTACTCATCGAGAGCTATCATTTGGTGGGGGGTTACCCTTTCTATCGCGAACGGTTGCAAAGTTCACTTTTTTTCTATCTAAAAGTGCTAAATTTAGAGCGAAAATAATTTGATAACTTTTTGAGAGATAGAGCGTTCTAATGTAGTCATGCTTATGCATTGTGATGTGCTGAATTCAACGGTGAGGTCTTTTTGCCCGTAACTCGTACGGTTTGACCAGAAAGTGGGAAACTATAGTTTCCGTGGTTTCTCGCGGTTTTCTCGCGAACCGTGCACGTTAGAGTAACGCGGCTTTCAGAAATGAATTCCTTGGCCAGTTTCCCATCCGGTGCCGTTTGAAACGTGAAGATTGGTCGATTAGATCAGACACAGTTTGCGTTAAAAGCTGCAACCATACTAAATTGGCCGTTTTTGCATTATTTTTGACATCTTGGGAACGTCATAACTTCCGAACCGTTCCAAGTAGGAAAAATCTAATGATACCGGCGTAATCAGCGCCAAAAATTGTATCAACAACCGCAAATTTAATTTGATTGAAGGCAGTTGAGTTTTCGCCGACTGGCTAAAATTTTGTAAGAAATCGCATATTTGAAACTATAATTTTGAAATGGCACACATATCTCAAAAACTAGGACCCGGCTCAACATGAAACCTATGCTATCCTACTAAAATGGGTGCGCTGATCCCGAATTCACATAGAAAAAGTCTCTGTCTCTACTGGTTACCGAGTTCTGCTGAAATTACGTTATTCTAAATAACACAATAATAATGGAAATGGACCACATAACTTCAAAATGGTATATGTTAGGCCTATAAAAGTATATATTTTTTTGATGTACTCATCGAGAGCTATCATTTGGTGGGGGGTTACCCTTTCTATCGCGAACGGTTGCAAAGTTCACTTTTTTTCTATCTAAAAGTGCTAAATTTAGAGCGAAAATAATTTGATAACTTTTTGAGAGATAGAGCGTTCTAATGTAGTCATGCATATGCATTGTGATGTGCTGAATTCAACGGTGAGGTCTTTTTGCCCGTAACTCGTACGGTTTGGCCAGAAAGTGGGAAACTATAGTTTCCGTGGTTTCTCGCGGTTTTCTCGCGAACCGTGCACGTTAGAGTAACGCGGCTTTCAGAAATGAATTCCTTGGCCAATTTCCCATCCGGTGCCGTTTGAAACGTGAAGATTGGTCGATTAGATCACACACAGTTTGCGTTAAAAGCTGCAAACATACTAAATAGGCTGTTTTTGCATTATTTTTGACATCTTGGGAACGTCATAACTTCCGAACCGTTCCAAGTAGGAAAAATCTAACGATACCGGCGTAATCAGCGCCAAAAATTGTATCAACAACCGCAATTTTAATTTGATTGAAGGCAGTTGAGTTTTCGCCGACTGGCTAAAATTTTGTAAGAAATCGCATATTTGAAACTATAATTTTGAAATGGCACACATATCTCAAAAACAAGGACCCGGATCAACATGAAACCTATGCTATCCTACTAAAATGGGTGCGCTGATCCCGAATTCACATAGAAAAAGTCTCTGTCTCTACTGGTTACCTAGTTCTGCTGAAATTACGTTATTCCAAATAACACAATAATAATGGAAATGGACCACATAACTTCAAAATGGTATATGTTAGGCCTATAAAAGTATATATATTTTTGATGTACTCATCGAGAGCTATCATTTGGTGGGGGGTTACCCTTTCTATCGCGAACGGTTGCAAAGTTCACTTTTTTTCTATCTAAAAGTGCTAAATTTAGAGCGAAAATAATTTGATAACTTTTTGAGAGATAGAGCGTTCTAATGTAGTCATGCTTATGCATTGTGATGTGCTGAATTCAACGGTGAGGTCTTTTTCCCGTAACTCGTACGGTTTGGCCAGAAAGTGGGAAACTATAGTTTCCGCGGTTTCTCGAGGTTTTCTCGCGAACCGTGCACCTTAGAGAAACGAGGCTTTCAGAAATGAATTCCTCGGCCAATTTCCCATCCGGTACCGTTTGAATCGTGAAGATTGGTCGATTAGATCAGACACAGCATGCGTTAAAAGTTGCTGACATACAAAATTGGCTGTTTTTGCATTATTCATTGATATCTTGTGAACGTCATAACTTCCGAACCGTTCCAAGTAGGAAAAATCTAATGATACCGGCGTGATCAGCGTCGAAAATTGTATCAAGAACCGCAATTTTAATTTGATTGAAGGCAGTTGAGTTTTCGCCGACTGGCTAAAATTTTGTAAGAAATCACATATTTGAAACTATAATTTTGAAATGGCACACATATCTCAAAAACTAGGATCCGGATCAACATAAAACCTATGCTATCCTACTAAAATGGGTGCGCTGATTCCAAATTCACATAGATAAAGTTTCTGCCTCTACTGGTTACCGAGTTGTGCTGAAATTAGGTTATTCCAAATAACACAAAAATAAGCGAAATTGAGCACATAGCACAAAGTATATATATTTTTGATTTAGTCATTGAGAGCTATCATTTGGTGGCGGGTAAACCTTCCTATCGCATACAGACTAATCAATTTTCTCTTCGCCCCACACAATGGCAGTTTTATTAACTAAATGAGTTCACGGATAATCAAGGCGTGCTAGAGCAGGGTGCGGCTATGTATTTCCCTTAGATATATCCACAAACGCCACAGTTTCAACTCCGAAGTTTCGCAATACGCACGAAAATGGCGACATTTTACGCAAACCCTGATGATTCTAACGAACCGTGGATCGAAACGACCGCAATTGACGGTTTATCGTTCCGAATTTGGCACGTCATGTTCTTCTGTTTTGCCGGTTGCATGTCATTAGGTAATAAATATAATTACACTAATATTTATCATATAAAACACATCCGTGCGTGCTATTAATATTAAACACGTTATTTTTTTAGTTATTTTGATATGTTGTTGCGTCAAACTACGCGTACCGAGGACAAAACAGGAAATAGAAGCCGACTATCGACGTAAAAAACTCGCTGGGAAGTTTAAACGGAGGTTAATGTTGATCCAGAACCAAGAAATGGACGAAATCGATTTGAAAAGAGGTTAGAAAATTGATATTTTGGTGTTACGATATATTTTAAACGTTATGATTTTAGCTTTGGAGATTATACAGCAGGATTACAGCAAGGAGGCGAAAACTATTGATAAAGATATACCGTTTTATCCGGATTTTAACTTGGAATACGATAATGTTTCAAATAATTTAAAGGCTGAACCTCAGCAGCCTCAAAAAGTAAAATCTAGAAGCCCGAAATTGCCGACCAAGTTGGGAAGTGGACAATAGGTTATATCAATAGAAAGTGACTATTTCGATCAAGTATTTAGTCACTTTTTAGTCACAAGGGTAAAAAATGTGACCAGCGTTTTAAAAACAAAAAAAAGGTACGCATTTTTAATTACTCATATTTCAAATAATATTTAATAAATAACATTTGTACCTTTTTTAATGTAATGTCACAGTGTATATTTTGATCAAGAAATGTAGAATAAATGTTTTTTATATTAAGACTCTTTATTTATCAAAATATAATCACTATAACTAATGTTTTAGTGCAAGTAGCATTGGTACAAATCGTAAAATAACCTACAAAATTGCTTTTTTGCAATATAATAATGAACATCACAGTATTTAAATAGGGTTGGTATACAATATCATTTTATTAAATCAGAATATAGAAGTATCAATAACAACATAAATTAGGAGTAAATAAAAACATTAGAGTTAAAAGTATTTGCAGATAGAAATAAAATGGAGACTTTATCAACTAAACTCCGTTGAACATCATAACCTAACTTCTACCACTACCAATTCCATCATATCAAATTCTAACCTTAAAATTTAAGAAAACACGACCAAATTTCCTACAGTACATCCTAAATCTTCTAAAACTCCTTATGGAAACTAAAATCCGTTCCAACACAACTAACATCAAAATCTTCTCACTATAATCACAAATTCATCTCAGGATTCAACAGAATCTAACCTGAAAATACCAATTTTAAAAATTAGATACACCATTCTAACCTCGAAACCTGTGTCAATACAATTACTAAAAACGTTTAAATCCTAAAAACTCCTAAACAATTGATTTGATCGACCTGCCACAAGATAACCTCAAATTAAACAAAATTCGTCAGCGTATCGTAATGAGCAGGTACGGTTAACAGAACTTCATCAGCCGATCTACCAACCGCGCAATTATTAGGTTTTACGCGGTTGGTATCGACGCAATCTATCGGCATCTTAATGGTTTCCATCGTATAGTTATAACCGTGCAGCGTCAACTTGATAATCGTATGCAACGGGACGTTCAAATACGGAATATCCTCCGGCGGTGTCTCCAGGAAATAACCTAAAACACAGCGCAACACCGCTTGGTGAGAAATCGTCAAAAGATTAGTCTCGCACTCCATTTGAAAGAGCAGAGGCGTCAGACGCCGCATGACGTCCTCGTACGACTCCCCTTGCGGATAACGGTATTTTAATTTTTCCTTGTCGCGTAACGCAAGGTCTTTCGGGTAGAACTCTTGTAGTTCTTCGTATGATAGGTTCTCGCATTCGCCCTGAAAAAAAAAAATTTGAGGTTATGTCTAATTTTTTTAGGTTATGTCAACAAAAAATTTATGGTTATGTACCGAGAAAATCTCGTTGAGCTCGGAGAGGTGTTGTTGAGGTGCTTGTATGCCAACCGCTGTTGCCTTGGTCCGTTGTAATGTCGACGTCCAGACTTGAAGAGATGGTAGATTTAATGCCTTTACGTGTTTTGCCAAAGCTTCGGAGTAAAGGCGCCCTCTAGGGGATAATCCAGCGTCTCCGCCGATGCGTCCCAATAGATTGAATTCACTTTCACCATGCTGGAGAAAAAGAATTGTTTAATAATAAGTTTACAGAAAGATTTTAGCAAATAAAACAAAGTTTGTTACTTATTCTATCAATCTTCTAACTGTCAGAATATAACCTAAAAGTTTGACTCTAACCTGAAAATACCAATTTTAAAAATTAAATATATCATTCTAACCCCATTCTAACCATTAAACCACAATTGTTTCTTATTCTATCAATGTTCTAACGGTCAAAATATAACCTAAAAGTTTGACTGATTTTTATAATTGAGTGTTATGCTAAAAGCTGATTTTTGGCCTCTGATTTTTTCGTTATAAGGGAAGAAAAACGACACTTACCCTACTAAAATACAACGTTTGTTGCATGTTCCTCGGCACGGCAATATACTGCAAGATCTTTGTCTCCTTAACCCCAACAACTCCATGCGCGACAAGGCCCCCATGACCCCCATCTAAGAGCTTTACAATCGGACACTGAATCTCCAAATCCGTAACCGACGGCGTCTCGTATTGGGCCTGGAAATGCCCCAGCTTCATCCTCAGATCTTTCAGAGCAATTTCCGGTTCGATATCGCGATAATCCACGCTGTACTTCAAAATTTCCTTGAAGTTGCGCTCCAGGGTTACGGAATCATCCCAAACGCTCTCTATAAACATAACCCGGAAGCCTAATTTCTGCTGTACGAGGTTGAAAATCTCCTTCCGTTGACTCCTGGTGCAGTTCGGACCGTCGAGGATTGCTATGTTGTTTCCAGGCTGCGTTAACCAATCAGCGGCGTCTTGTAGGGCCTCTCGGAAACTTTCGATGCGAATCAGCCAGCCCGAGTTGTTTTCCGAGCGATATATTTCGTTGGAGTATGTCGGGAGAAGGCGACGTCTGTATTCGCTGACATCGATAACTGTTACGGTAAGAAAATTTAAAGAATTAGCACGTTAAGTATCGAGGAATTAGATTTAAATATATAAAATTATACAAGACTTACTCTTTGTTGTATCTCCTGTGTAATTCAAATATCTGGCGAGACGTTTCGACAGTAGAGACTTGCCGCGGCCTGGCAGGCCCACCATTGCGACAAGAAGGGGTGAGAATTGTCGACATGTTGGCTTCCTGTTCTGGATACCACCTGAAATAAGTACAGATATGTTTAAATCTCTAAAAACTTAATAATTAGAAGCATTTTTTTAAAATTTAGTGTGATAAAATTATTATAGAAACATTCTAACCTACGATTTGATATTCGTATAGGGTTAAATCCATTTTTTATAACGAATTTTTGAAATTTTGTGAGTGTATGTTGGAGTAGTACAATGACTGCGCCAGTGTGTACTCGGCTTTATCAAAAATGGTACTCGTATACGTCATAAATAAGTCAAGCGGAATTTAAGCTCAGCTTTATTTAGCAGACATACTAAAATGAAGCTTGACCTAAGTTGACGCGTGCGCACTTTGTGGCACGCTTTAAATCTGCCTGCTTTTGGTAAAAAAAAATATGAGTAGAGTTTAACATTGTATACAGGGTGATTTTTTCAAGTTTACTGGGTGAAATTCGGAGAAATCCGGACTATAGGTGACAAACACTACATTCGGTGGGTTTACTTATCTGAGGTTTACTTGATTTTTATATCTGTATAAGAAAGTTAAGGGTGGTGATCGACATTGCTTATAGTTATTATTACCGCCATAGTTGTAAACGTAAACAACAAACACAACATAAAACTCATTCAACTATCACAGAGAAGTGCAGTTTTCTCCACTGCTGGGCGCCACCGTCGCTGGTTTTGCGCAATTGAAGACAGGTCTTTTTTCCCAAAAGCAGTTGAATTAGACGTTTGCAACGATAATTTTGCAAAGGCACGACAAATCCAAATGCATGCTTGAGTTATCTCTTAAGTTGGTCGAGAAACCAAGGCCAAATTTTAGTTTTTTTTTTTTTGGGCGCCATGTTTGATTTTGACATTTTGAAGGATTTTAAGATATAGTACATATCGTAGATTGTTTTATATTTTTCTTTTCGTAGTGTTTTGGAACTACAGTCAACATATTTCTTTATTCAACTGAAATTAAGTTTTCTTTCAGTTGTCTGACGTTCGAGTCTTGGCTGTTCGCTTTTTACGTAAAAATTAAAAAAGCACTGTATTGAGGGTGCAGGCTGATTATGGACTTGCTTTTCAATAAAAAAATGCAATAACAAATAAAAAAGAAGACTTGGTTTAAAGTGATGTGACAATTAAAAAAATATATTATTTTCAAAAATAAACAAAAGGTGTAAAATATTCGTCTAAAATTACAGTTAAACAACACAACATAATTGAAACTGACGAAAAGACAACCAAAAATGATTAAAATTGACATGCCGCCCATAACAAAACCAAAAGACTGGTTGCTCCACAATCTTTAAACATAACTGAAAGAAAATAATTAGATTTCTTGTGCCTGTGCTATGTTGCTGTAATAAAAAACAACGTTTAAAAATTTCACCTTATATACAAAAAATACCTGTATGCAAACGATTCTATAAAATCCCCGAACAACCAAACTTACAGTAATATAATATAAGTTATGATGAAACGTTGTTATTGCGAACATGGTATGGTTTTAATCTTTACATTACAAGGAATTTGTTTTATAAATAAATTATTGAATTGACGAAAGATTATTGAAAATACAAGTATTTAAAAATCTGTACCGTTCTTTTTTCCCACAGTGTTCATTAAATAACATTATTAAAAAGTCGTTAGTGTTTGAGATATAACACTTTTATGTATTTTGTCACCATAAACATTTGTAAAAAAAATTATTGTCCGATACATGACTTAGTTATTTCCTTTTAGTTAACATTGAGTCGTCATATCTAAACGAAAAATACCTGGATAAGCAGGCAAGTTATTTTAAAAGATTGCCCAGTTTTTAAAATGCTAAAACACCTGCTATGTTTTACTATAGAAACAAATATATTGCCCTTTACTGCAAAGTGAGCTAACTGTGAAATTATTTAAATAATTAGAAAGTCGATTGAAAACAATTTTGAAGCCACATTGACTTGCATGTATGCAAGGCAATAGACAATATTATAAAAAATTGCCAGTTCATTTGCAAAAAGAACGCGATAAATTTCCCTGTTTAGTATTTTTAATCGATCTTCTACTTATTCAATAAATGAGGTCATTACGCAGTAAACGAACAATATCTATTTTTATTTAAAAAAATCTAGACTTTAATAATCAAAATATTCATTTAAATCACAAAAAAAACAAAATGGCAAGACGTCATAAGTCAAAAACAATCAAAAGTTGATCCAAAAACAAACAAAAATGATCTAAAAACTGAATTTGAGTGTATATTTTTGATAGTCACATTCACCGTCACACTGTATCACTCACGATATTAGAACTTATTATTCTTTTACTAACACAAAATAAGTTTCTACAGTTTCAAAAAACTATTCTTTTCATCTCTACTTCAAACAAGTTGATTTATCGTTACCATGAAGTTCAAATAACACCAGTTTCTGCGATTAGCCAATAATGAAACGAATAACATAATATCCCGGAAATTACAAACTTATTTTCGCGTATAATTTTAAAGGTTACCACGCCGTGATCATATAATCAATATTAGAATCAGCCTTGTAATTTCTAAGTCCGGACGTAATCGACGGAAGTTGGCTAATTTGCAATCCAAAAACCAAATTGGAAGTCGGTCTAAACATTACCCAATCAAAATTCATCAGATGACCACGTTGCTCCAAATTTAAATTAATTGGCGACACTTTTAATTTAAAAAATAGCTTCTAGAATGATTCGAATCTTATTGCTGCTATTCTAAATTGTTCTAAATAATAATAGTAACACAGAGGAAGTGAATGCGCTAGTTTTAAGTGATATTAAGTGTTAAATACATAATACACAATATCTACATAAGTTATGTGTTGTCCTTGCATGATAATGATAAGAAAATGTTGAAAGAAAATGATTTCTATAACTCAAATAGCCAATTAACGAAAAAAGATTAAAGATACCCCATTATATACTGAATCCTACCAGATTTTTCGAGTAGTGCCTACAAAGAACTCGTTATTTTGGTTCCAAAAAACCACAACCTACATAATATTGAATCTGATGCAAGATATATACCATGATTACAAGAGTTACAAGTTCTATTTTTGACACGATAGACATCTATTTTCGCGTTTACAGCTACTTTTGTGTTTACAACACCATGGTAACGGTTTATAATTACTTTCAAGGCCGTACTTATCATAATTAAATCAGTTTTTAATTACTCATTGTTATTATAGCAATCATCGAAAATATGGCATGTCCCTACTTAATCTTTAAATCAAAATAAGATAAAAGTTATATCTGCCAAAAATAAACTGTTTTTGTTCAAATTTTAATTGTTTACATACAATTAACTTTCATTTTTATCCTTGGGTTCATTCTAACGCCAAATGGTAAATACAAACATACTTACGTATATCTAGTTTATAAAAAAATAGGACATAACCTCAATTTTGTTTATCATACCTCTGATTTCTTGCTCGATGTCCATTCTGCTCGATGTTTTCTGTTATAAGGGTTGACAATATTATAAAACTAATCAGTCTCCTATTAAAACAAGTGTTCAGTCTTCTATGTTCTGTCAAATAACCCAAACAAATTGTTCAATGGAGTACTTTTTCTTCCGAATAATGGTCTGAAGAGGTGTGCACTATAAATTTCTTGAGGGTATATTTCATCCCAAGTCTATAACGAATTTCAGTAGCCAGTTTTGTTCCGATTTCTTTCTATGTTTTAATTTATAAATTGAAAGTTCACGAACGAACCCACTGAGCGATTGTTTAACTTGCGCAGCACATTTAGGACAACGTACAAACAGCGACTGAGAATTATACCGAACACGTTCTCGAATATATAGATTTTAGCGGCGTGTCACATATAGAAGTTCAAACATACGATATACGGAAGATATTTGATTTGAACACTTGAATCTCTCACTTGTGAGATTACCGTGAGATAAAAAGTGATTCAAAACGTGAATAAAACGATTCGTTTGAAGTACAGAAGTTGGAAGACATTCATAATAACTCTGTTTGTTATCGACGGAAATGACTGTTAGTAAATATGTACTTCGCAAACAATCGCGAATTAGCAAGATTGCTAATCAATAAATACGAAGTATTCCTTGTGTACATGCAGAAGAAGCAAATAAAATGATTATGTAATGTTTTCCTTAGCCTGAGAAAAAGCTATAGGCCTATAATTTATAGGTCAAGGTGGTAATAATTGAGAAACATATTGCACAAATGTGGCGTTTAATTATTGAATTTTATATATTGAAAATTGAAACAGAAAGGAATAATCACACTGGTAATCAATTGCAAACATGGATCTATTTTGTTGTCAGCAATTCTGACACGGAAAATACACATTTTGATGTAATGGCAATCCCATATTTGAAAGTTATTTTAATATAACATTTAATTGTCTTAATGGTAGCGGAAGAAAATTTAAGGCTTAAAGACCATAATTGAAATTGCAAATATTGATAACTTTGAGTAGCATGGAGGTTGTAAATGGAATATAAAATGTACTCTGGAACTTTATTTGCCCTGAATACGAATGCGAACTCAAAATTACGTAAGACATCCGGAAAAGTGAGGTCAAATGTCAAAACTGTAATTTTAGCAACATTAGTAAATGTGTGCCATTTGAATTCAATCTCCCAGAAACCTCAAAATCTGTATAAAATACACAATGTAACACTAATATTCAACTATCTTTTTCTAGAAAATTTTCCTCATCATACTATTATATGGTGTTATTAAGCCAATGGTGTCATTTTAAAAATATGTCGATTCCGTCTTAATTAAAAAACCATTGAAGGTCGGAAATTTAGTTTACAATAAATATGTGTACATATTTTGCAATTCAAAACCGAGTTTTTTTTAAGGTACAGACCGATTTAGAGATTTTGTCATCTTTCAATACTTTGTGTTCTCACTGTATAATAGCGGTTTTACACTATTGTTAATGGCACTATACGCAATTTTTTATTGCTTAAAAAGTTGTAGAACATTTTGCGTGATAAATTGCGTAGTGTAAAATAATTTGAATAACATTAAATATGTACAATTCAACAAAGATATCTCTCTGTCCGCATATCGTCTGGTTAAAAGTAAAAGTAACTAACTAACATTTCAAATAATTACAAAAACCTGACTACAATAGAATACCAATAAATATAATGACATTTTCCAGAGAATTAATGGATTTTAAGAATTTATTGAACTTATTTTAATAACATTTATTGATCGTATTTTCGTTTAGATACGTGTTTATCAGCATTTGGCCACAATTAATTCGTGCGTCAATAAAATATAACAAATTGTTAGTTAGTGACTTTTACCATAACGTAGTAATGCCAAAGACCTGGCAACCCTGGCAGTACATACATATACCGTATTATTATGAAAATATAAAGCATCTAAATATAAAGCATCATGTCAACATCATATTTTATGACATATCGTTTTACAAACTGCAAGAGTATTGTAAAAACCCACTATAATATACGTTTACGTGCGTAGCCACTAATTTTTGACTATTTAAGACATAATCTGGAGTGCGTCTTAAATATATTCTGACGGAATGAACCAGTTTTTTTTGTAGTTTATTTAAAATTCTAGGCACGTCCTCGTTCCAGAATGTTATTGTTTATTATTTCAATAAAACCTTGCCGTGTTTTAACAATACCTTTACATATTATTGCTCATATGTACGTATGCATATTTATTTTAACAGTGGCGTCCATGCGTTCAGTTGTGGTGATTCTACCAGACACGGTAAGTGATTTTATAATAATTATAACTTATGTTGAGTTAAAAATTACAAATGATTTTTTTGAATGGCGTGATATTGATTGTATTGTTTATATATTATAAGGCATTAATATGGTTATAGTAACTATTTTCTATATAATATAGTAGCTAATCTCCGGTACCATTCACAAAAGCAAAATAACAACGAAGGATGCTTTGTTGCAATACATTGAACCGTAGAATACATAGATAGCCCTGAGAGTGATTTGCCTTGACATTAAAAAAATATATATTCAGGATCTAACAACAATAAAAAATAACCCAAAATCTTGGCATTATTTTGCTATAAAGCTGATATATCTGCGTGACGTCGTTGTGTCGATTTAAATTTTTAAATCTTATAGATATATAACCTTCATTTTTTGGAGGACACCCAAAAAGTCTAATCTGGCCAATGCATTTTTCGTCGCATTTTTATACACTTTCATTAAGTTGAATTAAATAAGAATTTACATTAGGTACATATACTAGGTAGAACATCGTGTGTGGTATCATTGGATAGGCACTTTAATAATAATCATTTGTTTAAAAAATTGTTTCTAAATCATACGATTTACGAAAGAAATCATAATCTACTATGGCAATTTCGTAAGCTGTAATAATGATGAAATTACAGGTAAATGTTTTGTATTTCGCCAGTAGATAAGGCGACTGATATGAGTAGTATTTAAATACATGCACAAACAAAATAAAATAAATACAAACCCTTGATATATTACATATATTACAAACGTCAGCTCTGAGCGTATAAAACTTAAAAATATCAAAAAACCTTTACAAATTTAGCACCGTAAATTTGTAGACACGTAGAATATTTTGCAGATCACTCATTAATTTTAAATGCTAATCGCGTAACCCGATTTAAATTGCCAAGAATTCCCATGGGACTTCCAAATGCCTGTTCGTGGTTCTGTTATCTTATTGACTCATTTTGCCATTATTTATTAATTCGGTAATCTGTCGCCGGATATCCAAATTTCTTTGGCGAGGCATAATCGCCGTGTCCTTATATGTATTGTGTCCGTAAACACTGTTCTTCTAGTAACTAATGCACGTGCGATCCGCCAATACTGGCAGCGTCGCTGTCGATCCCTCCCCCCGCTCGCCCCAAAGACCGAAGAGCGCCGCGTCAATTGCAGCAATCATGAGATGCTTCAACTCGATCTTTTGTAGGGGAAATGCAAGATAAACAATGATTATGTAATAAACTTTAAACCTATGGATTAGTGGGTAGCCTATAGTCTATATTTCATTATTCTAGCTCTTCTAATAAAGGAATTGCCGGCATTGCATTATATAGCTTTTTGTGGGTCAAGCACTACTCCAATGATTTTACAAAAATGTACATTGAAAGCTAGCATTCCACAGGTGATTTTAAAAAATCTATGAATTATTTCCAGAGTAATTTACGGGACAAAATAAACGACGATTCTTCTTAATGTGGAAAAATCGAGAATACGCCAACATATACAGCTTTCTAATTTTTATGAGCTGTAGCATATTAATCAAGGACAGCGTAAGAATTTTTTCCAATTTTTTCGCCCCAAGATTTACGAGAAAATGGACGTCAAACGAGGGGACATAATATATGGCCACGATAGTACTTATAAAACATGGTCCATTAAATTTCCCGTGTCCAAAATTTCAGATTAGTATCATTTTTTACTCCTTCATTTGCTTTCGAAACTCAACAACAACAGACAGCAGATAAAACGAATTAAAAAAAAAATAGAAGGCGCAATGATTATAGTTATTTTGATTCATTTAACATTCGCAATAGCTCATTATCAAATGAAATTGCCAAAAATTTGTTGTTATTCATCAATATTAACTTTATTAAGGACATACGATAAGATAAAGTAAAATTGTTATTAAGAAATTTTAAACATGTATGTTTTATAATTAAAAAAAAACAATATAAAATAAGTCCTTAGTCTTCTTCTTTTGTCTTGCATATTTCGCATTTTTAGTTTCATTTTCTTGGCGCAGCTTTTTATGCTGTCCCATTTTTCGTTTCCTTTCTTATTTTTCTAGAATAATTTTCGTATGTGCTTCCTACTTTTTTTAACATTTTAACATCAACAATTAATATTCTCTCCAAGAATCGGAAATAGTTTTTGGCGTTTCGGACCAGAATAATGTCTTTTTTTTTAAATTCATTACTTCGAAGTTCGGAAATCGCTTTTTACCATAAACCACCAAACTGTCACCATAAACTACCGAACTGTCACCATAAGCCACCAAACTGTCACTATAATCCACCGAACTGTCATCGGTGGATACAATCAATATATTTAGTATATTATAAATGGTATTTTTGACATAATAAAGCTAAAATTAACCTCCTATAAACTTGATCTATCAAAATAATTCATGACTTCGGAGTTCCGAAATCGTTTTCATATTTCATTCATGCGTTTGACGATCATTGACGATGGGTTGACGTCACCGCGCTAATGACGTTAACGTCAGCTTTAAATAATAGATGGCGTTAGTGTTGCCCCCCGCGATCACAACAAATGCCACACGTCAGATTTCGACTGAAAATCGACAACACAAAGGGTGAAATTATGTTGTAACAAAAATGGCACAAAACTACAAAATTCCCAGTGAAAAACACAACAAATTTCCTTTTAAAATGTGAAATCAAACAAAAAAAACATGGAAGAGACCACAAACGCCACAAGCGAGTCCAAGCTTTGCAAAAACTTGGAAACCTGGATGACGGAGTTGCCCACAGTACTACGAAACACCCCCATGATTCACCTAGCAATACCTGGTGAGATAAAAACTATAAATCTTTAAAATTCCGCAAGGTTTAACTGTTTCGTTTAAGGTTCGCACGACAGTTTTACCAGTTCGATTCGTAGCTCGTCACGTATATCTCCTGACGCAGGAGAGCTCTTGGAACGCTTAGCCTGCATGGGCCCCTTAATGGGGATCATGGTCTCGCGATGGGTCAAAACGCAAGAGTTTAACGTCAACAAACAACTTAACGCAGGTATTCGGTATTTTGATCTGAGGATATCGACAAAAGAAGGAACCGAACAGCTGTTTTTTGTTCACGGCCAATATTCCGACGATGTTGTCTCGGTTTTGAACGAGATTGAGAATTTTTTGGATGCACACGAAAAAGAGGTACGTAAGAGTGGTCGACAAGGTTTTGATAACTTTAATTGACACTATATTTTTTTGATAGTATATTTTGATTAAAATTACCGACAATTGGTCGACCATTTTAATTATTGTAAATTTGAAGTATATTAAATAATTGGAATCTTTTTAAGGTGGTTATATTGGATTGCCAGCATTTCTACGATTTTATAAGCAGAGACCATGAACGTTTGATGCGATTGTTAAAAGCTACCTTCGGGGCGAAAATTCTGACTACTAACCACTATCTTCCGGAAGTGACGTTGGATTTTATAACGGAGTATTGTAACCATCAGGTTATTGTGATCTATCGGGCAAAGGAAGCCGAGAAACAACACCAGTTTTTCTGGCCGAGTAACAAATTTCCGACGCCTTGGCCTGATACCACAAATCCGAACGAGTTAATCTCTATACTTAACGAAGGTATAAGAAAACGGAAGGAGCATGGGCAAGCTGGGCATGTATCGCAATTTGTACTTACGCCCACAAGATCTTACATTTGTCGGAAACTTTTAAGTAAGTAAACAAGTAAATCGAGTAAATAATATTAATAAAATTGTTGACGCTAGAAACTATAATATCGTTTTTCAGGTACTTTGAAAACGACGTGCGTTCTACCGTTAGAAAAGGTGAAGTACAATTGGCTGTCGCAACAGAGTCCGGGCCCGTTAGGTGTGAATATAATAATTTCTGACTTTGTAGACTTGAATCAAAGTAAATTTTCAAAGCGTGTTATCTCTTTAAATGATAAATTGCTACTTAAATCGTCCGTTCAGGAATAATTGGAACTCGAGACTGAGAAAGAGTTCTTAAGCTTATAGATAGGTAGATCTCTTCTGATATTAAATGCACAAAGATGTGATAATCAGCTAAATAGTATTATTTAGTCCAAGTAGGCGCAAGGAGTTAGAATAAGAATAAACTTAAAATAATGTACAACTAATATTAATCACTTGAATATGTCGATATTAAAATATCAAGAATCCTTTAGATATAATTATCTAAATTTATTCTAAACTTCCAAATAAAATCTCCAAAATAGAACATGATCTTAGAAACATGGGTCAGAAAATAGGTCATGTGAGGTATCATAGGATAACTCTTTTAATTTTGTATAATAATTTTGATTTAAAAGAGGTGTTCCCATGATACCAATTTTCCTATAGTGGTCCCAACATTGAAAGTAAAATAACCAACACATTTATAATAAATTTATCAATAAACTATTTATTGCGTTTTAGATCCTGTTAGAAATATCAATTTAAGAGACACCCCTGTATACTTTATCATGATATTTTGTTCAGAATTGGCTTTATACAAATTAAACTTTCAAAACTATAGACTGACCTTATGAACTAGGCTTTGCAAAAAAAAAACTTAAGTGTTACAGGACAATTTTATCTGAACACTCATTAATTTAATTAATCATAGCTAATGCAATATTGAATCTTACGGCTGTTATTTTGCAATGATATTAATATTTAAAGTGATATTAGAAATAGTAATAGTATCTTATTTGACAAGCACATAACTAAGGTTATAAATGGTGGGCATGAAGTTTGTACGGGAGCCGTAGGCGAGCGTGTAATCATGCGAGCGATGTATATCCGTTATATGTGAGTCAAATACGACGTTTTATATACGACTCATAAATTCCATTTTATGTAAAATATTTTAAATGTATTTGTCAATGGTGACGAGGCCAACTGTCAAATAACTGTCATCTATATAGGTTTTGACAGACTTTCACACTAGTGTTGTATAATGATGACAGTTTGTTCAAATAATGAGGTCATTATTTGAACGAACTGTCATTATTATACAACACTAGTGTCATAATCTTTGGCACGTATAATGATGGGGATTATATATGTAGTCATAGATACGTATTCAATGAACTTATATGTGAGTCGTCGATAAAACTTGTTTATTTTTTAAGACTACATATGTTGTAAGCTTTTTCTTATACACAAACAGGGTATTCTAAAAACATTCTAAGCTAGTAGATTTCTCCAAAAGCTTGATGTTAAAATTTTGTTAAGTTTCGCAATACATTGTGAAATGCTCGTATATGTAAGTACATGTATATCTTATCTTAATGTCAATATTAATAGTTTGCACAACAGTTATATAAAACTGTACAATACCTATATAATAGTCAACAATAAAAAGCACAATATAATACCTATATTTTGTAATTTATTGATTATTCCCCTTCTATACACACCCAAGTAAAAAAATCCTTTTTCTTTAAATCATTTTTATTCTTATACATAATAGAACCTAAAAAAGAAAAACCACTACAAACGTAAACTATAAATGACTGTCAAATGATATATTATTATCTGCAATATACATAAAATGTAATATGACTTGGCACTACACCGTACAACAAAAAAAAACAAACGCCTCCCTCCCTACGTATTGCAACCTCGATACCATATTTGAGGTTAGAATCAGCTTAGATAAAGCTTATAAAGCCTTAACCTTCAGCTGTTTCATTTTGGGGGCACGTTTCTTAGCTTGCCGTTTCTGTTCCTTTTCCTCCCAGCGTCGCTGCTTATCCGGATCGTCCTCCGACATAACCTTTTCTTTTTCTAACCTCCTTTTTTCCTCGCGTCTAGCCGCAGCAGCTTCCGCTCTTGCTACATGCGTTGATTTCAAAAAGGCTTCTTCCACGCGTTGCCTGTTCTTGTCAGCCTTTATTTTACCTGAAATTTGAGACGTTTTTCAGGTTATGTTGATTTTTTTTGAGGTTATGTTGATTTTTTTGAGGTTATGTTGTTTGTTTTTAGTTATTTCGGTTACGTACCTTCCTTTGAAAGGCGGTAACGCTTCATTTTCTCCATGCAATAAAAGACCATGGTTAATAACGGTTTTAGTTGTTCCATTGCATCCTCCAATGGCATACCTTTTATTGGAATATTGAAGCCAAACATTAGTACCTAAAATTCAATTGAAATTTGATATCGATAAAAACATATCGAAAGGACTGTGCTCAAAAGGACTCAAAATCGAGAATAATTGCAATTTCATAATAAATAGTGTATTATACACGGAAAGGAAATATTAGATTTTGTCTCCACACAAATATATAAATCTTTAAATATGTTTATAAAAACAAGATGAGAAACAATTTGATTTTTATTAATATTTAGTAATGAAATATTGGCTGACAGTGACTAACTCCACACACTATTGTGTAAAAGAAAAATCCAACGCAATCAAATATTTTCAAGATGATTAAACATTACTCATCACTCAAAATTTCTTTTTAATAATCTCTCTTTACGATACCTTTTGTGCGTCGGGTAATTTAAGGGCCCCA